>CM023449.1:144884202-145619202 GCA_013339765.2 Haemaphysalis longicornis | reverse complement strand
ATATCAAATGCCTTCAATGACGATTTTAGTTCCAAGTTTTTTGTTGACAATAACGTTGTCCCGCCCTTCCGAAATCGCCTTTCTAATATCTCCATTGGGAATATTACAATTACCGCAGAGGGCATTGTGAACCTTATAATAAATCTGGGCGCAAAAAAATGCAGTGGTCCTGACTTCATTCCCAATGCATTTCTACTCCGGTATTCCCAGTGGTGTGCTCGGTACCTTGAAATTATTTTTAACACATCATTCCGCACCGTTACCGTTCCCTCGTCCTGGAAAATAGGTAAAGTTCTTCCTCTGTTCAAATCCGGCGATAAGCACTCTTTTTCAAATTATAGACCTATTTCATTAACCTCATACTCTTGTAAAATGCTTGAACACATAATCTTTAAACATATCATGAACTTCCTCGAGTCTAATAACATTCTGTCCAATTTTCAACATGGGTTTCGACGCGGGTTCAGCACGGTGACGCAACTTATTGCCTTTTCACATGACATTTCCATGAACCTTGACGCAGGACATCAGATTGACGCCATCTTTATCGATTTTTCTAAAGCCTTTGACACTGTATTCATTCAAAACTCTTGCACAAACTAAATAAGCTCCTCAATAACCCACAATTAGTTCACTGGATTTCTTGCTTTCTTTCGAACCGATCTCAATTTGTGTACTTTGATTCCGTTGCTTCTTCCCCGGCCAAAATCACTTCTGGTGTTCCGCAGGGCTCAGTCCTCGGGCCTCTGTTATTTTTGCTTTATGTTAATGACTTGCCTGATATTGTTCACTCTAAGATTCGTTTGTACGCTGATGATTGTGTTTTATATTGTTGCGGAGCAAGGAAAACGCTTATTCACAAGTACTAAACGAATGTGTCTCTATTGGCAGATAATTAGGAAGGGAAATTCGGACAGGCAGCTAGGTCTTTCAGCTCGTGCACACGCTAGTCCACCAGAGCGTCTTCTTCTTCCTCGACGGATAGCCAGGCGCCGCAGAACCATGGCACATGCCCACTTTGGGGGGATTGCGCCCTTTGTAAGTCGAGTGTCTGGCCAGCTCATTTCTCGGCTAGCTCATTTGTCTAATAAGTTCCACGCGGCATAGCTCCCCCGCAGGATAAGCACCGGCTCGGTGCTGTGCGGCTACAATGTGGAAGGTGAATCAAGGGAGTGGTACGGCTTGAGGCGGGCGACGTGGACGATGTCACTACTCCGAGGTTCAGAGCTGGAAAAGACGACGGGGACGATTTCATACGTAACGTCCGTACTGGACGAAGTACTTGTAAGGGCCAGCATACCCGGAAAGCAGCTTCTCAGAAAGTCCGACACGGCGAGTCGGACACCATAGTAAAACGAGGGACCCTGGTGAAAAGTGGCACGACGCGGTGACGTTCATCATATCGGTTCTTCTGGCTGATTGTTGAAACGGCGAGGTGCGTACGGGCAAGCTGACGTGCTTCGTCGGCTCTATCATATGATATTCTCTGCGGCAATATTATGTAATTCACTCGCCCAATGATCACATCCTTCTCAACGATTCATTTGCATCTTTCTGCAACTGGTGCCGTTCCTGGCAAATGAATATTAACTACAAAAAAAAACTGTGTTCATGTCCTTTACTAATAAATTAGCTCTTTCAGATTTCACTACTCATTTAATGGACTGTCCGTGCTGAGAGTTTACCAATATAAATACCTTGGCGTGCTTTTTACTCCTCACCTGTCCTGGTCCCTCCATATTGATTACATTACTTCTAAAGCCCTAAAAAAACTTGGTTACCTCCGGCGTACACTATCTGCGGCCCTAGCGATACAAAACTAACTGTGTACAAGACCCTTATCCGCCCAGTGCTCGAATACGCGTCACCTGTATGGAACCCTACAACCAGTGCGTATTAAAACAAATTGAATCGGTACAGAAAAAGGCCATTAGATTCATCTTCAGGCGATATGATTCTGCTTTTTCACCTACGTCAGCATTACCATCTTTGAACCTATCTCTACTTTCATCGCGAAGGAACGTTGAGTCTCTCAGGTTATTACATTCTATAATTTTTTCGACGTGCAAACTTTCAAAAGATCTGTACTTAACATGTTCCAGACCTTCTTCACACGCCACTACCATCCTTTGAATATGACACCATTCTACGCCCGTACTAACACGTTTAAATTTAGCTTCTTTCCACGAACTGTTGAACTTTGGAATAACTTATCCGGTGACATACGTTCTTTGCCCTTAAACGAATTCTTGTTATCGATAAATAACCCTTTGACAGTTTTCTTTTGCTGTTTATGTTTGCTGTGCACAGTATGCAAAGTATGCACCAGTTTTGCACAGTATGTTTGCTGTGTTCTGTTCCTTGCCACCATGTCTTCATTATGCCACCATGTGATGCCATGTCTTGCCACTTTGTATTTTACTTTCCTTCGCAAAGTATTACACCATGTTTGTTTTGTTACTGGCCTGTTCCCCACTCCTGCCATAGCCCTTACGGGTTGCAGTATGTATAAATAAAATAAAAATAAACTTGTTGCGCATCTAACCTAGTACTCATTCGATGTGGATGCGCACATCAGCCAGCTTTCGGGGGCGGGCCACATCAAGTGCCGACAACTGTGCTTTTCCTATGGTGAACGCGGGAATATGCAGTGTGGCACAGTCCAACCTACACTGTCGGCAAAGTTGAAGCCCCTATCCGCAAGGACTAACATCCCCATGTGTCAACTTGTCGAGAATTCCACAATGCTCTCTTATGTGCTGGTCACTACTACTGCCACCCCAGCCTTCAGATATAAACGTTATCATGCCCTGGGATTAAATCCCGATTATAAATTTGGCAGTGGTGCTGCCCTTGTATTGCGACCAAGTCTCACATCTTGGCAACAAAGACGATGGCCGTTCAATCTTGACCTCGAAGCAGTCTATTACGACAGCTACCTTCGTTCCAAAGGAATCAACGAATGCCTGCGGCATTGTACGCTGAATATCGCATCTAGATGGCCACACAATCTGTGACTGCAGCCTCCAGGAATGACACATGCAACCACTTCTCCAGGATCCTGCTTACAGTAGAGACGGACATACCAAACCTGAAAGCAAGATCCTGGAGAGGGAAGTTCCATTTTAACTTTAACAAAAAAACAAGAAATTCTTGAAATTTGACCAGACCATTCTGCGACGTGTGCTTCACAACAACCTCAATCAACTAAAAATTGCCATCAGCAAAGCTATGTTGGCGATTCCAGTATAAAACAACACTTTCGCATCATTGTTGCGCAGTCACTCTTCCCTCACTTCAAGCTGCTGCTTCTTGCTTTTCCAGTGACTGGATGTTCAATGAGAGCTGCTGGCTGTCAGCGTTGACGGCTTGCAATGCTGTTTTGCAGCTTCTCCCGTTATTGTTCGGATGCTCCCAGTTTGGAGACGAGCCTCTGGCAGTTGATTTGGCTTCCTCCAAGTCGCCGCAGTCCAGGTCGGTCTGATGACAGCATCTGCAGGAATTGGAACAGTGTATTTTTGTACATAAAATATGAAGCCGAACAGTGGAAGAGGAGGGAGAGAAAAGAACGTTGTTGAGTCCAGTGGAAAAGCAAAAAAGTGCTGCACCCATTTAAAAAAACGAGGATGTTTCTAATTCGAAAAAGATAACATAAACCTTTTGGATGATCCTCAGAGACGCTAGGCACAGCTGGCGGACTCGGTTACCATAATGAAATGCAGCCGCGAAAAAGGACGGGACAAAAGAAGAATTAACGTCCTTTTTCGCGCTGCATTTCATTATGGTAACTATGAACCAACTAGCCCAACTTGCCATCCTTCTGGCGACTCGGTATCAACATCGCTGCAGTTAGGCTGGGCTGGGTCATTGAAAGCCAGAAGGCTGGGGGTCGTTATCGCAGCAACGGTGCTGACCGTTGCTCTTCTACGCTGTTTTGTTGCGCTGATAGCGAGCAGCCGTCGCTGCTGGCGGCTCTCCCGCGCTGGTAGCCGAGATGCTGGGTGGGCGGGGTTTTCCCTCATCCATTAAACCCGAAGGTTTACCTGCAAGCCAAAGGACGTTTCTTGAAACTCGCCGCACTCTAACGGGCACCACTTTAGTCAAACCCAAAAGTCGCGCCTAGCACAGTCTATACGCTGATATTTCTACTGCGAAAAAGGCATAACAAAACAACGTGCATACAAATAAAATGGGAACAAGGCCTTCTGCGCAAAGCCCAATTTTGCAGCCAGCGACGGACTAAGTGAATCCACGCCTGACTGTCCTCGGCGGCAACGAGCGGCGGAGGTCTCGTGTGACTCCCCATATTTCGTTATGATCGCTCGCAACATCCTTTGCTCGAAGAAATCTTACCTGAAATGAAGTGACAACCGCAGACATGAATGTGGCCCAGATTCATCAAGTCCTTGCGGTTTATGCGGGAGAACCGCGCATGCTGCGCTCTTCGGACAGCAGCTTCGTTCGCTCGCACTGATTGGCAAATCACCTTCGGCAAACGGAACATTCCTAGACCTGGTTCCATCTTCGTCGGTTTCGCTGACGATTTTACTTCTGCTTCGGCACCCAAAAACTGCGCAGATCGTCATAACTGCAGCTTACGAAGCGCCCCTGCGTATCGAGGAGAATGCAAGACGCCCGCACGTAGGTAAACTTGGGTTAACCCATCGCCAGACGGCCGCCGGAAGCCGCAAGTACCTGACGTGACGTGCATGAAAACTAGTATTGCTCCTTCAGTCGACTGCAAAATGGGACTCCCTCTCAGCAGAGCAGAATTTACGTTGCTAGAGTCTCGAAATCGAAGTTACGGTGGAGCAGCACACTATTTGAAGAATAAAGGCTGGTTGTCATCGAAACCGGTAACTGCGGCGCGAACCAACAGCGCGCAAAGTTTCCATTAAAAGTGCATGTAGCGCCACCGTGCTGATTCGACATAAACAAGGACAGCAGATCTGACCAGTGGAACCCACTGCCCTCTTCATCCATGTTGTGCCGGAGTGCCCGCGCAAGCGCTAATTGGTCTAGGCAGTTGCGCGGACGCAGAAACAATCGCAACATAAAACCGGAGTTAAGATAGCAATGAATAACTTGCGAAAGCACAAACAAAACAATTAAGCACCTTTAAAACAAATTTTAACGTAAAATTGTCAGTTTGAATCATTAGTACGATTTTTAGATGGCTGCGTCTGCTGCAGCAACCCAGGGCTTCCGAGCCGATTCTCCCCGAACTGGCTGCTGCGCCCCACGGAAGTGACGTACGTTAACAAAAAAATTGCGTAATTGCATGAACCTGCAGTTATTGCAAAATTATTGCATATATTTTTGGCTGTGACACACTCATATTACAAAATTCAATATTTATTTTTAGGCTGAGTTGAATGTCTGTTAATATGAGGTCACATAGTCACCGTGACGTCATAGACATGCTTTGTAGCTATTTGCATTATATTGTTCTCTGGGAAACTCGAGTTTTTTATTGGTTTAGACACTCAAGTAGAAGAAGTTGTGTAAACAAAGCACTTTTTATAGATTTACAACGGGTTTTACGGATGACCTACGGACGAGAGGCATGGAGAAGAGGCCGAATTCAATCGAAGAGAGAATTTGGGCACGTTACTGGCATCCGTACGGGTAGAGTTCACTCTAGCACGGGCTTGTCTGTTCCGTAGTCCGTCTGCTCCGAGTTTGTTCCATTGGCCTGTTTCAAATATTCCGGCTTCGCGCGTTGACGAAACAAGCAAGAAATGTACGAGCGTCGGCGTTGTTTGGAGTCGCTCAGGAGTGGTTCGGTGCGCTGTGTTTTCGTTTCGTATAGATGTTTAGCTCCAAGCTATCAAAACCTGTGTCGTGTCTCCGCGCCTGTATCTTCTGCTGTATTTCACAGTCTTCAAAGTCCGATAACTATTCATGGCAGCAACGCGAAGTGCTGGTCAGTGATTGCGCAGAGCGCAGCGTTTTCATATCAAATACGTGTGCGGGAATTGTCGGATCAGAACCAAATGTTGCCCCAAAATGTGCCGTAAGGTACGAAGCACCGTGTTGCCTTTAAAACGCGACCGATTTGTGTGATGCGTCGTACTTTTCCAGAGGTTTATTGTTTGTGCGAGGCTGCTGGCTCCGCAGTCACCGATGCTACACGGTGTTGTGTCGGTATCACCACGCGAGGCAAATATTTTGATACTGCTCCGTACTCGGCTTGCGTGTTCTGAAATGATGCGTAGAAAAGTGTCCAGACCCGTGTCGCAGCAGGAGTGTATGCGTAAATATTCTAGAATCTCATCAGCTAGTAACGGTGCGTCGCAGTGACAGCGATTTCTCGTTCGTGCGCTTCAAATTGCCGTGATCTTTGTCGTTACTAGCGTGGCCAAAAAATTCGCCGGATATCTGTACTGAGTTACTGTGTCATTTTCCGTGGATGTTGTGTTCGTGTGCGCCAGAATTTACGATGTCGCCAAACGTACGTGACCGTGCCCATTTATGACAGGCTAGCTGATGCGTCAGTGGCTTCAGCAATAACAGGTGCAACGAGCTGTGTTGAACTGTTACACCTGCTCTTTAAGCATACCGTCTAAGTGACTCTGCGTGGTTGCTATTTCTATTTTCTCTAACCTCAGTTGCCTTGTTCATCTTTTTTGCAGGGTATTTTTATTTACGTGTGCATGCAGCATATTACCACTAAATCAACCTTACACACTTAGAAAAAACAGCGCCAAAAAACAATACGACAGGGAGTAAAGACAAACACTGCAATCACGTGAGTGAGTGAGTGAAAGAACTTTATTAATCACGTGAGCATGTGCTACTGTAACAGTGCAGTATTTCGTCAAATACTGTGCATGCTAGCAAAGATTGTTTACATGCCATTCTGAACCATTTCTAATAGCCTGAATTTCTTTTAGTATTACTAACATACCTTTTTTCTCACCTGCTGGCTTCGTGTTGCTTTTGAAAGGAATTGACGATTTAACGCAGCGTCTAAAGGTATGTCGGACAAACTTGCAAAAATCGTAATACACGTGATACACCTGCTAAATTTCCTAATGGCACAAAGCACATACACTGATCGCACAGGCTAAAAGTATGTCTGACGTGCTCCACTCTTCGTGTGCCCCTCAACACAGTCATGCTTGATTTTGACCCAACCGGCAAAACCACTTCTGTTCACTGACGAGCCAGGTATCTGCATCTAAGCATACATTGGGTGCTACTGCGCAGCCGACTGGTAGCCGTTGGCAAACCTGCATCCCACACAACAACGCAAACGCATGTGTGTTGCATGTGGCCTGTGCGCATTTTGTTTGTCCGCGTGGAAGGGAATGGCTGTGCCAGCACGACATAATACACGAAGCACTGCGGGACAGTGCAACCGTCTCCAGAAAAAAATTCCATCGGCAGACTCGCATACTCGAATGGCAACTGTCAGGCTCCATGGATCGACACAGTGGTAATTACAGTGTGCCACCAGTGCAACAAGTCTCTCCATAGTATCAGGAGATTCAAATATAGGTTAACAAGGTCAGTGTGACAACGGTCGCCGTACTGAAAAATGCCGCAACAGGGGCTGTATTGTGCACAGAATTTTTGTTGCTGCTCCCTTCCCACTGAGTTGTGCCAGCTTCCAAGTTTACCGTATCATTTCAAATTAACTGATGTTTGCTGGTGTTTGATAGATTCAAGCACCAGTAAAGTGTTTGTCGTCTTTAGCGCTAAAATCATGTTCTCAAGGATAAACTGAGTTTAACGAGGTTGCGGACATGAAAGCTGGCAGTGCTCATGGGGGTCGTAGCAGGAAAGTTGCAGCATGGTGTTGCGCTGGTTTTTCTGTTGATGTTATAAGCGCAATGCTATTTATATGGTCATACGTTTCAAACAAGGCACTAGCTGAAGTCATTGCTCTCTCTTACCTTTATTACACTTTGTAGTCAGTGCTCTTTGTTTGCAAAAATTATTAGAAAACTAGCCAGTGTAATTACAATTATAGACCTAATTTTCTGTGAAGGAAATGCTGCCTTGTGCCTGCTAAAAGATATACCCTCTTCTAGCTACACCCATCATAAGACTAGACAGCAACGCAATACTCTACAGAGCCCGTGCACAATCTGCTGCCTTGCATTGGTCAAACCAACAAAATTGACAAGAACGGCACCCCAGGACTGATCGCGAGCAAAGGTTCTGGCTCGCTCATGCCCCTCGACTTCACAAAAGTCAATGAAACCTTGCCACACAGGCTGCGGCTTGGAATAGCATTCTGCACACAATCGGACGCGAGGACAGCCCAGACTGCTTTCTGGGTAAAATTGTACAGAGACAATTGATCATTTGCAATGTTTGGCCAAGTATAGTGAATGAAAATACCTTGAAGCAGCCTTGCTACGCTTTAAGGCTTACCCTCTGTCCAAACGAAAGATTTTGGGCATGTGGGCTGACATCAAGAAACAAGATCGAGCTGCCAAATCGCGGCTTGTCCTGTCTGAACTCCCGGGTATAGTTGGTGAAATTTCACAAACTTCGGAACAATTTTTTTTATGGACGGGAAATATGTGATGCGAATTGTACAGTGATTAGTATGTTTCTGCGCCCCGTTGCATGTTATACATGCTTTAAAGGGGCCCTGAGATGGATTTCAAAGTGTTTTTGTTTGTGTCAGAAAACTACTCTATAGTTCTTGTAGAAACAAGTCCAAAAATAGTAAGCATATTCGCTCACGCTAACAAAAGTTATTACCCCGACGAGACAGAACTATTTTTTGGCTCGGCGGCTTGCGATGACGACATAGTCCGACCTCGTCCGAGGCGAAGCACTCATTTCATGGTTGGCCACCGGAATGTCCGCGATTTTTGACGGCGGCGGTCGTTGGTTTACAGCGTCGTCATTACCATGGTTACTTCAGTGAGTGGGTCGCACATGAGACGACGACGCCCTTTTTTAAGCTATCTTTTCAGTCCTTACGGACTTTGAACAGGAGATACTGGTGATTGCGGAAGTCCACCTTGCATGCGCGAGAGTTTCCGTGAACGATAACTTATTTTTACCGTCGTGGTAAGGGCACACTGCCTTCTGCAGCCCTTGCAGGCTTGGGTCTCCAGAAGATATGTGTGCTAATAAAGTATTATTATGATTATTACGTAGCGATAGAGAGGCTAGAATTTCTAGCGACTGTAGTAGCGAGCCCCCTGCGCCGGCGAAACGTACGCTCGCGTCTTGATTAGATTACCGGAAAGTTCGGAGTGAACGCCCTCCCCCGAAACATCGCCCACCCCCTTTTACGAGTGAAATATTCAATTTACAGAAAGACACGCCCACCCCGTAAAATCCATGGCTTTAGCTCCGATGAGTGAACAAAACAAACCCGAATTATCTCTTCATGTGTAGATGCGTTCACTTATTCGTCCTTGCCGCGCTTGACCCGAAAGTTCGCCCATCTCGTATTTTTCACTTGATATCACTGTACTTAAATTTGGGTGGGCGTTCTTCCGGAACTTTACGGCACAGCAAATGCGCTGCGCTCGGCGCTTCATGCAAGCAATCTTAGTTGATGTTGTTCTTGCCCTTGCTCTTGCCCTCGCATGCTTTTACCCTTGTCGCGACGCCGCAGAGAATCAGCTGCGACAGCGTTTGGGCTTGAACTGATTTATTCAGCCCGCGTGAGCGCACTTGAACGTGCGCCTCGTGATCACGAGCAGTGCCGTCGTCGTCCAAGCGCTGCGTGCGGAGCTCCGCCTTCGTCGTCGGCGCGGCGCTCCCTCGGCGCGCAGTTCGTTACCACCTCATAACTGAAACAACGTCGAGGCTACGCTCGAAACACAGATGGTGCAAAGAATCATTTCGGGCACAGTGTCCAAGAAAGCAAATGCAAAGAAAACTGATGATACTCTAACACCAGACACGGAGCGCTGAGCGATCACGCTAGCTGCAAGCGTCGTTGCTCCTGCCCTCACTGTATTCTTCCGCCGAGAACGGCGGAGCGTCAAGCCCGTTTGGCTCGGTGTGTAAGTGCTTTACACTCCGGTATAAAACAAATATGTGCGACTGTGTAAACTCACACACACACAAAAGATATTTTTGTAGCTTTCTGATGTTTTTACGCTCGTAAAAAATCGATTAAACCAAGAACGCACTATTACGCCACGAATAGTTCAAGAAATAGCCGTTGTGCTCCGATACCATCGACCCCCAAAAAAACCCATCTCAGGGGCCCTTTAGGTGCACAAAGTTCATTGGTTGATTTCACTGTCAACTGTCATTACTCATACCCTCAGTATTCAGTACATTCCTTGTCCCAGTAGGATTTAAGTAGCAGGCTCAAGTTCAGTTTCTCAGGCTGACCTCTTCTCCTTTCAAAAATATTTTACTCTGACTCCCTTTCTCTTGCCAACATGCCAGGTGGTTGTAACGGTTTACTAGGATGCGCAACGGTCAACATAAGATAGAAATTTTTTGTGACTACTTTAATTGCTTAACTTCACAGCACTCAATATCCTAGGGTGTTTGGCGCACAATAGCAATTATGGCTGCAGACAGCCTACAGACAACCTAAAGCCCACATTGAAATCTTGCCACACACTCGTTACACACTCGTTCTCGCCTTCACTTCGATGAGGGTGTCACAAATGGGTTGATCCTGTGACCATGTGTGACCACAAATGGGTTGAGCAACCGAACATGCTGGAAGGGATGTTTTTCTACACTCTGAATTAATGTTTGATCAATGTGCATACAATAAAGCATTCGTGCTGGTCCTTCTTTTTTATCTCTTGACACCTAGTGCAATGAATGGGCTGGTCAAAGCTGTGGCTTGTGATGTGTTTCCTGTACATAATGGTGCATTCTGCTTGTTTCCAAAGCCAACTGCAGAAACGTTCTTAAGCCCTAATGCAGTGCTGGCGATGGTCTTTTGTTGGCTTTATTATAAAGGCAAAATGTGCCAGTTGTCGATCAAATAAAGTGAGTAAATTTTAACAGTTTTTTTCCCAATGCTTGATGTGTTTTCTTGGAGGTTGTGTGCTTGATTAGCCCTTTTGGGAACAGCAGCGCATGTATGGCTCATGTGTTGGCAATGAGACTAAAGAGCATTTGAAGGTTCATGGGCAGGTACAACTTGCACAGCTCGGGAACGAAAGGATATAACTATTTCATTTTCGATTTACTTGTGACATGACACTAGTACAACCATTAGGTTTTAGAATTTAGCTGCAGCTCTTTTTCAACAACACTGCTATAGTGCCCATTATGTAATGAATAATTAACCAAGAACAGTTATACAATCTCAGAAATGTTTCATTTAAATGTTTCTAGTGCTAAGACCTGAAAGAAAAGTTTGTAGTATAAAGTTCTGAGGCAGCACCATGAATATGAGCCATGCCATGGTGGAGGGCAATGAATGAACTTCTACCACCTGGAAGTGTTCACTCAACAGCAAGATCACTTACTCACGGACAGCTGTGTTTTCCGCCTCCTTCACAAAAACTGGCATACCCAGGAAACCTTCTACCTCGTGTTCAGTAGTGCAACACCTCAGTCTATGGGCTTCTACTTTGAATTGGTGTTAGTATTGACATTAAATACATTTAGTGCTCTTAAATTCTGCATAAGTTTTTACGAGTCCCCTTCCATGTGCATGGATTGACTGGTTAGGTCTAGCTGGCCGGGTTGGACACGAGCTCCTTATTTTTGCAGCTCAGCACCTTTCTCAAACGCTTGTTGAGGTAACTTCCTTTAAAAAATGAGGAATCGACCAATTCATTTACCCCCCACCAAGCTAAGCTTTAAGAACCATACTGCATTTGTGTCTTATATTCATATAAATGAGCTGCCTACCAAATACTCTTTCCTTTATGTCTGTTCCAAGAATACTGTGCATGATTCAGTAAAAGCTGTGGAGGTAAAAGCCCAGGAGATCACTCCATGCAGAAGTTATAGTAACTTTCGTACGCAGTGCCATGCATGAACAAGAAATTGTGTATTAATAAATCTAAACAAGTGCACGTTTCCTGGGTAGCCAGACACCAAGTAATTCCTAATAGTCTAATTTTGTACCAACACGTTCATTATAACCCTACAAAGCAAGGCTTGGAGTTATTTTCCTAGCTCCTTATAATTGTTGTGCTCTGTAAACATACATGTTTACAGAGCACAACAATTCTTTGTTAATTCACAGGGTTGAAGCTGTAGAAGATCTATTCATTTTTTCACCCTTTGCAATAGTATCGAAACATGCTGGCTAGCTCTCGTCAAAACCAAACTGCCTCCCACTGTTAGCAAGCCTAAAGCGTATTGAATTCTATGTTTTCTCTGTTTTTCTTTTTTTAAAGCCGGCCTGGTTCATATCATCCTAGCACAAATATCTACACAACATGTGTCTTGCAAGACATTCACATGACAATATCTTTCTGCAAATCTGCAGTGATTTAAGCAACAAGCATTTAAAGGTGCGACAAATGGGTGGAACAGGCGTAGGCGCTAATTGCAGATTAATTGTTGAAGATTAATTATTGAAGAATAATTGGTGGGCATCTCATCCTTGTCCGTCGCTAACTTAACTGAGACTCGATCGGCCCCATGCGTACGCCTTGCTGGACCTTTAGAGGTTCACCACACAGCATTTGTCGCAAACCTACGCCCACAAGCGGCGTCTGGAGTCATATATGAGCCATCGAAGTGGCATGTAATGGGTGCACTGACAATGCGGCGAGCCGCGTTTCGACGATGTCACCACCGGCAACGGACCAGTAAAGGTAGCACCAACGCAGCCACGTACTTTGATCTGTGGTGTGGGGACGGATCAACGGCGAAAATGTTTGCTGACACACCCCATCTATGGTTCCCACGATAAAATTAAGCTGCACGCGCGGCCAGATTGCTTTCATAGATATATGCCCTGACCTATGACGTGTATACGATGACAATGCACACGCCCCTTTTCTTTCATGCGTGCACAACTGCAGCATCAAAGCCAAAGAGCTGGTGAGGAGTACTGACAGGAAATTTCAAAGCTGAGACGACTACGTAAAAAGCTTCACTTGTATGTGGAGATAACTCCCACGGAGTTTCAGCCGTAACCGCTAAGTATAACCAGAGTCCTGGTATAACATATTGTCACGAGTGCGTCTGCTATGAGACGGAGCCACGAAGACGACGACGACGAAAGGCTCATCCACGTGGCGCGTGCCGGAGAGTTCGTGGAACGGCTCGTGCTTTGGAACGCTGATTTGGCTGATCAGCGCTTCGTGTGACTCCACGTCTTTTTGGTGGCTTTCTTTCTACAGGCACAAGTTCGCCTAAATAAATCTCAGTTTGTCCTTGCCCCAACTTCGCCTGCTACACTTCTTGCAACGGAACACTGGTGAAGGTGCGGGGTATGTCCAGCAGTCCTACCGGCAGCCGCTCATCTAGCCCCGTCAGTCCTCTTCTCATCGACACGCCTGTCCATCGCAGCAGCCGTCGCCTTCTGGGCCTAACCCCTGAATTCGGCCTCATGCCTGGGAACGCTCAGTCGCGTCAAGCTCGCGAAACGCAAACCATGGAGTCCAACAACTCACAGGTGATTTTCCAACAACCTCGGCAGCCACCCAGCTTCCATGGCGAAGTGTACGAAGACGTCGACGACTGGCTAGACCAGTACGAACGAGTTGCTTCATGCAACCTCTGGAATGCCGTCCACAAACTAAGAAACGTCTACTACTCGCTAGAGGACGGTGCCCGTGTATGGTTTGAGAACCATGAAGCGAGCCTTCGAACGTGGGACGACTTCCGCCACGACATTCGCGAGGCATTCCCTAACGCAGATCGTAGGGACAACGCATTGCAACTCCTTGAATCGCGCGTGCAGAAGCCAAACGAAAGTGTGGCAATGTTCGCTGAGGACATGGCGCGTCTTTTTCGCCGAGCCGATCCCGACATGTCCGAGCCGAAAAAGCTCCGGTACCTTATGCACGGAGTGAAGGAGCAGCTCTTTGCCGGACTCGTGCGAAACCCGCCACAGACTGTGCCGCAGTTTATAAAAGAAGCTACCGCCATCGAACGAGCTCTGCGGGATCGCTGCCGCCAATACAACCGAATGGACAATGCAACTTCGGCGCACGCCGCCTTTATTTCCCAGCCAACGAAAATTCGCTGCGTGACCTCGTCCGGAGCATCGTCCAAGAAGAACTGAGAAAGCTTACCACGAGTTCCTCGCAGCCAGCCATTGCTACCATCGCTGAGGTCGTCCGCGAAGAGATTCGTCAAGCGATTGCCCCACCTGAACCCAGCCAAGAAGTTTTACAAGTGAGCTATGCGAATGCCCTGGGTCGTCCTTCGTCTGCACGGCCCTCTTTCCCAACGCAACGAAAGCCGCCTTCTGGGACATGGTCCCGCACTGAGCCAATCTTCCAGCCACCGATACGCAAGACCAACGTATGGCGCACGGCAGACCAAACACCGCTATGCTACCACTGCGGCGAGGCGGGTCACGTGTACCGTCGCTGCCCATACCGCGAGATTGGACTTGCCGGTTTTTTCACCCGCCGCTCGTCGCCCTCCTCGTTTCGGGGAACGACCACCTGAATTGACGCCTATCTCGCGGCGAGGCAAGAGCAGTCTGTGAGACAGCGACCACGCTCGCCCTCGCCAGCTCGCTTGAACACTTCGTTCAATCGTCGAAGCTCTCAGGATGCGTCAAGGGGGAGGTCTCCAAGTCCCCACCGGGGAAACTAGAACCGGCAACCTATGGAGGCAAGGTTGCTGTCGATGGGAGCTGCGAAGACCCTCCAATGTCGCCGGCGGTCGATAGGCGTACGGCGGAAGAATGCGCCGATGAAGTGGTGAGCGCCGATCTTTCTGTTTTAATCGACGGGCAGGAAGTAACTGCTCTGGTGGACACTGGCGCAGATTTTTCGATAATGAGCCAAGGACTCGCAGACAAGCTCAGAAAAGTCAAAACGCCGTGGACTGGGCCACAGATTCGATCCGCAGGCGGCGATGTAATGACGCCGACGGGCAAGTGTACTGCGAGAATCCGTATAAGTAAGGCGAATTTTGTCGGCACTTTCGTCATCCTTCCCCAGTGCTGTAAAGACCTTATCTTGGGAATGGACTTTCTGCGAGAATATCACGCCATTATCAATATCCCAGAGCGCCTAGTCACATTCTCTAACGACGTCACGGCTCGAGACCTCGATTACGAACAATGCTCGTCGACCTTGCGTATCGTTGATGAAGACGTCGTCTTGCCACCGAGGTCATGCGCCTTGGTTTCCGTGAAGTGCGAGGGTTCGTGGTGTGGCGAAGGGATAGCTGAAGCAACAAGTGACCTTCTTTTTACCCGTGGCATCTCGATCGCACGAGGAGTAGTGCACCTAAATGATAATTGCACCGAAGTACTTCTTACAAACTTCAGCAACGAACGCCAGCAAATCTCCAAAGGAACCGCCGTAGCACGCTTTGAGAACATTGAAGAAAACTTCGGATGTCTAGCCTTACAGGCCGAAACAGCGCCAGGTGGCGGTGAACCCTCCGTCTTCGACATATGCCCTGATCTACCAGCCACGAAGCAACAATGCCTGCTGGAACTATTACAACAGTTTATTGATTGCTTCTCTTCTACAACCAAGGTACGACAAACGCCCCTTACGAAGCATCGGATCATTACCATGGAGGATGGGAGACCTGTTCGCCAAAACCCGTATCGTGTCTCTCCCAAGGAACGAGACGCTATACGGGACCAGGTAAAACAAATGCTGGAGGACGATGTGATACAGCCATCGCAAAGCCCCTGGGCTTCTCCTGTTGTTTTGGTGCGGAAGAAAGATGGTAGTCTGCGCTTCTGTGTCGACTACCGCAAGCTAAACCAAGTCACCAAGAAGGATGTGTACCCGCTACCGCGAATCGACGACTCCCTTGACAGACTGCGCCACGCACGGTATTTTTCGTCGATGGATCTCAGGAGTGGTTACTGGCAGATCGAGGTCGATGAGCGGGACCGGGAGAAAACTGCATTTGTGACACCGGATGGACTTTATGAATTTAAGGTTCTCCCTTTTGGTTTATGCTCAGCTCCAGCAACATTTCAACGTCTCATGGACACTGTCTTGACCGGCCTGAAATGGCAAACGTGCCTTGTGTACCTCGATGACGTTGTTGTCTTTTCCGCCACTTTCGAGGAGCACTTGGAAAGACTTTGCTTGGTCCTCCAGGCATTACGTTCCGCCGGACTCACACTCAAGCCGGAGAAGTGCCATTTCGGTTACGAGAAGCTCCGCTTTTTAGGCCACGTCGTTAGCCACGAAGGAGTACAGCCAGACCCTGACAAAATTGCAGCTGTCGCCGATTTCCCGAAACCTACGGACAAAAAAGGCGTACGCCGCTTTTTGGGACTCTGCTCGTATTACCGCCGATTTATTCCAGCCTTTTCTCACATTGCAGCCCCGTTAACCTGCCTAACCCGAGATGATACCCCATTTGTGTGGAACAAGGAACAGCAAACGGCATTTGATGAGCTGAAGCAGCGCATGCAAACACCGCCGGTTTTAGCCCATTTTGACGAAGACGCAGCGACCAGCATCCACACGGACGCAAGCAATATCGGATTAGGAGCAGTTTTAGTACAAAAGCAAGATGGTGCCGAAAAGGTTCTTGCTTTCGCAAGCAGGACGCTCTCCCGTGCGGAGTCGAACTACTCGGCAACTGAAAAAGAATGCCTTGCGGTTGTATGGGCGGTGTTGAAATTTCGACCTTACCTGTATGGACGGCCGTTTCAAGTCGTAAGCGACCATCATTCACTATGCTGGTTGACGAGCCTTAGAAACCCTTCGGGGCGCCTTGCGCGCTGGAGCCTGAGGCTCCAAGAATTCGACATAACCGTCGTTTATAAATCTGGACGACAGCACTCCGATGCGGACTGTCTCTCCCGAGCTCCAGTAACGCCTGCAGACGATGAAGAATACGACATTCCGTTCTTGGGAGCTGTGAACACGACCACCATGTCCCAGAAGCAGCGCGAAGACCCAGAACTGCGGCCACTCATCGACTTTTTGGAGGGACAGACAAGTAGTGTTCCAAAAGCCTTCACAAGAGGGTTGTCATCCTTCTCGTTGCGGAACAATGTGCTCTTCAAGAGGAACTTCACCCCTAATGGCAATGCCCACCTCCTAGTCGTCCCCGCAACGCTACGTAATGAAATATTACAAGCGTGTCATGACGAACCCACCGCGGGTCATCTAGGCTTCACTCGCACGTTGGCCCGAATCCAGGAGAAATATTATTGGCCAAGGCTTTCCGTCACCGTTAGACATTATGTCCGTACCTGCCGTGATTGTCAACGACGGAAACCGCCACCGGGACGACCAGCCGGTTTGCTTCAACCAGTTCAGATTCCTGAAAAACCCTTTGAACAAGTTGGAATGGACCTTTTGGGACCTTTCCCACTTTCATCTTCCGGGAACAAATTCGTAGTCGTCGCAACCGACTACCTCACCCGCTACGCCGAGACAAGGCCCTTACAACGAGGAACAGCTGCAGAAGTGGCCCACTTCTTCCTCGAAAACATCGTGCTCAGACACGGCGCTCCATCGATTGTAATCACAGACCGCGGAACAGCCTTCACGGCGCAGCTCATGGAAGCTGTCATGACGCTCAGCGGGACTTCCCATAGGAAGACAACCGCATACCATCCGCAGACCAACGGTTTGACGGAGCGCATGAACAAAACGATCGCGGACATGCTCTGCATGTACGTAGATGTCGAGCATAAAACCTGGGATGCCATTCTGCCGTACGTAACTTTCGGATACAACACGGCGCGACAGGAGACGACACGAATGTCGCCCTTTAGGTTACTCTACGGTCGCGAAGTGTCGACCATGTTGGACGCTATGCTACCACATGCCGATAGCGACGACCATGTCGACACGGAAGAGTTTACACGGCGAGCGGAAGAGGCACGGCAACTTGCTCGCGTGCGCACAAGCAATCAGCAACGCCATGACGCCAACCGCTACAATCTCCGCCACAGACACGCGGACTTCCAACATGGTGACCGGGTGTGGGTGTGGAGTCCTGTTCGTCGCCGAGGGCTCTCAGAAAAGCTGCTTAGACGGTACTTTGGGCCATACAAAGTTCTGCGTCGGCTGAGTGACGTTACGTATGAAGTTATCCCGGTCAGCACTGTACCCGCAGGACGTCGTAAACTTCAGCCTGAAACCGTTCACGTGGTGCGCATGAAACCCTATTATTCAAGATGAGCCGATGTTCACGCCGTCACACTCACGGACTGTGCCCGGTTTCTACCATTTTCTACGTGTAGCAACAACCCTGAGCATCGGGACGATGCCCTTTAGAGAGGGTGGCAAATGTCACGAGTGCGTCTGCTATGAGACGGAGCCACGAAGACGACGACGACGAAAGGCTCATCCACGTGGCGCGTGCCGGAGAGTTCGTGGAACGGCTCGTGCTTTGGAACGCTGATTTGGCTGATCAGCGCTTCGTGTGACTCCACGTCTTTATGGTGGCTTTCTTTCTACAGGCACAAGTTCACCTAAATAAATCTCAGTTTGTCCTTGCCCCAACTTCGCCTGCTACACTTCTTGCAACGGAACAATATGTTAAATCAATGTTAATCTCCTTCTCACGCTGCAGAAAGCTTAGAGCGGATACGTTTTGACATCAGCATTGCTCCTTCAGCCAAACTGTCGACGTCAGGGCTCCCCTGACGTAGCCAAAGCGCTGGCTGCTGTTGGCGCGCGCTGCTTCGTCCTGTGCATCACTACACAGTTTTAGGGCTAGGGTCATTCTGCCCGGCCGCGTGCGACCACTACCGTCTGGACGCGCCCGCGCGCGTATCAAGACCGAAACCGAAACTAACCGGAACCGGAACTCATACCAATAAATGAGGCTGCAAACCATGGAGGAAAGAATACTCAGGAGAGGCCCCTAGCATCCCAATGCATTGCGAAAAGTGTGGAGGAAGTTACGTCATTTTTCTTGAGTCCATGGACAATGTTGCTTACTTGTTTACAACTGCGGCGGCCAAATTTGGGCAAATAGAACGGACAAATTTTTAAGGCGCCTGGTATGTCGCTGCCTCGCTACGCTTGCAAACCAGCGCAGTCACTACGACAAAGGTTTTTAGATTAAGCCAGTTTGAAAACTCCGCCATCGGAGGCGGCCTTAACCCCGGCCGCAGCGGCGCTTACGTCGCGTCGAGATCGGCGGAGCGAGCCGCTGCCGCCGCCGGCGACCTGTCGGGAAAATCCCCTTCGCTCAGCGTTAGCGAGAGCCACAGTTCGTTCTTTGCTCACTTTGTGTTTCTTCGTTGTGAAATGAAGGGAAATTTATCGCTGCTGAGACGTAGCGCGCAAAGACCGCAGTGCTGTACGACCCCAAACAATGCTCCCGTCGTCTGCGTTCGCCATCCCGCGAGCCTGTTGCTATGACGACGACAAACGCTACTTTGCCAGGCTTAAGAGCTGAAAAATCGTCCTTCTATCTCAAAAACGAAGGCCGTTTTTCAGTTGAAACTTTGGGTGAGGGTTAGAATGGGCAAATTGAAGGCGAAATCAACAGCTTAGAACATGATATCGCACCGAGGAATTAGTGACGAAGCTGTTTTCGCTTCGAAGCGGGAGGGCAGGGCGTCGCCATGTTAGTCAAATCAAACCGGAGACAGCAAAGGATGATGGGATAGAGTGCTGAGCTCCGTGGGCTCAAGTCATGGCGGGACTCGGCTTCACAAATGTGATGTCAGGGCCTCTCCTAACCTTTTCTTTCCTCCATGCTGCAAACACTTATTTACGCTGCGATCGACCATCTAACATTCCACTCTAAGGTTAGCGGGCTGGTAGGCACCCATAGCAGCGAAAAAATATATAACACGAAAATTTCGCGCCAGTAGTCGAGTAAGTTTGACAGCAAGAGCTTGATTTGAATTCCCCTGTGCATGGCCAGGCGGCGATGCGATGGAAATACTGCTTCACATATTTCGTCATCATGCCACCACCAAAATACAAAGCGCAGCAAGTTGCCGGGGCCGCATTGCACTAGGGGGGCAGCTTCGCACTAGTGTCGCCAAGACTGGGCAAACAGCGACACTGGCGGCCCCACCTAGTTTATTCTTGGTCCGGCCTGAGTCCTTCAATGCTTTTCTGGTCACGAAACTTCTCCGTAACGCTATGGGAGAGCTTCATATGGGGACCAAAGCTCCCGCGCGGTGGCGCTACGAGTCCGGTGAAGTCGGCTTGGACGGCGGCGGCCGCATTTGCAGTGCGTTGGAGCGCGAGCATGCTGGTGTTTGTTGTGTGATATAGCTTTCTGCACTAATCACGAAGGGCAAACTATGTGAACTACCATGCCTCTGACGGGCTGTGTACCTGGTTGACGCTCTGGCTATCGGAGTACAACGGAAAAGGCTTCGCTGTTCTGCCTCCCAAGCGACCGCGAACAACGCGACAGGTGGAAGCGAGCCATTCCACGACAGGAGACGGGCGCTTTCAGCTTCGAGTCGAAGGCCGTTCGTGTGTGCGAGAAACATTTCGAACCTACGGACATTATTCGAGCCGATGAGTGCAAAATAAGTGGGCAATCTGTGCTTCTGCAGCGCGAGAAGCTCAAGCTCCGAGTCGATGCCATACCCCGCGGATATTTGAAAACCTGCCGGCGTATTTTACGAAGCCCAAGCCACGGTCGCGCTCACAACGAGAAAATCCGTCTGCAAAATGTCGTCGCGTTCAGCGTTGAACAACGATGGGACTGCAGCTACTGTGATTTTGGTTATCCAATCAGACATTTTGAATTTGGAAACCGTAGCATGGCTATCTTCGCCTGCATACATATATCTTTTTAACTTGACCGCCGTGCTTGCCCAGGGGCTAAGGCGTTGTGCTGATAAGTCCAAGGACCCGGGTTCTCAGGCGCTTTCTGATGGAGGCGAAAAGAGAAAACGCTTGTGTGTTTCAGATTTCGGCGCAAGTTTGAGATACCTGAGTGGTTGAAATTAATCCGGAGGGCTACACTACGGCGCGTGCCTCATTGCCGGTGTAGCGTCGCACGTTAAACCTCATAATCAATCAATCAATGTTTTTAAGTGCGAATGCACTTTATAAGCGACCCCAAACCATCCACCGCCGGCGGCGGCGGCGGCGGCGTCCGCAGTGCTCCTCTATATTTAAAAAAGAAACAGCATCCGGCGCCAGGTTTCGATCCGAGGACTTTGCGGCCGCAGCGCGACGCTCTACCGACCAAGCCACGGACGCGACGCTGATATCAGTGTTAGTGACGCGCCTTATATCTTTAACGCATTCAAACTACGTCGTCAGCGGCGTGCGTTGGCGACTCAGCGGCGTTATAGCGGCTTGATAACTGCGTGGTGTACACGTGATACTACAAACCCGATGGAAGAGATGGAAGAGAAGGCGGCGAGGCGGTGGGCTGCGGGGGCCGAGCGCAAGCGCCGCAAGCGGGCCGACAACCGTGCATTCGCACTTTCACATTCTCCCCCTCGGGGAAATGCGGCGGAATTTTTTAACTTGCCGTTTGGGTGGGAGGGGTGTGATAGGCACTGAGCGGGCGAGTTTTTATCTGTTGACACCCTATGCCTATGAGGACAGCCGAGAAAGTCGCTCAAGGCTGTAGCATTTACTCCTACCCTGGCCCCTCCGCGCGCCCGTTATGCTGCTTCCATTTTGTGAGCGTTTTTTTTCCTGCGGTCCACGTTCACTTTCCGCATCTCGAATATTTTTTTACATTACATAAAATAAATACATAAACATAAAATAGCGCAAACACAGCGCTAACCCAACGTGCTGTATGTTTGCCCACCTATTTGCTCAGCGCAGCATGTCGCCCAGGGCTGAATACGCATTTAATTCTGGCGCTAGTTAACTCAAATCATATAAGGCGGCTGCAAAGGCTAGTCAAAAATTGAAAACGTCAGATGTCCGCCTTGTCAAAGCGAGAGCGTAGCGGTGCCTGCCGCAACGAACGAACGCTGCAGCATATACGCCTCAGTAACACCCGTGGTCTTGCCTCAATTTCACAGCTGAGCTACGCGACAACAACTGACTCAAAAACATGCACACTTCGCTCGCGTTTTTACAGGTGGAAATGAAGAGCAGATGAAAGCGCGCGTTGCCGACGGAGAAACAGCCGGCCCGCAAGCGTCATCGCCCGCCGGCGAAGCCTTCACGTTAACAGGGGCGATCCTAGCGGCAGCTTTTGTCCCTGAATGAAACTTCGGCCGGAGTTTCGTGACCAGAAAAGCATTGAAGGACTCTGCTTATTGAAGGACTCTGGTCCGGCTAAGTTCACGCGTGGTTATGCCTCGACCGAGTTTTCTGTGTAGTGTCGTTGTTAGACCAACAAAAGGCAATTAGCACTCGGCCAATAAAGTACAGTTAAAACCCGATGTAACGAAGTCCCCGGAAAGTATTAGATTAAATAGAGAGCTTCGTAATATCGGGTCTGTGGTTTTACAAGCAGTTGACTCTACAGACGTCTGAAAGGAGGCGCACCACAACAGATACCATGACATCGTAATTGCAGCGACCGCGTAGAGCTAGTTTATCCCGTGGAGCTCCGTTAAAACGAAACTATACCTGTTTTTTTTTAGATGCAAAGCATTTTTTGAGCTCGCCTTGTCCCTCCGTTGTCCGGCGTCCACCTCTCCTCCCTGTACCCCTCTCCACGCCAGCTGTAATCACGCCGTTCTCCTCCTCGCCGCTCGGCTCGTCTCGTGCCAGCTCAGGAAGACACCGGCAACACTGTCGCTCCAGGACCCCTTAAAGGGAAGCGTGCTTGTCTCGTGCCGGCCCAGGAAGACAACGGCGAGACTGTCGCTCCAGGAGCCATCTCATGGACGGGGCTATGTCCCTCCCTTGTTGTTGCACCGTCCACACCCCCACTGCGCATGCGCGTCTCTCCTTCATTATCCTCTCCTCAAGCTGTATAAAAGCAGGTGCGCGCGCTGCCCGGTGTTCAGTCTGCTCCTAGACACCGCCTGCGCTGGTTCTACTCTGGTGTGGAACCTACACAGAACCCCCATGCTTTGCATCACCACATAGTTCCCTTCGTGGAGATGCTGTAATTTTTTTTCTTTTCCTGGCATGCTGAAATATTCTTCGTGGCATTGCAACGAAACACATTAGAAATTGCACCTATTTATGTGTATGTTTATGGAAAGACTGCTAAATCTGGAATGGCGCTGAATCTTTTTCGTTAGCCCGAGTTTACAAAAGCATTCAGCCGTATGGGCCCCTGAGCGGGAACCTGAATTTCTTCGTTAGATTAAAAAAAATCCGAAAATCAGGTTTTGTTCTGACTGTATACAATGTGTTGTTTTGTTTTCAGTACGAGTCATTTCGTCATCGTCATCCGATGGCACAACGTGACAGGGCGAATCTTTCATCGCGCCTTCACCGGTAAATAACGCGTCGCGGTGGGGGGCTCGCTCATCGCTTGTTGGCGCCGGCGCTCGCGATGGCGTAATTGCTGGGCGGGGTTTTGCTGCACATGTTCGCCGGTCTAATTAACGACCAAGTTAAACAGCATCACCGTTAAAATTGGTAGGATGCATAATTTATATAGTGGCGGATCAGCTGCAGTGAATCTGTTTCAGCTTCATTTGGTTGCACACATTCACGAAAGAAAACCAGATTGACCACGGCGCAGTTCAAAGAAGTGCACGAAACGGCTGTGTCATGCCGGCCGGTTTTCGCGTGTAATTTGTCGGTGTAGGGTAATCAACCGGACTGTTCCCTGCTAAATATATCTGGATACTGTTCTTTCCTTTCTTTTTTTCTTTCTGCGTGCACAACTCCAGGGCTCCAGGAAGGCGAACATTTTATTTTTTGGATATAGATAGATGCAATTACATTCCAAGAGAGTGTTCTGAATAGTTTGTTTCCTTACCGCAGATCAGAAACGCGTGATAATCTTGGGTATACTTTCCACAAAGATGGATCAATATTAGAGCAGTTAAAGTTGGCTCTGTCACACGACATACAAACTTTAAAGCTTCACTGCACGACCTGCCCCCGAGGGTTGGCTTGTTTGCGCGACGTTAAAGCTGAGCAAAAAAGTTGAAAACATGACATGCACAAAACATGAGCATTCTAACGCTGGTGTATGTTTGCCGAAGTGTAAGGGTAGTGTGGTAAACTTTATACGCAGAATTTCACTATTGATGTGGCAGGAGAATTGAAGAATCAAGAATTACTCGTTGGCTCGCAGTCGGGTAATACCAGCCACTAACACGCATAACAAGGGTCCGTTCAGATGCGAAGCATCTCTTGCTCGGGGGGATGTCCCGCGTCCGTGCCCCGTCCGCAGCGCCTCTGATGATGATTGTTGCAGGATGCCCCTAGGGACTGGCCAACCAAAGAATCCATCACAAGATAGCTTCGCGTTCAACCACCGTCGTCATCTTCCGGTAGGGGAACCACTGAAGAAGAAGGAGGAGGAGAAGACAAAGCTGCGAAGAGGAGGGCGTGTACGTTGCTCTCGCCCCGTCCGCAGTGCCTCTGATGATGATTGTGGCAGGATGCCCGTAGAGATTGGCCAACCAAAGAATCCATTACGAGATAGCTTCGCGTTCAACCACCGTCGTCATCTTCCCGTAGAGGAACCGCTGAAGAAGAAGGAGAAGAAGACAAGGCTGCGAAGAGGAGGGCGTGTACGTTGCTTTCAGCCGGTGCACCAACGTCAACCTTTACCTCACCAACGCTGACAGAGACTACCGATTCTACCACAGAGACGACAACATCGACCAGAACGTGATGGACGAGTTTCTGCGCCTCGAGAACCACCACCTACTCACCGAAACACAACAGTACTTGCGTGCCTCTGCCACCGGTGTGGACCCGGGCACGGAATTCCCTCTGGCGCTGCTAAATACCAGATCACTCAACATAACGGCAACACAATAGAACCACATGGAACTCCATGAAGCTTCGCATCCTCATCAGGGTTCCCCACGGGAAGATGGTGTAATTTTTTTTCAATGACTGGAGGGACTGCAGTCTGTATTCATAGCCAGTTGTGGAACAAACCCGCATCTCTTCATTCCAATGCATGCTAGATTTTTGTTTCACTGCATTGCCATCTTGTCGTCGTACCATTAAACTTGATGCTCAGGTGTGTTCAGTCCTGACTGACTAAGATATTTTTCAGCTTTGTTTTAGCTCTATACACACAAAGCAAATATATTTGTGGTTGAAAATATTTGATTCGCAGTTAGTCTTCAATATTTGTATTTGATTAGCAATCCTAAATTTGATATTAGCACATCTGTAATTATGGAGCAGTTCATTATGTTGTAAATTGTAAATACTATCACAGCGAATACTCGTTCTTGTGTACTTTGTACTTCCTTTCACACGTAATTTTCCACAAGGTTGAGAGTGGTCTACCCCAGCTGGGAATATTACTGCGTCTATACGTAGAATAAACTACCATCTCCTGATACGCGTTACATTCTATAATATATGCGAGCACTTCTACCACTTTTGCCAATTCTGGACCTCCTCAGTTTAGATGTCCGATCGTCTGCTGCCACTCGTCGGGCACGGACCCCATAGGAATACAGGTAGCATACCGAACAGCATCTCAGACAGTCCATGGGGATCTAGTTTGGATCTGAAAATCGAGGAAGGCCAGTATCACATTTAATGCAAGTTTACGTCCTCACCAGGCACCTTACATTCTTTGTATGGAAACAGCCCCTTCATATTGTGAGTGCTATCACATTTCGCCATCGTCCTCATTAGCCCACTTTATGTCCATTGCAGAATGATGGCCTCTTCCATCGAGTTCCAACTGCTCCTATTCTGCATTGTCGGAGTACATTCTCTGCCACCAAATTATTTCTCACCATCATCTAGTCATTGGTCTTCTCCCCCTTTAAAACTACCTCTAAGTAGCCACTCTATTCCCACTGGGGTAACAAAGTGCCATTTCAAAACAGCTTATTGTCGACTTTCGCCTATGTCTCACCTTTTTCTTTACAGCAGGCTTCAAGTGCTAATAGTTTTTTCTCCACGCTAAGATTGGTACAAGTGATTTGTCTTCCTTACGGCAAGCGATGTGTAAACAAGCAAAACTGCAACTGACTCAGTAGTTATTAGTGTATCATGCGGAAGCAATAAATTTTAAGATTTGTGACAGTATAAGGCAGATTTACATTTCTCACGCCCCAGCCAAAAAATTCTGTTCTAAATTTCAACTGCAACACGTACGCTCAAGTTGCTCAGCAAACTCATTTACCTGGCTTTAGTCGCTTATACCGCTGTGCACCCTAAATGACAAATTTTCTTACTGTCCCGAAATGGGCTTGTGACTTGCAGACCGCAATTCTGGCTACCAGGCCAGAAATTTTTATTATACAAGACCGTGGGAATGTCCTAACTGTTTTTCGAGAGGGTTTGCATCCACTTGACCTGACGTACGAACTTCCGAGGGGGGGGGGGGGGGGGGCAATAGCAATTTTTAGATATCCGGATTACATTTCGCAATGATGGTGTCTGCTGGTGCTATGAACCGCGGGCCAAGAAACCCCTTCTACCATACAACTCCGCCCATTCGAAGATTCTGAAAAGGGGAATAGTCACTCTGTGCTTCAAGAACGCCCTTGAAAAGTCATGTCCGCACCTTACTGCCGCCAGCTTCTACGGCCAGGTGGAACGCCTGCAGAGCGCTGGCTACCCGGCGCCGGTGCTCTCCTCCGTTCCGGAAGGGTTACTCGGAGGACTGCGTGGGAAAACTCAGCCTCGTGCTGATCCTATGGAGGGCAGGCAGAAGGTTGCGGTGATCCCCTACATGCACCAACTTTCCCATAACTTGTGGAAAATGGCCCAGCGTTCAAATGTGAAGGTCGTTTTCTCCGCCCCAAACAAGCTTTTGAAGCTGTGCAGATTGAGCGACCCAGAGGCCGTGCGGGGAAGGCACTGGAACACTAAGCACAGGAAGGCATATGTTGAATGCGTGGAAGGGGTCGTTTACAAAATTCTTCTCCGCTGCAAAAGATTTTACGTAGGGCAAACCGGAAGATGTCTGAAGGACAGGTTAAGGGAACATGCAAATAAGGTAAACAACGCGCGCGAAAAGAAAGTGATCGATGGATATTTAGCGCAGCACTGCCACAGGTGCGGATGTGTGCCGTTCTTTGATAGAACTTCTGTCGTAAAGAAATGCTCAGACCGTATCACACGGGAGACAATTGAAGCTGAATTAATCCACAGGCTTGGGCAAGCATGCGTTAGTTCACCGTCACTAGCCCTTACTGCAAAAGAATTAGACTTTCTGCGCATGCGCCGTGTATAAAAGCCCAGATAAGCGTTACTGCTGTGAGTATATATAGGTGTGTCTTTTTTTCATTAAAACTGTTGGTTCAGCGCTCGTGTGTGTCAAGTACTCTCCCCTGTGTCCGTGTGTAAACCGCGCTGTCTTCTCCTAATCATGTTAAACCAACACGCCCAGATAGCCACGTTAGTGTCCGACGAGGTTGAGAATACTGGTGATCAACGAAGAACATTCTAGCCTAGTGCCGACTCTTTCTATCAAACAAAATAGCTTGCGCAGCATACGAAAACGATGATAACACGCTCAACTTTGAAGACAGATAACACAGCCCGGAATTGCCAGACGCTGAAAAGAAAACACATGAGTAAACAAATAAGAAGGAACTCTTCACAGCAACATGTCGTTAGCATGTTGGCCTGGATACTCCATTAGTACACCTCCTGCAGCCTGTAAGAAGATATGTTAGTATCAATATGCATAAGTAGTCAAATAAACCCTTGTATGCAATTCTAAGAAATATAATCAGAATGAATTTTTGCATACTGGGTGTAAACATATACATAAATATTTATAGAGAGGCCTTTCTTCCTTCATGTCTGGTACCATTTTCAATAGAGAATTTGCTACCTACATGACTACCGAAGAATTGTATATCAAAGAGAAATCCTCATTTGTCAGAAAGAGTCCCGATAATGGAGCATTGCTAATGCTACCACATACTACGCATCATATTGTAATGATGCATAGTTTGCTACTTTATGCAGCGTAATAAAGAGTTCATGCAGACAAAATGCAAGTTTGGTTGATTTGAAAGATTGCCTTGTTAGAATAACACTGACACCACCTTTAACACAAACTTCACTAAATCATGCTATATTATTAGAAAAAAGAATGGCCATGCGACCCTCTTTCCCACGCTATACGCCTCGAGCGCGGCCTGTAGGGGCGCCACTGAAATCCCCCTAGCGGCCCGTTTCGAAAGCAGGCGCGGGAGTCGGCGTCCCGCTCCCCAGTGCCGCCGCTGCTTTTGTGGCCCGTTCACGACTAAGATTTACCGTGTGCGGGCGTTTGAAATCCATGTTTTTGTGGAGCAGTCACTCTGTTCGCAAATTGGGGTGTGTTTACGAGAGTGTAAATGTTTCTGACGCGATCTTAGTGTGGTATATTCGGTCTGGATAAGCGCCCGGTGTGTGTCACAGGCCAGCGTCGCGGAACCGGCATATGATGGAGCCGATTGCAGTTACACTGACCTGAATTTACTAGCAGTGTCTCCGTAACCACCGCGTCCTCAGATGTTCATGCTACGGCTATACACTACGGTTTAAATTGGTTTTGTGCGCTTACATAATTAGCGGAGCACTCATACCTGACAGCACGCGAATTACGTTTGCTAATATTATACCTCAGATACTGATCACCACCATTTACAAGCCAGTCTGTGTTAATTTCGGGAATATTCAACAAAAGTACGATGGACAATGCATAATTATACGCGGGGATCAGCACACGACAAAGTCGTCTTGTCGTGAGGTGAGCGCCCGCAAACATTCATCTGCTCCTCTGCGAGCAGCGCGGAGACGGGCTTAGAGTATAATCCGCGTCCGCGACTAATGCTTCTTCGAAAAATCGTCATATGGCACAGGGAGCCTGCAGAATAAAGCAGAAACTGAAATCAGAGAGCCTTATAACACACCACACTCTTCCAACGACACCTTTCATCGCTTATTGAACAGCCTACCCTGTATACTTCCAAAAATGCGTCCGCCGTACGATCAGCTGTTCGTTGAAGTAGAAAAACAAGACTAAAACGCTCATTGCTTGATTCCGCTCCGAATTTGTACACAGCGTCCGCCTCCCCTCCACCCTCCCCCCTCCCCCCCCGATGTCTCGCGAAGTAGCAGTGCATTTCGCGTATAGTTGGTCTAGTGAACCCTACCTGGCTTAAGTTTCGACGAACGTCTTTAGCATGTCAGAATCTGCACAGTTTTTTTTTTTTTTTTTCTGTTAGAGAATTATGTTTCTTAATTCCGCACTACCACAGCATTTATTTTTCCGTGGTTCAATTAACTTGCCTTGGTGTGTGGGCACATATTTAACGACGCACAGGCTTGGAATATACTTAACATTTTCGCATGGTTTATATTCTTATAAAAGGCATAAGTTATTGTCCGGAATTGGGTAATCACATCACCGAAACATATTTTTCTGGGACGTATATATTCGAAATGAAGCCGCATTCGTTGTCCACGCTGCAAAATGAAGCCAACCTCTCATTGTGCCAGTATCAGGTCTAAACGAGGCGACAGTAGAATTCATTTATGCCTGATGTTTTGGAGGTGACAGGGGTGATATGTTGCTACCGTCGCCGACGCCCGGAAGAGCGACGACAAAGCGCGCAGCACCGCGTCTCCGGGTAGCTCTTGCAGGCGATCGCGTACTCTACGAAGACACAGCTGTTTTTTAAGTGACCTAAACGTACTCTTTGCCTATAGACGTCACCATAACAAGTTTTTTTCAGGGTCCGGAAAGGCGAAAAGAAGCGAAACAGAACCAAGACACTGCACGCGGCCCTATCAGCCACGCAGCGCAAATCCCGTCAACGCCGCGGAGAAGCGGTGGCAGGCGGCGCAGCGATCGCGAAGCTCGAGGCGTATAACCTATGACGTAATATGCCCAGCTGTGCGATTGGCTGAGGCCAGCAAAAGCAAACGCCAGTTAGGCATGGCTTGCAGAACAAGCTATTTGCATTTAAATTTAAAGCATATTCGTTTTATAGCAGTAAGAATGGTGGAGTAAACAATAGAAGTTACGAAATTACCCATAAGCACAGAACCACAAGTGCATGCGGCTGTTGGTACTGTGCGCACTATGCTTCTTATAGCTGTACAGCAGTCCGGCGCTTTAGGGTTGTCTCACACTACGCTGGCCGATTGGCGTAAGCGACATAGTATTCCATGACTGTTTGTCGAGCATACCCAATGTTTCACTAAACAATCACTACAAACCATAGCAAAAACAAGCCAGGTGCAAATACGGTCGCAAACAAAGCGGTTGCGCACAGAGGTCTTGACGGTATATGGTGGCACCATCTAGGAGGACTGATGGTAAACAAAGCGTTTTGCAGTTGCAGACTAAATAGCGCACTAACATTTACTTGAACAGTTATGACATCCTCGATAAACCGTACTGCTGTGCACCGGGTCACACCAGTGCGCCTTTTCATCTTCAATAAACTGCACCAGTGCGCACAATCTGTCCCCAATAAACCGGGATGCGCTGTCGCGGGGCAATTTTTGGTTGCATCGTCGTGCACCGCGAGAAACAACGGAGTGCAGCGGTACAATCCCGAGATGCATAACGAATGGCGTTGGTGAAGCAGTTTTCTCCGCCATCTGCAGGACCGTCTGCTGCAGCGGCAGCACGTTGATGCACTCATATAAAGATGGAACACGGCTGTATATCATTATTTCCAAGGACCCGTTGCTTGGGAATTCATTTTACTAGCGAAAAATAGACGCGGACGAAGAAGAAGTACACAGGACACTCGCTAGTGTCCTGTGTACTTCTTTTTCGTCCGCGTCTATTTTTCGCTAGAAAAATGCTGTCAGATAACCAACTAGCCCAACTTTATGCCTTGCGAATTCATCATACCGGGCGGTAATAACGGCCACGAAATTCATATGAGTGCACGAACATTATGTGTTATGCAGGAATTTCGCTTACTGCAAAAAAGTCTGCATGCGCCCGCCAGTAGGAGTAAATATTGGAGTTTTGCATTCGTTTTGTTCGAATGCGGTATCGCGCATCGCTAGAGTGCCTAGACCGGGAAGGGCCATATATTGCCATAGCTCGAGGGAAGTCCGTGACTGCAGGCAGTCGCGTTAATGTGGCTCTCAGATGACCAGAAGCGGCTTGTTGGTGGGTGTTCATTATGAGTACGTTGTCGCGCAAGTGTGCGGGATATATATAGGTTGTGTAGTTGCTTTCAATAAATATCAGTTTGTAGCAGCGCTGTGTAATACTGAGCTGCTTTTTTGGCACATCAACGCTTTCACGAGTTGCTCTTGTAGCCCAAAAGATGGATACGAACCGTAGATGGCGTAGAACCACTCTTTCTTTCCTCGAGCAAAGCTTCGTGCCGGTGCGCACCGTCGTGGGGCACTGTGCACAGCGCTGGTTTGGGGGAAACACCGGTGTGTGTCTATCGAGGACGCTATTACCTGGTCCAGGTACGTCATCACAGACATCACGAAACACACGACTTAGCAGGAGAATAAACATTTTGGCCTCAATTGTAATTTTTCAGAAAATACTAAACATTTTAATGAAACACACATATTTTGTCTGCATGACCCCTTTAACAGGTGGGCTTTGCACAATGAGGCCCAAAGAGGAGACCAAACAAGTTGTCAATTTGAAATAATGTAATGGCACATGCAGACATTTGTGAGACCCGCAATTTCAGAACTATAAATCAAAGGTGCGAGACATTTATTTCTTTGACTCACAGCAAAAAAAATTGTTCCCAGACCGGGCGCAGTCAACAATGCCCATCAGAAATAATTTTCAAGTCGCATCACCCGATTTTTAATGATGAAAGCAAAAGCAATGACTCGCGAAAGGAAATGAAGGCCTGAGTGCTTCTTTCTTTTTGGACAAAAAACATCACATGGTTGGGTAGTTCTTCATCACTTGCAGTGGTAGGCTGTTGGACAGCTGCTGCTATAACCAGAAGCAGCCCTACTAACATGACGTTTGTAATTATGTGTAACAAAACATATTGATGTTTGTGTTGTTGCACACAATGTTGCACATAGTGTTGTTGCACATATGTGCAACAACACATATGTGCAACAACAACCAAATTGGTGGTGACAGTAGCTGTGGGCAAGGTTATGTGGAACACCATTGTTTCGCGCTACATTTGCTGCCCTTATCAGCGCGTGGTACAGCGATGTGCTCTAGCTGTTTATTGATTACCAGCACTATTTTACAACGGTGCGGAAGTTGGGCGAAACGAAGTACAGTGTATCACCTGGATGGTGTGGTCCGGTGCCCTCCTGCTTTGGCGTGATTCTTTCCAGGCCATCACTAACAACGGTGGCAATGTTGCAGTCATGGGCACGTTACCGAAAAAAAGTAAGTGTTACAGTTACAGTTACCTAACCGAAAAAAGTAACTCTGTTACAGTTACATTTACGAATTTTCCAAAAGTAACTAGTTACAGTTACAGTCACTGCAAAAAAAGTAACGTCGTTACTTTTCGTTACGGTATAAAACTAAGCAATAGCTAACAAGATCTGGCTCATTTAATAGAAACGTACGAAGACATGCAGGTAGTAAAAATTACACGTAGTGAAGCCTACACGAGGGGAACCTAAAATGATGCACACTCATGCCCAAATCAATAATTGTCGTGTACGCCTCATTTTTTTTTATTACGGAAGTTCTCTATCCACCATATAGAACTTTTTTTTTGTTGCTGCACTCTCGCTGTAAGGAATTTATTTGCTAACATCATTGTAGCATAAAATTAGTTGTTTTTCAAAGTTGGAATCGGAGAGCTTCCCTCTCTTGATGGCGAATACGTCACGTCCTCTGCTAAAAAGACGTTCAGTGGGTGCGCTGGATGGAATTCCCGTATTCCGCTGTATGAAGATCTTCTTTATCTTGAGGAACTTCGACAGCTCGCTCAGACTTGTTCCTGGATCGTTTACCCACTGTTGCACCTCGGTGGATAAGGGAGAGGCTTGCGGCAGCTGGAAGAATTCGTCGCCTTCGTCACTTCCGTCAACAGTTGCTGGATTTTCACTGGAAGATGCTTCCAGCGCTCCGCCCCCTTCCTCGAGAAGGTGAAATGTTGCCGTTCTTCGCTCTTCTACCATCCAGGAGAGCTTGAACTTGGGATGGACTGCCGCTGCCAGGGCAAGACTGGTATCCTCCAGGACTTCAGAAAACCTGTGTTGACAGAGGTTACAGGAACAATGTACGGTACTGAGGTGGAGGTTTAACTTCGAGGTACAAGTTATATATAAAAACGGATACCTTTGGTGCGCACGCATGTGCGTCCCTGCGGGATCACGCGATGAGATGGAACAAGATTTCGCTCACCGCTTCGTGACTGCCTCGTGAAGGGCGCTAGCAAGGGGCGTCCAGTACTTTAGCGGCGGGAGGGAGCGCTGGTAGCGCAGCAGAGAGTGAAGCGTTGTCTGTAGGGCGCCCATGTACATATTGTTCGCCTTATATGTTGTGGGGGCCAAGCCCCTCATATCGGGGCGAGGAGGCGCTAGCGACGTCCTCCTCCTTGGTGGGGCGAGGGCGATCCTCGCGCGCCTCCCTCCTCTCCCTACGAGGCGACGGGGGAAGCGCGCAGGAGACTCCCCGGAGAGACCGCCCTTGGGACGCGCAGCGATCGCACGGTACGTAAGTGCCCTTCGGCCACTTTTGGCCGTTTCTTGCATTGGCCGTTGTTTCCCACTTCCGTTGGTCACGGCACCCACCGTGTCGATTTGCGCATGCCTTGATTTGCGTCAGTCCGTTTATCTAGGATGCCCGGCGAGTCTCCGCGGGCATATTCCACTCCTTGGTGGGTTGCCCCCGCGTCCGCGATGTGACGGCTTGCGCCGTCTGAGGTCAGCGGACGAGCGCCGATGCCGCCCGGTCGAGTCCATCGGCTTGAAATGTGTAGCGGCCACAGAGAGCAACCCCCCCCTTCCCCTACGTCAGCGAGCGTTGCGGCCGGCCAACGCCGGCGTACGCTAACTGATGCCCGACTACGGGCTGGGCACACGCTGACGGCTGTATGCCCCAGGGGCTAGGTGCGGAGTGCAGTGTAGTGTTTCTATCGTGGTTTCCCGCGTAATAAACCCCTGTATTATGAAATGTATCGCTTCCATGTGAAGTGATTGACAACGTACACTCGCGGCGAGAGTCGTGGCTCGCTCTCGAACCCGTCGTGGGCAGAGTCTCTCGGCAGGGCAGTTCGGCGCTGCGCGAGAGCAGTGAGAATAACGACGGCGCGTTATTCTATTATTCTATTCTATTCCTTAATGGCTAGGGTTAAGAATAGGATGGGATGATGCCCACATCTCTGGCGCCCAACGTGGGGCAGCGTTTGATTGCTCATTTGCTGCCATACCGCAGCGAGCTTTGCTTGTGCAATCGGCTGGCCGCGCCAGGCACGCTAGTTGCGTGCAGTGTACGTTCCGGTGAGAGCCCGCATTCGGGCCGCCGGCCGGACCGGCTCCTCGTTTTGTAGATGCCGGCGGAGCTCGAGAGCGCGAGGTTTTCCTTGCTTCGAGCATGAGAACATAGGGCTTTCGTGCTGGGTTCGATTTTGATGTTGATTTTGGCGCTACCCACGCTCGGGTGCTAAAGGAGATGCTTGAATTCGAGTAACCTCATTCCACAACGCAGAGTATTCAAACTAGTGCTTGATCTTTTTATCTATACGGATTAATGCGACCGATTCCTTCTGTGGGGATGCCATGTATCGTACGTATTCACCCCGAAGAGCTAGAAGAGCTAGCCACGGTTTTGGCACGACAATTTCTTTTTCCGAGCAGTTTCTCGGCCGCCTTTGGTAGGCGGAGCGCCGTGACGTTGACTTGCTTTGCAACGGGCGCTGGGGACAGGGACCAGCTTGTATTGCTGGTGGTTCCGGGGATGAGTGTCTCGCTAGGCCGACTGGGGGCTCGTGGTGTAATACATCGCCACCGTTATTGAGTATGAACGGTTAAAGGCGGAGGTCCCGAATAGTCAGTTAGGCGCATTGTTGCGTTATTGTCTTGGCTCACCTTGGCCATACAGTCTGGTAGGCTCGAAGATCTTGTAAATGACCAGCCGCAGTGTCACTGGCAGGTGTGAAGTGGGATGTTTTTAGTTATTTAATTGGGTTTTCCATTGTTGGGAGACACCTGGCCTGTGATGACCTTAGTCATGTGCCGCCAGCATAGTGTGGAAATTGTGCACCTGGATTATTCCTAGAGCACGTCGCAATACAGCGCCCGGCTTATACGTGGCGTGGCCCGAGCACCTTCGCTATGTCCGACTGTTTTGGGCGGACACATTGTACCGTTTCTGCCGACATCACCTTTGTGGAGTCGCCCGGTCGCGTATTCCCAAACCATATCCCGTAGGGGCCCAGGCCGACCACACCCCCTAAGCAGGGACGCAGCAAATGAGGTTTAAAAAAATTGCAATTTTTTAACCTCCTTGGACGCAGCACCGTGACGTCTCTACCTATTGGCGTCGAGGACATACCGTGGCGCCACCTACGAGTGACGTCACTTGTAGGACGCCGAATCGCGTTGTCGTCTGCTACAACAGATTTCCCGTGCGTATGCGGAAGCGTGTTTTTTTGTTGTGGCCACCGTCTCGCCCGCACCTTGTGCATGTGATGCAAATTACGAAAATTTTGTGTGTAAACCAAATAATTCGGGCAAGCAATCAGCGACCCGCTTGTTCCCGGTGACACCGCCGCGTTAAGGTAGTTGCTACCATCGCGACCCACACCTCTTACATACGCAGCCAGCTAACGTCAAGGACGATGCAACTGATGCCGAGAAAAGTACGCTGTAAATTCATTATGAAATACTTGTGACGGGACATGTGTGTGCAAGCAAACACCGTGTAACAGCGACGGAAACGCGTCGCTCACTTATGATCTCACCGCGCGAACTGCTCGTATCGCCTGGTAAATGAATGACGCGAGAATGGTGATCAGATTGCTTCGCCGCACATGCTTAAAAGTATTGTTATGGTCTGCAGTTTGGCTTAATCAGTGCCTATTTCCCCTACGATGTTTTTATAGTCATGCCGGATTTGATTAAAGATCGCTGCCGTAGCCTATACTCTGCACGGCTGATGTTTACTTTTCGCGACTTGTCCACAATGTATGAACGGTATGAACGCGAGTTTTTAGCGCCTTCGAGCCGGTTCGGACAAGGCTTTATTTAGTTTTCATTAGGTGATCGGCGTGGTAATTTATAATTGCAGCGTGTTTTGTATGTTTACAGTAAGCCGTCATTTCTCAAGCATCAGTTTCGAAACTCACGACTTGTCACAGAAGGCGAGGCTGCGTACGAGGCGAAACACGTTGTTAATGATTTAGGGTAATGGGGATATTTAGAATAGGAGAAACGACCGTTGGAGGCCCCCAAGAAGTTAGAGGAACCCAAACGCAACACGCGCGTGCGCGACGGCAGGGCCTTCGCCAACAGCTCGCAGCCGGCTTCGGATGCACGTAATCGGATGTTGTTAACTTTAGGCTTGGCGTCGCAGCAGATATTTCGTCGCCGTTAGAGTTGCGAGTGACAGTCCCTAACAGAACGTTTCACCGCGCTGGGAACTCTGTAAGCGCGGTGATTTCCGTTGAAGCGATCAACGATCAAGATACCTGCACGGCCTCGGCCGATTCTTGCGCGCAAGCATAGCCACCCTTCGGCCGCTCGCCGCACCGTGCGTGAACGGGCCGGCGCTGCCGGGACCGACCTCCGCGGCCGGTCGGCGTAATTGATTGATTGATTGTAGTGTTTAACGCGCCGACGCAACGCAGGCGATGAGGCGCGCCGTAGTGGAGGGCTCCGGATTAATTTGATCACCTGGGGATCTTTAACGTGCGCGGAAATCTCGTACACACGGGCGTTTTTGCTTTTCGCCTCCATCAGAAAAGCGGCCGCCGCGGCCGGGAATCTAACCCGCGACCTCGTGCTCAGCAGCGCAACGCTTTAGCCACTGAGCCACCGCGGCGTGTGCCGGTCGGCGTAAATCGCGGCGGATATTTGAGCATAGCTTTGAAAACCACAGCTGATGGCACTACCTATCAGAACTTTTCATCACACTAACATCCACTTTCACCAATCTGGAACTTCTTTTCCTAGACTTGTGTGATTTTAAAAAGCGGCGACAAGTTGTTGCTGCCGCGACCTGCATGCGTCGGTTCGAGCCGCACAGTCGGCTGTGCGGGCAGGCACGGCGGGTGCGTTACTTCTGCGAGCAGTTAACGCTTCACGATTTCCTGATTTATACATTTCTTGCAAACAAGGGAATTCTAGAAACTTCACTCGGCCATCGTCGTAGTCCACATTGTTTATCGGGGAAACAAGCCGCTGCTTACGCTTCGGTCGCATGCGTAATACACCACCACGCTCATGGTGTTTGTGGATAATCTACCATAGTTGATACGGTTATACAGTCACCATTAGGTCGAACCGCGCTTGAGGCACTGAGAATTAACTTCAAACGAAGGAAATTAACACGAAAATACTTTTAAGTGCAATGCACTTTATAAGCGACCCCAAACCTTCCACCGCCGGCCGCGCCGTCCGTCCGCAGTCCTCCTATCCCCTAGCAACGGCGTGGAGCGGAGAGGAGCGTCGGGTAGCAACGGCGCAGTGACGTCACTCACCACGTGACGACACGCCCTCACCGCTCTCGCGGCGCGACGGCGTGGGCCGCGCGCGTCCCTCTCCCTTCCCCGCGCCGTGACGGTCACATACTCCACCTCCTCTCCCCGGCAGCTGCCGTGCGCCGCTGTGTGTCACTCTCCCTCCCCGCGCCGTGACGTCACGCACCCGCACCTCCTCTCCCCTCCGTGGGTCGGCTCGCGCAAACCGCCAGACCTCCGTGGGTCGGCTCGCGCGCGCTCTCTCGCTACAGTCTCTTGCTCGCTCTGCTCCAGTTTAGACCGTTCGCTGGCTGGGCGCCTCTCAAGGCGATGTCAGAATTACTACGCCGTGTACTCTCGGCGCAAGAAATGCATTCGCACTTCCTCACGATTCCCTTCGGGGAGGTGGGGGCAATTTTTAGAACGCGCTTCCTAAGCGAACTGAGACGCGCTGCAAGCCAACTACGCAGCAAGATAGGAACGGTGATCCTACAAGTGACGTCAAAACGATTGCAGCGCCGGCCTCTCCAGTGGTGGGCCTCGCGGCCAGTATGTGCGCGACTTCATGCGAGGTGGATTTTTTTCTTTTTTCCCCTCCCCTCGTTGCGGCTGCTTTGCGGGCGGCCGATGGTTTCGCTCCGTGGGCGGGGCTGGCCTGCGGCGCTGGGGAAGCTGACGCACATGTGATAGAAGTTAACCTTTTGTACCTGAGCCCCTGATCTCTCCGCGCTCTTCTTGCGCGCCTGCAAGTTGACGCTGACCTCCGATCGTGCTCGGTTCGGTGCTCGAAGTGCGCGTGCGCGGATGGACGCTTTCACGTACTACATGTGGCAATTATACAAGTCCCGGAAAGCAAACACTCTCATAAAAATGAAGACAAAAATTTGTTTTGATCTTTTGTGATCGCGCTGCTTCGCGGCGGCCGATGGTTTCGCTCCTAGCACAAGCCTGGCGTACGCGCTGGGAAGATGAAGCTCGCTCTCCGCGCTCTCTTGTGCGCCGTCAGTCGCTCGTCTCCCATGCGTTTCCTAGTTAAGCTAGCGCTCGGCGCGTTGCTCAAAGTGCGCGCGCGGATGAATGCTTTTGCACGTACATATGTAGTTATTGTTTACGTTCCGGAAGGCAAGCACTCCCAATAAAGTGAAGGCAAAAATGTTTTTTTTTTTGGTCTTGGGTGGTCCTTTGGACTCCCTACCGAAGCGCAGAACGTTTGCTCTCATTCGGTCGAAAGCACACGCGTACGTCGGTCGCTCGTCTGCTGCGAACATCAGCGAGCGTTTTATTCGCCATACTCGTCTGTGCCTCGCAATCGCGCAGAACTGCCCATCACAGGGTCCGTTCTCATAATTGTGTGCGCCACGCACGTCCCCCGCGCATTCACGCGATGGTCGCGAAGCTTATAACTTCTGCTTCATGAATAAGCACGAGCAGCCAATCGAGGTCGTCAGAGATGACCTCGCGTCAACAAATCATAAGTCTGTGTTCCGCGCGAACATGTCTGACGAAGTAGCAGTCAACGCCTTCATGGACACGTAGAGCGGGTGCCCCAACACAACCTGGATTGTCCAAAGGTCCAGAAACTGGGCGAAAGGTATGTTTTTCAATACGAAGCGTTGTAGTACGCGAGGGCGGCGTTTTTGCAACTTGTGTTGTACTATTTAGATTTTTATTCCTGCTATTTCTTGTTTATACATTTGTATACTTTTTGCGTGTGTGTGGCTTACAGTTGAGGCGCGAGCTGTGACACAATGCTGGCGAATTAAAAGGCCAGACACTACAGAAATATATATATATATATATGTGGTAGCTAAAAATGCATCGCAGTAAACAGACACAAACTGCTCATCTATACCCATCAGTGGATCTCTAAAAGTGACAATTTTTTGCCGCTATTTGGACTCCGAGATCACTATCGCAAAAATAGTGCGCAAAGGAAATATCTTTTTTACTTAGTTTTATCTCTTCTGCGACTACCGTGACTTCAAGCTCACGGGCAACTACTCATGTCCCAGCGAAAAGAATATACGTATCTGAGTGAGTGTAACACTGTATTAAATGAGAGGCCATGAGGCCCTGGGGGAGCAAGGATGAGGAGAAAAGGGGAAGGTCACAACTCGCACAATGAACACAGTTGCAGTCTTCGGGTCCTAATCGCAAAATGAACACATTAAAGTCAGTCAGTGGCAGCAAAACGCACAGTTCACACTTAAATGTACAGTTCACACTGAAAACAGTGCACGCTGCAGACCGTTCACATTGTTTACCGAACGGGGAAGTCTGACAGGCTTCTACACCAATTTGTAGAGTCTGTTTTCAAGGGCGTACTCGGTAATTGCATCTAGTGCGGTGGGATCGTCACGGACCCGACTAACATGTTCCTGTTCAGTCGCAAGGGCGGGACCTAGAGTTAAAAGCTGGTGGCGATTACGGTCGAAGTAATGGACAGAGCCAAATTAAGTAGTAACGATTTAGTGTGCCTTCCCGATTACAGAGGGTGGGGGGGGGGGGGCATCAGCGCCATTCGGATCCTGCTGGAGCTGTCTATTTATAAATAACGTATCTTATGCAGCAACATCTCTGTGTGCATGAAGCATAAATTGTTAAAAATAACTAATCGACATTGGCAACAGTGTGAGTGGTAGCACGCATGATTACTGATATCAAACTGCGCCCTGATGGCTTCAGTGAAGAGACTGTGGTCAATAGCCCTGTACAGAAGACATATATCAAACTCCTCAAGTACTTCAGTTGCTGTACAATATTGCTTAGCCCTTGGTTGGTATATATTTTTGATATTGTTTCCCTAAATTGTTATGACCAGCAGTGCAAATTATGGAGAATTCATGACCGAGTGTAAAACGTGTACGTTTGAGCTGGTGTCTTCCTTATCAATGTATCACCCTTGCAAGAACAATTCACACCTTCCATTGCTGTTAACAAAATGTCAATGTTTTCCTTAGTGGCACTGTTCCTAATAAAGAATAATGCAATGAAGTTAAGGTTAACGAAATTCAATGTAATAGTACTTATGAAAGTGCCAAAATGTAGCAGCTCATGCAGCTGTAATATTTCGCAAGAGTAGGACAGTTTGTAAATGTAGTCATGGGTAATTGTCTGCCTTTCTTGTAATCCTTACCTGCAGCACCGAATCGTGTTTTGAGGTGTGTATAAGTGAAAGAGCGCCCAACTCAATTGTATACCCTTCTGTGTGCTGTAGAATGAGCTTTCAATGAAGGTGTTCGCTTTCCGGAACGTGTATAATTGCCACATGCGCGTGAAAGCGTCCATCCGCGCGCCCGCACTTCGAGCACCGAGTCGAGCGCTTATCTAGGAACCCGATCGGAGGTCAGCGTCAAATTGCAGGTGCGCAAGAAGAGCGCGGAGAGATCAGGGGCTCAAGTACAAAAGGTTAGCTTCTACCACATGTGCGTTAGCTTCCCCAGCGCCGCAGGCCAGCCCCGCCCACGGAGCGAAACCATCGGCTGCCTGCAAAGCAGCCGAAACGAGGGGAGGGGGGAAAAAATCCACCTCGCATGAAGTCGCGCACATATAGGTAGAGACGTCACGGTGCTGCGTCCAAGGAGGTTAAAAAACTGCCAATTTTTTTTTAACTCTCTTTGGCTGCGCCCCTGCTTAGGGGGTGTGGTCGGCCTGGGCCCCTACGGGATTATTGGTTTGGGACTACGCCGCCCGGTCGGATGACGCGTTTATAGCCGATTGATGACCCCGCACGCGCACACCAGCCTGTCAACAAACCTCCCGAGGCGATTCCTGGTTAAGCCAGTTGACCCTTTCTCCAGCCCGCTATGTAAGTGAGAGAACGCATGTTTCTTATGTGAATTCTTTGCTGTGTATTTGTTAGTGTTGGCGCTCTGTGTACATCATGCTTGCATCTTTCCATGGTAGTGCTCGTATGGTTGTGATAAGAATTGTGCATTTCTTTGTCTAGTCCCAAGCATCCTGTATAGAGAAGTGTAAAAGAGACTTAGTTTTGACAGTGTTGAGCAGACGAAGAACGCGTGTTATAGCGCACATAACGTTGAGGGGACTGCGTAAGCTGGTCCCAGTCGATGACGACGTTGGCCGTACTTGTAAGCGGCGTGGACTCTAGGTGTTTGAGCCAAGCGTGGATGTTGCTTCGCCGGAGAACGGCACGGCGGTTATATGCGCAGCGCGCCCGAAGGAGAGGAAACCTCGGAAGAGAGAGTACTGCACATGCGCCGGCCCCAGCGCGTCTGCCGCGGCTATGACGCAACGTGCCGCGGCTATGACGCAACACAATCCAACACAATCCACTTTAATCCAATCCAATCCAATCCAATCCAACCGATCAAAGCCAAGCCAATCCAATCCAATCCAATCAAATCAAATCAAATTCCAATCCAATGCCCCTCGCGAGAGAGTGTTCGCTATCGGAGAGGAGAGGGGGTGAGCGGCGGAGAGCGGCAGAGGAGCGCAGCTCGCGCGGCGAGGAGAATGGCAGAGGGGTGGACAACGCCGACAACAACGACGACGACGCCGGAGGGACAAGGCGAGTGAATCAGATGCTCTGCATCTAAAAAACAGGCGCAATGGCTTTCGCCTTCACTGTGGAGGGGGGAGCTCCGGGCTGTTGCTAGGCCGTCTCTGTCTCCTCCTTTGGTTTCTTGGAAATTCTGAGGGTGGTTTAGTTGTATTTTGCTTTCGTTGCTCCGCGGCAACGAGACGCGGGTAGAGCAGGTAAGCCTAGGGTTAGAGAGGGTGATGGCCCCCTTGCTTGGGGCGATTGCCGTACTCTGGTTTCCCTCAGCCCCTCGTTTCTTGTCGCCGCCGTGGTCCGTCTCGTCCTTGCGTGAAGGAGGGAGGGGAGATCGGGAGCGGCGGTTTGCAGGGGTTGGCGGTAGCTTTCGTTGTCTCATCTGTTGTTGTGTGTGTGTTCATTTTGTGTGTGGAGCGAGTGATTTACTGCCCGTCGGTTCGTTCGCCACGCTTTCTCGGCCGTTAGGACGATTTTCGCGGGCCAGACGCGCGGGGTACTGCGTATGCAGTTGTTTTGTTGCGTGTTCTCGGCTCAAGCGGTGGAGGGTGTGTGTGCGCGCGGGCGCTTTCTTCGGCGTCTGCTCTGAGTGAACTTTCGTCGGAGGCCTCGTCCGTTCGCCGCGGCTAAACTTGTGCTTCTGCCGCCTTGATGAATGTGACGTGTGTGCGCGCCTGCCTAGGGGGACAAGTGTGCTTCCGGTGGTTGTTTCTACCCCCGTGTTCCGTTCTAGCGTACAACACCGCAGACCTGCGTGTATGAGTACGTGCGTGCGTGTGTGTGCCAGCTTCATTCGGCCGAACAGTACACCCCGCTGGTGGTGCGTGTCTGTGGAGAGCGTGCCATTTTTTTTGGTGTGTGCCGGCATCGCGGCCTCTTCGGCTAGCTCGCTGCGGCCGGGGACGCCGACAACCGAGCGCAGAGGTGCCCTTCGTCTCCAGGAATGCGGACGCCTTGAATGGCCGAGCTGACCTTGGGCTGCCTTCGACTCAGCCTAACCTCCCTTCTTCCTTGCGTGGGGCTGATGCTCGGGCCGCTCCTCTCTCTCTGGCTGCTGCGCCGTCCATCGGCGCCGATCCCGACTCCTGGCTTCCAGCAGGTGCACGCGCTGTGGTGCCTTCCTGCTGGGTCGTCGGCTCACGCGCTGCTTCCTTCACCTCCACCCCTCTGCGGAGCGACGCGGCACGACGCAACGGTGGAATCGCTCCTGCGCGTCCACCCATTATCTGCGCGCCTCGAGAACTCTGCGTTGACAGACTCGGTGCTGAGTGTGGCTCCCGGATGTGACGACAACGAACGCTGACAGCGGGAGGATCTTTTCGCCCCTTTGTGCCCCGTACTGCCGAACAATGCGTAACCCCGTGATGATTACTGCAACCCTTTGCGGACTTAGTGCACTGTTTCCACCTCTGTGTATCTTTCTGCACCTGTGTATCTAGTTTAATGTAATGAAGTGTACGTAAGGTAATGTAATTAAGTGTTCTTAGTGCATTATAATTAAACGTAGGTTGTGTAATATTAGTAACAGCTGTGTTCGTGTAGTATAGTGTACGTAGTGCAACCTTAGTTGACCTCCACTGTATAGCATAACATTAGTTCCCTCACCAAGTGAGTAGAGTATTGTTTATAGTGTACATTTCTTGTTTCACACCTTGTTCATAGTGTGTATGTATATCTTAAGTATGTGTAGCGTGCGTTGTGAATGCGGTGTTTGTTTAAGGGATGGAGTACAGGCTGGTGGGCACTAGCTTTGTTTTACTTACATTAAGATTGTTCTTTTTGGATGAGTACGTGATGGCCGATGGCCGGCTTTCCGACCGTCAGGGGCAATTTAAGGAGAGGGGGATGTCGGGGCCAAGCCTCTCAAATCGGGGCTAGGACGCGCTAGCGACGTCCTCCTCCTTGGTGGGGAGAGGGCGATCCTCGTACGCCTCCCTCCTCTCCCTACGAGGCGACGGGGGATGCGCGCAGGAAACTCCCCGGAGAGACCGCCCTTGGGACGCGCAGCGATCGCACGGTACGGAAGTGCCCTTCGGCCACTTTTGGCCGTTTCTTGCATTGGCCGTTGTTTCCCACTTCCGTTGGTCACGGCACCCACCGTGTCGATTTGCGCATGCCTTGATTTGCGACAGTGCGTTTATTTAGGATGTCCGGCGAGTCTCCGCGGGCATATTCCACTCCTTGGTGGGTTGCCCCCGCGTCCGCGATGTGACGGCTTGCGCCGTCTGAGGTCAGCGGACGAGCGCCGATGCCGCCCGGTCGAGTCCATCGGCTTGAAATGTGTAGCGGCCACAGAGAGCCCCCCCTTCCCCTACGTCAGCGAGCGTTGCGGCCGGCCAACGCCGGTGGACTCCAACTGCTGCCCGACTACGGGTTGGGCACACGCTGACGGCTGTATGCCCCAGGGGCTAGGTGCGGAGTGCAGTGTAGTGTTTGTATCGTGGTTTCCCGCGTAATAAACCCCTACTATGAAATGTATCGCTTCCATGTGAAGTGACTGACAACGTACACTCGCGGCGAGAGTCGTGGCTCGCTCTCGAACCCGTTGTTGGCAGAGTCTCTCGGCAGGGAAGTTCGGTGCTGCGCGAGAGCAGTGAGAATAACTACGGCGCGTTATTCTATTATTCTATTCTATTCCTTAATTTCTAGGGTTAAGAATAAGATGGGATGATGCCCACAATGTCCAGCGCCTTTGCCACAGCGTACATCAACTGGAAGAATAAAAAACTACAATAAAAGCACTGCTTAATCTTAAAGAAATATTCAAAATATACCTTGCAGTATTCTTCAATGAAGCGACATTGCTCTTGCTACAATCGTGGCACCGAAAGTTCGTCGAACGCAGCGTCCACCCTCCCTTTCGGGACTTCATTCATGAACTTCACAACGTTGAAGAGAGAATTGCATCGTGTGGCGGTTGGCACTGGGAGCTGTCTTCCCAAGGCAGTCTTTATGGCTTCGGCTGCCTGCACGGACTGAGCTTGTTTTCTCCGAACAATCTTTGATTTTCCAAAAACCGTCCTTGCCATTTCGCCGTACTTCGCGTTGCTGCAAGCATTTTCGGCATCGATAGAAGCGAGGAAGTTCAAAGTGTGTGCGGCACACCTCCTGTGCCGTGGCAGGGGGATCTCGTGAGATGAGTTATTCGAACCACTGCACCTCCGTGATGCTATTTGCGACAACGTCTTCACCATGTTCCCCTGTTTCTCCAAAGATCCTGCGTCGTGAAAAGTGGAAATTACGGACAAAAAAACTTAGCACGAAAACAAGAACTTGTGGTTGAACTTTTTTATACAGCATGAATACCATCTAATGGGCTAGATGAACAAAGCACCTGAAATAAAAAAAACGCGAACCACTAGGAAATAAATATCGATAAGGACAGAGCTAGCGCTTAATAATGAGATTTCAAGAAAGCTGTTGGTTACATACCAGAAAGGGAGAGAACGTTAATATCGATTTATATAATCGTGCACCCCTCCATCTAACGACAACGATGGTTGAACGCAAAGCTTTCTCTGGCGGTTTCTTTAGTTGTCGTCTGAGTTTTCCTACCCGCTGAAACCATGTCGAAAAGGAGAAATCGGATAGACGCCGGCTTTATAACGCGTGGGACCCAGGTTAGATTCTCGACCCGGGGAGCGCTTTTTTCTTTTCATTTCACCCGGCGATTTCGCGTTACAGACGCCGTCAGTGCGAACGCTGAAGCTTCGCTTTAAAAGGGACGATAACCTCGACGACTACCCTGGCAGACATACATCTGTGGTGCGCTTTTATCAGAAACAAATACATAATATAACACAATAATAGGCTTTAAAATGAAAAATGTCCTAATAATACAGAACTCCGAGTCTTAAAAGGATCCTGGGCTACACAATGTGTGAAGTTTGCGTGTTGTACGTGCCTGCATCGCGTCTCGCCTTATCCAATCTTGGGTCTTGGTCTAAAAAACGAAGAAATACCTCTAGAACCTATCTGTGTTTTACTTTGGGATTCTACAAAACTATGAAAAAAGCAATTTATGTTTCGTCCGTTAATAGTACAGTTAGAAAATAAACCTAAGTATGCAAAAATTCAGTGCGACCAAAAGTTTTGCGCGAAACTTTCTCCAGGCAGCGAGGTTCCTGAGTGATGCATGCGAACCTAAAGGTTTATTGCGATCGTAAAGAAGCATTGCTGAAGTCACGTTTAACGTTTATACTGCAGCTTAATTTAGTTCGTTTTGATAAGAACCGAAATATTAAAATTTTCAAGCTTCAGTATAGACAATTAGATTGAAACAGGAGCAGCCGTGTAACTTACCTGAAGGCTTTCACAAAGTTTGAACAGTTGTCCGTGATGACGACGCATGTCTTGTGCAGGATCTTGTACTCCACAAGTACTGCGTGCAGCGCTGTCGCGATGACGTCGTAGGTGTGGCGACCTGGGAGCCGTTGGCACACGAGCGCTGCGGATCTTCTTTCCAGAGATGGTTCATCTATGAAGTGCACCGTCACACCCAGAAAGCTTTAATGGAAAATGAGGAAGAAACAGAGAATAAGTAATGGTATATGCAAACAACGTACATCTAGTCAATTAGAAGTAAGAAAGGGGTCTCCAAAAAACTGCGCGGACGAAAATATCCCAGCCGCATTGCCTTGAGGTGTTATTTAGCAATTTTAAAAGTGATTGCTGTATATCGGCCGTTAACGAGTGTTCCTGTTGGATAATTTTCTTATAGAAATAAAGTAACTGTAACGATATTTCTCGTTACAGTTGCAAGTTACTGAAAAAGTAACTAGTTACCGGTAACGCGTTACTAGTAACTAGTTACTGCCCAAGACTGCAATTTTGTGCTTGTGCCAGAAGCCAAATCTTTTGACACTTTGTGATCAGTACTTGTAGCACTTTAGTGTATCCCTTGCAACTTTGGAAACTCGGAAAAGTTGGTACATGACCAAAGATACAGAGTTGGGGGCAAGCTGAAAAACGGCATTAAACAGTGTTTACTCCAAACATCTTTTTGACACATTCACTACACTTAAACTCAGGCCTTTTTTGTACCAGCTGTGCTGTTTTCACTCCCCAAAATGAGGCACCTGCTGGTCTTTTTATGCACAGAAAGTATGGTGAGCTTGCAAAACATTTCAGGCTGCTGCGCCAAGACAAAAGCCGGCATGCTCGCCTAACACTTTTCATAAACTGTATCCCTGGCGCCTTCGTGACGATTTTTTTCACTCACCCACTGTTACATTTCCACGGCGCGATCATTCTTGTAAAGTTAAGCGCAATTGCCATTCATTTACGTTGGCAAACTCATTCATTCCGCGCAAATAATAGACTGGGATAACCTACCACGCACATTGCCACAAGAGCTAACTAACAAATTTCAAAGACTTTTAAAAATGAAGCGACCTAATTCTGTTCTTGCTTGCATTGACCTTTTTATTTTTTGCTGTGCTTGCCTTGTAGTTATGTTTTGTGTAGTTATGGTTTTAAAATTCTTATTGCTTGTATTTTTTTTTCTACGTTTGAATTATCTACGTTAGCACCCTTCATGTTATGTTCGATGTATGCGCATGCTCCCCCTATGTAATACCCTCCTGCGGAGGGCCTTTAGGGGTACCTGAATAAATAAATAAATAAAAAACGCTGGTGTTCAGCAGCGAGTACTAAAGTGCACAAGAGCCACTAAATCAACTTATTTAGTGGAAGATCCAGTTAGCAGCAGAAATGAGAACGTGTAGGCCCAAGAGAACTCTTGTCAAATGAGGGCCTTTAAAGGTATTCCTTCCGTCTATTCTTCTCTCCACCAAAGCCTCAGATTTTGTGATCTAAATGGGCCCGAGCGCTGGCTGCAGTCAGGCGAACACGTGGCGCAAGCAGCCCAGTGCGCTCGTTTGAGAACACAGACGCGTTCTTCCCTGTTGAGCCACAGCAGATCAAACCTGATGGCGTGAGATGGCGTACAAACCTCCCAAAATAAAAAGAAAGAAAGAAGCGCGGTTACAAAAGCCGGCGAACTTAAACGTGCAACACAATCCTCCACTCGGAGTGGTTTTGCCTTGCCCGCAGGTCTAAGGCATTGCGCTGCTTAGCCCAAGGTCGCGGGTTCGATTCCCGGCCGGGGCGGCCGCTTTTCTGATGGAGGCGAAAAGAAAAACGTCCGTGTGTACGAGATTTCGGCGCATGTTAAAGATCCCCAGGTCGTCAAAATTAATTCGGAGCCATTTACTACGGCGCGCCTCATCGCCTGCGTTGCGTCGGCGCGTTAAACCCCACAATCAATCAATAGATAACACAACACTGAACGACAGCCTATGTACCAATTAAGGAGGAGAGTTATCAGCCTGCGCTTACGGCGCGTACATAGATCGTAAACAATGAAAAGCACAGCAGACCTAAACATGAGTGCCGGCACGGACACTTTGCACGGCCGGCATGGTACTATTTTCGGCGATCAACAAGGACGACCAAATCCAAGTAATAATAACAAAAAACAGGTGACGTCACTTCCATGGGGCGCTCCAGCCGTGCTGGAGCACGCCGGAAGAAAGGATCCCCGTGGCGCAGCATCCTTTGCCAATTTTCTTCCTTCATGATATTGTCACCAAGTCAAAGACGACGCAGTTGTCTTCAAGGAAAGCAAGTTTATTGGAGCGAACTTGTGCTCCCCCAACAACTCAAAGAATACAGAGCGGCGAAGAGGCAGTCAACAAAGTGACGCGTGCAGGCGAGCTCCGGCGATTCGAATGCCGCGGTGTCTGCTCTGCAAGCTTTTATAAACTTTCGCCGCAAGTGTTTCTGGAACCGTCGATTCACATCCAGAACATTGTAGATCACAGAAGATTATTCTGGGCTGGCGACGTTAGGGCGAAACAGTCTGCTTATCTGAATGTGATAGCCCGTGCGGCATAAAAACAACATTACACCCACCTCCCCTCGCGGGAACCCTGGTGTGATGCGACGCTGAGGGGGGGTTCAAGCGCAAACGGAGAGCAACCGTCGACCGAAAGGCCGCCGGAGAGCGGCACACCGGTTATATGCGCAGCGCGCTCGAAGGAGAGGAGACCGCGGAGAGAGAGAGTACTGCACATGCGCAGCACCGCGCGCAGCGCCGCCCACCGGTGGAGTGAGAGCGCGCTGGGCCGCACACCCGCAGATGTTGAGAGAGAGTGTTCGCTCTCACCTGGGCACGCGCCGGCGCCAGTGCGTCTTCCGCGGCTATGACGCAACACAATCCACTTTAATCCAATCCAATTCAATCCAAGCCAAGCCAATCCAATCGAATCAAATCCAATGCCCCGCGCGAGAGTGTTCACCATCGGAGAGGAGAGGGGGTGAGCGGAGGAGAGTGCGGACGCTGACGACGACGACGGACGCACGCAGGAAGAACATGGCCGCCGACAAGAGATGCTCTCAGCGTCGCATCTAAAAAAAATGGGCCCATCTCCCCGCGAGGGGGACTCGAGTAAATGCGTCGCATAGGGGGTGGGTGTATTGCGTTAACGTTTAGTGTTTGGGGGGTTGGTGCTATCACGTGTACACCACGCAGCTATCACGCCGCTAGCACGCCGCTGAGTCGGCAACGCACGCCGCTGACGACGTAGTTTAATGAGTCAAGGATATAAGGCGCGTTCGTAGCCTTTGATTCTGTGTCGGTTTTGTGGCGCAGTGGAAAGAGCACCATGTACCTCGCGTTCCGCCCACAGGTAGTGAATGCGTTGTATCAGCAGGTTCTTGACGTAGTTTGAATGAGTCAAGGATATAAGGCGCGTTCGTAGCCTTTGATTCTGTGTCGCTTTTGTGGCGCAGTGGGTCGAGCACCATGTACCTTGCGTTCCGCCCGCAGGGTCGTGGGATCGAAACCAGGCGCCGGTAACTGTTATTTCCTTTTATAGTGTAGGGGGAGGCTGGCTGCTGCGGACGCCGACGCACGGGTGACATCGTGAGTTATAGAAATGCTCTGCATTTAAAAGTCCGTCATCTTGCATAGTAAGGTTTCAAGCGAACCATGTGGACGACTTCGGGCCGCGTGCGTCGTCGTGATGTTCCGGAATCGCCATCGGGGATCACCTCGTAGGTAAGTTGGCCGACACGTCGCTATAGGGTCCGAAATACCGTCGCAGGAGTTTCTCACTGAGTCCGCGTCGTCGGATGGGAGTCCAAACACAAACACGGTCCCCTGGGGGGTACTCGACGTCTCGGCGTCGGAGGTTGTAGCGCCCGGCATCCACCAGCTGCTGGTCCGTTGTACGAACTCGAGCGAGCTGGCGGGCCTCCTCCGCGCGCTGAAGGTATCCTTGGACGTCCGGGCTGAGGTCGTCGTCTTCTACATGCGGAACCATGGCGTCGAGCATCGTAGTCGGCCGTCTTCCGTAGACAAGCTCGAACGGTGTCATCTGCGTGGTTTCCTGGGTAGCCGTGTTGTACGCAAACGTGACATACGGGAGCACTTCGTCCCAAGTCTTATGTTCAACGTCGACGTACATTTACAGCATATCCACGATCGTCTTGTTGAGACGCTCCGTTAGTCCGTTCGTTTGGGTGTGGTACGCCGTCGTTCTTCGGTGGTCCGTGTTGCTGTAGCGTAAGATTCCTTGCATAAGCTCCGCAGTAAAGGCCGTTCCGCGGTCCGTGATTGCGACTTCCGGGGCTCCATGTCGCAGCACAACTTGGTTCATGAAGAACTTCGCGACTTCTTGTGCAGTCCCGCTCGGAAGAACGGCGGTCTCTGCGTAGCGCGTCATGTAGTCTGTCGCTACGACAATCCACTTGTTCTGTGATCGTGACGTAGGCAACGGGCCTAGAAGGTCCATTTCGATCTGTTGAAATGGCCTCGACGGGACGGCAATTGGTTGCAGTATTCCGGCGGGTCTTGTCGGCGGCGTTTTTCGTCGCTGGCAGTCACGGCAACTCCGGACGTAGTGGGTGACGTCGGATGTAAGGCGGGGCCAGTAGTACCTCGCCTTGATTTTTCCAATGGTGCGGGCTGTGCAGAGATGTCCGGAAGACGGGTCGTCGTGGCACGCTTCCAAACTTTCTTCACGAAGGTCTGCGGGGATGACAAGTAGATAATTCGTTCTCGTTCCGGGCCTGAAATTCTTCTTCACGAGGACGGAGTTTTTGAGGGTGAATGCTGGTACGTTCCTCTTGAACGCCCTAGGCGCGGCGACGTTGCGTCCTTCGAGGTATTCGATCATGACGCGCAGGTCGGGGTCGGCACGCTGCTTGGCGGCTAGGTCGCTCTCTGTCACGACTCCGAAGAACGCGCTGTCTTCATCGGTGTCTTGTGGTAGTGGGTCGACGGGGGCGCGAGACAGGCAGTCGGCGTCGGAGTGTTTCCTGCCGGATTTGTAGACTATTGTAACGTCGAACTCTTGCCGGCGCAAGCTCCACCGCCCTAGACGGCCAGAGGGGCCCTTCAAATTGGCGAGTCAACACAGCGCATGATGGTCTGTCACAACCTTGAACGGTCTGCCATACACATACCGGCGAAATTTTGAAATGGCCCATATGATAGCCAGGCACTCTTTTTCGGAGGCAGAGTAGTTTTTTTCCTCCTTCGACAGACCACGGCTGGCGTAGGCGATTACCTTTTCGCAACCGCTTTGCTTTTGGACGAGGACGGCACCCAAAGCTATATCGCTGGCATCCGTGTGCATTTCCGTTTCTGCATTTTCGTCGAAATGAGCGAGCACGGGCAGGTTTTGCAGGCTTTGTTGCAGCTCGCAGAATGCTTTTTCTTGGGCGTTTTTCCAGGCGAAAGGGTGCTATCTTTCGTCAGGCGCGTGAGTGGTTCTGGAATGCGTGCGAAGCTTGCGACGAAGCGCCGGTAGTATGCGCATAGTCCGAGAAATCTTCGCACGTTCTTTTAAGTGCGAATGCACTTCTTAAGCGACCCTGAATCACGCGTCCACCGCCGTCCGTCCGTCCGCACCCCATACCCACTTAGGGCGATTGGCCAAGAAGAGTTCCTAATTTCTTTAGCACATACCCACTTAGGGCGATTGGCCAAGAAGGATTCTTTCGCATCACCCGTGCATTCCCACTTCCCCATCGACGACTGCTGCTTCGCCAGGAGCGGAAGTCGGGGCGAGTACTGCGGCGTCTACCTCGTCGGTCACGTCTACGCGAACCTCGTGTCGCACGCCGTGTCCACCTCGCCGGTCAGGGACGAGTCGCCGTACAGTGCCGTCTACACCGACGCGTACTCGGGCGACGGAATCGTGGTCGTCACCCTCTACCTCGCGCCAAACATCTCGCGCGACGACGTCGTCCGAATACGTGGACGCGGCGATGGAGAGTGTGGCCAGGCGCGTAAAGCCCTCGGACCCGGTCGTGGTTGTTGGGGACTTTAACGTGGACGTGCGAAAGGGCGGCGAGTGGTTGATGGAATACATGCTCGCCAACCACTCCATGACGTGCCTACCGCTAGAGGCTCCCACCACCATCAACGGCAGCTACATCGACCTGGCCTTTGCGAGGAACTGTCTGATACGCGCGGTCTTGCAACAACTCTTGACCGTACATTTCAGTGACCACAAGGCGGTCATAATGACCGTCAACTTACAACGACAACACCAACAAGTGCTGAATAAAGAATACTGTCGTTTCACTTTACTTGCGTGTGTGTGTGATCTCCTCGAACATACACTTTAATTCACCAAGATTTCCAGAGAACGACTAACGCGGTGTGGGAATCCCCACTTGATCACGCGGGGGTGTTAAATGCAACTAACGGGCGAATGCCAACACAGTTCAACATAACTCCCCCTCATAGCATCAACCGTGCATTCGCACTTCCCCATGCTCTCCTTCGGGGAAATGCGGGTGTTTTTTTGTCTTTCGGTCTTGGGAAGTTCGCTATGGCTGATATTTTCGCCGGCTCAGGCAGAACTCCCGCGGCGTTGACGACGTGTCCCAAAAACTTGAGTTCCTCGTAAGCGAAGCGGCACTTTTCGGGCTTCAGCGTTAACCCCGACGAGCGAATAGCCTCGAGTACAGACTCAAACCTTGCAAGGTGTTCATCGAAAGTCCGGGCGAATACCACAACGTTGTCAAGGTATACGAGGCAGGTGTGCCACTTCAGGCCAGCTAGCACAGTGTCCATGACCCTTTGAAACGTGGCTGGTGCCGTGCACAGCCCAAACGGCATCACCTTGAACTCGTATAGACCGTCCGGGGTTATAAATGCAGTCTTCTCTCGGTCTCTCTCGTCCACTTCAATTTACCAGTAGCCGGTCTTCAGATCCATCGATGAGAAGTACTTCGCGTGGCAGATGTGGTCGAGGGCGTCGTCGATTCGTGGCAGGGGGTACACGTCCTTTTTGGTGATTTTGTTCAGTCTGCGGTAGTCAACGCAGAACCTTAAAGTGCCGTCTTTTTTCTTCACGAGTACGACCGGCGCAGCCCACGGACTTTTAGATGGCTGTATTATGTCGTCGCTGAGCATGTCGTCTACTTGAGTCCGGGTGGCTTCGCGCTCGTGTGAAGACACGCGGTACTGTGACTGTCGGGTAGGTCGGGCTCCATCTTCGGTTGTTATCCGGCGTTTCGCCAGAGGTGTTTGACGTAACTTTGAGTTCGACGAAAAACACTCGCTGTAGCGATGAAGCAAAGCCAATAGGCAGGTTTAGCATATCGTTACCGTGTTTGCGTTACCGTTAACCGTGTTACCGGAAGCCGCTGGCGACGGTGAAGTTTGTGCCGGTAAGTTACCGTTCGCGGTAACTCTCACGCTGCGCAGTCGACTCCCGCAAACACGGTAAACGGTAACGTAAACACGGTAACGATATGCTAAACCTGCCTAATAACTGGTTCATTTCTTCTTGCGGTAGCGCCGGATTCACGTCGAAAGGATGCGGGAGCTTGAAGGTCTCTTCGGGTGCGCGTTAAAAGTCGGCGACTGCGATCACGTCACTTGCCTGTTGCGTTTCTTCGAGGAACGCAATTGCAGCGCAGTTGTTTAAATGCTGGTACTCCTCGGTGAAATTGGTGACCAAAAACTCCCACCTCCCCTCGCGGGAACCCCTGTGTAGATGCGACGCATAGGCGGAGCGGCGAAGGGACCGCGTTTTATAGCGCGCATAACGTTGAGGGGACTGCGTAAACCGGTCCCAGTCGATGACGACGTTGGCGTACTTGAAAAGCGGCTTGGACTCTAGGTGTTTGAGCCAAGCGTGGAGGTTGCTTCGCCGGAGAACGGCACACCGGTTATATGCGCAGCGCGCCCGAGGGATAGGGAACCGCGGAAGAGAGAGTACTGCATATGCGGCGGCCCCAGCGCGTCTGCCGCGGCTATGACGCAACACAATCCAACACAATCCACTTTAATCCAATCCAAGCCAAGCCAAGCCAATCGAATCCAATCCATGCCCCTCGCGAGAGAGTGTTCGCTATCGGAGAGGAGAGGGGGTGAGCGGCGGAGAGCGCAGCTGGCGCGGCGAGGAGAATGGGGGAGGGGTGGACAACGCCGACGACGACGACGACGACGACGCCGGAGGGACAAGGAGAGTGAATCAGATGCTCTGCATCTAAAACGTGGGTTCTGCGTTGCTTAAACCGCACAATGCCTTTGCGACAGACACACCGCGGTTCGAGAAGCAACCTTTGGTCACTCCACGATAGCGTCGACGTCAGGAGCAGCACCTTCACAGTAGACGGTGATCACCAAGCTTCCGCGGGGTGGTAGGGTGACATGATCATCGGCGATCCTTACAGCTACACGGTGTTCGGGGTTCGGTTGCGGCAGCATGGAGTGATGGGGGGAAAAAGTTATTGACTTGGTCTGCAGATCGATTATTGCACCGTTGTCCGTCAAAAAGTCCATTCCGAGAATGACGTCGCGGGAGCAGGAGGCAAGACAACGAACGCGGCAGGGTACGTCGTGCCGTCTATGGTGACGCGGGATGTGCACGTTCCACTTGGCGTCACGAGGTGGCCTCCTGCTGTGCGTATGTGCGGACCGTCCCATCTGGTCATAACTTTCTTCAGCTTAGACGCAAATGGTCCGCTCATTACTGAGTAGTCGGCTCCCGTGTCTACGAGGGCGACTACATCAAAGCCGTCGATGGACACCTCTACGTCGGACGCCGCCTTCCTCGAGTTCCGGGTGCGTCGCATCTCGGCTTGTGCGTGTTGACGGTCGGGCACTGTGCGTCGTCGTCGTCTTCTCAGGGGCAGGCTCGGTCATGTCGGGTACGCGTCGCGCCTTGTGGCCGTGTTCGGGAGTCACGTCAGGGTTAGGTCGGGTCGTCGGGATGAGGGCATGTCGTGAGTCATGCATTGTTCGGTGCGTCGTTGCGTCGTTGGAGGGTTTTAGTTTTTCCGCCGTTGTGAAACTTCACCTCCAGAAGTTGCTGCTTTTAGTTTCCCCCGCGTGGGCTGGGGGACCTTCCACGTGCGAAGTCAGCAGTGCTGCGGCGGTCCGGCGACTGATACGGGTAGGGCGACGGCGAACGGTTGAAACGGGCTGGCTGGTCCACGGCTGGTGTTGGACAGGTATTCTTCAATCTCAGATGGGCGCTGGCCGGGTCAGGGGCGTGGTGCGTCGACGGAGAAACCACGAAGTCCGAGTCTCTTGTATGGGCAGCGACGGTAGATGTGGTCGGCCTCTCCGCAGTGGTAACACAGCGGGCGATTATCGGGCGTTCTCCACACCTCGGTCTTCCTTGGGGCCTGGTTTTGGGTTACAGGGGGTCGGGCGGGCGGCATTGGGCGGCGGTACGGCGGGGCCTCTTGACGACGTGTTGGAACAGGGCGGGGTCGACGAACAGCCGCGGAGTACCTCTGGCTCGCAGGGTGTTTCGCACGGCATAGAAGTTCCCAAAGCCTGCTGTACTTCTTCTCGGATCACGTCAGTCAGGGAAGCGACTTGAGGTTGTGGCGTCGTCGTAGGGAAACGTTTCCGCAGCCCCTCCCTCACTACTGCACGAATGGTGTCGCGTAGTGAGTTGGAATTAATAGCGCCGGCACAGTCTCCGAAACCAGCGTATTGGGGCGGTCGTACTGCCTTGTTCGGATTTCGAGCGTCTTCTCCATCGCGGCGGCCTCAGACGCGAATTCGGACACGGTCTTAGTGGGGTTGCGAACAAGGCACGCGAAGAGCTCTTGCTTGACACCTCGCATCAGAAACCGTAGTTTCTTTTCCTCCGTCATTTCTGGGTCCGCACGGAGAAAAAGTCGCTTCATCTCCTCGATGAAGATCATGACCCCTTCGTTGGGGTGCTGCGTTCGAGTTTCCAGCAATAGTGCGCGCGTTCTTTTCTGACCACGGTAGTAAAGGTCTTCAGGAACTCGCTTTTGAAACGAGCCCAGTTGGTCAAGGAGCTCTCGTGGTTTTCGAACCAACCCAGGTGAAAAAAACAATTGGAGGACCATTTGGACCTGCCGAAAACACAATTGGTTCAAATGGTTCCATTTGAAAACACAAATGGTTCCATTTGGTCCAATTGTGTTTTCGACAGTACCAATTGGACCGCCAATTGTTTTTTCGCCTGGGAAGTGCGAGCTGAATCTTCCAAGTAAAAGAAAACATGCCGGAACGTTTCTGCGTCGTCCCACCTGTTGAAGATTCGGACGCACTCCAGTTTCTCCAACCATTCTTCTGGATCTTCTGCGGGGGCTCCTCGGAAGGATGGCGGTTCCCGTGGCTGCTGCAGGACGATTGGTGATGTTGCTTCTTGCACCGTAATGGTGGTTGCAGCGGTCGTTCTTTTGTGTCCGTCTGGCAGGAGACCAAACTCGGGCGGGAGGCCTTGCAGTCGGAGGCTGGCTCATGTTGGACTGGCTTGGCGGCTTCCATAGGTTGTAGAGCTCATGAAGGGTGCGTACCCAGGGGCGGTATTTTCGTAACTGTCCCTTTTGAAAACGTCGGATCCCTTTTGCGTCCCTTTCATCGTGACGTACTTATGGCCCTAGGTTTGCCGGGCTTGCGTTACGTCACTTCCGGTTGTTAGCTTTTAGCCAATCAGGGCTCGCCAAAAGGGACACTTTTGAAGGGGGCGCAAAAGGGACAAAACTCGAGAATACCGCCCCAGCACCTCCGCCAGCTAGATGTCACGAAGTCAAAGACGGCGCAGTTGTCTTCAAGGAAAACGCAAGTTTATTGAAGCGAACTTGTGCTCCCCCAACAACTCAAAGAATACAGAGGCGGCCGAAGAGGCAGTCAGCAAAGTGACGCATGCAGGCGCGCTTTGGCGATTGGAATGCCGCGGCGTCTGCTCTGCCACGGCCGTTGGATGAGAGCGCACGCAAGATCAGTGCGCCTTTCATCCAGCGGCCGTGGCTCTGCAGGCTTTTATCTTTTGGCGCAAGTGTTTCTGGAACCGTCGATTCACATCCAGATTATTCTGGGCTAGCGACGTCAGGGCGAAACAGTCTGCTTATATGAATGTGATAGCCCGTGCGGCATAGCAATAAAGAATGGAAGCGGCGTGGTGCACGAGAACGTTGCAGAGAAAGTTCTGTGGTGCCGGTGCAGTGCAGCAGCGTGGTTCCGCGGTGCCGTGCATCACGGCTGCACCGTCAGGAGCAACGTTACTAGAGGTCAGGAGCGCCCCTGCGTGTTTACAATTGGGACATAGTCGTATGCTAATCATCCTCGCCTGTCGTCCTTTACAACTGGATGTTTACAGCCACCTGGGTTGCGTCGTACGCATCAGCGGCGACGCAAAGTTCGTCCCGCGTATCTTTGCTTTGAGCTCGACGGACATTTTCACGCGGTCGCCGCAACTGCCGGTAGCCGCCTGCCAACCCGCAACGCACCGAATCGCTGCACCTCCTCCGTAGCAGGTGCAGCGGTTCTCTGTACCGCGGCGGCACCGCTGCAGCACCATGAGCAATCGAGCGACGCGGTGCACGGCACCATTCCTGCAGCGGCGAATCGAGCGCTTCGGTGCAGCGCACCGTGCAACGGTGCAGGCGTTGCAGGGAATCGCGTCTGAATCGAATGGAGCGCGTTGACACTAGCGCCACTTTCCCCAAACTCTATGGTTTTTTGGGTTTTTTGAAGCGCAGTTTCGCAACTCCTTACATCGAAGATCGGTAGCGGGAGGCAACTCTATGGCGGGAGGATCGGTGAGTGGCGCCACCACATGGAATTCAGACGCAGTGAGAGAGGGCAAGGCGGCCACGCTTTGGGGTGACGCCGCATGCGTTGAAACAGCAAAGGAGGCGATGGTAAAAACAGAACCAAAACCAATCATGATTCACAGCGCAAACAAGAAATGAGGACAATAGGGAGAGCACGACACAGAGGGCGCTGTGTGTCGTGCTCTCCATATCGTCCTCGTTTCTTATTTGCGCTGTGAATTCAAGATTATGAAACACCAGCTCGCCCAAGCATCAACTATAACTAGAACCAAAACCACTTTAGAGCGTACCAATCCAACTCAAAGTGCGATTCCTAGCCATAGCAAGTCAATTCACACTCTGCTCATGCCAACGGTACAAACGGTACGAACGCCTCCTAAACATCATAAGGCATTGCCCGTACTACCTGGGCCAACGTTGACCCGGGCCAGTGCGGAATGAACTAGTTTAACTCTACCAACACTACTTTGGCTGAGGAGCCCAGGATAACCCAGGTTGCAGCAGACGCGGCCAAAAAATCAAGGCGAACTGCTCTCACGGTGAGTTGTGAAGCGGACGGCCAACGTGTAGCGCCTCGGGACTGCTCAAAATACGCCGGCGGGCACAGTCGCAAGCTTTCTGACAGCAAACACCGGAGTTCGTGCTGGGCACGCACAGTACATGCAGAGTGGTCTAGCGATAGGTTGGCAAACTTTCGTAGTTCGTACACTTGGCGTATCCACCCTCTGACAACGATTGATTGTGCTGTTGTCTGCTGTGGTAGCGGCTTCAGCTACGTGGAAACGATTCCAGAGAATACATGTGCAGCTAATGGCTTTTCATCAAGCACGCAACCCAACGAACGTATTGAAACGTTTGATTTTCGCTGCCTGATTGGGCGATAAGAATGCTTCATCCTCACGTCTTCATATTTCCAGATGCCTGGCGTAACTAATGCAGCAGGCAGGCGCACGATAAAAAGCGCCTTCAGGGAGTGCGCCCGCCAAACGCGCCTGATGCGATAGCGCGCCAACCCCTCACCACAGCGCTCTACATGTACTGAGCGGCACGCGCTCGCATGTTTACTGTCGTAAAGCTTTTGACTGTTCTGCCTTTAAACGCAGCATTATTCCAAACCGACGTGTTCAAGCTCCTCTTTTTCTTGGAATACCGAACTATTTCAGGCAGCTGTTGCTGTATCGGCTGTTTCTGGGTGCATTACTAGTGTGTTAATTGTGGCTCTTCAAGGCAATGCTTCCTCAGGGTGAATGCAGCCAGTGAAGTAACGTAGCTTTGGCAGCTTCTGTTTTCATTGGACTTGATTCGTCAGGGGTATCGTCTAGTGTCCTCCAAGGGTGAACAGATGTGCTGTTTGTGAACTCTTGTTTCTTGATATCGTTGCTGTCCTGATTCCTTCCTCCTGGCTGGTGATTTGTGAACACCCCGCAGCGTAGTGAACCGTTTCACTCAAGTTACTCCTATCAGTCTAGCATGACTACTATGAGGCGGTTAAGGAGGGGAAATGTGCCGGACCACTGCCACCCACTCGTCTGTGACGTCTGCCTGACATCCACGACGCCAATGGCCATTGTTTTCCCATTCATGTGCCCATGAGTGGAAGCACCTCACCCGCTGGCCCCCACAACCTCGAGGATTTTTCCATGAGCTGCCATTCGTTTTGCTCGAGGAGCGCCCACTGAGGGCAGAGGAAGTGGCGCAGGGGTCATCGTTCTGTTCATTGGCGCAGATACCATAGCGCAGTGTTATGCAGGCCCGTGAACTCCTGTGGGGAAGATACCCAGGCCCGTTTGGAAACGGTGGGATCGGTCAGTATGGCAACTGCCTTCTTCCAGTGTCGTCCTTGAATTTGCAGCTGGAGTGTGTCAGCATCAGCGGTGCCTTCCTGCACATGGGCCAGTGCTGCATCAGAACACGAGTTTGGGAGAGAGGCAAACCAGGTGGAAGAACAGGTCACATGCAGTAATAATAATCTTTATTTCACTGCAATGAATACATATTCGGGCCAGCCCAAGCCAAAAAAGGCTTGTAAGGCTGTGCCCGGCAGTTGCTGGCCGTTGCGGACGCAGCGAATACAAATACTGTTGTCTCTAAAGGGAAAAAAAAAATGCAGGAAAAAAAAAAAGAAGGAAAAAATGACACCATCTTCCCGCAGGGGAACCCTGAGTAGTATGCAAAGCAGCCATGGGGTCGATTCAAGTGCCCATTAGTTTTCAGTTCGTCGTTTCCGTTAGGTTGAGGTACGTAGCTACCGTTATATTTAGTTTGGTTTCCATAGTAACTACCACACTTTTCACTTACCGGAACTATGAAATGGGAAATTGCATTGAGCCCATGGCTGTTTTGCATACTACTCAGGATTCCCCTACGGGAAGATGGTGTAATTTTATTAGATGCGACGGGGCTATGTCCCTCCCTTAATAGAATGCATTGTTGGGCGTGTTGGTTCATGGCTTCAAAAAATTAAAACGAGCGCAAAGGACGAGGACACAGAAACACAGTAGACGGGACGAGTGCTCACTACCAACAATTTTATTTCGTTCGAACCGTCCTCTGCATATAAACGTCAACACCACAGAGGCGCACCTGCGCACAGACCAGCTGAAGCGCAAGCCACATGCGCGCTACCGATTGCGGCATAAACGACGGAACTCGCCCTCCCGCAAACACACCAACGTCGTACTGACACAATCTGTGCCCTTGTTTTTGATAAAGTAGGCCTCCAAAAGTTGGCGTGCCACCGTGTCTCCGCTGCGTCCCAGCACCCTCAACTCATGGAACAACGGCACGCATTTGCATTTTGCGCAGTGCGCAGGGAGATTCGCACCGCTATCACTTGTTAGTGATAGTTCATGTTTACGGGCCCGGTTGTTGATACGCCGACCGGTTTGTCCTATATAGGACTTGCCGCAGTCCAGTGGCAACTCATAAACAACAGACACTGCACAGTCCACGTAGCGCCTGGCGTGCTTCTTACCGCAAGCCGCCCCTTTTCTTGCATTCCCAGGGATGCGCGCGCACAACTTTGACAGCTTCAGCGGCGCTGAAAAAACGACAGGGACATTGTGCCTGCTCGCCACCTTCTTAAGGTTACGTGTCACCTTGTGGATATATGGTATCACCTCGGGCCTGTCGGTGCTCTTTTGCCTTTCTTTTTCTTTTTCCCTCACCCTGCCTTTTAGTTTCTGCAGCAGGGATTCCGCAGTCGCCGCCAGAATGGTATTAGGATACCCTGACGACCGCAACCTCTCAATCTGTTGGTGAAAACTGGTGGGGGCCGCATGTTCGCAAGACATTTGGAGGGCGGATTCTAGACAGAGCTTAGCAATTGCTCGTTTTACCGTCTTTGAGGGGGCCGAATTGAATGGCAGCAGTGGTTTGCGGCAGCGTGGGTTGTACGCCCAGCATACATGGGTTTTCAGCACAGAAAGCTGAAGATCGAGAAACTGCAAGTGCCCCTTGGCAGGCAGCTCGTGAGTGAAAGCCAAGCCTTGTCCCATCTCATTAAAAGTGACCAACATGTCTTTAAAACAATCACTATAGTCATTAAAACCATCCTTGAAATCGATGAAATCCAGTTTCTTAAAAACAACTAAAAAATCATCCACATATCTAAACGCCTTAAGCACTTTGCTTCCATTAAAAGCACTGTGCAGACGTCTGTCTACAGCCGACAAAAAAATACTGCACAGTACCGGTGCCACACACCACCCAATGCAAATACCTCGTTTCTGAACGTATAAATTGCTGTCAAAGGACACGACCGTGGCACCCAAATAAAACTCCAAGAGGGACATGAAGTCGTCAACGCATATTCCAGCACTATTTTGTAACGACATGTCTCCATTCTCCTCAATGCACTCTCTAACAGCAACAAACAATTCATTGTGTGGAATGGAGTAAAAAAGGTCTTCCACATCCACCGAAAATAAACACCCTGTAGACACATTGTCACGTAAAAAGTCAATCACATCGAGCGAATTTCTTGTCGCAAAGGGGTCCTGGATGGTCAAACCACCTAAGTGTTTATGCCTTTTATGCCGCAATCAGTAGCGTGCATGTGGCTTGCACTTCACCTGGTCTGTACGCAGGCGCGCCTCTGTGGTGTTGACGTTTATGTGCAGAGGAGGGTTCGAAATAAAATTGTTGGTAGTGAGCGCTCGTCCCGCCTACTGTGTTCTGTGTCCTCGTCCTTTGCTCTCGTTTTAATTTTTTGTAGTCCTTCCCTTGTCGTCGTTGCACCGTCCACACCCCCCCTGCGCATGCTCGGCTTGCTGAACGCCCGGTGGTGTCTTACCCTTTAATGGCTCCTGGAGCGACAGTGTTACCGGTGTCTTTCTGGGCCGGCCCGAGATGAGCCGAGCATGCGCAGTGGGGGTGTGGACGGCGCCTCAACAAGGGAGGGACATAGCCCCGACCATGGGATGCTGGAGCGACAGTGTTGCCGGTGCGTTCCTAGCCCGGCACGAGGCGAGCACGCTTCCCCTTAAAGTGCTCCTGGAGCGGCTGTGTTGCCACTGTCTTCCTGGGCCAGTGGATGGATGGACGATGGAGCCGAGAGCAAGAGATGCTTTGCATCTAAAAAGTGAAAAGAATGTACAGGGAGGAGTTGAGGAATAAAGCAAGCACCAGGAAATACATACAACAGCTTCAACTATTGAACAGTCAACCACGCAGTGCAAAAACAGCGTCTCTAACTTGAGCACGGGAGCTAAGAGAAAACAGGTCGGAGGGAAGGCAGTTGAGGATAGAAGGGACATAGAAAGTACGCAACCATTCACCATACGTAGTGTGAACCCTCGGCACAACAAAGTGATCTCGTAAGCGGAGGTCACGTTACGGCGTGCACAGTATAAAGTGTTCATGGGGCCAAATATATTTTAACCCCACTGTTTGCTTAAACAACACAGAAATCGGGCATTCTTGACAACTGAAGAACGTCTACATGCAACTCAAGCGATGCACCGTACATTGCGGGGCACATCTGATGGCTGAGGTTAAATGCTGTGGATTGCTCTTGATCGAACGCAGCACAACGATTTGAGAATGATTGGATAGGTAATAGTTAATTAAAGATAGAAACAGGCCTCTGAATCCATACTGGAACAGTTTATTAGATAAAATGGGAGTGTTTAATACAGTTGAATGCCTTGGAGGCACCCAAAAACATGGCACAGGCAAATTCATTGTGTTTTACAGCCTTGGTTAGCAGATCAGAAAGATCTAGAGCTTTTTGTGTTCCACGCCCTCTGACAAAACTGAATTGGTTGGGTGAGATTACATCATTTGCATCAAAGAAACTCAGCATCACTGTTGCAATGTGTTTTTCTAAAATAAGGGCGATGCTAGGAAGAATGGAAATTCCCCGATAGTTTCTAACGGAATTTTTCGGGCCATTTTTGTACAATGGGGTGACAACAGCCTTTTTTAAGCCTAAAGGTACAACTTGTGTATCTATGATATTGTTTATTATAGCGAGTAATACATGTTTAGGACGCTCAAAATGCCTACAGAGAACTGCAACAGAAATGCCGCTGATTTCTGCAGCTTTATTTCTTTTGAAGCTGAATAGGATGCAGCGCAGATCATCTTTGGTACACGAGGGTAAAAAAGCTGATTTAGATATCGACTGCAACTGTTAGCAGGGTGGCAATGCGCATGCGTTGCTTGGACAGCGGAAGAAAAAAAATCATTGAATTGGTCAGCGAGTGTGATTGACACAGCACCGAAGTTTCGGGTGACAGTAGCGCATGCGTCTCTGGATTTTCTGCCGCGCAGTTCATTAACGGTGGCCCACGTTTTATTTGGATTATTCCTAGAAAGCCTGAACTTTGTGTTGTAATGCTTGCCCTTTTCTGCACGTATCAAGGCGTTTGCTCTATTGCGGGCAGTTCTGTATAGCGATCTCAAATAAGCACTTTTTGAAGCATGCTTACATCGAGCCCAAGCCAATTCCCACTCGTAATGGCAGGTAGCACAGCAGCAGTAATCCAGGCACATCCAACTTGTCTTTGTCTAATATGAATTGATTTTTTCGATGAATTCTGAATAGACTGAAATGCCTCTACAACCCAGGTGTACAGTTCATCAACTGGGTATGTAGTCAGGAGGGAATTCCAATCGTGATGCTCCACTGCCAAGTCCAATTGCTTTTTGTCAATTATTTCCACTCTGTCGGAGTGCAAGGGGCCTCGTCACATAGCCTCGGAAGGAGAGAAAACACGACAGCCAGTAAAAAAATGACCGGACATTTTTAGTTCGACTATAAATGCTGTGTAGTCACTCTGATCCAGACGGACAAAAACTGTGGTCAAGACAGGAAGAAACAAGTTTCTCGAGCAAAAGTTCAATGCGATTAGGAAGATTAGTCGCAGCTGCGACACTGACGTCCGCCGGAGTGTTTAGCTAATCTACCACAATATGTTTTTTGTTCTTTAAAAGGTAAATGTTTAGGTCACCAGTCATGCAAATATGTCCAGCAGGCCAATGGAATTGCTTCAAATCTTCGATAAATTGGCCAGCATTTTGATTAGGTGGACGATAGAATGCGAGTAGCGTAATATTGAAGAGTGGGTTCTGCAGCGCAACAGCTAAAGATTCTGCACTGGAAAAGGAAGCCGTTACAGAAGAAGATAGCCATTTCTGCTTGACAAAAATGGCAGTGCCCCCGCCCAAGCCGTTAGCACGATTAAAATAATAGCTGTCGTAGCCTATGATTGAAAATTGTTGGGTTAAGCATTCATGCACATTGGGTGGGAAATGTTGAGTGAAGGAGATTTCAGTGGGCCTGCGTGAAATTTCAGCAAATTTCAGGGAAGCTTCAGCGAATTCTTCAGTGTGGAAACTTGGCTGTATCGTGCATAGCTTTTGCCAGCATACCCCAGTCGTGGCTGAACTGGAGCTAATCACAGCACAACCGTTCGGTTGTTCTACTCAGTGAAAAGGTGGCCTTTACAACAAACGCTGAAACACTAAACCCGAAAGGCATGACACCTGTCAAGCGGTATCTCGATTTGTATCTCAAAAGCGTCGATCTCTCGTGCCAAGCCGTGTGGAATTGGCAAGTCTTGCTAGATGATGGCTGGGCCACAGTTGCAAAGCTTAAATGCCAGACCATGCGAGTGGAGTAGAACTGTGACCAGTGAGTGGCACTTTCTGCACAAATCCACCGCAAAATTTGTTTGTCGACCATGCTTGCACAGCTAACATTGTTGCAGCAAGGCAAGCCACATCACTTTGCACAGTTAACAGCCCGGTACTTTGACCCTGTCTCACGAAGGCCAACTGCGATCATCCCAAAGTGGCCTTGGCAACACTCCAAGCTGGGTAGCCAAATAACTCATCGCCAGCCTTATAGGTACCCTTGCAGCAGGCAGTGTTGCACCTGATACAGAAAGTTGCCAAAACTCGCTTCTGATTTCACTGGAGACTGCCGTGGTGCACTGCAAAGTTTGTTGCTAGTAAAATGTGAAAGGCTAGGGAAATGCCACAATTTCATATCGTTGACCCCCACTGCAAGCTGATGTTAATTGCAGCAAAATTGGACAAAACGTTTGCAGAGGAGTGCATGAAAACATGCAAAGGCCCAAGTGTGCTGGTGGTGCGACAGAAAGTGCTGAAAAAAATGTTTGCATCTATTAATTGCAACTGCGGCGTGAAAAGTGTGTTCGCAGTTCGGGGCGTCTGCCCAAAAAGCCACCCTCACAGACACAAGTACATGTGGAGCCTGGAGTGATGCATTCCACTGCGGGAGTCTAGCTCACTTTGGAGTGGATGTCCGGTTACATTTTTAGGCTAGACTGACAGAGTGCCACAGCTAAGGGGCCATCACAAATGTTTAGTTTGTCCCCTCAACTGTAATGGTCTATTTTATTTCTTTATTTACGTGTCCTACGGGCCTGAGTGGGCCATGAAACAGGGGGCAGGGAAGAAGGTGGTTGCAAATGAGGTCAGCGTGCTCTCAGAATTATGCACTCAATGTTGCCACACATAATTATATAAAGACTGAGTGTGATGACATGCCAAATTCCTAAGGAAGTTGGAAAAAAGGCATGACACACAAGAGTACGATACGTTCGTCAAAATACAATGTGGGCCAAGTAACAGCAAGGGGGGGGGGTGGGTGATAAACACAAGCACAACGTATACATAAACAATTTCATTAATCGAGGTTTCTAAGAACACTTTCAATCCTTGAAGAAAGGATAAAAACTCTATTGTCGTTGGAGTGTTATTTGGCAAAGAGTTCCTCTTTCATCGATTGAACTGAAGGCTGATTTTGGCATTTCTTTCTTCTTGGAAAGATGGGCATTACTTGGTTAGCGTGGTTGAAATGTGGGGTCGCGGCAGGATGTGGTTGTGCGTCCGTGGAAAAGTGAGACGCAAGTTTTTGGTGCGCTGCAAGGCGGGAAGGCGCATTAAGTGGTTTTGTTGCTCTTTGATAACATGGGAATGATGACGTTTTGCAGTGTGCAGCTTTGTTGTGGCCCGGTTCCAAGCACGTGAGCTAAACGCACACTGTGGGGATGCTGTGTGGTTGATGCATGTAGTAGCGATGGCCTAATCACCGATGTGTATGCATGGTGTATGGTTTGTGTGTTAGCAAGATAGAACAGCCCTAGTTTTGTTCAGCCTTTAGTGGTGACATGTTCAATGCGAATATCCCAAACAGCTGAAACTGGTTGCAATATTTAAATGATGGCACTGATTACAGCTCGTGGTGTATGTACCCTACCAGGGGAGGGTTGAATGCAGAACTAAATTGTGTGCGCTTGTTTTTTTTCCGCAGGAATGTAGATTTGCCATGTGTTGCACCATTCAGTTGCACCACTCAGCTAATTACATCGTATGTAGGCTTTCAGTCATTATACATGTATGGTTGAGCCAGGAATAAGTAAAATTTAGTGCTTGAAATCTGGAAAAAATTGCAGCTTGAATATACGAATGAAGCACAATGTAGGGGCAACAAAAAATTGTCTGGCCACATGTGCAGCCAAGCTGCCACACTAACGCATAGCACATAGCTGCTCGATACTACGACGGCGGAAATCCACAGGAGATTAAAGCAGCCTGAACTTGACCAGCTAGTTCGCCTAGAAGGAATCGTCACTGATGCGACCAAGGGGATGCCTCCCTCTCCCGCAACCTTGCAAGAGCTAGGAGCTGGGACTCCACTCCTCCGATTTTCATATCTCCCTGCCCGCTGCACAATTGCTGATGCTGCCGTCACTTGTGAGCAGCGAGTGCGACTCCATCCAAGACGTTCATGTGTTACGGCAGAATCAAGCTCACAACGTGAAGCTAATTTTTGACGAGATTTTCAAACTTGTGGTTCTTATTCTTTTGGCCCCCCCCGTCGTCTGCGTCATCCGAACGATCCTTCAGTGCACTGCGGCGTGTGAAACTTGCTTTCGAAGCACAATGTCACAGGAAAGGTTGGCTCATCTACTCATATTGCACGTGCACGGGTCTGTGACGGCCACTTTGAGCTTAGACTCTTTAATTCAGACGTTTATTGCACGAACGCGAAAAGAAAATTCCCGGTTGGCGCTCCATGACAGTATTGACCAATTGAAACGTCACTGAGGGGTGCATTCTTGGAACTAGAATAAGTGTGATTGTTAAGCTCCAAGATGTTTGGTAATTAAATAGCGTATCGTTAAAAAACTGGGCGCTAAACTTTTTAACTATTTGTCGCACTTGGCAGGGCCAGAATTTTAGTGGGTTAATATTACGAGATATTAATGAGTCAGTCTCGTATTCACCACCCGGCAGGAAAGATTTCTCTGGTAGAACTGATGATGAGAAGTTGAGAACTAATTGTTATCTGATTGGAACACATGAGTCGTCTTGCATGCCCGGTACTCGAACTGATATGAAAAACATGCGTTTCCAAATACTGAAACAAACCGGAGAACACTACAAATTCATCCCAAATGTACATTTTAACACAGCATAACTATATTTCAACTGATCTTGGTATTTCGCTCGTTTTCGTTGTAAGTATTCGTTGTGTAAGCTTTCTTTTGGTGGCATGAAAACGCAAATACGGTATGTTCGCGTTTAGAAGGCATGTGGAAAGATGATCTGGCAGTTTTGTACTAACCCTGTCAATTTTCTGTTTACTGTTTTCATATATTTGTAAAGCGTGCGGTGCTTTTTTCTACATTAATAAATAAAATGCACGGAATAGTGCCTGCTACCGTTGTCTTGTAGAGGGTGCACAGTTGCCATCAAGACACTAATGCCAGGTTCAGACTGTTGTCACAACTGTCGTAATATCTTTAAATCATGACATCATTGGACATCTCAGCCAGCCGAACTGCGTGAAACGCCGTTTTTTAAATGCAGAGCATTTCAGTAACTCACGATGTCACCCGCGTTGACGTCCGTAGTCGTGGTCCGCACCCCTCCCCCTACACTATATAAAAAAATACTATCCGGCGCCTGGTTTCGATCCCCTCGACCCTGCGGGCGGAACGCAAATGTACATGGTGCTCTACCCACTGCGCCACAAGCCGACACAGAATGGGACGCTACGAACGCGCCTTATATCCTTGACTCATTCAAACTATGTCAAGAAGCTGCTGATACAACGCATTCACTACCACCAACTCCCCAAACACTAAACGTTAACGCTGCTGAGCACGAGGTCGTGGGTTTGATTCCCAGCCGCGGCGGCCGCTTTTCTGATTGAGGCGAAAAGCAAAAACGCCCGTGTGTACGAGATTTCGGCGCACGATAAAGATCCCCAGGTGGTCAAAATTAATCCGGAGCCCTCCACTACGGCGCGCCTCATCGCCTGCGTTGCGTCGCCGCGTTAAACCCTACAATCAATCAATCATCAACTAAACGTTAACGCAATACACCCACCCCCTATGCGATGCATTTACTCGAGTCTTCCTCGCGTGGAGATGGGCCCAATATTTTTACGTTCATAGCTCACGATATGGCTGATAGATCGGTAGTCTTAACATAGCATAAGTGGCCTTTTGAGTGCTCTCTAGCATCTGTGATGTTGGATAAATATTTTATTGTGTTTTACTTGCTTTCATGTTGGATAATTGGACTTATTTATTTTGCCTGGTCATCTGCAATACTGCACATGCATGAGTTGTCAATAAAAATACATTGTGATGATGATGATGGCATGGTGCGTATTTTTTTGGCTCCCCCAGTAAAAAAATAGTTCCGATGCCACTGGGAGAAACGTGCGAGATTGTTCTGTTTCACAGCCTCCGCGGAATTGTGCAATCACTGACAAACATTTCAGTGTGCATTGGAAGGAGAAGCTCCCAATATGAGCTTTAGAAAGCCATTAGGCTGCACTGAATTGTGGCGTACATTGTCAGCTCTTGGGCTCGGCTGATAGAAAAGAGTACCTAGAAGTAGGAGAAAGTGTTATCGAACACCTCCATGGGTGCAGGAAATGAGGCGATGGATGCCAATCAAAACTGCGCTTAGAGAAGCTCTTCTGCGATTATTTTGTGGATGGAAAGTCTGCGGATGTGGGCACGCGTTGTCTGCATAACAGTCCCCTAACAGCATAACAGCACCAAGTGTGCATAACAGTCCCCTATTCTGCCCACTGACATCAACTGTATGCTCGCGGAACTGCTTAACCACGGGAGAGCATACCACATGCTCCCAGTGTTTGCAGTCCTCCCCAACCTAACACTTGTCAGCTTAGCCAGACGACAAACGAAGGGCTACCCGCCACGGTGGCTCAGTGGCTAAGGCTTTGCGCTGCTGAGCACGAGGTCACAGGTTCGATTCCCGGCCGTGGCAGCCGCTTTTCTGATAAAGGCGAAAAGCAAAAATCGTCCGTGTGTACGAGATGTCGTCTCATGTTGTTAAAGATCCCCAGGTGGTCAAAATTAATCCGGAGCCCTCCACTACGGCACGCCTCATTGCTTGCGTTGCGTCGGCGCGTTAAACCATACAATCAATCAATCAAACGAAGGGTCAAAAAACTAGTCACAGCGGTCAGTTTGAAGGCCAGGCATAGAGGCTGGGGCTGTTCAAGAAATAACAAGCGAGGCCAACGGGTGTACGAAGCTTCGAGTCAATTGGGGCAGGGGTGGAAAATGTTCAAAACAAATTGCAGCGCCTTCTTGCGTGGGACCTGATACACTCGGGAAGCAGCTGGCATTGCCATTCGACTGTGTCGACAGAAAGGGAGTCAGTTCTGTTCTCACCTGCCGAGAACGTTGGGGGAACGTGGTGACCCCTTGAGGGTGCACCACCTCACCAACATATCGTGCCCAGGCTGAGAACCTTCAAGGCTTGCTGGGGGAACTTGAGCAGCCACGGGAACTTGCTACGTGTGCTGGCTGCCCAAATTGGATGCCTTGTTTCCCCGTCCTCAAATGAAACAGTTGTTTGACAGCCCACTTGTAGTGCGCAGCACCTGGTGAAGGCTGAATCACTGGCCAATGTTGGTGCAATTAGGCCCATGGCTGCTGGCAGGATTTCGTCTCGAGGGGTGAAGCCCATTGCATTGCAGGGGAGCAGGTGGAAGGGAGACGGGGGGGAACAAACCAGAGCAATTTGTTTTAAGACGAACCTTTATTTAAAACGAAAACCTTTATTTAAAATGAAAAGTTTGGGGTCCCTCAAGCGAAAAGGGATCGTAATTGCCCCTTGAAGCTGCCCGTGGGCCCACACTTGCTGTGAATGCAACAAAACCAAGTTTTTTTAACCCGTTTTCGTGGTCAATAAAACCTTTGTAGTACTCAGTATTAGCAAACCTACACAATACCAATCTTTAGAGAGCTCGCACTGTGATTTGTTTTACTTTGCTGGTTCGTTAACTTCCAGTTACCCATTTTTCACTTTTTTTTTTGGTCTCAATGAGGCAGAAAGAACCAGTATGTCGTGCTGACTGCTTACTACACGTAACAGGCATCAAGTGCCGCCGTGTTCAACAAGAGCTCGACGGCTTGCCCAACGCACTGTACACGGCACACCTGTAAAACAGCAGTGTTTATTCTTTTCATTATACATCGTCGATATAGATCAAACACTGGGAGAAGAATCGTTTACACCATCGCGTATAGTAGGATGGCAAAGATGCTTGGCAATAGCAGCAGCACCGGAGCGAAAACAACAGTCGAAACAGCCCTCACACCACAGACACAAATATGCAAACAAAACAAAATAGCCGTACATAACCAAAACATGCAGATTGGACAAGGGAATGTGTCGAGAAGCATTTCACTTCTTGCGTAGTCACTTGCTGTTTGGTATTGGTTGAGCAGAGACGCCTTCCCAGGGAGGGGCCAGTGTCGTGATTGCAGCCCTCCTTGCAGTGTGGGGGAGGAGACTGGCCACCGGGAGGAGGATGGGGGCCAAGGAGGAGCAGGGCTGGCAGCCGTGCCCTCTCCGCGTGGAACCCCGGCCCGCCCAGGGCCAGCACGCACAAGGCAGCCACGGCGGCCAGCCAGGTAAACCAATTTCGACCAGATCGCCCCACATCGCACCTCAAAAAGCCCTACATCGCCCTACACAATATTTGCGATAGCCCTACGCCCTGCTCTACGCCAAAGAAATTGTGATTTTTTAAATTTTAAACGGTTTTGTTTTGTTTCTTAATTTTAAAATTTTTGTGTGTACTAATTTTAGTTATTTAGCTTCGGCTACAGAATCAATGCTTATTTATATATACTAATCACGTTTAGTACATCTGCTTGCTGTGGATCTTCGGGTGCCCGTGTTCCACGGTCATGTTAGCGCAAGTGCATCCACTAGCTGCGAATGCCGACTTGAGGACCAGCACGGAGTTGAGATTCTCCTTTCCAAGCCTATTGCGCTTTTTTGTTTTCACGCCAGCCATGTGCGAAAAAATTCCCTCAGTAGCGGCGTTTGAGTGGGGCAAAGATAGTATCAGCTGAGCCAAGGTTACGATGTTGAGAAACACCTGCCTGTCTCCGAACGTTCTCATTTGGTGGAGATTGGCCCGGAACAAAGCAGGTGGTTTGACTTCCAATGACAACTTCTCATCTTTGCTGAAGTAGGAAGGCAGCATTCTCCATTCTTCCTCAACTCTGCTCGCATCTGGCAGTAGGTGTGCGTAGCGGTTCTGCAGCGTCGGCAAGGCAGGTAGCTTCCCTCCAGCTTCTGTGCTGAGGGCTGTCTTAGGGGTCAGGAACTGTATTTCATGACAAAGAGGCCCGAAAACTGGAAGCCTTTTTTTGACCTCAACGGCGGCTGTCTGATAAAAAGACAGCGAATACGAAGGTCGCGAACCGGCACACTTCTTCAGCGCAGAATTGCACCCTTCACCCAGGTATACCTCTTCAAGGGGCAGCAGAACTCTTGGGTCCATGCTATTTATGTCATCCCTCTCCAGAGCAGATGGCTGGACAAAATTTTGCAGCAGACATTGGAAGAGGCGTTGACTCTCTCTGCTTGGAGTCCTCCGATGAGGTTTCCAATGCCTTCCGTTTCCGTAGCCTGTTAAAAAATTTGATCACGAATTTCATAAACCTGAATTAAGCCTCTGTGACACTATAGTTCATGTGGTTTAGAATGGATGCTGCGGCCACTATTCGGTCTTCCATGGAGGCTTGCAAGAAAAGGAGTTGCAGGGTTTCCCATTCTTTTAGTACACACTCAACACACGCATAAAGCACGAGCCATCGGGTCTCGCATGGCCGCAGAATCTTCCTTTTTTTCAGTGTGGAGGAACTCGTGTAGTGCAGATACTTGTGCTTGTCTCTTGCTGCTTTGACTAAAATAGTCGGAGATGTTTCGCAGATCTTCCAGGTATCTGGGACGCTTCATTGCAGCTTTGCTGGCAACAATGTGGGCGGAATGGCATATGCAGCGAATGAGCATGAAACTCCTGTGTGCCTTGTGCTTAAATTTTTGGGCCAGGGAAATATGCTCGCCAACCATGACGCTGGCTTTGTCACGTGCCATGTTTTTCAAAGGTACCTTTTTTTCTGAGAGGCAGTTTTCAACAGTTGCTGTGAAAATCAAAAGTCGAAAATTATGTAGCAGGCGCCCCGCGATCTGCAAGATATCCAATCGGCCCCTTATCACGGGAACACCAGTTCCGAAATGGTTTTGACATCTTTGGCTGCGGCGCTGGCTCGAAAACACGCGCTCCACCGGGGGGGTAGCACTGTGGAGGCACCCTGCATGCTAGCCTCCGCAGCAACCGTTGTACCGGCTGTGCCTGGCTGTGCCCTCGCGCCCCCAGCTATTGCTAGACCACGGCCACTCGATGGAAACTAGGTCCGGCCTGCTCATTCACGCGCCGGCAATGGGCGGCGGCGTGAGAGCGGAGTTGTCAGTTGCCGCCGCTACTTTCGGCGGGGGCGCCACGCATCGGTGACAGCTCCCGCGGCGGTCGCTTCGGGGCGCCTACGGAATACCGACGGTTATCGTTCCTTTAAACGTCGTTCACTCGCGTTCTAACACACGTATCAGGGAAATAATAATACCACAATTTACGGCAAAGATATGTCTTCAATGCCTAAGAATTTCATCTGTTTGATAGCGGTAATTCTTGTTCATGGTTTAAAAAGACGAGTGCGATGCGGCCGCTCCCGCAACCCAGTTCCCGCCATGTTCGGGAATATGACTGTACAACATGTTGCATCGCTAATTCGGTTTAAACACTGCCGCCCGTTTGTGCTGGAATATAAAACTCCATTACTGCTGCCATTCACCATGCTAATTGAAGGACAATTTTAAAACGGCCATGTTTTAACTTTGCCAAACACAGGCTCAGCAGCCCCATCTCGTGTTTGAATTCAGGCACGTTAATTTTACTCCGAGCCAAATGTCCCGAAATGCCGTGAAATTGTAGGTCACATTTATTAGTAAACCGGTTATTTACTCGTTAAACAGGGACGTAAAATCTTTATATGCACTGCGTACCTGATTGCTTTGCGTGAGAGAACACCTGCGGACTATCGGTATTGTGTTTGTGATTTGCTTTCTTCTTTCCATATTTCGTTTGAATCGTGGTTTGATTTCGCGTGTGCGGTCGAGTTTTCCGTATGTGTGAAATCTGATGTTGGAAGTCTGATAGGCCGCTTGGGTGGATATTCATAGTTTTAATAAAAACTGCTTGGCAGTAAGAATTTCTGTATTTTTGCGTGATTCTATGTTGTCTAGCATTTACGCTGCCTGTCGTTTTTTTTTTTTAATGAACAACACAGAATTAGCTCAGCTTCCAGTTTTAATAATCTGTACATGTTAACTCCAGGAGGGTGGAACCGGAATTAACGCGGGCAAGCAACACGGTTGGAAGGATTAATGCGGCTTGCAGCATCGCGCGTCGGCGACGGGCGAGGGCTTGGAAGTGAAGTGTACGGTTGCCGTTTGTACTGGCGGTGGGGTGCCACGTATCGGCACAGACTCCGGTTTGGGTGCGAAAAGCAGCAGCGGTGGGAGTGTTGAAGTTCGAGTGAGCGCTTTGGGCTTTTCGTTTCGCAGAATTTCATGCACCGAGCGTGTAATATAGCGTACTAGTGTGCTCCTTGCTATGAAATGCTCAAGGCGTGTGCTCAAGGCGTGTGCGTCGGCATCTCAAGTACGCAATCAATGGCAAGTGAGCACAATGGTTGCAGAAAATGAAACGATCGAACGTTCAATTTTGGGCCTAACTGTGAATGAAGAAAGAGATCAACCGCACTTACCGACAGAGGCAGACCCAATCCTGTACGCTCTCACGGACATGCAATCATGCGGCCAACGTAATTTTGAGACTAGAGAATACTAGACTTCGTTCGATCTGACAGGCTTTTTCGATAACACCAGGAGAAATGCCGCCGCCTTAAAATGAAAGCAAACAGACTAAACGAAAAACTACAAAAACTGCAAGAACGCTGCGACGAATTCCGCGAACTAGTGAAGAAGTTCGAGGAGGATCGCGCCGTTCAGGCAGTTGACACAGCGGACAAATTTGTAAGCTCCTTTCAAACACCGTATTCCCACACCTCGCAGACTGTCCGCTGATGTGGTGCGCCAGCAACAGGGACCCGCACCACTGTTACGAGCTGTGCGAAATGTTCTTGAAAGAGCTATTGAGGCCGCTAGCTCTTTGGAGAATGTACTGCAGCTTTCGCGAAAACATTTCTTGCCAAAGGTTTTCCGCTTGTAAAACGACTGCCGCGGAAACCGTAGGTTAAGATGACTTACATTTTTTCTGACATACCCAATAAATCCCATTTTAAATGTTGTATTATATTTACCTTTTTATGTCCAGCGATTTAATACAGTTTAATTTAACTTCCAGCTGTATATTACGTTGTGCGACTAGTGTAAATCAAAAAACGACTGCTGCCGTTTTACACAATTCCAACTGCATCCTGTACTCATTTCCGTGTTTTGGTTCCCATGTGAATAGTTCTTGTTGCAATAAATCAGTTCATAGTTGCGTTCGCTCTGTCCACTTCATTCCCGTGTCCTTCATCATTTGTGTACCCTGTAACCTAACGCACAGTGTAACAATATTTCCAAAGCAAATGAACCAATGGACTCTAAAACGTATTAAGATTAGTCCAGTTTTCTTGAAAACGCAGTTAAAGCAAGGTGTGAAAATAGTCATTCACATTTCTCAAACGCGCATTGGAAATGGCCGTGTACGACACAGCATGAAACGTTTATGTGATTTTACGTACGCGCAAGTTATAAGCTGTAACGTAATAAACAGAAATGGGGTTGCTCAGACTAGCTTGCCCCGCCAAATATTATTCCTGAAAGCGGATTTCTTTAGAAAGAAATCCGCCTATTGCGCTCGACGTTAGCATTGCGCCACCTGCAAACGTCGCATGCGGTGCGCTAAAAGGAAAACAAATGCAGCGCTGAGCCTACTTCGGAAATACTAGTTTGTCCGTGACGCCTATATTCTGAGTTTCCGCGTCACGTATCACCGCATTTTGTAATAAATTATGAAGATGCTGACTTCGGCCGTCGGTGCAGTCATGAACAACTTACACCGCATTGAAACCGTGACCACGGCCGGCAGCCGCCGCTCTTCTTTCACCGATGATTAGCGCACGACTGACGCTGCGGCGGAAAGGGAAACTAACGCCGTCACCGGCGGAGAGCGCGTTCGGCAGGCCGGACCTAGTTTCCATCGAGCGGCTGTGGCTAGACCCCCTACCAGCGGTGGAGACCAACTTTGCAGCACAGCAGCCTGTGCATGCAACAAGGCATCCACAGGGCAACACCAGAGTTTGATCTTTTGTGCCTTTCTGCTGAGTCTGCACTTCACAAGCTTTTCTGCCCTCCATGGCTCTTCATCTGCTCCCTTTCTACCGAAAGATTGGGTTGCGGAAACGTAACCTAGCGGTCAAAATTTGCGTTACAACCAGTTAGATGAGGACATAATTTCAAATTTTCGCTGCTTCATATTCCTTAAAATGGGATGTTCAACAGAAAAATTTAAAATCGCCCTACGCTCGGCGGAAAAATGGCTGAATGGCCCTACGACAAGAAAAAAATTCCCACAACGCCCTACATGTAGGGCGAAAACCCTACAGTTGGCAGCACTGGGCCCTACCCTCCCCACTCACTGGCACAGCACACTCCGTGGGCACAAAGGGCAGCTGTGCTCAGTTGGTCGAGGCCCCTGGGGTATCACTCAGCTGCCCTTTCCAGCCAGGAAGGACTCTTTTCTAACCTGTGGCGAAGCGGTGCGCTGCCGCTTGCGTATTTTGAAAATAACTCCTGTGCTAGTATGATGAGGTGTGTGTCCACAGTGCGTGTCTGGTACACACGCGGTATGAGTCATTCTCGGAATAAGTTTCTTGTTGCTTGTCGAGAATACCGGTTGTAGGCAAGCTCTTTGTCCTGTGCCTTCTTCTCTGCGTTTCCTCGGTTTCATGCCATTTCTAGTGAGGCGAGTGCCGTGAGCCTCTTCTGCACCTCCTCCTTGCAGAATCCAAGGTGCCTGACTTCCACGACTTCCGCCTGCGAATGGAGCAGTCTGGGACAGGTGGGGGGCCGTTGACGGGTTCCAGCCAGAGCAAGGTGAGCTGGGGTCGAGGGTACGCCGGAAGGCATTTTGCCCAGGCACAGGAGCTGCACCTGATTGCTCCCTGGGGATGGAGTAAAGGAGTAAAGGAGTAAAAGTTTATTGGCATAACTTCCATACAGTTGAGAGCCAGAGACAGCCAAAAGGCAGGAGCCCATACACCAGAGTGCTGGCCGCCTCCTCAGCTGTACGTTAACAATATGAAGGGCATATGAAAACGATTATGATAATATAATATATACAGATGAGGGGAGTTATAGTTATATATACAGTAGTACAGTAGTATATACGGGTGAGGGGAGGTGAAGTGGTCACACATCTCTGTACCGCACCAAGTCTTTGAATTCCCCGACACTTTGGGCCCTCCTAGCGTCGACTGGCAAGGAGTTCCATAGCTCAGGGGCTTGGATGAAGAGGGAGTAGGAGGCACTAGTGGTGCGTGCGAGGCGCTGCTCGAGTCTACGGCGCAGCACCAGGGAAGACGAGGGGACGAGGAAGCCAGATAACAGAGCTCTGGCTGCGCCAGGCATGGTGTGGCAAAAGCAACGCGTATTGATGTTCCTCGTACAGCATTCTCCGAGGCCCCACGGTGGGTGCGAAATCGTTTAATAGGCTTCAGAGAAGAGTGCACTCTGGGCTGAAAGGGAGGTGCATGCACTCTCAGCCATCAGTTGACCCGTTCACTGGTCCGGGCGGGTCAATGTTACACTCACAGTGTGTCAAGCAGCAGGTATATCTTGAAAGGCGTCCAGACTTCAAAGGGTGACGCAAGGCCTCATGTCAAGCCCCCGCGTCAGCCTTTGTGCCTGGGAAGTTTCAAGTTGGGAAATATGAGAGGCTTCACAGATGTCCCGTGCAGTGAACAGAGGCAGGCTAATGGCGCTTTCACTTCAAGAACAGAACACTGGCATCGAGCTGTCGTAGTAACAAAATGCTTGCGCGATATCCCCGGGCCGCTGCCAGGTCCTGCTTTTCCTGCCGAGCTTCTCACCATGTGTGTGCGTAGGGACACACGTTCGTTCGCCTTCAAGAGGATGTTGCCACAGCAGACAGCCAGAGTTCCCCATGTGCGTGCTTATCGGAGTGCCGCTCTCTTTGCTTCATCTGTTGGAGGGTGTTCCTTGCTCCTCGACCACTCAAACATCGCTTGCCCAAAGTCAGCCGCAAGCAACCGTTCGGGGTGTCTGCCCTTTCGGATTCGCACATGCGTATTCTTGCGGGAGCAGCCTTGCGGTGGCTCTGTGGTGCACTTCTCAGCAGCCACTTTTGTTTATTAGTCATCCACGTCTGGCCAGGCAGGCAGCTGTAGTGTTCGGATCAGTTATGTTCTGATTTGCACATGCCCAATGCACTCTGTCCAAAACTTTTGTTTGTTTGTTTGTTTGTTTGTTTCCATAAATGTACACACATTATGGTGGAAAATAGGGTAAAAAGTTGCCCTCAGCAACTTGACCATGCCCTACATCCTTCACAGAGTCAGAATAACAGCGTGGTGGAAACAAAAAAAAAAATACGCAATACATAGACACAGCTTCTGGGTGTTAATCAAAACACCTAGCACCGAAATGCGAGATATTCAAGAGTACAATAAATAGTGCATCAATCAGTGCACATGACAACATGAAAGGAATAGTCATTGAAAAGAAAATATATGCAACAAATTGTACAAAACAGCAAGAAATTAATAACAAACATCATAGTCTTTTTGAACAAACAAGTGTACAGCATGGATGTAGTGCACGAATTGGAATAAACTGTGTGGTGCAGTTTGTGACATTAGTGTGTGGCAACTGTTACGGTGGCTGCTGTACATTGCACACCACCGCAGGGCTTGGTTGTGATCCCTCTTGTGAAGCTGCAAGTTGGAATGCTTGTGTACCCAGAAGTGGGTGGTTGGCGGTGCCTTCTTGTGCCTGGGTTGGGTGAGCAAGAACTGGACGGGAAATCGGCAAGGCAGTCGCTAACTCCGAACTGCCTTCTTCACATAGCCTGCCAAAAGGCAATGGCAGGTGCACAAGATTTGGTTTCTCCCAACTGTGTCTGAAAAGCAACGGTTGTTTCTGTGCAGACAGGGCCTCCTGACTTGTGCATCTCTTGGCTCAGAGAGCTTCATTCTCTTCCCAGGGGGGTCAAGTGGCTGATTGCCTTCAGGTGCAAAACCACGATTAGGAACTCAGAGTGGCCAGAAAAGACAAGTAGTGCTGCTTTGTAGGGGGGTAGTTTTCCTTGCCCCAAACTCCTAATAGGGGCCAGCTGGTGGCGAGGAGGCTGGAGAGGCACGTTTTTGTGGACTGGGCTGTGTGACGTCCTCCTCTGCTCGGCCCCCGTCCAAAGAAATGTGCGCCGTCCAGCCTCCACGCCCCAAGCAGCCTGTGGCCTCTCGTGGAGGTCTGCTTGGCCAGAACTGCAGTGCTCCCAAAGGCCGGTACGTGCAGCCATGCGTGCTAAGGGGCTGCCTCTCACCCCCTGAGGCCTGGCCAACATGCGCGCTCTCGGAGGGGGGGGGCACTGGCATGCTTGCAGTTTGTGGTACCACATGTCCCGTGCGAGTGTGGCCCTTCCCGGTTGTGTGCAGGCGGATTCGCAGGTGGCCAAGGTGGTGCGCATGGTCCAGAGGCAGCTGCCCCCCGGCTACCCCGAGTGAGTGCTCTTTGGTGTCGACTGCGGGGGGTGGTGGGGGTGGCTGTCCCCACAGATTCTTTGGGCGTTGGCCCAGCTGGGAAACCCCCCTCCCTCCGGCTACCCAGGGAAAACGTCCTTTTTGTGCCGTCCTTCTCCATTCCAGGAAATGATAATCAAGTGCTTCGCCACACGAAAAAAAAATAAATTCACTCTCTCACAACATTCTCTATGGATGGCTTGTGGCAAGAAAATTATGTGGATCGGCTTTGGCGGAAACGCACGGCTGTAAAACTGCTTGCCATTCCCACCTACAATGGCACTGTGAACGACGTGTCGAAGCGCACCACAAGACGAGGGCGAGAACACAGAAGAAGACGCACGTAGCGCTAAACATGCAGTGGCGCTCTGTGTGCCTTCTTCTGTGTTTTTGTCCCTCAGCTTGTGCTGCACTTCGACACGTCGCTATGTACCAACTCCCCAAACCAGTACTCTGCAGCACTATTAAATAATCCGATGTTTAAATATGGGGGTGTTAGTTGTAATATTGAAGGAATGATGATCATGGTCCTGAAGATATTTTGTTGGCAGCAAAAATAGGAAACAAATCTTCATGTCTAAGCATACGTTATCACTCATGGGGCCTAATTTTTCCAGATTGCAAACATAAAATGAGATATGCAGTGGCGTCATTGGCAGTTGTATTTCTGGAAGGGGTCAGTGGCGCTCGCACTCGACAGGGAAGGGTATCAGGCAGGGGAATCGGACAAAAGCTCCCAGACCGAAAGCTCGTGGGCCAAAAGCTCACCACACAGAAGCTCGAGGGTTTGTTGCCAGACTCTGACATAATCTCACTCTTCTTCCTGAACCTATTGCGAAGCAGCCAGAGCTAACTTTACGAACTTTACTTATTCACTCAAGCAGATGTCGCGAGCCGACGATGCACACCTGCTGTATGTATCATGTATGCACGCATTTCTCCGTCATCTCTTTCTTTCGTGCAAATATACATACATGTAAGGAACTTACTTTTGGGATTTTATGGAGGATAAATACACATTTACGCGCATATTCTTTGCAATGCATTCAGACGTAATTTCCTTGTATGACGTCCACACGCTTGTGTTCCTATGTAGGCATATCGGTGTCGTGCCCACCAGAGTTTTCCGATGTATTTAGGCATTTGTTGTGCTTTTCGTACAATCTCTGTTCTTCCGTTTGAAACTTACTACTCATGCTCTCGGGCGACTTGGAATCGAACCCGGGGCCAATGAGTAAAGCGGAAGCTGATGCCTCCGCTTCGGCTTCGGAAACAATTAAAAAGCTTGAGGGGGAGGAGGAATAGACGTCCCTATAAAGCAGTTCGCCTCGGCAAAGAGTCCTTATTCCGGACCCCTTGAGACCATCCGGCTTCTTGGGCTCTCTTCACCAGCCAAAGCTGGTCGTCAGGGTTTGAGCTAGGTTGGGGTTCTTATCGCAGCCCCACACAATGTGGTAAATCGTGCCCGAAACCTCACAGAAGCGGCATTGCGAGGAGTAGAGGGGGGGGACCAGAATGTGGGCTCTAGTTGGGCGGGGAAAGGTGTTGGTTTGGATGCCTCGAAAGTGGTGTTCTTGTTCTTTTGTGAGGTTTTTGTGTGGAGGAGGGTGCATCATTCGCTGCAGGCGGTAGTGCTGCGTGATTTCTGTGTAGGACAAGAGGGGGCAGTACGGCACTGCTCGCCAAACTCCTGACTAGCCCGGAGTGTCAAATCTCGGGCATGCTGGGGGGCAGCTTGGTTGCCAGGCACGTTGGCATGAGCGGGAGCCCGAATAATCTTTACGCGGTGTTGTGGAGGATGCTGCAGTAGAATTTGTGTGGCGGGGTGTGAGAGGAAGCCGCTGGAGAACGTTCTGCATGCTTGTTGGCAATCCATAATAATGATCTCTGCAGGGGTTTAAGCAGTTGCTAGAGCTATGGCCACTTCTTCTGCCTGTAGTGCATGGTTGGTAGGAATGGATGCACTTGTGAGGAGGGCTTGAGCTGTAGTCACAACAGTGGTCATAGCTCTCCTCCCGGGATAGGAGGCTGCGTCTGTGTATACTGTGGTGGAGTTTTGGCCGTACCATTTGAAGATTGCTTTAGCTCTGGCGTCTCTGCGATCCTGATGATGCGTTGGATGCATGTTCCAGGGCAGTGGGGCCACATCAATGAATTGGCGGATCTCATGCGGAAGCTGAGTCGCATCGGCCTGGGGGTGTTGAAGCGGTGAGCGCAGGCACAGCTCGTTCAGAATTGTCCTCCCGGTGGAGGTGGAGCTCAGACGCAATAATTGATTCATATGATGAGCTTCGAGGAGTTCATCCAAGGAGGTATTATAAACTCCCAAGTGTAGGAGTTTCTGTGTCGAGGTGCTGACAGGTTGTCCCATCGCCAGCTGGTACGCCTTGCGTATGATCGTTTCTACCCTGTCCTTTTCAGCCTTCGAGAGTGCAGGGTAGGGGAGGGAGATGACAAAGGCTTCAATAAGTCTTAGCACATCCGCCTCTCGCATACCTCTCGGTTTTGTGCTGACCCTGCAGATCATGTGGGAGACTTGCTCTGTGCTGTGCTTAGGGAAGCTGAAGCGCTTTCCAAAAAAAATTGAGTTAGAGGCACGTTTATATTATAGTTTCTTGCGCGCTGACTCCGAATATCACATTGAATTTTTTCGTAAATAAGTCCAACCAGCATTTATCTTGTAAAACGCGCGGTCCCGTTTGAAAGGCGTGCGCTCTTCGTCTTTGACGCCTCTGATTGGTTGCGCCCATCATGACGTCAAAGGAGGACACCCTTCGGCCACGCGGGTTGTCGGAAGCATTGGGAACAATCGCAGGGCAGCGGCGCTTGCCTTTTCGGCAATTTAGCTTGCAGTTTAATGTTCGCACATGAGTGCAAGTTTATTTCCCAACTTTTCGGGCTGTTGGTTCAAGTATCTTAGAGCATGAATTTGCTTTCACGATCGAGAACCACAAAGCAGTGACTGTGGCGTCGGCTAGAGGGTTCCGTCAGAATATTTCTGAACTGGGCTACCAGCATAAGGGGTGGCTATTCCTTATGTTAATATTAGGTACTGCCTGAAGTGTTTGCTACTAGTATATACGAAACCATTTATGCCCAAGATTAAGCGGGGTATTATAAACAATGTACCAGCGAAAAGCACGTACGTGCACTGCGCGAAAATATAGCGTTCATGCGCTGTAAACGTGTATGCGAGACATATGTTGCCGCTACACGCATAAAGCAACCAGCGGGCTCTGCTTCCGAATTTTCTTTGTTCGTTGTTGCCCACTCCACCCCCATTACTCCTCCCCATACACACACACCCACACGCGCGCACGCGCCATTTGGGCAGCGGCGCTAAGGTGGCTATGCGATCGCTAGCTGCAGTTCGATGAGTGGCGTCTCACTGCTTGACTTGCATTTATTCTGAAAACACTGTAGCATACTGGTGCCTCCGCAGCACTATCGGCTCTAGAAGGGCTTGATTTTCGCGTGTGCGTTGCGCATTCTGCTACAATATTACGGCCACCTCGTCCTAATTAACAGACCAGTGGGACAAGGAAGTTACGATGCAGTTATGTTACTGTACGTAACAATCACCAAATATTTGTGATAATATATCGTTGGTCTGTTTCAGCATCTCTACATTTAAGCATTTACTGCGCTAGTCGGATAAAGGCCGTATATTTATTCTTCGCTCTTACTTCTTTTAGTCTCATTGTTATATATATCAACGACTATCGCTGGAGCATACATGACGTTCAGCGGCAACAAGTGCTTGCCAGGTATACGGAATGCAGGCAGGCATACGGAATGCAGGCATACGGAAGCTTTGACAAAGAATTAGGCCCCCGCAGTCACTCACAAATTATGGTACGGTGGTGGTTCGGAGGGGTGTTTTTTCATTCCAGACAAATATTACCTTTTCGTGGCATGTATACTTGCAAAATAAGTAATGTGGTGGTCTTGGTTCTTTTACTTTGTAGGAATACTGTTTACCAATTAGCCAGGAAAGGAGTTCGATTAGGGGTTGGCACCTTGTTTTAGTTTCTCCAAAAATTGGGTTTTTGGACACGGTTTTACGCCCATCAGGGAAAGAAAACCGACGCGTTTAACAAAACAGCTATTTCCTGAACAAATGTGACTTTGTTTCTGAAACTGAACGAAACATCCTGGGCCAAAGTACAGCAGTATTCACCATCCTTCCTAAATCTAGCATCTAAAAAAAATAATAATAGGAAAAACGCATTGGAGCGTTTTACAAAGTATTTAACGTAGTGCAGTATATTCTTTGTCATCAAGCACAGCCACCTCGGCTGTCGCTTCCATATGTTATAAAACATCCCGGCGGGGTATTACCCTGCTTACGAATTCGGCATGGTAACGCATGCCTCGTTTGGCGTTCGTGCATACTTTTTGAACGCGAAAATTGTACAAATGAGTACTATCAATAACAACAACAAGTGTCATTCTTCCTATGGCGAGCATCTACAGGAAACACGGCGACAAGAGCATGGCAGAGGCGGCTGATCCGGCCGGAAGTCCAGGTATGACGTTTTCCGGCCGGATTTCGCCTGCGCTCTTCGGTCTTCCGGCATCGCGCGCCGAGATGGGGGCGGGGCATCGGGCCACTTTTGTTTTCGTATTGCGCCGCTTCTATTGCATGTATTGTGAAAATATTTCGTACACGGGAACTGTTCAGTGTGTGCTTGCTGCTAGTCAACTTTTTTTTTAATTCTAAAACCGCTTCACCTTTTTTTTAAGTCGGTCCAGCAGTTTGGTGTTGGAGCTTGTAGAAGCATGCCTAAGATTCTCACTTGCTGAGAGTTGGAACAATAGGGTGGCCGTCCACTTCTAGGGAGATGGTTGGTGACCCGGGAGGGAGTTTTTTACGTGGTGAAAACGATAAGCAGCTCAGATTTTTGCAGCGCACACGCTAGGCTACATTGTCGTGTGTATTCACTGACAATGTCGGCCACCTGTTGTAGGTTGGTCTGCATTTCCCCCATTGACCCATGCGTGGCCCATATGGTGATGTCATCCGCATATAATCCATGGCGTATGCCTGGTATGGCATCCAGGAGCGGAGGGAGGCCTACGAGAGCTACATTAAACAGCAAGGGGGAAAGGACCGCACCTTGAGGCGTGCCCTTGTTGCCGAGAGAAACTGTATTGGACTTTAAACCTCCCACCTTGAGAATGGCTTTTCGGTCGTCGAGGAAGTCTCGAATGTATTTGTAGGTGCGTTCCCCGCAGTTAAGGCCATTCAATTGTTCAAGTATGGCCGTAGGACTGACATTGTCAGACGCACCTTTTAAATCCAAGGCTTAGATGGCTTTCGGGTTATCCCTCGAGCATTTCAGCATAACCTCTTCCTTGAGTCGAAGAAGGATGTCCTGCGTGGAGAGGTGATTACGAAATCCACACATGGTATGTGGGAATGTTACAGTCTACGCTCGTTACAGTGGATCCGGCAACAACGGACTTTCGGTTACAACAGACCATTTCTGTTGGTTTGTCTGGTCCCCATGCATTTTAAATGGAGTCCACTCCACTCACAACGGACCCGGCTAGAGCAGACTATCGGCTACAAGAGACTAAATTTTAGGCGAAAATTGTTTCGACTGAATGTTTATAGCGGACTTCCGCGGTGCTGGCACCCGATGCGCTTTTTCTTTGTTTATTTTGGCAAGAAAACTATTATGTCTGGCAACATTGATGGCAGCCAGGTCGTTGGCGCAGCCAAGCCAGTGGCTTTTTTTTTTTGTGCGACCAGGGGCCCTATTCTCGACTGCACAAATTGCTGGCAATTTTGGCAATTTGCCGGAAGTCTTTTCTGATTGGCTTTCAATATTAGTCACATGCTTCCGGTTGACAAAGCGGTTATGTGTGCTGTTGTCATTTTGACGTTTCATGTCGTTTACGGACACCAGTTCTAAAGTTTGCCTTATTTCTCGTTACTAAAGGCGCATAATTCTTGGCCGACAATGAAAAACCTGACTAAATGCAGCAGACATGACAACGTAAGCCTGTCTTTGCTATTCAACAACAATACTGCTTGTAATACACACCCCCTCTGTGATTGCCTGAGAAGGCGTGACGTAATTTAAACAGTTGGCGGGAACGATAACGTCATGCATTAGCAACTTCAGCCTGCGTAAAAGTGACGTAATGCTACGTAACAGCTTGAAAATGGTGGCTGTTTTTGTCGCAAAATACAAGCAAAATAGGGCAAAAAATTGTCCCGGCTTACGGCGCCGCGAAATGTGCGGCAATTTGCAGCAGGCGGAGTTTCGCATGCGCGCTGTTTAAAGCATGTTTCCTACCGAAACAAATATAGTTTCAACTGCTTCCAATTCAGTGATCATGGAGCATACAAATAACGTGCAGTATTTGCTTTTATGTTTGGTAATATAAAAATTATTTGTTTGGCGTAACCGCAACATAAGAGGGCAGTACAAGCCTCTCCATGACAAAGAGATCCCAATGTATGGCATTTGTCCATACTCGTCCTAGTAAGCTGTTGGGTCACATGATCGAACTCAAGAGTAGAATAACAAAGAAAAGTGACTATTTGGTTCATTACAGCGCTGATTGAAGTCGAGCTTGACGAATGAGTGAATCGGCGACATCGGTGCGCTCCGCGGTCATCAGGCGTAGTGCTTCGCTGCTCTTATGTATCATAGAAGCGATGGTCACGGCCGTCTTTTTCTGTGATCACGCCATAAACTTGTAACATAGCAGCAGACGATGGCGTGGCGGCGGTGGCGGCAGGGAACGTGATAACGCAACAAAGCTTGCATTGAAGCAGAGAGCCCAGCTATGTTACTAAAAGCGATTGAAAGAAATAAATAGATACGGTAAAAAAATTGTGTGATGTTCTTTAGCTTGACATCCGCCTTTCGCTCACTTTTTGATCAACGTTACTCGATCGCCTTGTGGTGTTGATGCCAAATTTGACCTCCAGAAATGTGTTTTTCTTGTCAGCCTCAGCTACCGTCTTAATTTTTATAGTACATGCCAAGTGTTTTTATATCTTTCTTGCACACTATTTGATACCTTGGTAGCGAATTTTACGAGTGACTCGTCAAATTACACTGCATGTCGTCATAGTTATAGGTGCAGCACGTCACTGATTGCTTACGTTGTGCTTACGCAAAACAACAGAGGCGAATGGACCTTTTTCCAGTAGCCGGTCCCTCTAGCGGCTGCCACGGCAAACTAAAAATGGCAGTAAGACACACCCCCAAGAAAGTTTGGCTTTCGGAGAACTCGTGCACAAAATATCCTGGTCCTGCAGCCCCCCCCCCCGCACTGATCCGTCACCCGTACCTTTCACATGAATGTCACGGTAGAAGGCGAACGTTCTCGTGACTAATCTGCTGTGTTCGAAGCGTCCCCCCCTTTTTTTTTCCATTTTCCTAACCCCCTCACTGGCAGCCATGTGCTGGCAGCGTAGTCAGTCATTCTTAGAAAGCCATTATTGTATGCACGTACGAACCCACCATGAAGAGTCCAAAGAGAGAGAAAAAAAAAAAGAAAATGTGCAGATTATAGCTGCTCCCTAAGCAGAAAACCGAGCGGCGCGCTTCTGTTTATTTGGCCCGAGGCGCCTGCCAAGAATGGCGGACCGGCAGCCCGCGCATGAGCAGATCGCTACTGGAAAAAGGTCCATTGCCGGCAATTGGTGCAGTCGAGAATAGGGCTCCAGCGGCATGAGCGACAGGGTAGCTGATTTCACTGCCGGATAAATTAAGCGTAATTAACGCTGTTGAACATGGGGGAAAAAACAGGCTGACATTGCCAGAAGTACAGGCCTGTCTAAGCAGAGTATCCGCTCTACCGGCAAGAACAAGGCCGCTGCCGATAAACGCGACTCCGGTGAGATTGAAAACGGCTATTGAATACTCGAAGTGGTGCACTCGGAGGCAAGTCTGCCCTCGTCAGTTTTTTTATGTAATAAAAACTCGGGTTCAGTGAAGTTCGGCTTTTATTATTCCCACGCATGCATCATTCCCGTTCCGTTCGGTGAAAAAAGTAAGAAATGCCTCAAGTAGGGGTTGTTCCCCATCCATTGTGTGCAACCTGCCGGTAACCGTGCGCAGTCCAACTGGTCTAACTTTCGATTTTACAGCTGTCCGTCATCAGATTATTTCATTGCAGCTGTTTCAATGACCAGAATAAAATCGCTAAAAATGTGGAAGCTGCCTTGAAGGAACGTCAGGCAGCGATCCGATTTGTTTGACGAACGGTTTCGGGCAAACCTGCCTCGTCTTGAGGGGATTTAAAAGAGCCTAGCTAATGCTGATGGACACGACTGATGTTTTATAGCTGGTTTATAATTGCGCCTAGTTATATTCTTGCTTTATTTGCTCAGCTTATCTTGCGTCTTTACACGCTTGACCGCATGCGCTAGGCCTTTTCGAATTGCCGGTGCTAAGCTTTGAAAACGGTGTTTACGCGATTCTTTGCCCTCGCGTGAACGCTGTGCAGAGGTGCTGCAAGAGTGTAGAAAGAATAAAGTATGTACTATGCATGCAATATCAATAAAAGTACCCACTGTAAGGCTCATACCCCCCCCCCCCCCGTCAGATACTGCATACTTCGGCTACAACGGACGTTTTTTTCCGGATTCAGAGGGTCTGTTGTAACGGGCGTAGACTGTATTTTGTTCGAGGTACTGCTGTGGCATTTTGTGGATGACATGCTCCAGAAGCTTTCCCAAACACGAGGTTAGGGATATTGGGCGCAGGTTCTCGGTGCTCTGTGCTCTTCCAGGCATCGGAATAAGGCGCACCTCTGCCGTCTTCCATCCTTCCGGGAGTTGGCCCGACCTCCATACTGTGTTCAGGTTGGCGGTGAATTCAATAATGGAATCGTCATCCAAGTTCGCGATAAGCTTGTTTGTTATGCCGTCCACCCCTGGGGCTATGTTGCGTCTGATGGTTTGCAGTGCCGCTTTTACTTCATGGATGTAGGTGTCTTCATCCAGTTTGAGATTTGGCTGTCCAGAGTACGGTGGTAGTGGCGTTTTCGGATGGACGGGGAGGTGCTTGTCCAGGAGGGACTTCATAAGGACAGCGGGATCTCCTAGGTGAGAGTGAATTATTTTTTGCGTGGTTTGATTTGACTGGTCTTGCTTTTTGAAGGGTCCATAACATATCTGAGCAGTCTCCATGTCTTTGATGTACTTAGTTGGCCCCGGAGACTGTCGCAAAGGGATAGCCAGCTTTCTTTGCGCAGGTGAGCCGCATAGCGGGCTGCTTCTTCTGTTAGGAGGGATATCCTCCTTTTCAAACACCTGGTTTGGGCGCTGTTGTTTCCAGCGTTCGATGAGGCTTCTTCTCGCTTCCCATAAGTGGAGGAGGTGAGTTGTACGGGGGGTTGTAGTGGTTGTCTGAATTTTTCTTGTGGAACAATTCATATCCTTGCGGAGTTGGATGGTCCATTCCTCTAGAGTGAGCAATGGGGTGGTTGCACTGTCAAGTCGGGCTTGTTCCCTTCGCTCACGCAATTTAGGCCAGTCCGTGAGGCTTGCCCTTCCCAGAGGGATAACGTATTCTTCTCCAAGTGTTGTCGTGGCTAGGATCGAATGGTCACTTTCCAGGTTTTCCCCGGTCTGAGACCACATAGCCGTGACGTTCCCCGTAGTGATGGAGAGATCAGGGGACGTGTCTTTGGAGACGCTGTTACCCATGTGGGTCTGACAGTAGGGTAAAGTTTTCCTCCTCAAGGATGGAATGCAACGCGGTTCCTCTTTTGTTGGTGTAGCTGTATCCCCATAAAGGGTGTGCGGCGATAGAATCTCCCACGATGATGAGGGGATTAGACAGTGCAATGCGTTTTGCTTGCTTGATGACGAAAGAGAGGTTTGCATCTTGGCCCCTTGGACGGCAATATATGCTTAGTAAGTAAAGGCTCTGTGCCACTTTAACTTTCCTCGGGACAATTTCTGTCAGTATTCCAATTTTTCCCGACTGCTGGAGCGGATGCCGTATAGCTGTGATTCGTTTGCTCATTGGCGTGGCGAGAGAACTTGGGGGTCTGTATTCATCTGAGGCAAAGCCGGGCAGTGAAGGGGCAATGACGTCTGGTGGCTCCTGAGCCATGGCAGTGTACTGCGCCAATGAGCTGGCCTTGTTCTTGTAGCCCCTGCCGTTCCACTGCCATATGGTGAGTTTTGACGCTTGCATAGGAATCCGCCTATTCTTGGGAGTTGCCATCTTGAGAAGTGGCATCTTCTGCCAGGTGTGATGGCCTGCTGTAGGGCTTGAGGTCTCGGCAACAGTGACGAGCAACAGTCGTCTGCCCCTGTACTTCTAATTTATCGAATCGTTGTGTGATTTGTTTTAGCATGACCATCATTTGCTTTACGGTTTCGGCAATTTCGGTATTCTCTTGAGCCAGCGGGACTTCTATCGTGGTGGCAGATTGGTAAGTTGGTTCTGAATTAGCTGTTTGAGGGAGTGTTGGTGCGGGGCGTTCGGGTTTTTTGCGTTTCTCTGGCCTAGTGTTCGCCCCTTGCCTAATTTGTGCCTTGAGGGCGAGAACCCAAAATTGAAAACTAAAGTTACGTCCGGCGGAACTTTAAGCCAGTGTCCTGAGTTACATCCGCTTAACCTGTAAATGATAGAAGTTGTGTCCGATGTAAGTGAAAATTAAAGAAAGGGGTATGTCGGACACTCACCGACCTCGAAAATCTTACAGTACATCGGAATAAAGTCCATCCTCCAATGAAAGGACTTTACGTCGCACGTACCCGATGCCCAGAGGCTAAAAAAAGGCACGTTGGACTTAGCCGGTGGATGACTGTACAGGCCCGTCGGATGTGCCCGCAGGTGTATCCTGAGGTTGTGCTGTGTGGTTCCCTCCGGAAATGCAAATTCGGTGCCTCGGAGAAAGAGCCTCCCGTGTGATCTCATGCGATTGACATCAGATGAGATTACCGCTGGGATATTGGTCGCTCGAGTGTCCGTCTTGTTAAGCCTCTGCTCGAGTTCGAATCCCGGAACTTTCTTTCCTCTCCTTTTTTTTGAGACAATGACCATTGCTATGCATTACTGCATCATGTTTAGAAGATGGATGGCAGTGGTGCGTATTGCGCTGCTTGCATTACACGCAGCAGTGCAACGATCACTCGACTTTTGGGAGCTCATGTGGAGTGGTACCCTTTAGCTTACGGTTCCCACAGCGTTAAAAAATTCAATCTAAATTTCAGGAACTTAGGACAGGCTCACCATAAACTCCTTTGCTGAAACGTTGGCAACAATCGTGCTTTTACCTTGTTCGAAGTTTCTCTTTTCTTGTGTTCTCTACCATCTTCAAAGTTCTACTGCTCCCTATACACACACACACACACGCGCACACACGCACACGCACGCACACAGTGTCCAACTAGCTCTGACTTAATGCGAAGGGTGTATTTTGTGTTTCTTTTGGGGCATTGGCATTCCTTTGGCATTGGGAAGTTGTGAGCGCTTGCACGGCCCTGCTTCTTAATATGCGAGGTGCGAAGGGAGGTGTGGGCTACTGGCACAGGGAGGAGGAGGTGGGGAGGAGGCGTGCTGGATGTTGTGCACTGCCTGAGGCACAGCGGCTGCTCGCAGGGCGGAGGTTCGGCGTCACGTGGAGGAGGTGCGCTGCTCGCAGGGGGGCTTCTCCCGCATGACCCTCAACGCCATCGTGGCCGCGGTGCTCAGCCACATCGGCCAGGGCTCGCACGGTAAGGGCCGCTCTGCACTCCTCCCGGGGGACACGCTCACTGCCTGCCTGGAAGGGCCCCCCCCTGCTGGGTGGGCACATAGGCCGGAGCGGTCGTGAGACCCTCGCTGTAGTACGTCCCCCAGTTATGCAACGACCCGCATCTTTGGCAAGCGTCTCTGCCGTCCCCGTACAAAGATTGCACTAAGTTGCCCAGTTGTGTGACGCAAGAGGAGACGTGGTCTGCCTCATGCGACCGCTCGTAGGTTTGCGAATGCTGCCAGTGGAAATCAGGAAACCTTGCCAGCCATCTCTCTCTCTCTGCTTTCCTTGCTCACTCGCTTGGTGTTTCTCTACCAACACTGCCTCCTCACTGCTGTCTGTCTGTCGGTCTGCAGTGTGCCCGCTCATTTGCGGTTGCTTTTTCTGCCTCAAGGAACGCAGCCACAGGTGACCCTGTAACGGTGGGGGCTAAAGGGAAGGTTACTGCACAACCCTTATGCAATAAATGCTCATTCAAGCAGCTTGGAATGCAGTCATTCAGTTAGTAGACATAAGCTTGAATGGGCAGTCCTCAGGTTAATGAACCTGTTATTTCACACATGAGCTGTTCGATAAATATAAAATCATTAAAGTTAAGTTTGCACGACTTTCGTCTAACACAAGCATTTAAGAATGCAGTTAAAATCAACAGCCCATTTTATGCTGAGTTATCCGGATTAAAAAAATTACTATTTTGTGCAGCACGCGCTTCACAAACGCATAGTACACGCCCACTCCAAAAAACAACTACGGCTTACAGTGATTGACATTTAACCTACCTGTCCTTTTAAATAAGCTAAATGTGGCTGAAGTAGACCTTTTCCACCTCTCCAAGCAAAACTTGCGAGAAATATCTCTTTAAACTTTATTCTCTTTCATTTTGTTCTTAAATTTTTAATTCTTTTTGGAATAACTATGCTGGGTTGTGTCATCGGTGAACCCTGTAATTCGTATTCTGTACGTCATGTGATAACTGTGTTTGAGTGCTGGATTTAAACTTGGGCATCCTTCCCCTTGTATTGTTGTATTCTTGTAAACTCTTATTAGGCTGTTAGGCCGATGTTGTTTATACGGGATGTTCTTTTTTTTTTTCATGATTAAGAAAACATGAAGCCTGTTCTTGTTTTTCACTATGCTTGCCCTGCAATGTATATATACACGTCAAGTTTCTTGTTAACACGTTTATGGCGATTTACGAATCAAACTTCGCAATTGTGGCAATATGCCGTACATGTGTCTTTGTTTGTTTCGGTTTTTTTTTCTAGATTTTTTCTCTTGATTGTTTTAACACTCCCAATTCCTATTGCATTTTCCAATCTGATGTGTACACCGATCTTGCAAGTCTTCTTTTTTTTTTTTTTTTTGGCACAACAAACTCGTGTCGCCAGTTGCTGTCGGATGTAGGGACAGTTGCCTTGTCAAGCTGCCGTGTAGTGCAGCTTTTTGTGACTGCCCCCCTCTTTGTATGATCAAGCACAATAAAGTTTGATTTGATGTCTGCATTAGGTTCTCCCACTTTGTGGGTCGGTGGTATAGAGCACTGTGAAGGTGCGCAATCGCTCCTCATGACCCTGGAGGGGCTAGTCTTTTCTTTGATTCTTTAGATTGCGGTGATGGTCTTTATACTGCATTCGTGATTTTGCACTGCAGCCTTCATTGCTTGACGAGCAAGTTGACAGACCCCGCCGGGGCACCTTGTGAGTTCAAGGTGACGGTAGTGGCGACACCACGGACCCGAGCCCATGTGGGTTGGACCCACCCACGCTTTAGGCTGTGCGTGGCTTAGCCGTGTCCAGGGAAAAGGGGATCCTGGTGACTGAGCTGACACCGAGGTTGTTGTGGACCTTAGGGCCCCTTGGTGGAGGCAACGTGCCACTTTGGCCCTCGCTTCTTGTAGATGGCACCCCCGGGCTGACCCAGCCAAAGGGGAATCAGCCAGTCGCCCTTTCCTGTCCCCCTCTCCACTCTTTCGCTTTCCTGTCTTCTTTCTCCATCTCTCCTGTCCTCTATTTTTTCTGCTTTCTGATCTCCTCTTCCAGGTGGCAAGGGTTAACCCTGTTTGAATGGCCGCCCTAGATTTCCTCATGCAGGGTTATAGTGGCCACTTATAGTAAAGCAAGTTTGCGTTCCCGTGTTGGGCTACGAGGTGGGCAGGCCAGCATGGCTGCTGAATGTTTATTTGCTAGTCTATGGCTACGACAAAACCTCCTCATGATCGGGCTCGGAAACGAGTTCGCACCGCAGTGAGCTACCCTGTATCAAGGGTCCCATTCCAACTAAAAGAACAAAGCTTTCCAAGATTTCTTGTTATCGAATCCACCGACAGCCAGTGCCCCCTACGAAAGGCCTCGCCATTCGTAGTTGCTAAAGAACTGGAAGCTGTCCTCGGCGGTAAATGCAAAGCTACAAAGATGTCCTCTGGAGGTATCCTCATTGAATGCGAAAACAAAGCCCAGGCTGATGCAGTGTTTGCAATGCAAAGGTTAGCAAACCTAACTATAAAAGTATCGGCTCACCGAAGCCTAAACTCATGCCAAGGAGTGATTTCAGATCCTGACCATCGCAGACCTCACTGAGGATGAAATCCTAGAGGGCCTGCAAGAGGAAAATGTTACTGCTTTCAGGCGTATCATGATCCAATGTAACGACATTGACATCCCCACTAATCACCTTGTCTTGACTTTCAACTCCACCAAGCTTCCTGAATCCCTGAAACTTGGCTATGTAGTCCATCTAGTCCGTACATACATCCCAAACCCACGCCGGTGCTTTAAGTGCCAGAGGTTTGGTCACACACTGCAGAGTTGTCGGGGCAAAGAGACGTGCGCCAAGTGCGCGAGTACTGATCATCACGCGAACTCCTGCGCCGCGCAGGAAGCAAAGTGTGTCAATTGTGCAGGGCCACACCATGCGTACTCACGGAAATGCCGGAAATTCCAAGATGAAAAAGAAATAATGGCTATCAAGGTAAAAGAAGGTCTGTCAATTCAAGAAGCGCGAAGAAGCTTCTCGTTTGTGCAAAAAGGCACTTTCGCCGAGGTGGCGCGCTGGGGGGCCGGGCCGCCTCGGGCATCGGTAGGGACGCAGTTTAGCTGTGCTGACCTTGCCCTTGCCCAGTCTCCCCCCGTGCAGCAGCCAGCACAGCCACAGCCGACTGCACGCGCTCCGGCCCCCGAGGCTGTGCAACCACCGGCCCTCTCTGCTCCGGCTGAGGAGGCCATGGAGGTTGTTCCCTCCACCTCGTCGCTTCCAGGGCCCCAAAGGGGCACTGGAAGACACGCAACACCTCTCCTGCCCGTGCCTTCTGAAGGCACTGGGAAGTACGCATCCAAGACCCCTGCAAGGAGTGAACCTCCTGCGAAGAAACTACCTGACAAAAAGTAAAAAAAAAAAGGTTTAATTGTACCTCATCCAAAAAAATAAAATGCCAGTTCCCTTCATGCACTGGAACTGTAGAGGTCTAATCCACAACATTGACGATGTACACAAGTTAATAGATGAATCTGAACCCCAAGTAGTGGCGTTGCAGGAAACAAACTCGAAAAAAAGACATGATAAAATTCTCCGCAGTTATCACCTCCTCAGAAAGGACAGAGAACAGAGCACCCGCGCCTCAGGAAGTGTGGCTTTGGTTGCGGCGCAGGGCACAATTCTGAGGTCAATACAACTTGACACTACACTGGAGGCCGTTGCAGCACAAGTTTATGTCAACAAGCTGGTCACTGTTGTCTCACTTTATCTGCCACCATCTGATAATGTGTCACAACAGGAACTTAATGGCCTTGTTGAGCAACTGCCTGCACCATTTGTTATAATGGGGGTCTTTAATGCCCATCACTGCCTATGGGGAGGGGACAAAGTCGACAGCCGGGGAAAACAAATCGAACAGTGGTTGACCAATAACAGTCTTTTTGTGTTCAATAATGGAGACAAGACATATTTTTCTGCAGGTACAGGAAACTTTTCTGCGCTAAACCTTTGTGTCGGGTCGCCAGAGCTCGAGATGGACTTTGAGTGGAGTGTAGTGAACAATCCACACGGAAGTGACCACTTTCCCGCCTTGTTGCGAGACGTGCAGCCACTTCCAGCCCTCCAAAACTGCCCACCCCGACGGAGGCTCGAGAGAGCAGACTGGGGAAAATTTAAGGATCTGGTCAGTTTTGAGAAGTTGACATGAGCAGTATGTCCATAGACGAAGCAAATGCCTACATTTACAAGGAACTTGTCGAAGATGCTAAAGTGGCCGTCCCACAAACATCTGGCCGAATCCCTAAGCAGCCAAAGCTGTGGTGGAATGATGCAATTTTTTTGTGCGAACAGCAATTTTGTGCTTACAGCAATATTTTGTGCGAAGTGTGGTAAATGTACAGAGAAAGTGAAGTACTCTTGAGCCGCAGTGAAAGGGAATGGAAGAAAGTAAACTAGAACCCGCGTTTGCTTTCTACATTTGCCAATGTGTACGCATCGTGATTTATTGATTAACGTTGAATTTTTGGGCTAGAGTGGGCCTAGCGGCTAGCTACGTAACATCGCACATTTTGATGCGTCTCAATATTTGCAGTACACCGAATACTCGGCCGATGTTAAATATTTTTAGACATCGAATATCATGTTCTTAAATTGCAAAACTATTCCATTCATACTCAGATATATGCACATCACATGTATAAACGCATTGATATATGCTGACCTTCTTTTTAACATTTGGTGAGAATACCTGGCACTTTGTAACATTTATCTGCAGGTAACATAACACATTTGCTCGTGCTGAGAACTTGATGTGGTCACCTTCCGGTGTGTGCTTCTTTGTTCTTTGGTTGTATCTGCAAAAAAAAAAAAAATGGAATGAATGAAAAAGGTAAATTAAATTGGAAGAACGAATACTTAATAAGAGGATCATGTCAGACGAATTCAGAGAAGCAACTATAAGTGGAAGTTAAATATACATAAACACACCAGTCGGGCGCATGGCTGTCATATCAGGCAAGCACGAAGAGCTGAAATGGCCTGCCAGTCGTTGGTGCAGTTGTTGCGCGCGCCGACAATGTTGAAGGTTCAGCCAGAATGCCTAAATAAACACCGACCTCTGAAAAAAAAAAAAAAATACGCAGAATTTTTGAGTTCATGTGTATTAACCATGACGCAAGCTTCAGCTGTCACAAGGCATGCTAATATATAACCTAACTCGCATCACCACGTCTCTATGAAGGCAATCTTTAGTTGTAGCAAAGCGCTGTTGACTAAATGCTCACTAGCACGTCAAAGCAGAAAGGCAACAGTTAATTGATTGATTGATTGTAGGGTTTAAGGCGCCGACGCAATGGAGGCAATGAGGCGCGCCTCAGTGGAGGGCTCCGGATTAATTTCGACCACCTGGAGATCTTTAACGTGCGCCGAAATCTCGTACACACGGGCGTTTTTGCTTTTCGCCTCCATCAGAAAGCGGCTGCCCCGGCAGGGAATCGAACCCGTGACCTCGTGCTCAGCAGCGCAACGCCTGAGCCACTGAGCCACCGCGGTGGGTAAGCTTGGGCGAATTACTGTCTTTTGGTAGCCTCGAAATTTCCATCCAAAATAATGCCACACCTTTTGAGGCAGATGCGCCCACAACTTCTCGGGTTCTAGATAGTCAGAAATGTTCGAGAGCGGCCAGGAGAGTTGAGAGGCTGTTTCTTAGGGGTTTTTCTCTTTTTTTCAAGTTTTTTTTTTAGCTAACTCCGCATGCACTCTGATCAAAAACTCCGAGGAATGCAGATCTTATATTGGAATCATGTAATAAGAAAATATTCCAGCGGAAGTCCTTCACAAATGAGGTATTGATGGCGACAACGGTTTCGTTTGCACCGTCTTTCTAGCACAGTGCATAACACTCACCTTCTGCTGGAAGAATCAAATATTCTGGCCTCGACAGCTGTCTTCCGATGCGGAATTTCCCACATTTGTCACTCCACAAGTACTCAATTCCCGTGTTTTGCCAGTCCTCTCAACAACTCATGGAAGCAAAAGCACACAACAGCAATAACAAGCCGAAACCAGTGCTCCGCGCACATAGAAACGGCGGGCCGTTGCAGCGGTTTCAATTTGAATTGGCAGTTTTGTGGTTGCAAATTCAGAAGCGAGGTGGTGCACCAGTCGGCTGTTTGTAAAAAGTTGCGTACATTTTTGCTCAACGGACGTTTGAAGCGGAACTTGTTAATAATATTTTTAAACAACACATTGTAAGCGAACTTTATTGGCTAAGGTGATAAAGGAAACGTACACAATTATCGGCCGCTGTCCTTAACATCGGTTTGGTGCAAGACTAGAACATATAATTTATTCAGGCCTAATGAAACATCTCCAGGATAATGATTTCTTCACAGCTACACAGCACGGCTTTCGCTCCGGATTGTCTTGCACAACCCAATTAACAGAATTTATCCACGATATCACACTTGGTATAAACAGTAGCACACAGATGGATGCAGTATTCCTAGACCTAAAAGAGGCGTTTGATGTGCTGTCGCATAACCTACTTTTCTTTTAACTATCTAGTCTAGGAATTCCAGAGCGTTTACTCTGCTGGATCAAAGGCTACCTACATATGCGTGAACAACGAGTGGTCGTCAGTGGCGCGTCTTCTTCCCCTGTTCAAGTAATATCCGGTGTACCACAGGGGTCTGTGCTCGCACCATTCTTATTTCTAATCTTTATAAATGACATGCCAGCTGATCTTAAATCTACTGTTAGACTACGCAGATGACTGTGTGTTATATCTTCCAGTTACGTGCATAAATGACGCGAAAATTTTGCAGACTGACCTGGAAGCTGTAACTAGTTGGTGTGATAAATGGATAAAATGTCATTGAATATAAAGAAGTGCTGCCGTGTAAAATTTACAAATAAGATAAACAAGTTAGTAACTTCATACCGTATAAATGAAACTGCCTTGCAAATGTGCGATGAAATTAGATATCTGGGTGTCACATTTTGTTCGACTATGAATTGGTTTGAGACAGTTGCAGCGAAAGCGTCCCGGATGTTGTATTTTTTCAGAGGAACTTTAAGCATGCCCCTACAGGTTTGAAGGAAACGTGGTACGTCACTGACATTAGATCTGTGATAGAATACGCTTGCCAATCACGGGATCCATTTACTCATAAGAATATTGATAAGTTAGAGCGCGTACAAAAACGAGCAGCACGCTTTGCCACAGCCAATTACGATTTCACTGTCAGAAGCTGGAGTATTGTTGACGGACTTGGATGGAAAACTTTGGCAGCATGTAGGAAAGTATTGAGGTTAAAATTTTTATTTAACATTGTAAGCGATAAGACAGGAATTAACAAAAACATTTATACAGAAGAACCTCATACATCACTACTAGACGAGATAACCCAAGAAAAATTAGACCGTATCAGTGCCGCATTGATGTCTTTAAATACTCGTTTTTTCCTAAACGATTGAAGATTGGAATGCTCTACCCAGTGAAGAAGTTGCCGCATCTGATTTTCACACTGCCATTGATGATTTTGTGGTGAACATGTAACAGTTGTGTATTATGCTCCGCGATTGTATTCTAAGTGATGTTGCCCTTTTGTGTATGGCCCTTTTGTGTGATTGCTTTATGCATCAAGATTGTAACCCCCTACAATAATGCCATGTCGGCGCTGTAGGTATATGTAATAAATAAATAAATAACTCCCATTTTTCAGTGTTAGCCAGCTCAAGGGGCGTTTCAAAATGCGTATGCTTAGGAAAGCACAAGTGTGCTTTACATTTGCGTGCCTTAGAGTTCACTTATGTAAGGTGCTCTCCATGCTTGAAAAAGTTGCGATGTGTCGCCAGTCGTACTGCGGGGTGCCTGTTCTGGTGCTGGCGGGCTTCTCCGCGTGAAATGAGCAGCTTGCTGCTTGTGGCTGCGCCCTCACGCTGGCGTACAAGGGCTGGTCTCACGGCTGGTTTGCCTCGCGGAGAACCGTGAAGGAAGCCGGAGGCCTCGCCAGCACCCGTGGTCCAGGGCACCTTCCCGGGCAGCTGGCTGCGCACATCGGTGGACATCTCGGATGTGGGCCAGCAGTGGCAGCAGGGCCTTTGCAGAAGGGGCAACTGGAGTGCTGGGCAATTTTGGCAGCAACAGCAATGTGTGGCTTGTACCTTGCGTGCAGAAAGGCTCAGGGTATACGCGCAAGCTGACAGGCGCCTCGGAGCCGGTGAATAGTGGCTTGGGACAGCACTTGCGCGCACTCGTTTCCGGCCAAAGCCCTTGGGCCCCGTCTTCTCGTGATTGTCAACTGTTGTTTAATAGGCTCCCACACGATGGGAGCAACAGCACGAGAGAGAGTACACTGCTGCTGGGGTGGCCACCTCCAGGTTGAACTGTAGCGGCGCTAGTGGCCTCTCATGTATAACACGTTCTCTCTCTTCTTTTCTTTTCGTGTGTCCAGATTTCAGCCACATCAAGATCCCCAGTGGTCAGATTAACCTCCAAGTGTTTCATTTTTCTGAGAGTTCTTTAATCAAAAGTGCCTAACGTTTTTCTGGCTGATTTCAAATCAGTGTGCTAAAAGCAACTAGTAACTTAGTGTTCAAAAACACTTGCCCTTCATACTACCGTATAATGCAGAATATCGGGTCACCGCATTAGGTCGACCCCCTTCCCCCTTATATTCTAGCTGAGAATTGAGAAAAAAAACTAAGTACACAACATCGTTTTTTACTGTCTGAAATCTGTCAGACAACTGCCTTCTGTCTGGCTTTCTCGAGCACAGCAAGGCGTTTCCAGTGGGGCAGTCTGGGGAAACCTGTGGAGCCACTTCTGAAAGCACTCGTCAGAAGCAAGTGCAGAAGCATGGCACCCCCAAGTGCGGGCTTCCCAGGCAGGCGTCTTGTGGTTGACGCCCTGGCCATGCTCTATTTATTCGTAAGGCCCTACAGAATCGAGTCCTCCATGCGTTGCGTACCGATGAGCTGTCCCCCTTCAGGTTACGCCAGCATAGTAGCGGTACTTTTTGGTGATGCAAACTGTCGCACGGCAGACCATGCCGCAGTTCTCTTTAAACATACTCGGTACAGTTCTTTTTTAAATGCTGCGGGTGAAACTGGCACCAAGTACGTAAATTTATTCGAGCAAGAAAATACCGTGCACATATTCACTGACAGCGAGAGAGGCAACAAAACAAAGATGGCGGTGCATCCTGCTGATGGCGCTTTGGACGGGCTGCCCGGTTGCCAGATGTCAACTAGTGTTACGCCAATGACCTCTGTACAGGTGGAGGGGCGACTTTTCGGCAAATATTTTGATAAAAAATCCGCATTATACGGTATGTGAAGCCAGCACAGTAGCAGTTTATTTGTGAACATTGCACGGGGGAAGCAGTTGCCTGATGCTAATAAAGTGCGAGCCACGAAGAGAAAACAGTCGCAAGTGGCTCGTCATTCCCAACCGTTGGCTCTTTCACCCGGGAAGCATTGGGACGGTGTGGGCAATTTCAAAGGCTGGCAAGCACGTTTGCTTCACAGGTGTCCTCATCATCGGCAGCAAAATAACTCGATTCACCATCACTGTGGTCAGTTAACCTCCAGACACAAGCTAGAGATGGGTGTCTTCATTAGAACAGCATCTTCATCATGGGCATCAACGGCGTAGTTGGGTCCACTGCAGGTCGAGGGCCTCTTAGCCCACAGTCTGCCCCCGAATTTCATTATTCCACTGTGCAAATGGACTTCCCCTTCTTCTGTCACCCCAATGGTCCACCGGTTGTCGGTTCGTCTCACCACATGGCCAGTCCAAGTCCTTTTTTTCTTTACTTCAGCTACGACGTCGTCTGCTCGAGCCTGTTCTCCGATCCAGGTAGCTCGTTCCCCGTCCCTGAGTGTTGTTCCTAACATTGTTCATTGCATGCCTCGTTGAGCCAGCCTAAGTTTGCTTGCCAGTTGTTTAGTGAAGTGCACTGGCAGGATGCATTGGTTGTATATTCTTCTTTTGAGTGATAGAGGTAGCGTACTCTTCATTATTTGGGAGAGTGCAGGTGCACCCCAGCCCGTAATGCGTTCAGCATTATTATTCCTCTTTACTTTAGATTTATTCATATTTATTTGTAGACCCACAGCCACGCTTTCTGGCTGTAGTTCTTCAGTCACTTTTGTAGCTGCTTTGCAGGTTCACTGAGCAAGACTGTATCGTCTGCAAAGCTCCGATTGCTCAATTATCCTCCGTTTGTTCGTAATCCTACTCTGTCCCAGCCAAGCTTCCCAAATGTTCCCTCTAGACACGCTGTGAGCAGTCTTGGTGAGACGCTATCTCCCTCTCGTACACCCTTTCTGATTGGGAGTGTTTTTCGTTTTCTTGCGAAGAATTATCCTGCCTGTACATCTCTTTTACATGTTGTTTTGGAGTCTTATGTAGGTCTCCCTTATTCCCTGGTCTTTCAGTGCTTCAAGGACAGCCGTGGTTGTTACTGAATCAAATGCTTTTTCATTGTCTATACATAACAGCTATGTAAAGGGGCTTACTCAACTCCCTGAATTGTATTGATTGATCTATTGCTGAGTATCCTTTCCTAAATCCAGCCTGCTCTCTGCATTGTTAGGAATCTAGGCTGTCGGTCATATGGTTAACTATTACCTTGGTCCAACAGTTTCTGCAAGAGTGAGTGTAAGCTGATGGTTCTGTAATTGTTGAGGTCCTTGGTATCTCCCTTCTTGTGAATAAGAATCATGTTGGTGTTTTAGCAGGCTATGGGCACTTTTTGAGTCTTCAAGCATTCTGAAATAGTACAGAGAGTTTTTCCAGAACCACATCTCCTCCCCTCCTTCAAAAGATCTTTGGTTGTGCTGTCGTCACCTGTAGCTTTCCCTCTTTTCTAGGACTTTGAGAGCCTTTCCTACCTCCTCTTTAGTTGCTAGTGGCACATTGCAAGTTAGGCTTGTACTCTCAGCAGTTTCTCTTCTATCACATCGCTGGCATACAGTCTGGTGTAGAATCGTTCTGCTGAATTTGTTATCTAGTCCAAGTTGTGCGTTGTTACCCTGCTAGCTCTGAGCGCGTACATCCTGTCTTTGCCGATGGCTAGCTCACTCTTAGTTGCTTTCACGCTTTTTCCTATTTCCAGCACTTCCGCGGTCACTGCCATGTTGGACGCATGAATGTCCCTTAGTCTTACTTCCGTTAATCAGTTTCGACAGCTCTGCTGATTCAGTCATATTTGCCATGTTCGAAACTTTCATGTTCCGGTTTCACAGTTAGTTCCTCCATTTCTGAGTTAGTTTGCCAGTTTGTTCCCTACATGTCACTCTGGCCACAGCTGCTGTTTGATCTCTAATTGCCATTGTTAGGTTGTCGTTTAACCTGTTGTCTACACTATCCTCCTCCTCTTGGCGGAAGTGCAAATTTGTTTTGAAGGGTTATTTAAAAGTTCTTGCATCCTTTTTTCCCTGCTTTCTCGTTTGAGATTCGCATATTTCTTTGCACCTACCCATCCCGTGGTTGCTGTTGTGAACCTTGCCTACCACCTCTACGTCCTGTACAATACCTATGTTGGCACTTAAAATGAAGTCAATTTCATTTTTTGTTGAAACCGTTGGGACTTTGCTACGCCCATTTTCTATTCTTTCATTTGTAAGTAAGATAAGATAAGGTAATTTTGATTTTCTTCATAAGAAACTGGAAGGTCATCCGGGCTAGAAGCAGCTCAAGACAACTGTGACAGTGGCCCAGAAAACTGTCACTTAGCAGTGCTCAAGAAAGAAAGAGCATGACTCATAACAAACGAAAATGAAAGAGTACATTCTTGGTACATAGTTATACAAAAGAACAAGCTGGAGTCGAAAAGTTTTGCAAGAATTACTGCTTCAAAATTCACAATTGGTACAAATGAACGCCAAGTACAGTTCTACGCGCTGGAAGACAAGAAACAACAGCAACACCACATGAATAATGTGTTCTTAAACCTCTGTGGAAATCGCACCAGTGTATCTCTGCTACCGTTGCGAGTGCCGATGCCAAAGCTTCCCACTGCCCTTTTTCCCACTTTTGCATTGAAGTCTCCAGCGATACAGCCAAAGGTGCTAAGAATTTCTGGGTCCATACAGGCCGCCATTTGGAACTGGATTCTGACGGTGTTCAACACGAGAACCGTGCCTAGCGAGGGAAGCTTAGCTGTACTCTCTCGGGCATGGCAACTCTGGCCGGTGTCTTGTGACCTGTCCTTATGCAACTGGACAAAAACAGGGCACCAAGAGTAGCTATTATGCAGCATTTCTTTCTGCAGGAGAAGTACCAGTGTGCAGAGTTTTACTGCGATGTGTCAAAGACTGCTAAGGCTGTGTCTTGTGCTGCGCATGGGCCGAACTTTCATGTGTGTAAAAGGACGAACTTCTACGATAGCGTTTTTACGGCTGAAGCACACGGTATTCGAATTGTTTTACATCACATTGTACAACATCAAATTTTAAAGTCTGTAGTGTATCGGATTCTCTTGGCGTTGTGAGTGCACTTGCTCCAGCATACGTTCAGAAACCATGTACCTAATCGATCTTGTTTCCAAGGCTTGTAATCGTTGTAATCGGCATATGCCTCAAGTCTTGAGATAACAATATGCTGGGTTCCTGGCCACTGTGGGATAGCCAGGAACGAAACCGTGGATGAAATGGCTGCTGCTGCTAGTCTTGAATAGAGTAGGCTTAACATAACATAGTAGACCCTGCACTGACATTGAAGCCGCACAGAGACAACAACTTTGCAAAACATGACAGAAGGAGTGGAGTGAACAGACAGACAACACTTGGGACCCACACACCATAACCAAACACACGGAAGTCGCCTTGCCAGATGGGGCAGATAGGGCACATGCACACATGCAACACACTCCCGCCCACTTCAAGGGGCCTTCAAGACCTGTGTGTAGCAGGTGCATAGAGGCCCTATCCATTATACACATACTCATTCAGGGGTGAGCCAGCTGCGCATATTGCGCAGTTTTGATAAAAATTTGTTTTCCTGCGCCAGGCTGCTCCAAAACCTTGAAAATTGCAAAAATTGCGCCCAAACTGCCTCCAAAACAGCTCGAGAGCCAAGGATTTTAACGCTCCCGTCAGTTTCAGTGGGGAAAATGCTACTGATGGCATAACTTTCCAGCACCCCCAAGGTCATGCTGTTGTAAAGGTTTAATTGATTGATCATTCAGTAAAAGACCGGCGTAAAATTGTCCCCGAAACAGCTTTTTTTCTTTTTTTCCAAAAATGACAATGTCGGGTTGCGCATGTTATAATATTCTGTGAGTTTAAATTTTAAAGTTTTCCCATCAGAAACCATTGCAAATTCCTGCAGAAAAAATACTTCTGTGTACGAAGGTGAGAAACTGCTTGTGCAAGTTGATGAAAAAACAGCAATTTTCAGAGCGCTGTATCTCTGGAACGACATAGCTGTGCGCCGCCATCTTGGTGGGGTGAAGATGGGAAAACGTGGCCGCCGGGCGAAGAAAAAGTTGCTCGGGGTTAGGGCAGAGTGCTCTTCGCCGATTTCTGCCCTGGTTTTGGTTATGGGGTGGCTGGGTTTGCATTTAGTCGTTTGAGTTTTTGCGGGAAGTTGCGCGACTCAAAAGACGGGAGTTTATCAAAAACAACGTGGTGCCCGCGAATTCGCCATGTTTCGGCCTTGAGTGCGAGGAGCGGTGCGTGCTTGAAATGAAATTTCGGACTCATTGCAGAGTTGTAAAACGCTGAGTTATTGCTGCCTTTGACAGCGAGCTCGCGAGCCGCGGGGAATGGGGCGATCGACACTGCCGGATGGCGGCGCAGGCTACATTGCCGCAAATGTTCAGCAGTGTCCATAGCGGGACAGGGTGATTATTGCAGGCTAGTACTAACAGTTCATCTATCTGAAGTGGAAATTTAATGCCAAGAGAAGGTGGCTAAACATACCAACGTTACTCAAATTGCGATTGTAGTGAACGTGCACCTTGGGATTGAAATGGGAGGGCTGGTGGGGGGTGCGAACGACTGTCAGTGAGCCCCTCGCTTTGCGCAACTTTTGGCCGACTATGGGATTACAAAAATATTATTTTCGACATCCACATGATACAGTCTACTGCTCGTTACAGGCGGATCCGGCAACAACGGACTTTCGGTTACAACAGACCATTTCTGTTGGTTTGGTCTTGGTACCCATGCATTTTAAATGGAGTCCACTCCGCTCACAACGGACCCGGCTAGAGCAGACTATCGGCTACACAGACTAAATTTTAGGCGAAAATTGTTTCGACTGAACGTTTATAGCGGACTTCCGCGGGGGGCCGGCGCGCGGTGTGCTTTTTCGTTTATTTTGGCAAGAAAAACTATTATGTCTGGCAACATTGCTGGCAGCCGGGTTGCATGCGTGCGTTGCATGCGTGCTCAAGTCGGTGTGTCAAGTCGGTGTGTGCGCATGTACGTCTTTTCAAAGCGAGTGAGGGGGGTGAAGTGGTGTCCGTGTGGTGGCAAGTCGAGAGTGGAAGAATAGCAGCCCCCAACGCAATCAACAGGAGTTTCTGGTGCCGTGCGGTGGCCCGGTGGCCCGAAATGGTGCGTGTATCGGCCTCTCGGGGAGTGTAGGCCTAGCGGTCTAGTGGGCCGCCAGCACACCACCGGGAGCTTCTTTTCGGTGGACGCCGATAGGCGCCGCGCGGGTCGACAGAGACGTAAAGCGACACCTATCACGAGGAGGCGCCAGCAGTCTCACAAAGCCGGCAAACTTTCGGAGCGGCCTTTCTTCGGAACATGACGGCCTCGCAGTGAGGGTCTACCTCCAATTTCTGTGGGCGCTTATCCAGCCTAGCGCTGTAACCTACCCCGAGCAGCCATGGAAGGTGTGGATGGTCTGACGATGGTGAGGTGCGAGAAGTGCGGCTGGGTGGCCGTCAGCAGTGATGCGCCGGAAGGTTTCACGTGTGGGGTGTGCAGAATGATGGAGCAGTCAGGAAAAGTATTTCAAGAAAAGCTGGACCGGCTTCAGGAAAGGGTATCCGAATTGGAGGAGCAGGTACGGCGAGCGGATGCTGAGCGGACCCTGGTAGCCCAGCTAGTGTGCAGGGTGGAGTCGCTAGAGAACAAACTTGCGGCAAGGGCGAGCAATGAGGAGGAGTCACGGAAGCAGCAGAAGCAGGAGACTGAACCTGGTGTGGGAAGTCGAGTGCAGCAGCAGCAGAGGGGTGAACCTGGCGGGGGAAGCCGAGAGGAGACGAGCAGTAGCCTGGTTAAGCCTGTGCCAAGACAGGGAGAAGGGGAACCCCCGCATGCACATCCGCAGGAGCCGATCGAACGGGCGACACAGGAGACTCCAACGGAGGGAGCTGGAGTGGTCGGAACCGGGGACATGAAGGACACCGCGGAAGGGCAAGAGTTTTCTTCCCCAGAACGGGAGGCTCGGGAGAAGCGGACGAGCAAGGGGCCGAAACCCACGACCGACGAGAAAGCTCAGAACTCGAGAAGAGAGTCAGAACCGGGAGGAGGGACAGTTCCCCCTCCCAAAGGCTGCCGAGTACAGCTAATGAGACCTCCAGAAAACATTTCGAGAGAAGTCATAGTCGCGGGGGATGGAAATGTGGGCCGATTTTGCAAAGGCACTGGTCCAAAGGCTTGGAGATGACGGGAGTGTGGAATTTTTGTACCGGAGGGGTGCCACGGTGGACCAGATACATCAGTCCATCGAGGCGTACGAGAAACAAGCCAGAAAGGTGCCCCGCACTTTTGTTCTACACCTCGGCCTGGAGGAAGTTCTGAAGGGAGAGGCGGAAAGGTTGGGAGCGAAACTTGAGGAGGCGTGGGCGGACAGGGGTTCCAATCTTATCGTCTGCTCGATCCCCGAGATTACCGGTCGAGGAAGGACCGTACTGGCGGATCTGGTGCTTGCGAACGAGCGTCTGCAGACGCTTTGTGCGAGAGTGGGAGCACGTTTCCTTGACCTGGCTAGAGTACTAGGTCCGGGGAGTTTCGCAGCAGACGATGGGCAATACTCTGAGGACGGAGTGCGCCACGTGGCGGGGGCAATAGCTGGAGCCGTAGCCCCTTTTTTAGGACGGAGACACCAGAAAGGTTTGCCACGAGGACCAAGAAAGGGAGCAGACAAAGTGGAACCCAGCATGGAGGCCCTCTGGGAAGCAGTGGAAATGCTGGTGAGGAGCCACCGCCAGGGACGCTTCCAAAGGGACAAAGGGAGGGGCGGGGCTCGAGAGGCCGCAGGCACAAGAAAAAAACAGGAAGCACAGGGGCTGCGTAAAGGTGGCCTTCCTGAACATGCAGGGGGGCCGCACCCATCGCAAGTGGGAGGAGATCCTACAGACGATGGACAGAGAGAATCTCAGTGTGTATGCGGTAGCGGAGACCCACCTCCGAGGGGACGAAACCCCCCCTGGTCATCACGCCTTGTGTTGGGAGGGATGCAACAGGGAGGAGGGCGAAAGGAAAGGGGGAGGTGTCGGAGTCCTTTTCCCGCCCGACCAAGGATGGACAAGAGTGAGAGGGAGCTGTAGGGAACATATGTGGATGACTGGTCCACTGGTGGGGCGTCAGACAGCGGTGGGGGTGGTGTACATGTGGACTGGGAGAACAGCGATGGAGAGGAACAGAGAGTTGTGGGAGTGCCTTCGGGAGGACATACGTCTGCTACAGAGGGACTACCAAATCCTCCTTCTCGGAGATTTCAATGCTCATGTAGAGGGGAGTGACGGGAGCACGGAGGTGCGCACGGACGCGAATGGTCGTGAACTGCTGGGGGTAGTGGATACGTTTGACTTGGTGGTGGGCAACTGGCACAACAAGTGTGACGGGCGCACCACGTGGTCCTCAGGTGATCGAAGCTCTTGCATTGATTATGCGGCCATGTCCCCGATGTTGTACGAGCACCTCACGCGAATGTGTATAGACGAGGACGGACGGCACAGTGTGGCGAGTGACCATAACAGATTGGTGCTAGAATTTGGCGGGCACATCCCACGTCAACGCCAGGTGGGCACACAGAAGAAACTCCTGACAGAACCAGAGATCGACCGGATCAAGACGCAGCTTGAGGCAAGGCCTGCAACGGAGTACGGTGAGCTAGTTGAACGGGTGCGCGACGAGGTGCAGAAGGGAAGAGGGAAGGTAGGTGGGCGTCGGAAACACCGCCTGAAGAGATGGTGGGATGGGGAGGTCCGGCAAGTGATAGCTGAAAGGAAAGAAGCGTGCCGAGCCCATCGAAGGGCGGTCACGGCGCGCGCCCCTGACGAAGTGCGGAGCCAGCTGTGGGGGATATACCGAGGCAAGAAGAACGCCGCAGCAATAGTGATTCAAAAAAAGATTCGGGAGGTGGACAGACGTTTCCTGACCGAGATGAAGAAAAGCGGTCGCGACGCATCGAGGAAGTTTTGGAGATACGTGCGCAACAGTCACAGACATGCCTCACCCCAGCGACCGTTGTGCGACCCGCTTTCTCAACAGCCTCTCTCCAGCGAGGAGTGCATGAATTATATTGAGGAACAGGTCACGGAGGCGTTCAGGCAGGATACAGCTGTGGAGGGCTCACGATTAGTGACTGTGTCCCAGGAACAGGAGGGGCAAGATACAGAGGAGTGGCTGGGCTTCGTGGGACCGGCGGAGCTAGACCACATAATTGCAGGGATAGAGGCTGGCACGGCGAGTGGCTTGGATGGGTTTCCGGCATCAGTCTTGAAGAATTTGGGCCCGGACCAACGGCGAGAGCTACGTGGTATCCTAAGCAGAATGCTGGAGACTGGAAGGATACCCAAGGACTGGTGCCGGGGACGTATGTTGTTCCTATACAAAGGAGCTGGAGAAAGGAGCAACTTCGCCTCGTACCGCCCAATCACGGTGACGCCGGTGCTCTACAGAGTGTACGCGCAGGTCCTTCGCCGAAGGATCCAGGCGTGGGCGGAGAGAGAGGGCCTGCTTGGAGAGCTCCAGAATGGCTTCCGTCGGAGACGATGCATAGAGGACAATCTCTTCATCCTCACCCAGTGCGTGGAGCTGGCCAGGGCTGAGGGACGGCAGTTGTGGGCAGCCTTCCTAGACCTAGAGAAGGCCTATGACACGGTCCAGCACGCTACGCTCTGGGACGTGCTGCGCACCAAGGGTCTCCCCGAGGAGGTTGTTAGGCGGCTGCAGGCTTTGTACACCGACACCGAGGTGGTGGTGGAGTGGCAAGGCTCCTACTCTAGACCGGTGCCCATTGGAAGAGGACTGAGACAGGGGTGCCCACTGTCCCCCTTGCTCTTCATGCTCTTGTTGGGAGATCTGGAGAGGGACTTGGAGGGAAGTGAAAGCGGTTTCGACGTCTCGTACATGGAGGACGGACGGACAGTCAACCAGCGTCTCCCAGGCCTGATGTACGCCGACGACATTGTGGTGACAGCGGGCTCTCGGGAGGGGTTACAAGAGCTCCTGGATCGGTGCACAGGGCAGGGAGAACATTTGGGGCTGCGGTTCAGTGCCCGTAAATGTGCGGTACTCCGATGGGGGGTGGCCGGAGGAGAGGGTGATGTGGAGCCGGTGATGCTACAGGACAAGGCACTACCGTTTGCATCCTCGTACAAGTACCTCGGAGTTGTTTTCTCGACGGAGGCGGACTATCTGTCAAGGTACGAACAACTGCTACGAGAGAAAGCGCGGAGAGGACAGAATGTGTTGAAGGCCAGGATTCTGTGGTCTTTCAACCGTATGGAGGTGATCCGGAGTTTGTGGAAGGCGGCAATGGTTCCGGGCCTTACATACGCCGGTGCGGTTCTATGCCCCTCGGCTGCCACAAAGGAGTACCTGGAACGCCGCCAGAGGGAGGTGGGAAGGCTGGCCCTGGGGTCGCACCGCACCACACCGAACGAAGCGGTGCAGGGCGACATGGGGTGGTCGTCTTTCGCGGCCCGGGAGGCGACAGCAAAGCTCTCATTTGAAATGCGAGCTTGGACCTTGGGGGAGACGAACTGGGTCTACCGAGTGCGTCGGTCCCTTCTTTTCACGGCACGGTCCACGCGCTGGACGAAACGAGTGCGCGCGTTGTCGGAAAAGTATGGAGTGCCACTACCAGCCCTGTGTAACCTAAAGGACACAACCATGACAAGGGCCAAGGTGCGTGAGCGTGTGTCGCAGGTGGAAACCCAGCAGTGGGCCGGCAGGGCCGCAGCCAAGCCAGCGCTACATTTCTACGTCGCCCACAAGAGAGAGATACGTTGTGAAGGCTTCTATGACAACGCAAGCGGGAGTGGCCTTCTGTTCGAAGCGCGATCTGGGACGCTGCGAACAAGGCGGTGGCAGGTGTCATGTGGGACGGCGGAGAGCGCCATCTGTGAACTCTGTGGCGAAGAAGAGGAGTCCATAGAACACGTCGTGCTGTCCTGCCCGCGGCTGGAGCCCCAACAGCCCAGTGGGGTGTCGCTGGAGCAGGCATTGGGGTTCGGACAGACTGGGCCGTCAGGGGGCGCGGCGGCTACTAGTGATGGACGTGACCGAGGAGCAGTGACGGCCATCATCGACCGGACTAAGCGTAGACTGGAGGTGTGGAGGAGCCGGACAATGGCGTGGGTGGGAAACAATAGGGGTGGGGGGCCAGGTGCAGAAGTGTAATCAACCTGCTATGACACTCACGGGTGTGCTCGGGGAGTGTCAACCCGTTTCAAAGGGGTATAGCTACAGATCCAATCCAAAATCCAATCGGGTCGTTGGCGCAGCCAAGCCAAGCCAGTGGCTTTTTTTTTGTGCGACCAGCGGCATGAGCGGCAGGGTAGCTGATTTCACTGTCGGATAAATTAAGCGTAATTAACGCTGTTGAACACGAGGAAAAACAGGCTGACATCGCCAGAAGTACAGGCCTTTCTAAGCACAGTGTTCGCTGTACCATCAAGAACAAGGCCGCTGCCGATAAACGCGACTCCGGTGAGATTGAAAACAGGGCAATCGAATACTCGAAGTGGTGCACTCGGAGGCGAGTCTGCCCTCGTCAGTTTTTTTATGTAATAAAAAACTCGGGTTCAGTGAAGTTAGGCTTTTATTATTCCCACGCATGCATCGTTCCCGTCCGTTCGGTGAAAAAGGTAAGAAATGCCTCAAGTAGGGGTTGTTCCCCATCCATTGTGTGCAATCTGCCGGTAACATAGAGATAATATACTGACGCCGGTAACCGTGCGCAGTCCAACTGGTCTAACTTTCGATTTTTACAAGCTGACCGTCATGAGATTATTTCATTACAATCTGTTTCAATGACTAAATAAAATCGCTAAAAATGTGGAATCTGCCTTGAGGGAACGTCAGGCAGCCATCCGATTTGTTTGACGAACCGGTTTCGGGAAAACCTGCCTCGTCGTGAGGGGATTTAAAGAGCCTAGCTAATGCTGATGGGCACGACTGATGTTTTATAGCTGTTTATAATTGCGCCTAGTTATATTCTTGCGTTATTTGCTCAGCTTATCTGCGTCTTTACAAGGCTTGACCACATGCGCTAGGCCTTTCGAAGTGCCGGTGCTAAGTTTGGAAACGGTGTTTACGCGATTCTTTGCCCTCGCGCGAACACTGTGCAGAGGTGCTTGCAGGCGTGTAGACAGAACAAAGTGTATATACAATGCATGCAATATCGGTCAAAGTACTCACTGTAGAGCTCAGAGCCCCCCCCCCCCCCCCTCGTCGGATACTGCATACTTCGGCTACAGCGGACGTTTTTTTCCGGATTCAGAGGGTCCGTTGTAACGGGCGTAGACTGTAATAGAAATGCCTTGCGATTACTTAGTTTTTCAATTCAATATCTTCGACGGCACTCCATGCTATCTATGGACAGACCTAAGAAGTAAAAAAAAAATGGTTTGTAAAAAGGTAGTGCAGTTCGTACCTTGTGATGCTCCGGTAGAAAAAAAAACTTTATTGAAATGCTGTTTCAGGGTTATGCACATTTCAAACCGATTAAAAAGTGCAGTTTTCTCCTTCAAATTGCCAAAAATTTGGTTTTCTTAGGCTCCTAAGTTGACATAAGTAATGTCGTTCTTCTGCTCCAAATCAAGGTTCTTCTGCTCCAAAATCGAAATTTCGCTGCTCCAAAAACTACTCCCAAAACTGATTCAGCTGTCTCGCCCATTCTCATTCAATGCCAGGCACTTGGCACAACACGACACAAACACTTCCCACAACTATAGAGACTGCACATCCCACTACACCCAGCATTATTTCTCTCTGACGATCCCATGCTTTCTGTCAAGCATGCCTTTAATAATTCAGCAGAAGTAAAATGTTTAGACGTAATTTATACCATGCATGATCAAAAACTGGCCTTCTACACTCGGCCATCCTCATTGTCTTGCACTGATTTTACTTTCGTTCTTGTTGAGCGACTTTAGTGGCCACGTCTTTGTCCCGCACATATAAGCACGGTTTTATGCTCTTTGTCCCTGTTGGCCTTGCGCCATTAACATCCAACCATCATCATCATCATCATCATCTAAAGGGGGATATCAGGCCAATGCTACTTTTTCTAGTTTCGGTTCTATTATTCTAGTATTATTCTATTCGGTTCTAGAGGCAGTGGCGCTGGGGAAACACTCCTCATCTCATTTTTTTTTTCTTTCCGCTTCTCTCCGGCGTGACTGGGGGCACGCATGCGCGATAACGGTTGGGGATATTGTAAGGTTAAATGAAGTTAGCAGAACAGGAGAAGGCCTTGTGGAGTTGAGTGGCGGGCATATTCTGTGCTATCAAGGGCCTCGAGAAAGGAAAGAGCACGGGATGGTATTCCTAACCAACATTGAAATAGCAGGGAATGTGCAGGAATTCTTCAGAATTAACTGAAGGACTCGCAGTCAAGCTAAACAAGTGACACAGGTTAAAGATAGTACAAGCTATGCGCCCACAACTAGCTACGATGATGAAGCCGTTGACAGTTTCTGCGAGCACGTCGAATCAGCAATGAAGAAGCAAATGACACAGTTAACGGTTGTGATGAAGACGAGCTGTCAGTGGGCTTGAGCCTTCTGGAGCGGCTCAGGGAGCAGAAATAATGCTATTTTGGAACAGCTTTGGAGCAATGAAAGAGGAGTTTTGAGCAGCTTTTGAGCATCGAAAGGCGAGTTTTGGAGCAGTGAAGGTCTGTTTAGGAGCAGAATTCTAGAGTAAAACGTACTTGCAGTTATTTATTTCTGGTAAACGCGCGCGCACGCACGCACGCACGCACGCACACACGCGCACACACACACACACACAAAGAAATTTAAATCGTTCACACACACACACACAAAAAAAAAAGAAATTTAAATCGTTCTTACTCAACATTTTATTCAATCAACACTAGCACACCATGTTTTCAAGAAGTTGGAAAATATATGTTCCCAAAACTAAAACATAACAGCTGACAATAACTGAGAAAAGATAAGCGACGCTTTGAACAGCTACGTCTAACTAGACCTCACAAAAATGAAAAATTAATGTTCGTGGTATTACAACATCGTCATAGTTAGGTATCAGAAACAACCCGGAGAAACAACAGAAGTGGGCAAAATAGTCTTTTCTGCACCTAAGCTGTCAAATGTTTAACTTTGTATTATACCGAACGAGACTCTAGGCAAATGAAAAAAAGAGAAAGTAGGAAACAGAGATAATTTGATGCACTGTATAACTAAGCCCATCTAGACCTTAGAGAAATAAAAATAAATGTCGATGTTCGTAACAAGCTAGAGAAAAGATGCCTACTGCTTCTATCTACGTGAAAAATACCGTGCAACTTTGTCGTGATTATCCACGTAACAGTGCCTCATCAACTTTTTTTGAGCATATAGGTAAACAGTGGGCTTACCTGAGGGAGGAGAATGCCCCCCCTGCCTTTCAGAGAAAAAAGTATTGCTACACGGCAAGACCCCCCTTCCAAGCTGATTATTTCCAGATAGCTGCTAGCTTGCTTAACAGAATCTCCCCTCTGGTGTGTGTCAGGGTTGCACATCCGGTTCGACAGGGCACGATGACATCTTGCCTTTGGGATGACAAGCGCGCTAGCGATAAGATGGGCCAATGGGTCTGTGACTGAAGGGTCCAACTGAACAGTGAAACTGTTTTTTTTGGCTATCGACAATAACCAGGAAGACTGCAACGTCATGGTGCCGCGCACTGTGCGGTGAAGCAGGGCTAAGTTAGCTCATTGCCTGCACCCCATGTTCACTCCCAAGTCCAGCCAAACCGCACTGCCACTTGAAGAACAGGAAATTGCGGACTAGTGACTCACCCACTGCGGTGGCTCAGTGGCTAAGGCGTTGTGCTGCTGAGCCCAAGAATGCGGATTCGGTTCCCGGCCGTGGCGGCCGCTTTTCTGATGGAGGCAAAAAGTGAAAAACGCCCGTGTGTTCGAGATTTCGGCGCACGTTAAAGGTCTCCAGGTGGTCAAAATTAATCCGGAACCCTCCACTAGGGTGCACCTTGTCGCCTGTGTAGCACCGGTGCGTTAAGCCCCACAATCAATCAATCAATCAATCAATCAATCAATCGACTAGTGACTCATAGCGGTAGTCTTTTACGGATTGGGCCGGAGTGCTCCACGTCATGAATGACAGCGCAGTGAATGAGTCCCTGCTTATTGCGACTGGCCACTGCACATCATCTGCGGCCTGACAGTTTGCGACCCCGCTTGAATGCAGTTTCCGTGCAGTTGTGCATTTTGAAGCACGATGGCGCAGAAAAAGCTGATTGGAGCAGCAGGGTGCATATGGCGCCACACTTGCACCCCTGTGAACATGATCCCTAGAGAAGGCAAGCGTGACGGGGGGCAGCAGAAGGTTGGATGCAGAGTTTGTGAGGATGAATTGGTCACAGTTAGCACAGGACCAGGGCAATCGGAGATCTAGGGGAGAGGCCTTTGCCCCGCAGTGGGTGTAGACAGGGTGGTGATGATGATGGTGGTGATAAAAAGTTTCTTTTTCGGGGGCCAGCTTTGCACGTGTAGCTGCCACTGAATGTCTTGTTTTCACTCATGAATCGCACTCCTGTCGCAGGGAACTCAACATAGCCAAGCGCATGCTCCCATCTGGTGGGCGATGCACAGTCTAAGCCGTACACGAGAGCTTGTCGTCCTCCACCTATTCTAGGTAGGGCAAAACACACAAAGGGTTAATGCGCAGCCCTTCACTGGGAAGGACCTTATAGCTAGGTGTTACGATTCTGTGTGCCAGTACCATGTTCGCGCGTCCTGCAAAGTTTTGCAAAGTGCCCCGGTGTGTAAGAAAGCGGCCTGGGGCAGGGCAGATCACAGCATGCCGCAGAGCGGCCGGTGCAAGGGCGCCTCGCTGTCGGTGTGATTCAAACTTTGGCGGCGGCAAACGCGACGCGTGGAGACTTGCCCGAACGACACAGATGCTGCACCAAAGAACTCCTCTCCCCCCTCTCAGACTCGGCGCACGCTGCTACTTCCAACCCCTCACGAACTCTGCAAAGAGGGGGGAACTTGTTTGACCAGCTAGGGCTTTGGGTATAAATACGTGGGGCCCCGTGCACAGAAGGGCATTTGTTTTGGAACAGTGAGTCAGTGCGGTCACTCTGCTCGACTCCTGTATTGTGACCTTGCCCAGAAGGGTATTGTTCTTGTGTTGCTTCGGCTCATCTCTCGTCATGCAATAAACTAGTTAAGTTTGCCTTCGGCATCTAGTGGTCGTCACCAAGGAAGCAGGCCGCTCTTCACCGCACTACCTCACATGGCAGAGGCGACGGAGCCCGGTGCTGGGACGTCTTCCCGTATGATAGGGCTCCGGGTTTTCGGAGTTTATTTTTGGTAAAATTCTGAGGGTGTTTTTCAGAGTTTATTTTTTAGTGAAATTTCAGTGTTTTTCATTGTTTATATCTTGTAAATATCCCATCCTGAAAAAAAAAACGTATTTTATTTAGCTCTACTTTAAATGCTCCAAATCATAGGTGAAATGATATCTGAACATGAACACCTCAGAACACTAGGAGGAAATTTTTATTGTCTGAAAGGTTTGAATGGCAGACACACATGTGTACACAAGCATGAATACTAGTGAAAGGACATGTACGTTTCTTCTTTTAGAACCTTAAAGCTTGTAATATTTGCTAGCATACTTTACAGGATTTTTGTCACTGATGGAAGCGCACTCCTTCTGATTTATGATTTTCAGCTTAGACAATGCCCTTTCAACGTTTGCGCAAGAAATAGGTAGAGTGAGAAGCCGCAGTGCGCAGCGAGAAAACACTGGCTTTCAGCGCTTTCAGTGTGAACTCCCTAAGCACAAGAAGGTTTTGACAATGCAACTTATTTTATAGCTCCGGGAGTTCTCGAAATATTTCATGAGTTTATACAAGTGTACTGGTCTTGAAAAAGGACAAGAGAGCCTTCGTGTGGTACAGGTGTCCATTCGTAGTTATCGCCAGAAAGTGCGAACGGCCAGTGGGGCCGGTGATTTACCGGATATCCTGTAGCCTGAACTTTAATCGTCATTTTTTTGCCGCCATTCTGCTCTAAAATCGGTGTGTATTGGAGAAATCCGAATTGTCCAAGTATTCACCAGCGAAGGTTTTTCGGATTTTTTCGAATTACCGCAAAATCCCGGAGCCCTACTTATAGCCCAGGTGCGTTAAAAGCTTACAGCATAATCTGATCTCCTTCTTTGTTGTTGCTGGGAGAGATAGTGACGAGGTCCGCTCACACATTGGGCTTTGGTGTTCGCCAGCCAGCTGGAAGTGGCACAGTCCCACCAGTGGGGCAGTGTGGCGGCTTGCTGCTCACATCAGCGGCGGCGGGAGACTGTGTGCACAGAGTTGCCGCAAGAGAGCACACCCTGCATGAAGGAGCGGGGCACCTGCTTTCACGGTTGAAAGAGCACACGGGAAGCAAAAGCTAGTGGGCGCCACCTAGCTGAAATGTGGCACCGTGAAAATTGTGTTGTACAATTGCAGTTCCAGCAGTGTATGCAGGGCAGGGAGCTTAGCGGCTATCGGTGCGTTATAATTGCGCACTCTAAGGCATTCATTCTTCTCGAAAGGATAAAACGAGAGTTCATCAGCGTGAGTGGCTATTGTTTTTGCATTGACACATTACGAATGTAAGGCACGGGAGCAAGCAAGATAGAATTTGTCAGGCCGCATGCTATGTGGGTTGAAAGTTGTCAAGTTTGCAGATGAGTACCTTTTGTTTGTATAGTGCGACCCGAAGGTTTTAATTGTTTAGTATGTCACTCACTTTGCACTGTTGTTTGCTTGACCGCACGTGATTTATTCTCAATCAGGAACTCAGCCCTTGACGTGTGTTGCGACTACAGCCAAGTGGGCACACGCTTCTCCTCCTCTTTCATTCAGCTCATTTAAACTGGCAAATCAGGCCAACATCAGTCTTTTTTTTCCAACTCCCTTGCCTAACATGTTAGGTTGTCATTGTCCCCAAACCGGCTTTGGGTAACAAGTTGACTGCCTGCTAGCCTCATATCTGTTGCCTGCTGACACTACTTTGTTATGGATTGTGTTCTCAAGTAGTCATTCTGCTTCGGAACTAACGAAACTTGTTTTGAGGCCTTGCATTCGCAACAAGTCACAGCTTTTAAAAAAAACAAGAAAAAAATTGTGCTTGATCGCTATTTCATGGGAATCGGTAAAAGACGAAAGTGAAAGGTGCCTCCACAGGAGCAGTTGAATGTTGACCCACTTGGTGTAAGAATATTTAGGTGTTGACAGTGCGCGTGGCGGCGCGGCCAGATCTTGTTCGCCGCTCTCTGCGTTCCCCGGAACGCCGCCAGAGCGCGCCCCGCCACGAGGACCTGTCTGCTCGCCGAGCTACAGCAGCCGTAATGCAGGTGCTGTGGGATCGTTCGGTGGAGCGGCGTGTACGTGAAGTTTTTTTAATACCAGACAGGCACAGACAGATTGAAAATTCTGTCGACACGAAATAATTTTGGGCTACTTTCATTTTTCCTCACAGAAACTGCAGCAGTGCGCGAAACAGCAGCGAGAACGCGGTCGTGCGACCCTTCCGAGCTCGTTGTCGAAACGCTTTTATTGCGATTTTTTTTCGGTCATCCGCACGACTCCCGAGAGCGTAGTCACTTTACCGCCTTTTAAAGTAAAAGGTTGTCCTAAACGCACACGCTCGCCCATGTGGGCCGAAGAGCCTACGCGTAGCATTGAATGTTGCTTGAGCAGTGTAAATCGCCCAAGGTGTGAGGTGGTAATACCCGCCGTGTAGAGAATATGGTAAAATTCGTCCAACTGTGGTTCTTTAACGTGTCCAGAGACGTCAGTGACGCTTTCGTATTTCGCCTGTATCAGAAATGCTACCTCCATAGCTAGGCACACAACCCGCGCTGTTTTGCTGTGCAGCGGGACGCCTCCGCCGTTGTGTGCGCGAGGGCCCGGAACGAAGCTAAACCAAGACAATACATATGCGACATTTTAATGGCTAAGGCACTGCAGTGCTACCTACTCGACGCGAAAATGGTCAGTGAAAATTTCCCAAGCGTTTCTCTATCAAGCTCGTCTTTCACGCCGATACCGACGGTGCTGAGCGGTTGTCTATCTCACGGAAACACAGGCGTGCACGCCCAGATATAAAATACTGACGCGACTCTAAACTGGGATTGACGGATATCAGTTTGGAATAATTGCAGTCGGCGTGGTAAGGCGACTTGGTGGACCCCGAAATTCCCCACCGAACTTAGTAGGGTCAGGGCAAATCATACAGCTTAATAAACGTATTATGTTAAACCAAAATGTACAGCGGGTAAGTGAGTGAGTGAAAAAGACTTTATTAAATGCCGGCAACCGACGTAGTGTTGCCACTACGCCCGGACGGAGCCACTCGTCGGTCCTTTGGCCACTCTACTAGAGTGAACTAGAATTTCTAGTTCACTCTAACTCTACTAGACGGGAGGATGACGCCCCGCAGCTTTCACTCCGGTGCTGCCGTTCGAGAGCCGACAGGATCTGCTGGACAGCTGAAAGTTGGTTCTCCTTGCTGTAGCTTCGCGTGACGTCTTGATACCACCGCGGGAGGTCGGTCCTGGTTGAAGCCTCTACTGGTCTAAGCAAAAAGTGGGCCCGCGATGGCTTTCTAAACTTAACCGCACCGCTGCCGTGGCATACGGCATGTGCTGTGCCTGTGTAAATGCTTCTTTGAAAGCACAAGGGAGATACCGGCATCGGTAGCCTCAATTATTTCTAATAAATTTGGAACTTGGGCAAACTGATTCTTTCGCACATTTTGACAAAAAAAAAAATCTGCACGTAGATACGGGCGAATAAAGGAAGACACAAGATGTTTGTGTTTCCTTTCTTTATCCTTATATCTATGCACGGTTTTTTTTTTTTGTCAAACCTTGCAGAAGCCTCAATTATTTCGTCCGGGGACCTTGTGACTTCCAGACTTTTGATATTGTGAGATTTTACTGATCAGGGAGCTCAATCGAACAACGTGCACATGTGTAACACTGACTGCAGCATCAGCGAAAGAATGCAAATGGTGCCCGTGTTCTGTACGATTGAATAATCCCATTTGGTCTTAATTTGGAGCCTTGCGTTGTGGTGTCTAATATTTCCACAGTGGCGTATCCAGAATTTTTTTTCGGGGGTTGCTATACGCCACAGGTAAAAAATAAAAATAAATAGATCCTGCGGCGAAACAATTTTAGTTTTTCTGCTTTAGTAATGTCTGTGTTATTTGTTTCGTCGACTGTAATACCTGCACGAAAATACGGGTACGCAGGGCTCTGAAGGACCATACTTCTGAACAGACCAACATTCTTGTTATCCTTGTTTTTACATTTTAATATAACGATTCGGTGTGTTAATAGCATTGTTCTGTCTAGGCCCCTGATTGCCCATGTATACATTCAGCATAAGGATAAAAAAGTTATTTTTGTTCCACGAAAGCCAAAATAGCCGTTATGTGTAACACACATTTAAATTTTAACTACAAGCCGCCTTTATGGCTGGAGATGCACAATGCATTACAAGTGCCTTTCGCAGAGATTTGCCATCGAAATAGCACATGGGCCGCGATATCCGCGCACTGCGTCGCCTTGCTGTACCGCGTGAGTTCCACAACGCGCACTCCGGCTGGTGCCGCAGTGATCGGTGACGAACACAACGTGGAAGCTGGAACATAATGTCTAATCCTCACTCTGGCAGCAAAAAACACCGAAACGCAGCGTGAATGACACGGAAAGTCAAGCACGCCGCGCATCAACCGCAGCTGCGCCCGCTACTCCGCAAGCGATATCCGATGATGATGATGATGATTCCTATTGGTTTCCCCTTTGAAGCGGGGTGATGACATATCATCTTACCAAAAAGGACTAATATAACCATGTTTTACACTCTTGGTTTAATACTAGCTGCTGCTTAGGGCAGGCACTAAAGCTTATTAGGCCCGAAATACTTTCTTTTCCCTGTTACAGGTGGTAACTGTCCTAGGCAATATTCCCCTCTCTGCTTTTCGTCCATCAGCATTCTAATCTTCTTTTCGTCCCCTCGACAGCCTTGAAGTTAACTTCCTCTCTGATACCCTTAAATCCTAGGGCTTCTGAAAGCCCAATATTCCCTTCATGTAGATTTGGATGGATACCCTCACATTCTAACACTATGTGCCGCATAGTTTCGGTTTCTTTTCCGCAGACCACACATACCCCATCATTTTGTGTATACTTCCTCACAAAACTCTTAGTTCGCAGGCAACCTGCTCTAGCCTCAAAAAGCAAAGCACTGCCCTGGGAATTATCGTAGAAATTTTCATTTCTGATGTTCATCTTCTCAGCCCTGTACATCTCTAACGGCGTTTTAGCTTCCATGTTTTCCCTCCATTTATTCGTTTCAATCTGCCTTGCCTCTTTTTTTGGTTACCTTGGCTGTTTTGGATTCCCCACTGTTCTTTTCGTATTTCATCGTTCGCCTTCTAGTCTTTCTTAACCACTGCGTGTCCACGCTTTTCAAGTATAGGTACCTAAAAACCTTAGCTGCCCACCTTCGTTGATCCATTGCCCTCAACCTCATATCAAAGCATATTTTACCTCTGAGCTTCTCTAACTTCAAACGACGCCCAGCCCATATCTCCCTGAACTGCTTCGTTAGTTGTTTTTCCATGCGCGCCTAAGGCCAAACGTCCTACCGTTCTCTGGTTTACTTCAAGGCCTGATAGAACGTCTGATTTTAAGCAGAGTACAGCATTCGCAAACGTGAGACCCGGAACCATTACTCCTTTCCACATTCCTCTGACTACTTCATATTTGTTATACCCCCACAGAGCTCTATGCTTCATTATAGCTGCGTTTCGCTTTCCCTTAACCTTAAGTTGCTCCTCGTGAGTACTTAAGTAGTTATCCCCTTCGTTTATCCACACTCCCAAATATTTATATTCCTTCACTCTAGGTAATTCGCCTTGCTGGATAGACACTACGTCGGTGGTAGCGTCATTGAAAACCATTATTCCTGATTTTTCTGCACTGAAATTTAACCTGAGGTCAGTGGCTGCCTGGCCGCAAATATTTATTAGCCGCTGCATATCGGTTTGGTTATCAGCTAAAAGAACAATGTCGTCTGCGTATAATATTCCCGGAATATGCTGTTGTACCACTTCGCCTTGCAGCATATGGGTTAGGCTAAACCCCTACTTGACTTTCTTCCAGTTTCTTTTCTAACCCTGCCATGTAAAGCATGAACACTATTGGGCTCAAAGGGCATCCCTGTTTCAGTCCCCGATGGATCTTGACCTGCTGGGCGCATTTCTGTCCTTCCCAAGTAAGGTGCACTCTATTGTCTTTATAGATTGCTATAAGGAACTGTACCAACTCGTCATCTAATCCCTGGAGTTTCAGCATTCTCCACAGCCGTTCTCTGTTTACGTTGTCATGCCCCTCTAATGTCCAAGAACGTAATCCGTAGTGGTCTATTCTGTGCTTTCGCAATTTCAATGCATTGCGTTATCACGAACAGATTGTCATCCAGTCGCCTGTCTTGTCTAAATCCATTCTGCAGTTCCCCAAGTATTTCATTTTCTTCCATCCATGCTTGAATTTCTGATTTTATCGCCTGCATTACGAATCTATACACCACTGACGTTACTGTTAGTGGTCTGTATGAATAAATAGTGGCTTTGTCTCCTCTGCCTTTATATATTAAATTCAACCTACTTTCTAACCAGTCCTCTGGTATTGTTTGGTTTCTACCACCTTATCTATTGCCCTCATAAACGATTCCTTACTTTTAGGTCCAAGTAGGTTTATCAGTTGCATTGGTATTCCGTCCGGGCCCACTGCTGTCTGGGGGGAAACCTTTTGCTCTGTTTTTTTCCAATCAAGGTTGCTCAAACTTATTTCCCTTTCCGCAGTCTTTTGTGGCGCTGATGTTATCGGTGCAGGTTTCCCTACCACTATTATCCTAAACTTCTCACTAATCACTCGATGAATATGCGCCAACGCGTACTCTCCTTCTAAATGTTCCCCCTCCTCATCAATCAGGAATTTTTTGATGGTTATCGTTTTTTGAGCTTAGTGATTTTACATGGTTCCAAAACTTCTTGGATGCGCTGTTGTCCTTCTTCCGTATTTCTGCCATCCATTGTTCGCTTTTCTGCTTGATCTTTGCTTGCACCATTTTCTGCACTTCTAGTTTTTTTCCCACGGTAGACATCCCACTTCTCCTTCACTACCTCCGGTTCCATACCAGTTCTTTTTGCTTCTCTATGTTCTCTCGACGCCTTTCTTCGCGCGGGGCCCTTCATTCGCAGCGCCCCCGCGCCGCTGCGGTCTGCGCATGTACTAAGGGTGAACACGATCTGGCAGCGTTCTCCGCCACGGCGGCCGGCGAGTGTCAACGCCTAGATATTCTTACACCGTGATGTTGACGGAACCTCCTCCATGAGCGAAGGGTTCACGAGCCTGACCCCGCAAGGTGAGGTAGCGCCGACACGCAAGAAGCAAACAAAAAAATGCCCGGTTTATCTCGGGTCAGCAAAACCAAAAATGACAATCACGGAAACTGCAGCTTGAAACACAACGGTCATGCGAACAACGTCACAGCGGAGGGTGCTTGCATTCACGTGCGTCCCCCGTGCACGAAGGCGCTGGCATCGAGATATGGTGGGTACAAGGGGGAGGTGACTCCAAGGGTATAGTGCCTAGAATATACTAAATATATTCTAGGCACTATACCAAGGGCCGGTCAAAAGCGATGCGCCGGTTCATGCCTGGCGCACGATGGCGCTGCTTTCCGTAGTTCCGCGAGCCGGTACAGGAACAACTGTGCGCAGGCTGCGGAAAGGAGCCAGAAACCATGCGACATATTGTAACGGAGTGCAAAAGTATCCGTCCAGTCCTCAGTGAGGGAGCCATCCAGCAGTATCCGTCCAGTCCTCAGTGATGGAGCCATCCAGCTTCCGGAAGCCCTTGGCTTTAAGGTTAGCGGAAAAGTGAATTGGACAGCAGTAGAGGTTAGTAAAAGAAGGTTAGAATGTTGGTGGGAAAAGAGCAGAGAACAATCTGGGCAGACAGGCGAACAAAGAAGTGAGACTAGCACAAAAAATTCGTAAAAGTATTTTCTTTTTATTTTAATATTATTTTTTGTTTTGTTTGTATTTTTTGGCGAGGTGATTGCACAGTGGCGTTGCGACTAAGGCCGCTGCGCAGTGCCACAAAGGGGAAGCCACTAAGCATCATCATCATCATCGATGCCCGCCTGGCCTCCCGCTCTACGACTCGGCGTGCGGCGGAAGCGCAAACCAGCAGAAGTTCGCCGCACGCGCAAGTGTAATTTTACTAAGCACGCAAGTGGCTTGGAGTGGCGTATACTTCGCGACTCTCACTGAGCACTTCGACGCGTTCTGTTCCGGTACGCACAACCTATGCAATCCCGAACGTCACGCATTTTGCGCTCCCAACTTCCATGTTGTACTCCACGCTTCCCATTCCGTACTCGATGTTATTTTAGACAAAAGACAAAGGAGAGACCATACCCGTTTGCATAAACACACAAAGCACGAAAACGACCATTTTTTAAAGCCGAATGTATACTAACGACTACACAGAAAGAGAAATTCAAAGGGTCTGCATCTGCGACTGCAGCCTTTCACTTCAACGAGTAGAAGGAACAAATTGTTCAGTTTTGACGTACGGAATCTCTTTCCTGTACATATTCAGACTGCAAACGTTTTACTTAAAAAAATGTATTAAGTCTGCAACTAGGAGAAATATCAGTAAAGACTTTATTTTCTTTAATGCACAAATATCAAGGCTTAACTGGAAATGCGCAAAGGAAAATGTATGCATTCGAGTACTGCAGTGTTCAATCTCGATGGCAAAAAATTAAATTGCTACGTCTTCAACTACGGTGACCAGTTTTTGACATTTACACAAAGACGTACGAAGAGTGAAAAAGTACGTGGGCATACTTGCATATTGGCGGTGAGCGCGAACACAGGCGGCGCTGCGAAGCGCGCCTCCGTGACGTCAGCTTAGGGATTCTCGCATTTGTCGTCTGCTTCACTCAGGATCGCTCTCCCTGCTGTTTCTTTGCGCTCGGTCAACGTCTGATGCTTGTCCGCACCAGAATTGGCGTGTGGGTAACTTTTTATCATAATAATAGGCTTAAAATCGCATACACTAACTCATGGTGTCAATTAAAGTATAGTTTTGGATACCGCTACAAGAGAAACATTGCCGGCGCCACCCCATTCCTTGCGAAGCCGGTCCTGAGCGGAGCGCGAAGAGTCGGAGCTAGGCGTCAGCTTCTCAAGTAAGCATTCGAACAAAAGGAACAGTCAGCTGCTAATAACCGACAACAGCGAAAATGCAAGACCAAAACAAATTCTAGGCCTTCAGGGCTTGTTGGCTTTGGCAGAAGGCATTACGATTCCCGGTAATCATATGTAAGGTAAAACAGTTTTTGCAACCTTGCCGAACGCTCAAACGTGTTTTGTCACATCACTTTACGTTGTCAAGGCATGAAAATTTGCCGACATGCACTATAGACTGCAAAAACTGTAGGTTGAGTTCCAAATAACCCAGTGTGTATATACGGGCGTGCTGATTCTATACCAGGCATCTACCAGTATGGAGGTTTATTGAGCAAAACGAGTCACGTCTTCGTTAAATTTATAGTAACACATATATGTTTCTTAAGACCTGGAGGGATATTTCGGAACATTTTGCACAGCCATATCTTCCCGATATTCGGATATGCGTTATAGGAAAACTGCACTCAAGAGGAGGAGGAGGAGTAAGGGGAGGAGGGGAAAACTTTGTTTAACAATTAAATCGATCGGGTTAGTGGGACGGGTCCTCAGTCCAGGACAAGAGAGAAAAAGTAATTTTTTTCAAATCGTAGAACGCCATCCCGAGTAGAATAGGATTTGTTCTTCGCGCCTGGAAGGGTTGAAAAGCAATAAAGGGCTACTTGGAATTCTTCGGTTTCGATTCTTGTAATATATGCAGGTATACTATTTATTACGTTAGTTAGCGAGTATATCATGCCTTCAACACTGTAATCATGTCATCATTGTTCGAGTTGAGAGTCAGTTCGTTATGATAACGATATAATTACGATAGAAATTCGGAGCACAAAAGCCGCCTTCGAGTACTGTGGACCACGTCGTTTAGGGCGCGATCGCGGGGGCGTAGCACAAACATTCTCATTCTATTTGCATGTGAATAAACAAAGCACGTTGCGGATATGCACCTTCTTGTACGCAGCCGTAATGAAAGCCAATTTGCGAAGAAGGGAATGTATGCCATACAAAATGAAGGAAGTATCCACACGACCTTTGTGAGCCTCCCAAACATTCCGAAACCTCCTAATAAGAAGTTGGTGACGGCGCAGAAAAATTAATGCGTTGGGCAGAAAAAAAGCAAGAAACATTAATCTGATACAAGACAGCAACACCGAAAGAAATAGAAGAAAGCCGCTTTATTTCCTGCTGTGCGATGCGCGTGTAGGGGCGGCTGCTTGGTACGTGGCATTAGACAGTTGAGTCTTCATTAGAGCATCTCAAAAATACTGCAGGGAAACCCACGCATTTTTAATACTTATCGAGAAGCTCTGATCGCTGATCCTCGCGAATAAGCTAGAAAGGACGAGTTACACACGGTCTTCTGACCGATGCTCTGAAGAAATTTGTTCTCGATCTCTTCGTGTGTTGCAAACTTTGGGGGATACAGCTTCAAATTATTCAGATGCGTCAGAAGCTGGCGAAATAATTGAGTCACTAAAAATACGCTTTTTAACGCACTACAGCAACAAAGCGGGCCATTTCTAGTACAGGCACTGCTGCCCCTCACAAGCGGAGTGTAGCAGACGACAGCGGCGCGAGTCCCTAAGCCGACGTCAGAGCCAGGGGGCGCCACTCAAACATCTCACCGCCAATAGCAGCACTTTCTCCTGAGAAAGAAAAGAAACTAATTCACTCTGCCAATACAGCGCTCGTAATATTAATTACACCACAGGTATTCCCAGGTATTCCCACATGCACAGGTCTTTTCTTGGCGTTTGGGGTCAGTAGCAAACTCACCCTTTTCACCAAATCCTTTGCACGGTATCAGGTAGCTTCCACAAGCAACTCTTGCGCCATTGCACTGTTAGTGAACTCTAAGGTATTCACAAGTGGGGCTTGAAAGATTTAACCTTCATTTGAACACTACACTCGATTGCAGTGAAGGTATGGGGCTCGTGAATAGGGTTCCACCCCGTCTGACGCCTGCGAGGGTCACCTGAAATAGGCTCAATAAAAGTTGTTTCTCTCTCTCGATTGTAGTGAAGAAAACTACTTTTTCGAATGCAAGGTTCTGGTGATCCATGGTACAAACTGTAAATGCTGCAACATTGTCAGCCCCAGCAATTTCGTGCTTCGCCAAATAGGCGCTTTGCGGTTCACATTCCGCGATATCAGGCACGGTTGGGGAGTTACTAGAAGCGCTTTCGTCTCCATGGGCGCACGAGGTCGCGGGTTCGATTCCCGGCCGCGGCGGCCGCTTTTCTGATGGAGGCGAAAAGCAAAAACGCCCGTGTGTACGAGATTTCGGCGCACGATAAAGATCCCCAGGTGGTCAAAATTAATCCGGAGCCCTCCACTACGGCGCGCCTCATCGCCTGCGTTGCGTCGGCGCGTTAAACCCCACAATCAATCAATCTCCATGGGCGTCGGTAGCGTCATTGTGCAAAGAGGCGACGACGCTTTTTGGGGTGGTTTCTCTGATAAATACTTATAGACATTGGGATAAGTAGTAGGGTCGCATCACTCGTAATTTAAGTCAACGAGAATTTTTTACGCAAAGCAGAGCGTCGGCGACGCTTTCCGTTTTACGCCAGAGCTCGTTGAGCTATGCAATGAGCTCTGGATTACCGCTTTCAGTGCTGACAGAAAATTAGTTTTCAAAAAGTGACAAACTCAGCCTACAAGGCACAAAAAAACACGTGTGCGAACTAATAAACAAACGACGGAATGTAAGGCGCATTTCAAACGAAGTGAACGTGCATAGTCATGCGCCAACCCCACTCGTTACCCGCGCTTCGCTTTCAACAGCCGTCGAAAAGCTGACCGTTAACGATTCGTGCAAGCGAAAACAGCAGCCCAGTACCTCCCACTGTCATTCAATGCAAGAAGATTCTAACACTTCACAAAGATTGCTTCTTTTATAACTAAGCAATGTTTATAGTTTGCCTTACCAGATTTTGATAAGAGGGTTCTTCATGATATATGTTGAAGTCCGGTTTTTGTACTGAAACTTCCTTCGCAAGTTATGTTCTACGCCTTGTGGTGCCATAATCGCTTTCCCATCAGCTGCGCAAGCGCGCTGACGCCACCTGCCCTTTCTAGCCACCATAATCGAGACGCCAACTGTCGGCGCTCATTAGCGTCATGACGCGCTACTTCGCTCCCCCTCTCCTACTTGGCAGCACCATATCAGAATGAGTCTTAGGGGAGGACATAAGGCGCGTTTGTGGAGCTGCTCACGTCTCTGCTCCTACAGCACAGTCGGTAGAGCGACATGTACCTCCCGGTGCGGCGAGAGGGCAAGGGCTCGAATCCGGGCGCCGCAGCGTCAATTGCCCTTTTTCTGGCGACGTCACTTCCGTGACGGATATGACGTGAGTGAGATTTCGGTGTACCCGGGCATACAACACTTTCGTGTTAAAAAAGGCGAAAACGCCCTCCCCTGCCAGGAACAGGTGCGCACACAGAGCTTCTCCCTGTGAGTTTCTCCCAATCCTGCGTGAAGTCCCTGTCAAATCAAACACCCAACGCCACCAAACACAAACCACTCCTCGACCGAGCCCTCTTTCTGCAGTTGGCGTGTTTGCCTGTGCACTCGATCGTGTGGCGCCATCTGCAGTCTTCGTCGTGCGTCGGCAGCCTGACAGCGGGTGTTTAAAATTTTCAGTTATTTGTTTAGTTAATTAGGCCCTCTTTCTACGCATGGTACTTTATTTTTTCTGTCAATTAGCTGTGTCCCAGTTCATTAGTGACGCTGCCATCTACTGTTCTTGCCATTTACCCAGGCGGCACAGAAAGTGTGTCCCAAGACCGGCCCGTCTATGGCCGCTTTCTGTCATGTCCGGCCAGCATCAGTTCTGGCAGCCACTGACCATACGCTGCGCGGCCAACGTTCGGCAACCACCGCTTCGGTATTTCTCCGGCCGCCCGTGTTCAGACGCACAACGGCAGCTACCCGGCTGCCAGATATTTAGTTCACTTTCGGTTGCCAATATTGAGGAAGAGAACGGCCGAAGTACGGCTTTAGGGCATCCGTTTTTCCTTCGGGAAGCGGGGTTCAGCCGAAGCACGGCAAGCGACCGGCCACAGAATATCCGTATTCTTGTCGCAGTTGGTGTTCGAAAAGAGACCGGCCGGAGGGCGGCTGCCTCGCATTCGCTCTTTCAACGGTGAACCGCGCGTCCGGCGGCAGGGTATTCGTTTTCTTCGGGCAACCGGTGTTATACAGGAGACCGGCCGACTCACGGCCCCAGAATGTACATTTTTCATTTGGTTAGCGGTCCTCGGCCGAATTACGGCAAGCGAACGGCCGCAGAATTTTTGGCAACTGGCGTTGGCAACCAGCCTACGTAAGGTCTCAGGTTATGCGTCAATCTTTCGGTAAGCGGCGTACAGCCAAACAACGGCACGGGTCTGGGCGCCGAGAATTCATGCACAGACGTGTTTGGATGGAGACCCACCGGTGTAGGACCAGTTTTTCCCTGGGTGAAGAAAGAGCCGTTAGGGGGCCGAATGCTGCAGACGCGTTTTTTATCCGCTCGGTGTTTCTACGTTTTAAACGAACTTCGTTTGTCAAACAGTAATGAGTGTTCTAGGTGAACGGCCAAGGTGCAAGGACTCACTGGACATTACCAGGGAAACGTTTTGGCCATCGGAATGCCATTTATTGCACAAGAACACTGTGCCACACCGACGGGTGAGCTAAGCCTCGCCAGTCATAGCCGCTACCATGCCTCGCCCGCCGGCTTCGTCGACGCATCAGCTCGAGGCTATTTGCCCACTCAAGAAATGGAGGCCATTGGAGTCATCGACCCGCAGAGATGTTCGTCCCGAGGTGGCGGTGGTACACCAAAATAAGTGGCCTTAAAGGGCGTCGAGCAAGCGGCCGCCACGCAGGAGCTCAACCGGCGCCATGTCAAGGACTCCCCACCAAAGAAAGGCAAGGGCGCGCAAAAGCGCAAGTTTGCGGCTATTCTTCTTACAATAATACTGCGAAAAACAATGTTGCACTATTTTGTTGTTAAACGTAGAAGAGGCTAAGCTCGTGCATTGGTAGGCTGAACTTCGTGCCCTGCTTCATGAGATTTTATGACGGTCTATTTAGAAACACGTGTTATTTTAAATTTTTCTGTGTATTAATTATTGTGTATTAATTTCCCGGTTGTTGTTTAAATTGTGCCTCGTGGCGAACTGCTGTATATGTTTATTTTGTTTTTCAGAAAAACTTTCGCCGCTACCAGGTGGCGCCACATGTTTAATTGAAACTGCAGTGCATGAGCCCCATAGGAGCAGCCAATAGCTCATGGGAGAGGTCGTAGAAGCTAGCACGTGCAATCGCAGAGCTTCATCACACTTGCGTCAGTGGACGGTCCATTCTTTGGCCGGCGAGAAAGGATGTCTTTCTCATTGCACGAGAGGCAAAGCTGTGTGTGTGTCTTCTTTTCATTAATTTCGTCACATCTTGCTCACGGTGGTATGTATAGTGCAAATACGAAGAATAAACAAGTAAGTCCAGTGGTATTTTCCCTATCTGTCATCCTGTCTTCATCAGGGCTGCGTCATTTTTTGTGATAGAGGAAAGAGGGTCACGTCAATCTTTTACTTTTCTTAACATTATCGGCCTTCCTTTTGCTTTTCTGTCAATTCCCTTGTTTGCCGTAATGCGACCTGGCCGAAGCTGCCAACACACTGCCATTTTGGTCGGCACAAAACTCCGCATCGGGAAACTATTCTTGGCTGCTTCGTCTAACATAGTTTGCAGGAAGTTCAGGCCTCTGCAATGGCTAGTTGGGGCATTTTGAATTCAAATTTAGCATGCACCCAGTGCTTAGACGAGTGACAGGGACCGGTGATACGAAAAGGGAAAGCCGATCTTCAGCGTTTATTGGCGCCGTGAAGAGAGCGACGCAAGGCCGTGCACAGTCAGGGGCGGATCCAGGATTTTTCTGAGAGGGGGGTCAGCTCCTATCAATGATGATGATGATGATAAGGACCAGGAGGAGGAGGAGGAGCCTTATTTATTCACTGAAATTTCGGCAAAGCAAAAACACAAGGAATACAACAAGTCATCAATTCACCTTTTTCTGCGACCTGAATGGTCATCTTCTTGGAGGTTTAAATTCAAAAATGAAGGGCTTGCGCAAGACATCCGGACCCCCCCTCTGGATCCGCCAATGTGCACAGTAGTCCAATCGCAGCGTTCCGAACTCAATCACGAGCCAACGTCGCTCTCTTCACGGCGCCAATAATCTAAAGGTCACTGGTTCCCGGGTTTCGGCACCAAAATGTGGAGAAAGGGACGAGCCGCCGTGACCCGTTCTGATGCCTGCTTTAATCGAATATGCTGGTAATGATGATGATGATGGGCACGAGGGAGGCGAGGTGTCATCTTTTTCAACAACCGGTGCAGAGGCAAACTGTACCGTATGGCTTTCTGTTCACCCAATCGCGCGACTTGGCTAAGCATGCAGCGCACCTTAAATTCCAATTCAGAGTTAAGCGCGAGTGGAGAAGGGTATTTCGGCAGAGAAACCATCACGCACACCATAAAGGCGTAGGGATGAGAAGGAAGGGCCGAGGGGATTGGAGCAGAGTTGAGGAGAGGGTAAACGAAACCGGAGTCCTCAAATGCTTTTCGGGTCACGAAACTCCAACCACAGTTTCATTCGGGGACAAAAGCTGCCGCTAGGATCGCCGCTGTCGGCGCGGGGCTAGAACCACGCTACGCTAGTGACTCCACGAGGGGCAATTCTGTGCCCGCACCACCCTAGGGCACCTCGATGTGTGCCTCCGTTACAGAGTGGGGACGCTGCTTTTTGTGGACGCCATCTTGGTTCGAACATTCCCGTTCGTTCGCAGAGCTTGGCTTCCAGCGATTCAGCGCTTTGGGCATTGGGCTCAGTTAATTGCTTTCGATGACAGGGCTTGCGCATATATTCTTAGCAACAAAGAGGTAAGGCTTTATTTACATTAATATAAGTTTCGCTGTTTGGTTCTTCCGAATGCCAATTCACTCTGTTTTTGTTTGCAGAGCACCAGTGCGTACGATGGAACTTTTGGAACGATGGAACGTAGAATTAATCTTGACAATCTGACGCATTTTCTCCAATGCCAGAGCGTTGCCTAAGCTGTTGCGGACGTCTTTATGTCATTTTGACAGCGCTCGCCGTAAAAAAAAGCCGAGAACAGTATTAACACGACTGCAATAAGCGACTTTATCTTAGAATGTAATTTTTTTTTTTCAGCCACCTCCCCTTCAGTCGGAGGAAAACACTCTGAGGTTCCTGGACCTGGGATTTCACTTTTCGGAGAACCACGTTTGCTGGCGGTATGATCCACGCTGTAATAAGCCACTGCCTCCATTTTCATCTGGTCACACCAAGCTGGTGAAACGGGCGATTGTAAAGATGTGCCTGCTTAATAGCCTAAAAGATCATGCTTCAGCGGGATGCAAGATAGCATCCAATTACAAGGAGCACGCCTGCACAGCTCTGGCTATCCAGTTCACGTGGTGCTCAAAATTTTAAGGTTGCTCAAACAAAACCACCGCCGGAGCGATGGCGAGGCCAGGGCCATTCCAGAAAAAAAAAAAACCAGAGGAAAGTAGCGGTGATTCCCTACATACATGATGTAGCCCATAGGCTAAAGAAAATAGGGAATGCCGCTGATGTGCAAGTACCTTTTTCAGCCAGTCGCAAACTGGCGGCCCTTTGCAAAAAGACGTAGCTCCCGAAAAAGGATCCCCACAAGTGCTACATCGAGCACAAAACCAAGTTTGTCGTATGCATTCAGTTGACATGCGGCAAAAAGTCCGTGGGCCAAACGGGACGTGTCCGAACAGAAGGCTCTGAGAACACAATAACAACGCAAACAAAAGTGTGAGAGGGCACTGCACTGCCGAGACTGCAAGGGCACCACCGGAAAGTGCATTCCGAAATTTGACGAATACCAAGGCATTCAGCGCCATTGTGACCAGATGACAAGGGGAAATCGTGGAGGCTGCGGAAATAGCAAGGCTAGGTGAAGAATGTGTCAGCGCTCCTTCCATAGCCCTGTCCACAAAGGAACTTGATTATCTACACGCGCTAAACGAAGCCACATTGCTGCCCATCTCAATTGCTACTGTTACGAATCGGCCAACGCCGCCGTATTTTCCCGCATCAGCCACCACGTGGGAATCGACCACGTGCGCCCGCGTGTCGGTGAATCGTACTTTCGTGTCTCGCCATGCCGGGTCAGTCACCTCGCTTTGCAACGCGCCTCCGGCGGTTGCCAGCGGCACGCCCAGGCATGCTTCATGACGTTCGCCACACCCTTCAGGCACCTGCGCGTCGGTGAGTCCCGCCTTGACCTCCCCGGCTCAGACGTTTCGCTATCGGCGCGATCAAACCTTTGATAGCGCGACCCCGGCACCTTTCAAGGACCCTCTCTCCCCCCCTCTCGGACGCCACATGGGGCGAACCCATGAATGAATCACGAACTATGGAGAGTGTGTGTGTGTCTGTGATGTTCGTGGCGTGTTACTCTTGGGGGCGTTTTTTTGGGTATAAATAGAAGCAGCACAAACGCTGAAATTCATTCCTGTCTGAGCAGCGAATCCATGCGGTCGCTCTGCTCGAGTCCTGTATTGTAACCTCGCCCGTCGGGGCATTGTATGTTTTTTTGGCTTCGGCTCACCTCTCGCTATGAAGTAAACAGTTACGTTATCCTACTGCTCTGGACTTCTTCACGGCTGCAACAGCGGCTGGCCGCTCGCTTCATACACGCTACCCATCGTATGTTGGAGGCCACGGAACTCGGATCGGGTGCCCCCGCCCGGTCGCAACACTACCCATCACACGGGCTAGTGCGAGGGGGGTGGTAATCATTTTGGGCTTTGTTTTGCATCTCATGTTTTCGGCACAGTTGATATAGATTACTTACCGGGTCGAATGTTTTATGGTAGGTGTGTGCATGTGTGTTTATAAATATGTCTTGTTTCTGTAATAAAAGTTCAGTTGGAAGTCAGCGCTCGTCCTGTGTGCCTCAGCTTAATTTGGTTCTGTTGCGCTGTATTGTTAAGATGAATCACCAACTCGCCCAATACTACACTCTGGTTAAACACAAGACTCAATTTGTCAATTGCGATTGCAATGTAGTGTACTGCATTCCTTTGAAATGCGAAAGAATGTACACCCAAGAGCAGAAGTTTACGGACCACGAAAGCAGCAATTTTGAGTTATTTCTCTGCCGCACAGCAGCCCGCGGAGTACTATATGTGGGTAGTTTTCATTGGTTCAGCACTTATAGGACATATTGCATGCATTCCACACTTTGTCGGGCTGCTACAGGAAGAGAAATAACCTAAAATTGCCATTTTCCTGGTCTAAGGGTGACAGCAGAATCAGATTGGGGAGCAGGTTTTGGAGCAGCGAAATCTTGATTTTGGAGCAGGAGAACCTTGATTTGGAGCAGAAGAACGACATTTTTTATGTCACCTTAGGAGCCTAAAAAATCATTTTTTTTGCAACTCGGGGGGGAAAAGTGCACTTTTAATCAGTTTTGAACGTACATAACACTGAAACAGCCTTTTAATAAAGTTTTTTCTACCAGAGTATCACAAGGTACACACTGCACTAGCTTTTTACAAACCATTTTTAAATTCTTAGGCTTTATGCGTAGATACCGTGTGGTGCCGTTGAAAATATCAAATTGAAAAACTAATCAATCGTAAGTCATTTCTTATTATCATGTGAAGGCCACAATTAATATTTTTGTAATCCCAGACTCGGCTTCGCGCACAAGTGTAGAGCCACGGCAAAAGTTGCGCTGAGCGGGGCGACAGTCGTCGCACTTTACCAGCCCTCCCATTGCAATCCTCAAGGTTCACGTTCACTGCGATCGCAATTCGGGTAACATTGGTATGATTAGCCACATCCCTTTTGGCATTAAATTTCACTTCAGGGGCCCTATTCTCGACTGCACAAATTGCCGGCAATTCAGGCAATTTTCCGGAAGTCTTTTCTGATTGGCTTTCAATTTCGGTCACGTGCTTCCGGTTGACAAAGGGGTTGTGTGTGCTGTCGTCATTTTGACGTTTCATGTCGTTTACGGAAACCAGTTCTAAAGTTTGCCTTATTTCTCGTTACTAAAGGCGCATAATTCTTGACCGGCAATGAAAAACCAGACTAAATGCAGCGGACATGACAACGTAGGCCTGTCTTTGCTATTCAACAACAATACTGCTTGTAATACACGCCACCTCTGTGATTGGCTGAGAAGGCGTGACGGAATTTAAACAGTTGGCGGGAACAATTACGTCATGCATTGGCAACTTCAGCCTGCGTAAAAGTGACGTAATGCTACGTAACAGCTTGAAAATGGCGGCTGTTTTTGTCGCAAAATACAAGCAAAATAGGGCAAAAAATTGCCCCGGCTTACGGCGCCGCGAAATGTGCGGCAATTTGCAGCAGGCGCAGTTTCGCATGCGCGCTGTTTAAAGCATGTTTCCTACCGAAACAAATTATAGTTTCAACTGCTTCCAAGTCAGCGATCATGGAACATACAAATAGCATGCAGTATTTTGCTTTTATGTTTGGCAATAAAATAAAAATTATTTGTTTGGCGTAACCGCAACATAAGAGGGCAGTACAAGCCTCTCCATGACAAAGAAAACCCAATGCTTGGCATTTGTCCATACTTGTCCTAGTAAGCTGTTGGGTCACATGATCGAATTCAAGAGAAAAATAACAATGAAAAGTGACTATTTAGTTCATTACAGCGCTGATTGCAGTCGAGCTTGACGAATGAGTGAATCGGCGACATCGGTGCGCTCCGCGGTTATCAGGCGTAGCGCTTCGCTGCTCTTATGTGTCATACAAGCGATGGTCCCGGCCTTTTTTTTTTTGTTTTTTTTTTACCACGCCATAAACTTGTAACATAGCAGCAGACGATGGCGTGGCGGCGGTGGCGGCAGGGAAGGTGATAACGCAACAAAGCTTGCATTGAAGCAGAGAGCCCAGCTATGTTACTAAAAGCGATTGAAATAAATAAATAGATACGGTAAAAAATTGTGTGATGTTCTTTAGCTCGACATCCGTCTTTCGCTCGCTTTTGGATCAACGTTACTCGATCGCCTTGTGGTGTTGGCGCCAAATTTGACCTCCAGAAATGTGTTTTTCTCGTCAGCCTCAGCTACCGTCTTAATTTTTATAGTACATGCCAAGTGTTTTTATATCTTTCTTGCACAATATTTGATACCTTGGTAGTGATCTTTATGAGTGACTCGTCAAATTACACTGCATGTCGTCATAGCTATAGGTGCAGCACGTCACTGATTGCTTACGTCGTGCTTACGCAAAAAAACATGGACGAAATGCCGGCAATTTGTGCAGTCGAGAATAGGGCCCCAGATAGATGAACCATCATTATTATATACATATAGCTGGTCCCGCTATCGGGCAGTGCTTGGACTATTTGCGGCGGTGTAGCCTGCGCCGCCACTTCTGCAGTGTCGATCGTCCCATTCCCGCCGCTCACAAGCTCGTTGTCAAAGGCAGCAACAACTCAGCGTTTTATATTACCGCAATGAGTCCGAAATTTCACTTCAAGCACGCCCCGTGCCTCGCACTTAAGGCCGAAACACAGCGAACTTGCTGCACCACTTTGTTTTTGATTAGCTCCCATCTTTGAATAACGAAATAGAGAACTATTCTGTACAACTTGCTCAAAGTCAGTGGCAGGAACTTTGCAACAACATGAAAGGCAACCTTGGCATGCGGAGAACCTGGTCCCTTTTGGGATACCTCCTGGACCCCACTCCCACAAAAACGGAACAGGGTCATCGGCTCACAGCGATCATACTAAAATTCCCGGGTACAAATCAGGAACTAATGGATGGAGCTTGCACTGTATATATTCCCACAGGAGACTGTCAGCGTGGCTGACCTAGATGCCGCCATCACGGGGCGGAAGTGCGCAGCGCTCTCCTGGCTATTCGCCCAGGCTCGGCACCGGGGCCAGACGGAGTGACAAACAAAATGCTGCGCAACCTGGACGATCACTCAATATCGGCTCTCACGCAATACTTCAATTATTTTGGGAACGCGGGGCAGTTCATCCGGAATGGAAACATGCCAAGGTCACGCTTATCCCAAAACCTGGAAAGCCTCTTACTATAGATGATTTCCGACCCATATCTTTAACTTCATGTGTTGGTAAGGTTCTGGAGCATATCATCCTTGCCCGCCTAACGCTCCACCTGAATTCCACCAGCGCTCTTACACACTCGATGATTGGCTTCCGCCCTGGACTTTCTACTCAGAATGTCCTTCTGCAACTTTCCCGCGACGTAATCACCCCTTTAACCCGACTTGATACTGCTGCGATTATTGCGCTGGATCTCACCAAAGCATTTGACCGATTCACCCACAGTGCCATCTTGCGTTGCTTGGAAGTAATATCCCCTGGAGAGCGTGTGTACAACTACGTGCGTAACTTTCTAACGGCGCGTACAGCGTTCGTTCAAATAGGGGACATTAAATCTGACGTGCTGACTCTCTCTTCCGTAGGGACTCCACAAGCGGCCGTTCTTTCGCCTGTAATATTTAATTTGGCTTTCCTCAACATCCCGAAGAAGCTTGAAATAATTCCACAACTTCATTTTAGCCTGTATGCGGATGATATATCTTTATGGGTCACTGGTGGTAGCGACGCATTTATTGAAAACACATTGCAGCAACGTGCACGTGTCGTGAATGGGGAAGCACAGTCCGCGGGCCTGGAGTGCTCTCCCGCAAAATCGGAGCTTATCCTCCTACCAGCCAAACCGCGAAATTCTCCCGACATGAAAATTTACCTGAATGAACATTTGATCGCAGAGGTGCGCACCCTCAAGGTCCTCGGTCTCATCATGCAGCATAATCGCAGCAACACAAAATTTATTTCGCAATTAATCTCACACGTTAGTCAGACCATTGGACTCACCCGATGAATTACCGGATGGTCTCAAGGAGACTGAGAGAATCAGGCTTGTCCAAGCCTTTATCATTAGTCGCGTAACATATTCTCTCCCCTACCTTCGTGCTTCGAACGCAGAAATGAACAAAATTAATTGTCTCATCAGAAAGGCCTATAAATCTGCACTACAAATTCCTCTGAGTGCATCAACTGCCAAAATTAAGCGCCGCGGGGTTCATAATACTGCCCAGGAGCTGGTCGAGGCACACCATATTAATCAGCTCCGTCGCCTCTCAATTACGTCCACTAGACAGCATATACTGGTCCGACTTGGTATCAGGGCCCCAGTCTGTTCCGAACCGGCTATTCCTATCCCCCGGAATATCCGCGACTGCCTCCGCGTCCGCCCTCTTCCAAGGAACATGCACGCCACCTACCACAGAGGTAGAAGGGAGCAACGGGCACGGGCGCTGGCCGAAAAATTTCCCATCAAACCTGAAATTATGTACGTGGATGTGGCAGAATACCGCCATCGCGACACCTTTGCCCTCGCCGTAATGAATAGCCTGAATGACCCCCCTGTTAACTCTCTAACTGTCCGCACAAGCACCGCTGTATAGCAGCAGAGGAGGCGGCAATAGCGATCGCACTAACCCGTTCGGCACCTACAATTAAAATCACCGATTAGAAAACGGCCATCCAAAACTTCGCCCGCGGGTACATATCGTCTGTGGCGTCCGAAATTCTCCTTCGAAATCCCCCGTCCTCCCTGGTAGAAATCGTCTGGTCCCCGGCGCACACTGGTTTGGGGAGCAATGAGGCAGCGCACAATGCAGCACGCCGATTGACCATCCGTGCCGGTGCCTGCCTCGTCCCCTACCACGGCACCAGGTCAGCCAGGGATCAGTTAATCACGTACCACGATATAACTATGCATTAGGGCCTCTGTCGCCATCGATACCCTCCTGACCACCCTGAGCTAACCAACCATCAGGAGCGCTTATGGCGACTCCTGCAGACAACCTCTTGGGCCTGCCGAGCAATACTGCATCGCATTCACCCCTCGCAATTCCCCTCACCAAACTTTCCATTCTGTGGGGACATTGCCACACTGGTCCACTCTATGTGGGCCTGCCCTCAAGATCTCTTTCACTCCATAGTTAATGACAAGCAGTGGGAGGGAGCGCTGGGCAGCTCGGCCCCAGAGGTCCAGATACTTCTGGTCACACGCGCTGACAACGTCGCCGCCGGCCTCAAACCGACGCCCACACCGCTCCCGTGAACTTGGTTAAAGCTCAATAAAGTGATCTCTCTCTCTCTCTCCCGTATGTCAAATCGCGCAACTTCCCTCAACAGATCAAACGACTAACTTTAAACCCAGCCGCCCCAATAACCAAAGTCACGGTAGAAATCGGCGAAGAGCACTCTGCCTGAACCACGAGCAACTGCCCGGCGGCCATGTTTTCCAATCTTCACCACTCAAGATGGCGGCGCCCAGTAATGTCGCTACGGAGATACGGCGCTCCGAAAATTGCCGTTTTTTTCCTTAACTTGCACAAGTAACTTGGCGCCTCAGTCACATAAGTATTTTTTCTACAGGACTTTACAATGGTTTTCGATGGTGAAACTTCAAAAACTCACAGAATATAACATGTTAACCCCACATTGTGACTTTCGCAATTTTATGCGGTTTTTTTACTCAATGATCAATCAATTAAACCTGTACAAACAGCATAACCTTGGTAGTGCTGGAAAATTATACCATCAGTAAGCATTTTGTTCCACTGAAACTGACAGCAGCGTTAAAATCCTTGGCTTTCAGACTGTTTTGGAGCAGTTTGGCGCAATTTTTGCAATTTTCAAGCTTTTGGAGCAGCCTGGTGCAGGAAAACAAATTGATATCAAAACTGCGCAAAATGCGCAGCTGTCTCACCCCTGCTGGTCCGTAAACTTTTGATCGTGGCTGTACATCGCTCAAACGGCGCGATACCTGAATGAGCGCCTGCGCGAGCATCGAAACACCCCCTGGGGCACGCGCACGTCCCATTTATTGTCTCATCGAAAAAGTTGCGGCTGCTATCCGTTGCCTAACGGTGTCACTGTTTTGATGGCTAACAGAGACAGGAGAACAAATGATATATTTGAAACATGTTATATGAAAAAGAATTCAGGAGATTGTATTAGTTGCCCGTCCATATTTTACTGGACCGCGAAGTGGCCTGTCTGGATAAATCCTGAGTCTGTGGTTGTTCTGTGCGCACGTGATGTATACGTCTTGATTGTTATGGTCATACCCGCTCTTATATACCTTTTCACTATGTAATAAACATTTCAGTTGATAGTTAGCGCTCGTGTTGTTGTCTTATTCTCTTCTGTCCTGTCTTTGCGCGCTGTTTCGCCAGAATGTAAGGAAGGGGTATTTTTTTTTTAGATTTCGAAAATGATTTATTCAGACAAAAATTTCTCGGGTGAGTGGGCTAAAGGCAGATGGCCTCTGCCTGACTAAGGCCCATTCACCCTTACATGAGCATTGCAAATAGCGGTAGCAGCAAACATAAACAAAGCACAGAATGCAAAAAAAAACAAGATCAATACCAAAGAACTTCATTGAAAGAACAATTCGGCCAAACAAGTACACATAATTGCAAACAACAATCATTCGGCGTGTACAGCAATCAGTAGAGTTCATTCTATAGGACTTGTAAGAAGGTACCGCTTAACATCGCGTTTGAAGGCATGTATCGAACGGGACTCATGTACCATTTTCGGAATATCAAGAGGTTTGTACAGGAAATGGGGTATTAAATAACCAAAGGTTTGGGTCCCATAATTCGTCCTAATCATTGGCGTTTTGTATAGTTCATGTCTAAATGTATAATACCTGTTGGTTGGTTGATACTGTCTATAAAAAAAAACGGATTTATCGAGTTTGAGTTCGTTACAAATGCGTACTGCAAGCTTAGACTCAAACAGCTGCGCAATTTTTAGCAATTCATGTTCAGAGAACGCAGGTGAGGTATGTTCCAAGTAATGAAGATTTTAAATACATCGAACAGCTAGTTTTTGTAGTGCTGTGATTCGTTTCATGTGCGTTATAGTCGTGCTGCCCCATACTAACGTACAAGCAGTAGTCCAAGTGAGATTGCACCAGTGCGTAATAAAATTGACGTAATAAAGTTTTACGAACCGGTCATCTAATTTTATATGACATTCCTATAATGTTGACACGTTTGCATGTGCCTTATCTATATGTGGTGTCCAGCTCAGGCTTTCTTCGAAAACAACTCCAAGGAATTTGCATGAATAGACACGTTCTATAACACAATTTTTAAAATGTATTTGGATTTCATTATCATATGATTTATTTCTAAGCTTGAACACTACGTATTTAGTTTTTCCAACGATTAGCTGCAATTGATTCACCTGTAACTAGGTTGTAAAGTCACCTAACCAGGAGCTAAAAGCCGTATTAAGACTGCTCAACTGCCTCCCAGAGAAAAATACACTATATCGTCGGCAAACAAGATGGTATTCGGTGATCGTGGTATGTGTACAATGTTGTTAATATATGTAATAAGCAATAATGACTCTTGAATTTATCCTTGGGGAACCCCGTACGTGACTGTTTTTACAAAGGATCGATAACCATTAATAACAGTGTATTCTATGCGACCAGTTAAATAGCTTCTAAGCAGCTTCAAAGCTACGCCCCTAATTCCGTAAAAGGAAATTTTAGAAAGAGCACATCATTTTTAATCGAATCCAACGCCTTCCTGAAATATAGGAATAGACCCAGAGTGAACTGTTGTGTTTCGAAATTACTAATTAATTTGTCTTATGTTCAGTAGAGCGATCTCAGTGGATTTACCTTCGCGGGAACCATGTCGCTCTTTTACGATATCTTGAGATAAGTTCAGCAACGTATTTAAGCGGGTTTTAAAAAGATGTTCAAGTACTTTTGAAAATAAAGGAAGAACGGAAATGGGGTTGTAGTTGCTGATGCTATTCAAAGGACTGCCTTTATGAATAACGGCTACTATTGCTTTTTTTAATGACCGCTTGAACTAGGCCGGTTTCAAACCCACTATTGGATATATGTTACAGGGGAAAACTCAGGAAATCATCTTCGGCTGTGATGGGTGTGCCTTTAATATCATCGTACCCGGCCGCAGTATTCTTGTCTAACGGTCTAAGAAAATGATGTATTTTCAATGAAGTACAACGTGTTAACAAGAAAGAGTGCGAAGCTCCGGGCGGGATGTATTGCCTACAATCGAGGCATGACGTGTCGGATTAAGGTGCCGCGCCCGCGTCAGGAAAATAACTGAATTTTTCAGCTAAACACTCCCGACTATATTCTACGTTTTCTATTACTAGGGTGTTCGGGATAGGATTCTTTAAAGTACTAACTAAATTTCTTATTGTATTCCATATTTTACTCGGATGGTTGGAAATTGTCTCAAACTTCATTTAAAAAAAGTCTAACATTGCTTTTTTTAGGTCCGAGTTTTACTTATTTCTTGTGCGCTCGTACTGATTAAAAATATCGACGTCGCGAGATCGAATAAATTGGTCATACATTTTGTCTCGAGTTCTAATTCTGTTGCACGAATCTCGGGTCACCCAGGGTTTTCTTAATTGTTTGTATTTCTTTACTTCTTTCAAAGGAAATGCTGGCTGATAACTATGTTGAACCTTACGTAGAAAGATGTCAGATGATATACTTGTATTTGTTTCATTATAAACATCATCCCAACTTGTGGATTCGATAAAGGCCCTGAAATTATTCAAGGCGTTTTCGCCGATTAGTCGATAGAATGCTGAGTGCGTTTGGGAATACGTCACTTTCTGTTTAGCTAAGGGAACAAAACAAAATATGGACAAGTGGTCACTAAGACAGAATGTCAAAGTTCCAGAAATTACATCATTTACACCGTGGCTAGTGATACATAGATCAGTAAGTGTTTCACTATTCGTCCTTATGTGGGTTGGGGAGTGGATAACATTCCTGTAGAAAAATAATTCAAGAACATCATAGAAACTTTGTTGTTGGGCGTTAGGTGAAAGTACATCAACATTGAAATCTCCGACTAAGACAACAGGTAAATTCAATGAGCAGGCATATTAAAAAAATACGATAGAAACTTGAACCCAGAAATCCTGTTCACGCGCCTCCGCGGAGAGCAGCGGCTCTGTCGGCGCGTGGCGGCGCGACGCTCCGTAACTGAAGGGAGCGAAAAATGAAAAATCAATACCTCCTCACCCAAGCGAGGGAGCTCATTACTCTCCCGGTTATATGCAGAATAGCTTTCACTCTCCACCCCTGCGCATTTTCTTTGACGTAACTCGAACGATACATGTTACCTCAGCGTATAAATGTTTTTCAATGGCGTCTATGGACAGCCTCTGAAAAATGGACCACTTGGCTCTCCTAAATCGGGCACTGTGTCGCTGCAAGATCAGATATCCAATTGCGCTCCGGGTTCGAGTACTACAGTATGTTAACTTCAAGAAGTCATAAAGTTCATCATGATTGGTTCACAGAAAAATGTTACTGGCCACTTTTTGTCTGGAGTCTGGTGCCAGGTTAGAGAGTGAACGTGTGGTGCCCTCTCTCGTAGTGGACGGCATTTTATTTCACAGTACCTCACAGGCTCCGAAGAGCATTGCGTGAGGGGGGAACAAAATAAAACAAAAATACACAGCGCAATACATTGGAATTGCATTGGGGTAAAGAATGAAACAACAATGAAGCATCATGAGTTTTGGAATACGGGGTATCAGGCTTGGTATCAGCCTGATATCAGCCTGAACATCTTGGTATCAGGCGGGGTAGAAAATTAAAACAAAAGCAATGTGAAATGGCAGAAAACATTAATATGGGACAACATCATTATACAATTTTCAGCGAGGTTTATTACACAACGTAGACTACAATATAAGTTTTAAACAAAGGAAAGAAAAAAAAGAAAGTTTGACAATATGACAACAATTTTAAGATGTGCAAATGAGCTTCAAGGAAAATGGCTGGTAAGTCGCTCATGAAATGCATCACGGTTTGATAAGCAGGCGATGGCGTTTGGAAGACCATTCCACAATGAAATGGCACGTGGAAGCGCAGATAAGTTGAATGAACGTGTCTTACCAAATATTCGCTTGAAACTGAATTGATTATGAAGCCGTGCTGACATGCGGACAGGTGCTTCCAGATGCAGTGGGGATGGCGTAGCTGAATTGATGTATTTGCTGAAAAAGACAGAGAAGAGAGATTGATCGGCGAGTTTCTAACAGCTGAAGTGGCATATCTATTTTAATTTGAGTAATACTGGCGTGGCGGTCGTAATTCCGAGAAATGAAGCGCGCAGCTCTATTCTGAATTGATTCTAGTATTTGTATTAAATAATCTTAATTGGTGAACATACAGATGAAGCAAACTCTAATTGTGGACGAACGAAAGTTAAATAGGCTAATTTACGGATGTCAGTAGGTGCGTTGCGCAAGTTTCGGCGTAGGTAGCCTAATGATTAGATGCTTGGCACAGACTGTGGTTATATGAGCCGACCATGACAAGTTAGGTGTTAAGTGTACTCCTAGGTATTTGTAGGACGTTGCCCTTGTTAAGTCAGTGGTATTGATAGAATATTTGTGGTTAGAATTATTTCGCTTGCGAGAGAAAGAAATTATTTTACACTTGGATAAGTTAAGGGTCATCTGCCAGGTGTTACACCAATTATAAATTCTGTTTAGGTCATTTTGAAGGGCAATATGATCATGAGTGCTTATGGGACGATATATAATGCAATCATCTGCAAAAAGCCGCATGGAAGACGAGATATTAATAGGTAAGTCATTAATGTAAATTAGAAAGAGTAAAGGGCCAAGAACACTACCTTGAGGGACGCCCGATGTGACGTCAGTAAAGGGGGAGCTAAAACTATTGACTATTGTAAATTGCTGACGTAACGATAAGAAGTTACGGAGCCAGGATAGGGTAAGGGAATCTAATTGAAGGGACGATAATTTAGAAATGAGGCGGCAGTGGGCAACGCGGTCAAAAGCCTTCGAGTAGTCTAAAAAAATGCAGTCGGTTTGTAGATTGTTATCCATGTTTGAGTACAAGTCAGTCGTGAATTCCAAAAGTTGAGTGTCACATGAGAAGCCTTTTCTAAACCCGGGTTGATTAGTGAAAAAGAAATGATTAGACTCGAGGTGATTGTAAATGTGGGAGGCGATGATATGCTCGAGAAGCTTGCAACAAATGCAAGTCAGTGAAATGGGGCGATAGTTATCGGGGGAAGTTTTATCGCCACTCATAAATACCCGAACTACTTTTCCAATTTTCCAGTCGTTGGGTAGCTGTCCGGATGATAAATATTGTGGAAAGATGTGAAAAAGAATCTGACTTGAGATAGATATAGTATTTTTTAACAACTTAGAATTAATACCATCTATGCCAGCGGAAGTTGAAGTTTTGAGGTTAGTAATCAGTGATGCGATTCCCTGAACTGTGAATACGATGGGTTCCATGAATGACCAGTCAAAATCTTGAACAATGGGGATGTTGGAATGATCTTCCCGCGTAAAAACAGATGCGAAATAGGTGTTAAATGTTGACGAACACTCATCAATTCTAAGAGGCATTGGACTGCACCCTAGTAAAGAAATGTTGTTATCTGCTTTGCGAGGTAAAATTGTGTCCCAAAACTTCCTCGGATTAGATTTGAGAAGTGAAGGCAAGTCGCAATGAAAATATTTGTGCTTAGCAGCGGTAATAGCAGACGTGTAGTTTTTTAGACACTCTTTGTATTTCGCCCAAGAGCTTGGGCTAGAAGCGCGCTTTGCGTTCACATGCAAGCGTTTCTTTTTGTTCCTCAAACGTTTAATATGCTTATTAAACCACGGGTTAGTTTTATCATTACTTCTTGAGATTAGAGGCGCATATTTATCAATGAGCGCTGACATTTTATTCCTGAACAGCATCCAGTTTTCATCTACACACCGGCTAGAGAACAACGGTAAAAAAGTTTAGTTAAAAAACATATTTAGTTCACTGTTCATATTCAAATAGTTAGCCTTATTTTAATCTCGAATTTTTTTTGTTGTGGAACCATTGACAGTTCATGGGACATAAATGGGTAGTTGGAGTACTTTGTGGTCGCTAAAGCCGTTAATGAACAATATGTTTCCAATGTTTTCTGGGGTGCTAGTTAAAAGAAGGTCTAAAGTATTAGATCCCCTAGTAGGTTCAGAGATAACTTGGAACAAATTAAAATCTAATGTAAGGCTGACAAATTCAAGTGAGCTACGGCAAGACGACGATAGATTAGGCCAGTCAATACGGGGGTAATTAAAGTCACCTAAAAGGTAAATATTAGAAAACGTACACCGCTGGGTAGCAACAGTGATACTGTTTCGAAGTTGTTCTACGAACGAATTGGAAAAGTCCGGTGTACGGTAGCACACACGTATTAATATTTGACCAGGGGGGGTTAAGCATGTAGCCCAGGTGATTTCGAGTCCACTGTTAGTATCAATACTGAATGAAGGTATTGTTTTCCTAGTCGCCAATAGCACTCCGCCCCCTCTTTTGTCTGCGCGGTCGTGTCAATAGACATTGTAACTGTCAGTATCAAAAATTTCACTGGTATTTATTTCTGGTTGTAACCATGTTTCCGTTAGCGCAAGAACATATGTGTCACTATCATCTATTAGCGAGAGAATTTGGTCGCGTTTCGGCATTAGGCTTCGAATGTTAGTGTAGGATAGCGTTAGTGATGGTGCTACGTCGGGTCTCTGCGACTGGTTTCGAACACGTGGGGAAGCACATTTCTTTAGCTATATTGACGATTGCACTACGGTGTTGGAAGCAGGGTCAAATACAAAGGTTTTCTTATCCATACGCAGCTTATCAACTGCCAACGTGAAAGGCTTTTTTTGTGATTTTGCGAACTCGACCAGCCTTTTCCTTGCTTGCCGCGTAGCTAAAGAAAAGTCTTCACCAACGGCAAATGTTGATCCTTTCAGCTGGTGCGCCGAACCGAGAATACGTTGTTTATCTTTGAAGCAGGTTAGCTTAGCTATTATGGGCCTCGGTTTATCGGGAGAAAATTTACCGAGCCTGTGAACACGTTCGAATTGAGCAGGTATGGTTTCAATGTTTAGTTTATTTGAGCAGAACTGAATAATTTTTTCCTCAGAGCTGTTCCAGTCCTCTTTGTCTTCATCTTCAATACCAAAAAACAACAGATTAGATCGTCGTAGCCTATTCTCAGCATCTTCGCACCTGGATTGTATCGTATGAATTTGGTTTGTTATGGCAGAAAAAGCATTGTCAGAAGGGCTGGATGCGGTAGGATTCAATGAGGCGAGGCCTGATTCAAGGGTAGCTACCCTATCAGTTAGTTGTTTTATTTGGGTATCGGTTTCCTTTTGCTTTTCGTTAACACCTCTTAGTTCTATCAATATTGTTTCTTGCCCTGCTTCGATTCGGCGAACGGTGTTTAAAAGAGAATGAAGCGTGTCAGTACCTATGACTGTTTCAGAATTAAGCGAGTCAGTACCCACGGCCATATCAAGCCCCGGATTAGTCTCAACATCCCCTGAGAGCACAAGCAGTAGATCTAGTAAGACAGCACATACACGTCGTTGGAAGAGAAACACTCTCTTCACTGCATCACACACTTCGGTTGGGCACGACACCGCAATCAAACAGTAATTACAACAACAGGCTTGACTCAAGTAACTAACCTGCATGAAGGCAAATGGTGAGCGCGCCATTGTCGTAGCGGTGCCGTGCCCGAAGGGTGGAGCAGCAACGTAACGTTGGCCTGGCACTTATATCCCGCGCTGAATCCGCTTGGGTGCGTTGAAGTGGCTGACCAGTGTGACCCGCCGAGATCCTCGTTGACGTCCAGTTTCGGCCAGTTTTCGTCGTTGATTTGTCCAGTGGTGCCGTTTTGGCCAGAGTGGTTGATCCCGATGTCAGGACCCCAAGAAGGTAAGGCACATAGCACGGATGACCTGCAATGAAGGCAAATGGTGGAGCGCGCCATTGTCGTAGCGGTGCCGTGGACTGGGCCCCACCGTGGCCTCCGCGATTTGCTGCCGGCGGCGGGCTGCCGGCAGCCGATCGCAGAGGCCAAGGCCCCGCTAAACTGAAAGGTGGTTTGTAACAAAAAGTATGGCTTGTTATTGACTATAGCGGTAAACTGAGTCTAGCGATGCTCCTTCAAAGAAGTGAGACCTCCCATACGAACTGTTTTTGTGAAGCTAAATGCACTTGCAGCGTGGTTTACTCCAATGGTATTGCTTCATGCACAAGTGGACCCTGCCACGCACACATAGTTTCAAGCTGTATCCACACCGAGCAATTGTATTTTGCTATATAAAAAATAGGCTACATTGTTTAAGTAAGAAATCAAGCTCCCATACTCGCGCAAAAAATTACATAAAATTGAGGTCCCCCTCTAACTTTAAATACGTCATGTTTTAGCGATATATTATGAATAAAGTTTAGTTTGTGTAGCCTTTATAACCCAATGCCGGGCTGTCCTTCATAGTGTTTTTTTGTTTTGTTTTTACGCACATTTGTTGAAGTGGAGCCGGAAATGTCATGGCCACGTGGTGACTGGAAGACATAACCCTTGACAGTTCACCAAAAGGATCGCATCACGCGACAAGAAGCTGCTATTTTTCGTGCCTCTTGAAAGTTGAACCGTCACACATCCCGAGTAAAGAAGTGAATCTGGAGCACAGGCCACCAAAAAATAAAGAATCGAGCCACCAACAAATACAGAATTGAACCGGCGACAAATAATGAAATCAATTGGCTTCATAAAGCCAGTTTCGGCTGAAGCATGTACAGGACAAAAACGGTTCGCTAAAGTTCTAAAGGTAAACTTTCGGATATACAAACGAGTATCACCTGAAGGAGAGGCAAGACAAAAGAAAGCGGTCAAATTATTATGAGGTAAAGTTTTCAAGCATAGCAGTATACAATAAAATAAATCATAGCGTAAATAGTTGCCCAGAGCATAAGATCCGTGATCACAATATACTAATAAGTTCGAACGGTTCCCAGACAGTTTATCGAACGCCGTTTTATGGAACGCCGTTTCATCGAGAAAATGCCCGTTTTATCGAACACCGTTTTATCGAATACCGTTTTATCGAATCACCTATGTCCGTTTTACCGAAAGAGTGGTTTTGCGGCTTTCATTCCGGTTTTCGGGGTTTATTTTGTTTAACTGGCCATCGCATTAACCTAACGTGCACTTAGCTTCGTTCTACATTGGTCCCCTCTGCCGTGGCATGCATACAAAACCTGCTATATATGTTGACGCGTCTTTCCCGTGTTTTTGATCACCTTTCTTTTATTAGATTTTTGTATTTTTGTGTCTTCATTCATTGCACTCAAGCATGTATGTCCCCCTTCTTTATATTACGGAATTTGCCGCAATAGTAGCAACCCTATACCCATGTGCAGTTTTCCTTAGATGTGTATCGGTGTATTTAGGTTGGCGATGTGAAATATATCCCTTGCGCCATAGTTCATCATTACGTGATTCAAAGTCTTGTCATTCCCCACATTTTCTAGTCACGTGATTTGCATGCGACTCCTACTCGGACCATGTTGACACATTGTTTTCATATGGAGAAATATCGTGCCAAGAACTTCGGAAAAATTACTGCTGTATGAATGAAACCGGAAACGGAAAAAATGGTCCCGGAAAAAATAGTCCCGGAGAAAATGGCCCGGAGAAAATGGTTCCAGTGCCAATCTAGGAAAAAGTGGTCCCATTCTCGGGTCGACGTGTTCCTTTTAAGCTAGTAAGATGTGAACATTGTTTGCGGCTTTGATTCGGCTTCGCGTTTCAGCTAAATGGTTAGGAAACAGATGGGATGCTTTAATGTTCATATATGGGCAAGAAATGAACACTTCTGAAAGCAAAAGAAAGTCTAACAAAGAAAATTGAGTAGACAGACGGACGGACGAACGGTTTTATGGATGGATGGATGGACGGATGTATGTACGGATGGATGGATAAATGGTAGGGCTGAGCTTCGATTAAAAATTTTTATCAAGTTAATCGGCAGGCAGTTATCTATTAATTGATTGGTTTAATAGTTGGTGTAGATTACAAAATGAAAAAAAAAGAATGCAAGATTTCGAGTTCCGAGTCGCTTTTCATGCTATCAGGTAATCAACACGCAGGCGTTGAAATCGTACACAATTTCGCATTTTAAAGCAGTGTGGGTCTAGGACATTTCGGTGCGGACATTTTGGTGTACGGGGGTCACCCGGTGTACGAACATATCGGTGTACGGACATTTCGGTGCCCGGACATTTTTGGGCCAACTTTTGAGCGACTGAATCTTCGGGTGTTTGCTTGTTTGAAACAGCCAGTCATTATTTTATTTCCGCAAAACGTGGTTTATTGACAACATTCTAGCGCAGTGATTGCATTTTAAATTGATGCCGTGTCATAATTTCGCAGGTATTTTTAGAAATTCAACATGTCTATATTTTTGTTTATTAACTCATTCAGGGAACACCTGTTATACCGCCAACTGATTAAATTCTTTTGCACGAGTTTTTAATGTACGACTAGACATTCATTTATACTTGCCCTTGTTTGCGACATGCAAATCAGCTAAGGCCATTAGCCGGTGTGTACAGTGATCTAACGCATCCTTTGTGTAATTTTTCCAAAATAAAATACACACTCTCACTATCCAAAAGCTTACAAATATTCGGTTGCCCCCAAAAATGCAGAAAATCCTATGAAGAGTTTACTGTAGGCTGCGCTGTCACGCTAAAATGAGTTTGCAACACTGTTGTCGTCGCCTTTTTTTGCGGACAAGTCTATAGCATATGCTCTTGGGGGAAGGACTCGCCTTTTTGAAAACAGCTGCAGCCTATGTATCTCCGCAATGCTGATAAAGCGCATATGGGTTTTGCGTACATATAGGCCTCGTGCGCTGGTATGGTGACGCCACTGAATTCTAAGGTCCCTGACTGAATTCGGGGACGCTCTGACCGGCCATCAACAGATCGAGGCCGTGACGTCACAGCCAAAAGTCACGTGATAAAGACATTTTCGTCACTTCCTGAGCCGTGGGCTTTTTTTGTTGTTTTTACTTTTATCGCGTAGCATCAAAAAGCTATGCACTGCGGTAAGGTGTTTTTTATCACTATTGCGCAAGTACGCCCAACTGCAGCGGTAGGTTCGTTTTGGCGTTTGTTTGATGATAGAGTTTCTGTCAACGTAGCCGTCACTTCCTCTAGTTTCACCCAAGGCTTCAGCCAAAGCATGCGAAGGCGATTGCCAAAGGCATTGTGTGTGTGCGCTACGGTCGCTTCGCCGTTTGTTTGTTTTTTTATTATTGTTATTGCGTCATTTTGCCCCTGGGAATTTGTTCTGTGCCCGAATTGGTTTCTTTCAACGTAGATGATACCTGCGTGATATGTTGAAGTGTATCGTCGAAGTCTCCCTCGGCGTCGTGTTCTGCTTCTTTGACCCAGCTCACGAATAAAGCCGTCACCTTGAGCCCTCGCAGGTGAAACGGCGACAACACGACGACACCGATCTTTTCCCTGAAGAATCTAGGACGAAGTGTGACACCACTAGTTGTGCGCGCCCATATCCTACAAGTATACAAGTCACGTTGCCGTCAGCAACAACATGCAGCAAAAGAGTTCACCAAGCGAGGATATGCCGTGCTGTGATGCAGCGAATTCAGTGATGTGGAAATGATTGTGTGCATTGGGGTGCCAAGCTGGACGTACCACATTCGGCTTGTTATTTCGGCGACAGGTAAATGCGCAAATGAGACGTGGTCGAGTTCACTGTGTTCTGGTATATCTACGAATTCCACGGTGACAGAGAGAGAGAGAGAGAAAACCTTTAATGAAAGCTGAAGCTGAAGAGGTCAGTCCCACTAACGGACAATTTGTTTTATGGTAAAGGCGAGATTAGCCAAGCCATTGCACTTAGCTTGCTATCGCCCTTGATGTCTGCGCTCTTGGTGGCTGAGTGCGATGCTTGCACGGGCAGCAATTTTTGCAGGCAGCTGTATGATGCGGGCTTCTAAATACAAGTGCCTCACATACTATTTTACATTGCCTAACTGGTGAAAAGAGCAAACTTTAAATCGTAAATCAGTGGGAAGCTGAAGGCATGTAAAGTTTGATAACTGCACCTCGCAGGCAGCCAGTGGTGATCAGCCTTTCTTATATGCACCTCCTGCAGCTGTAACTGCCCTACCTGGCCTAATTGCACGTAATGACGGTACAGGACAGAATATTAACAGATAAGCCATTTGCAGTGTCGTGGTATTTTTTTTCAACGTTTATTGAAATGTAGAAAAAACCCAGGGTCTCTTGCTAGTGCATCAGACCCCCTTAGGGGTAGCGATAAGTTAAGGTTAAGGGAGGGTTTAAAGGGAATAGGGGTGGGAAAGAAACAAATTCCCACAAATTTTGGGGGAAAAGGGGGTAGTATATTGTGGGGTGAATGGCGTGTAGCCGTGTGGTGTGGAATGTTTGTTTGAAGTTGTCGGAGGGTGACTTGTTGTTCTTTTGTTAATTTTTCTGCCGGTGGCGGGAAGGTGCGTCGTGTGAGCATGTAGTGTTGGGTGATGTCGTTGTATGTAATAAGTGGGTGTCTGGTCCTCTCATCGTCCTCTTGCGGTGCCGGCGAGCAAGATCTCGGGCGTGAGCGTGAGCCGCTGCATTGCCGCGAAGGGATGAGTGGGCAGGTCGTCCAAATGATTTTGACTGTTCTTCAGGGGGGTTTTGGACTAAGATCCGTAAGGCTTCTGCGGAAATCCTTCCGGCTATGTACTTACGACACGCCGCTTGCGAGTCTGTAATAATAATCTTGGCTTTGGTCTGGGTTATTGCTAATGCGAGCGCCGCTTCTTCCGCTTCGAGGATGGTAGCCTGGCGAAGGGTGATACTAGTATAAGATCAGTGGGGTGGCAACAACCGCTGTTTTAGTAATTTGCACGTGCGTAGTCCGCTGCGTCTGTGAATACTGTTGTTTTTGAGTGACAGTACAGCGCTTCAAGGGTTTGTGCCCTGGCGGTTCTTCTGCCTTCATGGTGCTGAGGGGTCATATTTCTTGGCAGGGGAGCAATTTTTAGCTTCGACCTAATTTCCGGTGGAATGTCTTCGGCAGTCTCCATTTCCATTAAAGGGGAGTATCCCGGTTCATAAGTACTTGCCGGCCTGTCGGGGTAGTGCTTAGTCGAGCTTTCTGGGCGTTCAGGTGCGCCTCTGTAAGCTCATCTATGGTATTGTGCACCCCTAGCGCCATCAAACGAGACGAGAGTGCTTGCGGAAGTCCGAGGGCTTGTTTAAAGGCCTTTCGTATAATGGTATCGATCTTCCGCCTTTTGCGGCCAGGAGGGTGGCGTAGGGGCGACGTACGTAATTCGTGATATTACAAAAGCTTGAACAAGATTCAGCATGTCCTGTTCCTTCATTCCGTGTTTTGGCTGGCATGCGGCGGAGCATCCTGACGATCTGACGGTTGACGAGTCCAATTTCGTATTAGTTGCGTATTTTTACAATTTCCCTGGTAGGTCATTCCCAAAATCTTGATGTAATAATAAACCAATCAATTAATCGATAACTGCCTGCCGATTAACTTGATAAAAATTTTTAATCGAAGCTCAGCCCTACCATTTATCCATCCATCCGTACATACATCCGTCCATCCATCATCCATAAACCGTTCGTCCGTCCGTCTGTCTACTCAATTTTCTTTGTTAGACTTTGCTTCAGAAGCGTTCATTTTTGCCCATTATATGTTAGAATTTTCTTTGTTAGACTTTTGCTTTCAGAAGCGTTCATTTCTTGCCCATATATTGGGCAAGAAATGAACGCTTCTGAAAGCAAAAGTCTAACAAAGAAAATTGAGTAGACAGACGGACGGACGAACGGTTTTATGGATGGATGGATGGACGGATGTATGTACGGATGGATGGATAAATGGTAGGGCTGAGCTTCGATTAAAAATTTTTATCAAGTTAATCGGCAGGCAGTTATCGATTAATTGATTGGTTTATTAGTTGGTGTAGATTACAAAATGAATAAAAAAGAATGCAAGATTTCGAGTTCCGAGTCGCTTTTCATGCTATCAGGTAATCAACACGGAGGCGTTGAAATCGTACACAATTTCGCATTTTAAAGCAGTGTGGGTCTAGGACATTTCGGTGCGGACATTTTGGTGTACGGGGGTCACCCGGTGTACGAACATATCGGTGTACGGACATTTCGGTGCCCGGAAATTTTTGGGCCAACTTTTGAGCGACTGAATCTTCGGGTGTTTGCTTGTTTGAAACAGCCAGTCATTATTTTATTTCCGCAAAACGTGGTTTATTGACAACATTCTAGCGCAGTGATTGCATTTTAAATTGATGCCGTGTCATAATTTCGCAGGTATTTTTAGAAATTCAACATGTCTATATTTTTGTTTATTAACTCATTCAGGGAGCACCTGTTATACCGCCAACTGATTAAATTCTTTTGCACGAGTTTTTAATGTACGACTAGACATTCATTTACTGCCCTTTTTTGCCATGCAAATCAGGCATAGCCGGTGTGCACAGTGATGACTATGTTCTGTTGATGAAGGATGCTCTTGAGTTCTTGGATCTTCTTAACTCTAGGCTGTATGATAGTTGATGGCGACATTCCAGGAAAGCTTCCCTGATAACTGCACCTCGCAGGCAGCCAGTGGTGATCAGCCTTTCTTATATGCACCTCCTGCAGCTGTAACTGCCCTACCTGGCCTAATTGCACCTAATGACGGTACAGGACGAGAATATTAACAGATAAGCCATTTGCAGTGTCGTGGTATTTTTTTTCAACGTTTATTGAAATGTAGAAAAAACACCCAGGGGTCTCTTGCTAGTGCATCAGACCCCCTTAGGGGTAGCGATAAGTTAAGGTTAAAGTTAAGGTTAAGGTTAAGGTTAAGGTTAAGGTTAAGGTAATAGTGGGTCGGGATATGAAATGCAGGAGAGTGTCCCACACTGCCTTCGCTAAATTAGGTAGGTAGGATGGACGCAGGGGATCATTTAACGAATTCGGTCGTAAGTTAGCGGGAAGGGTGTCTATGAGAACCTGTCTTTCAGTTTGAAATTGAGGGCATGTCCGAATAATGTGTTCAGTGGTGTCCGGAATTTCACAGGGGATACACATGCCTTGATTAGGTGACGAATGAAAAAACTGTTGTCGTTTTGCAGGGGAAAGGTTGGTAACTGTCATTAGCTGTCTGAGGCGGACTTGTTGAGAGCGAGAATACGACTTGGGAATGAGAGTGTGGTTGACCAGGGAGGTGAGAAAGTCTTTCCGTTGTTGTTTGATGGCGGTCCGGTGCTCGTCAGGGTCATAATCGCAGTCCGAAGGCGTCCAGCTGGCTTGGGGCACGGTTGTGAACATGCACGTGCCGCCAAATGGGCCGCCTCATTTCCGGGGATTCCGGCATGGCCGGGCACCCACGTGATGGTGACGTCGATGTTCTGTTGATGAAGGATGCTCTTGAGTTCTTGGATCTTCTTAACTCATAGGCTGTATGATAGTTGATGGCGACATTCCAGGAAAGCTTCCCGTCTATCTATGTGAATGTGTATGAGTTTGTACATGGAAAAAGATGATATGTTATGAACAATGTGACGAAGTGAGAGGACGATACTTTCTAGTTCTGCCCCTTTAATGGTGGTATCTGGTGGCAAGGAATGAACGCTATTGAAGTTAAATGCCGGTATATGCCACGCTGAAGTTGTGCTGGATTCTGTTTTAGATGCGTCAGTGTAGATGCTGAGTGTATTAGGGTGGCAAGACCGTTTCTGGTGTTGTTTTGCAGATTTCCGCCTGTTTTGTGGTTGGGGATTGGGTTTAGGATCCGTTAATGATAGGGTGGTCAATGGTTCTGGTGTGTTGGCTATGTCTGGCAGCTGCGAGGTATTGCGGCCAGTGGCCTCAAGTCCTCCAGGACTGCCGTGATCGTATAGCGGTTAGTACCTTGCGTTGTGTCATGGTATTTTATTGTCTCTCTGTTTCCTTAGTGCAGGAACACACCCAGCTCAGCATCGTCACAAACTTTATAAATGAGAGCAAAGCGAAGTTCATCCAGCTGTGAGTGGTCATAGCGCTGTACTCTTATTTTTATGGCAAGCCTTCCCTGACCAAAACACCTTTTCCCATGGCGTTTTACACCCATGAATACTATTTCTGAGACCCACTTTGGGTTGCCCATAGAAGCAGTCATTCCACTGAGAGGGTTGCCCATAGAAGCAGCCATTCCACTGAGAGAAGGACGAGTCATTTATGCGAGCCTTCCCTCATCGAGATGTCAATTGTCACCTGCACTCATGCTATTGTCACTCCGATTGCCTTTGAACTCTCAACTGTGCATTGTGCTGTCAAAACTGCAAATGCTCAACGCAGGAACACACGTGTACACTAGCTCAATCAGCGCAGTAAAGCACTGGACAGGAAGATGCTTCGAGTCTTCCAGCATATTCATGGTCACTATTCAATATTTCCATCCGGTGATTGCAAAGACACAGCCTGAATGTTTCTAACCACTTTGCCAACCACATTTCCCCTCGCCATACCAGACTCTTTGCCAAATTATTGCCTTCAGGTCCTTCTGCTTTCTTAAGACTAAAAAATCTCTGCCCCCAAAGTTGCCGACGCATCTGCTCCCTTCTTTGCACTGTTTCCGAGAGGAAGTTTCTCTCCAAAGGCATCTAGTTGGAGTGGCCCTCACACTTTTTCGATCTGGACACAAGTAATACTGTGTCCACTGAAATCCACATACATGAGTCACTAAGTCATAAATTTTCATAATGTCTTTGCACATTGATAGCAGGCATAGGTTCTAAAGAGTGGACTCTGGTGGTATGTTTTGGGGCAACACGTTACGTAAAATGGACTCGGCAAGCCTAAAAAGGCATTTTTAGGGCAACAAAAAGCCAATATAGGCACGAATCTAAAAATAAGCCCTTATAGGCACAATCAACAGTTGATTAAATTTCAATTCCTGTAGTTTGTGCTTATTTGTTGAATAAACTGTACAGGGACTCCAGGAAAAAAAATGTGCATTTTGCCTAACGTTTCGATCTCTAGTTATATTTTGTATATCAGGGCATGAGCTGTGTCACAAATGTTATGTGCCTGTGCATGACTGTTTTGTGTGCTGGAATTTGCTTTTTTTACTGATGTGCACATGGTTTTTCTATGTACAGGATTGTACTTTAGCAGTAATACTTTGTTGCACTTGTTCCTGTCATCCTCCTCTGCCTCGTGTCAAAATTTTGCCTGTATATTAGAGCACTGCACGGGCCTGATTTTAAGGCCCGAGCCCGACCCGAGCCCGCTTTGTGAAGCCCGGGACCGTAACGCCGAGCCCATCGTCTCAATCCCAGGCCTGGCCCCGTCATCTCAAGCCCTTGCCCAGCCCGGGCACGGTCTTTTTTTTTTTTTTTTGTGTGTGTGTGTGTGTGTGTGTGTGTGTGTGTGTGTGTGTGTGTGCCTAGGGAGGGCCCGCGTGTGTGTGACCAGGCCTGGTCTTAGACGTTGAAGAAAATTTGTTTATTATATTTGGTCGAGTGTCTGCGTAGCGGGAAATCAGACAGAGCATCTAGTCTGTACAAGCACGCCCTGAATTGTAACGCAAAAAATAAGATTTTAAAAGTACACGTAGTTTAGCTCACACCGTCTGCAGTTCACGCCACATGGGCGTAATAATAGCTCGTATTCTTACACGAGAGACACCATCACCTTTGATGACCAGACTCTTGGCAACTTCATGTGGTTGTTTCGGTCACAGTTGGTATTAATGAAATTTCTTGCTCTCCATTTGAATCCACGAGTATGTGCGTGCGTTGAAATATTTTCCCTGGAGTGGTTGTTAAGCGGTGGCGCTTCTCTAGCACGCGAGTTTGATTTCCAGCCACGGCAGCCGCATTTAGATTGGTTCGACATCTAAAACACACGTACATAGACATAGGTGCACAGCTCCAGGGTGGCTTAATTCCTTCCCCGCTAGGGCATTCCTTGTAACCGTATCTTTGATATGATATACACCAAAATATAAAATCTTGATGCAGTACATGAAATGTCATTAAAGCTAGAGTATAGTGACTATCAGCCCTAGCAAAACACGTTTTTAAAACAATATGTACAACTAACATCAAGAAGCGCGTAATAGTATATTCAGAATATTCAATTTTATGCTCTTTTCTACACTTCATGTCAAAACTATTAACGCCGGGCCTATGAATTCAAGCCCGAGCCTGGCCCGTGGCGTCGAGCCTGAGCCCGGCCCGTGCAGTGCTCTACTGTATATATGCGAATGTATCTTACCAATAAATCCTAGTTGGAAATAGCACTTGTTCATGTCATCCTTCTTTGACTCTCATCCAAATTTTGCACTTTACACGTGTGAAGTCGCCCAAAAGTTCACATCGGTCAGGTACATGAGAGATCCAGAACACCACGCACTAAAAGTCTGCATGGCTTCACCTAATAATTAGGCTGTAAGCTTCAAGTGATACCAACTAGCCATCCAGAGTTAACATCTATGGAGAAAAAGTGAGTAGTATAATGCACAAAAGAAATTGGAAAAGATACGAGGCTGTCTGGGCACAACTTTTTATTGCAATCGAATATTCTGAAAAAAAAAAGAGTCAGTGTTGGGTGCAACAGGGCCTCGGAACACATTGGCTTTAATGTTTGTTTCAGTGAAGTTTTTTCTGAGCCGACATCACAAGCACAGAGTTAGGTAACAGCACTGTATTTATATCAAAACTATCATGCATAGAGGTGTGGCTTCTATACTCAATAAAGTGCAAAGGCTTTATTAGGAGAAACAAAAACTGCATGCAGTGCCCTTAAAGCAAGTAAATATCTTCATTCAGTGACTTTTGCTTCACCTAATGGGAATGCACTGTCCCCTTATAACTGGTGAAGGTGGTTCAAAAACAATTCAGCTATTATCAACACACCCACTGAAAGGAAAGTGCTGGTGATCCCTTTTACATTCCTGTGTTTGAGGTGTTTGCAGCATATTGTGGCAATTTTTAATTTTTGTTCCCAGTGCAAATTACGAAAGGCACAAATTGCGGCTCGTTGAATGTTATGTGGTGCTTTTGAATGGACTGCGTATTAAGGGTGGGCGATTGATCGACCAACTTTCCGATATATGCTTTAGTTGCGATTAATTTTTTAATCGGTTGAAGTCATGTGAGCAAACCGAAACAGGAGTGCCGCATTGAAATTGTGTGCATGTTGAGGACCATATTTGTGTTCAAATAACGACCTGACGTTACAACAGAAAACAATGCAAGTATGCTCAGAGATGACAGCGATTAAAACTGATAAGGCGGAGAAGCATTTTATTATTATTATTATTAGGGGCGAAGCTCCTTAAGGCGTGGGTCTGTCCATCCTCGACGTATGTATGTAGCCACCTCTAGTTTAGTTCTTGGATTGTTTACTAGATGGCGTGGCTACCTCTAGTTTAGTTCTTGGATTGTTTACTAGATGGCGGTACTTGTATATGATGAAAAGATGCGCTTGGATTGTTTACTAGATGGCGTGGCTACCTCTAGCTTAGTTCTTGGATTGTTTACTAGATGGCGGGGAGCGTTGTAATAAAATCCGTTCGCTGTTGGCGCGCGCTCGGAGTCGCCCGATGGATAAGGCTGCAGATGTGCGAGCCCGCGAGGCAGAAGCGCTCCGTGAAGCTGCGCGACGCCGCCGCCAAGATCCTGCCGTACGAGAGCGGGAGGCCGAAGCGTGTCGTCTGGCTGCGCGACGACGCCGCCAAGATCCCAGCGTTCGAGAACGAGAGGCCCAAGCGTCACGGCAACGGCGCGAGGACCCTGCCGTACGCGAAGCGGCACGGCTGCGGCGCGAAGAGGATCTCCAAAACGTCAGAGAACGGGAAGCGGCGAGAAAGCGCGCGTATCGGCAGGCAGACCCCGATGCAGTGAGAGCTCGTGAGGCGTCTGCAAAACGCATCAGGCGAGCTCAGCCCCAAGGTGCCGACGCGCGGTTTAAGCGAGACTTTCTAGACGTTACGTTCGGACACAGATGTAGTGGGCGAACTTTCACTGAAGAGTCACGGTTTTACCGATGATTTCCCCTCAGGAGCTTCGCCCACTCATCATCATTCACCCCGTGGATATGCTGTGCATTTTTGTTGTCTGGATATCATTAAAATATTATTTTTGGTCATTTTTCTTTTAAAACCAATGCTACCGATTAATTGATTAATTAAGATTAAAGCTAGCCAGTTAATCTGATTAAAACTTTTAACCAAAGCCCAGCCCTACTATGTATGCAACCTACACCTTGGCTTTATTCAAAAGGTCAGGCAGTGCACATCATTACTACAATATTGTTGTTTGAGGAACAACACTACCACCACACAGGAATTAGAATACGCATAGATAAATTCCACAAACAGGCAGCCAGAATGCAAAAGCCAAGTAAACCAGGGGAGGGCATCCACTTATTAAACAGCCATCGGTTCAGTTCCTGTGCAAGATGGATGAAGCCTGCCACTTCTGTGGTATCAAAACAGCTTGTCCGAGTTGCTGCTGCTGCTTCCTTTTTTTCTGCCATGCTAGGCACTCGGTATGAAATGAAATCATATTTGCTACCACTAAAAAATGCGGTCTTAAAGTAGGAACAAAATGCCTGAACTAAAAGCCTGCAACCCTCCTAGTTTTATTTCTTATAGGAGTTTTTGTAGAGACCAGCCACACCAGCGGTGCGAGAATATGAAATTCTGCTTTTGAATCTGTTTTATTGGAATAGCTTTTAATAGAAACAAATATTTTCAAGTTAAAGTGCCCTCCTAAAGCACCATTCTCTTCAGAACGCGTTTTTGGTTGAGTTGGTCTACGATATTGACAAAATAAATAAAAAAATATGAGCGCTACAAGAACAGCGCACGAAAAGAACGGACGACAATTACACCAGCTGCTTGCCTTTCTCGTCGGTTGTTCTTGTAGAGCTCGTATTTTTACAGCTCCTTCCTCCTGTTTGTTCAAACCTCCTCTTAAAGGGGCACTGACACAAAAATTTTGCATCTTGTTTTTTTTTGTTGCGATAAGTAGCTAGTGACCTACTTATAACCTGTAGAAACCTCATTTGCTTCAGCGTGCGACGGTTGTTTAATTAGAGGCATTTTCAATGCGGCCAGTCGCAGTTTCGGTTTCAGCGAGTGCCGCGAAACGATGGATTTTGTGTGAACAAAGCTGACCACGTGACCGTCGGAGGGATATCACAGAGCAGAGCCGCCGTAGCACTGTCGAATCCGCATCGACGGCAGTTTCTGCGAATGCCCCCACGTACTGATCTCGTGAGGCTTAATTAAAAAGCGACCGTGAATGTGACGCAGGCGCTGCGAGTGCAAATGCTACCGCGGCTAAAGAACGACGCGTGACGCTCGAGACGGTGGGTGGCAAGACGCGCGCTGGGAGCAGCCGGCCGGTCTGCCTACAGGTCCGCCTACAGATGTGTTCGGCTAAGCACTGCGGCGGATATTCGAGTGCCGCTCTCGTAAGCGGTGCAGATGACAATTTTTAATGCAACCCGCCATCGCATCATTAACTCCTTTCTCATGTAAGCCACCATGGTCGGGACTTGGGGACAATTTCGTGCAGCGGTAACAAGCTATCACTCGAGCTACCTGCGCCGGCCTGGGCCACTTCGCGGCCGTGACCGCCGCCTGCACAGCGACCGTGCGGCTAGCTCAGTGGGCTTTTCGTGCCTCCGGCGCGTTTTCGCATCCAATGGTAATAAAAAGTAATAGAAACAGAGTGCCTGGAATCGCTGTAGAACTTTGGTCGCGGCCAGCTGCCCGATGAGCTGACGAAATCACGGCGCCTCCGCCGCCAACGATCGGGTCGTTCGTCGTTCGTTCTCGAGAGCAGAAGCTCCTCCCTCCGATTGGAGCGGCGAGCCGGGCGAGCCGGCGAAAAATTCCCGCGCCTTCCCGCGAGGGGATCACGAGTAAATGCAGAGCATTGGGGCCTCAGTACTGATTGAAGGCAGTGTTGCTTCCATCGCTTCTTCCGTGATGCTGGAGTAGCAGACACGAGTAAACGTGGGCACGAGCGTCAACCAAGGAAGGAAGGAGCAACGCAGTGACTGAAACACGAGCGACCGCTAGCCGCTATATTTGCAGCGCGCGCAGTAGAGGGAGAGCAGTACGGGGGGGGGGGGGGAGCGCGCATGCGCAAGCAGCGCGCGCCCTTCCACGCCCCACCGCGCTGCTATCACGCACCTGTTACGCCGAGACCGCGACGGAGCGAACGGGCTGACTACGACGCATGCGCGCGCCAGCTGCTGTTGAGAGAGAGGAGGGAAGGAGAGGCGCACCTGCTGCGGACGCGGAACTGTTGACACCGTCCGACGCAGGAAGAGGCGAGGCTAAGAAATGCTCTGCATTTAAAACGCCGGCAGTGCGGAAGCGGCAAACACAAACTCGTGACGTGTTTGGATGTTGTTTATTTACAAAATATCTGCGGGATGTCGATTGCGCGTGGTCCTCTGCTGGCTGCTCGTTTTCGTTTCGCACACTTTAAAATTGATTTTAAATATGTTCTAGGCTGTATTCGCCGCTGATATTTTGCAGATGATGTATATGCGTTCCCACCAATCTATCTCCGAAGTTATCTCGCCTTCAAAATTTTGTGTCAGTGCCCCTTTAAGAGGTTTGAACATTCGTAAAGCAATTTCAATCTTTGCGAAAGGCGAGAACGGCCTCAGGCATAAGCTTCGTCCAATGCCACACCATGCTCAAGAAAAGTGCAAGTTCTGGTGCAATTCGCAGCTTCATCCTCTTTGGAAAGAACTTGATCGCTATGATATAATTCCCCCTTTTCAGGAATGAGTATGCGCACAAGTGGCGTAGATGAAATTCGAACCCGCCGTGGTGGCTCAGTGGCTAAGGAGTTACGCTGCTCAGCACGAGGTCGCGGGTTTGATTCCCGACCGCGGCGGCCGCTTTTCTGATGGAGGCGAAAAGCAAAAACGTCCGTGGGTACGAGATTTCGGCCCACGTTACAGATCCCCAGGTGGTCAAAATAATCCGGAGCCCTCCACTACAGCGCGCCTCATCGCCTGCATTGTGTCGGCGCGTTAAACCCTACAATCGATCAATCAGATGAAATTCGCAAGGCACCAGGTGAACTTTCTATCGGTTTGCTCTGCTTTTGGGCAGCTCCGCCACCGTAGAGTGTGCATTTAACGGAAGAATTTTATGACATACGATGCATGAATGGAGAAATGTTTTGTAGGATGCAGACGCCAAACACAATCCATGTACTGGCTATTTGGGTGCATTGGTTGGACACAACAGAAAAAAACTACATAGCTGCAATGACAGATATGTAAGACGTGACCCACTCAGCACTCGCGTGTGTGGTAAATTGCTTGCTCATGCCCTCTCCTTCTCGCCAATGCAGACATTCAGTTCAAGTGCTACGCATGAATGCTAGTACAGCAATCTTCACGGAAGAGAGTGATTTAAAATGAAGCACTCATAATCCCCAACCAAGTACTGAAAAGCATGAAGTCAACATTAAAACATTTTTCGTTCGTCCGCAGTGTCCACAATGTCTTTGGCACCTCACTGCACCTAGCCTAGCTAGGACTTCGTGCTGTGGAAAGCAAAGATTGGCTCGCTTCCGCACGTGCCTGTTCGTTTAGACCAATAAAAATTAAAGCACGCAGTTGCAGGCAAGCATCAGCAAAGACCAGGGCCGTAGCCATAATTTTTTTTTTTCAGAAGGAGTTATGGGCTATCGGAAGGCAGGAGTTTTGCCCAAGGGAACACGAATTCTCGCTTAAGCGCTCCCCGGAAAACTTTCGGAGGAGGTTCGAACACACCCCCCCCCCCCCCCCCCTCACGCAACGTTGCTGGCAAAGACTGTACCCAAGGTCTGATGAATCTATCACACACGAATGCTTGAGTTCACCGCCCTGCCGCGACACTTTTTTTTGTTTTGTTTTGGTGCAGTACGGTATCGGTCATCCAAACTTTTTATGGGCCTGGTACTGATACTTCAACGGAGTTATGGTGGGGTCAGTGACTGCCGAACAGGCAACATGAGCAACACAACAGATACGCGACGCGTTCATTAACCAACAACTCGACGCAACACTGTAAGCAGAAACAGGACCCTCTATAAAACCCCGGAACATGCTGTGATTCAAGCGAATAGCTGAAAATGCAAGTGCGGCTGGGAGTAAGCAAAAAATATGGAATATAAATTTTAATCCGTCAGCATTTTTTGCTGATACCCCAGAGCCCAATCTGTGTAATGCCTGGCATTTGCACAATAACGCACAATGGGAGATCGAAGTTAACGCGTCGTAATAGTGTAACTGTAAGACCATTTGTCGCGTGAAGTTAAAAATACACACAGGAAAAAAGAATAAAAATGAACTTGCTATATCGAGAAGCCTACCTCACACAGTCACGAGATTAATAAAACAAATTACAAAAACCCGCGGAAATACAACCCGAAGAACAAAAAATTAAATACGCAACGAATCCCAACGCCTTGCATTCGCACAAAAGGGCATAATTATTAAAACATTTGTTGTATAATAACGTGAATGTATACTATTTGTATAAGAAAACTAAAAATACCAACAGAGCTAGAAATGAAATAATGGAACAAAAAGAAAACCAATTCGCCGCACTAACCAGGAAAAGCAAACAAAAACACAAAAAATCAGAAAAGCACCAATCTGGCTGCAAATTAAAGCATCAAGATGAACAGAAGCGCCATAGGAGAATCCATACACACGTAGAATTCTCTAAATTTCTCGAATTCTGTTGATATTTCACGTACATAATCCCTTGCTTCGTTTCTAGTGCTCGTCAGCAAACCAAGCACTTTTTTTCTTTTCTTTTTCGAGGAAGCTGCTGGAAGGCTGTCTGCCGTGGCTGGGCTAACACACGGAGACGGCGATTTTACCATGAGTAGCCACGACAGCCGGGCAGAATTGTCCACGAAGTTGCCGCGAGCGTGGAATAAGCCATCTGTGCGTCCAACGCAGGACACACAGCAGCAAATAAAACGCTTATTTATATGTTAGCACGACGAGTGCTAATTGAAAACTGCCGAACATCGAAATTGGTGTACACAGTCACCCGAAATAGGTCCCCGCACAAATTCGTGATTGAAATACCGTTTTGCTGATGTGCCTGCGTACGAGGGCAGCCACAAGAATGTAGAGACAACGTATGATCCGACAGACGCTGTTGACGAAGAAATGCTGAAACCAAGCGTTGAGGTGATCAGATGGCTTCTCGGAGCGGAAGCCTGGCTCTCCTTAATAACGTTAGCATAAAAAACCAACATAATTCATTCTTCGGCGATGTTCCAGACTTGTTTTGATAAACTGTTGAGCCATCGGCAAAACGTAAAAGTAGGCAGAATTGCTTATTTTTCCGCTGTAAAGGCGCCGTTATGTGATATTTCCGCCGCTGGGGGTGGCTGACCGCGCCCGGCCCCCATACGAGCAAAATATGCCGCCGCGGCTGCCAGGAGGCGCTGCCTGTGCCGCTTCAAGTAGCAGCGCACTAGCCCTATACCATTCATTCCCGTGCTCAGACACACCAACCTTCGTTTTATGTTTACGTGCTTACTTCCATTTCATTTTTAATTCTTCGCCCCAGCAGCCGCCCCCCTCCACCCCCCCCCCCCCCCTCCGGTCTTCAAGTTTCAATTTACCCCAGATTCCTTTTTCAGTCATTATTTTCGGCGTCCCCTGAAATTCTCACAGGCCTAGTGGAGTTCACGGTCTCGGGAGTGTCACCGCATTGACGAAAGAAAAAGCTATACATTCACTATACACTCACAAAACCACTCTTATGCGCAACAAAAAGTCACCCGAAAAGCCTCTGAGGATACAATGACCAGTATCGTTGGCGCCTGCCTCCAACAAGCTTGCTGGCTACACCGTTCCGCACGTCGCGGTCATAACGACGGCACCCTTTCTCCCCGAATCGCTCTTTGTTCGCTTTCAGTCGCCCCCTCGTCAATTAACTCTTCAAGTCGGGCCTACCACGAGCACCCCAGACATTCCTGGCTTTCTTGCATTATCATAAAAATTGAATAGGCTGGTTTAGCGATAGCTGAACAGTCGTCTTCACGTTTTCGACGTCCAGTTTACCCATTGTAGAAGCAGAAGTGACACCCCGCTCTACCAAGGAGCACGGCCGTTGGATGAGAGCACACGTCAGTGCGCCTTTCATCCAGCGGCCGTGCAAGGAGGCTGGTACCCGGCGGTGCCCAGCCTTTCCCACCCCCACCCCCGTTAGCGACCCCGCTGAAAGCACGATCCGTGGTTAGTGCGATCCGCGACCAGTGTTGAGGAAATGAACGCTGCATATCAACAGCCCTGAAAGCAGTAGTAAAACTGCGTGAAATGCTGCGCAGAGAAGGGAAAAAGCGTTTGAACTAGCTGTAGCTAAATAAATCGAGGTCGCGCTATCCCGCATTGAGTTATACAAAGTATTTTTGTGCGAGTACAGCGTTTTTTCTTACATGGTATAGTTGCTCAACCATGTCTTTCTCAGCTTTTTCGTTATTATAGTGATATTGTTATGAGCTGCACCACGTATCAACTGCCTTAATGTTACGTTCAGTTCTGCAATGTTTCTGGAATATTTGCTCAGTGCGCATTGTGCGAAAGAGTTCATAGTAATCATTGTTTTGTGCAATGAGAATAGTTTATAAGTCGCACGGTGTGCATGAAGGGTTGTTCTTTTTGCCATTGCTTCGTAAATGCAGTGTGGTATTTAATTGTTCATTTAAAAAAATTTTGAATTGTAAATTGTAGACTTCATACATGATAAGACATAAATTATGCCCATTTGATATGCATATTTGATTGAACACTGAAGGTGTTTTGTGGAAGCATATGTGTATGTTAACACCACAAGAACTTTTGTTATAAAGGTATTCATAGAAAACATTTAGATTTAGGGAGAACGTATACAAAGATTTTATTCTTTATGCTTCTATGTTCTCATCCATGTCATCACACACCGCCCAGTAAATGCATTATGTGTCATCCTTTCTTGTACACGCTTTTCCTTCCGCCTGATGTCAGCAACGCAGCGCTGCGACGTCATTTTCCGCAGTACTTCCAACATCTGATTTGAAAACTATAGTAAAATGAATGGTTGACAGTGTGCACTTGTGGCTTACCTATCACGCTTCACCGTGGAAAACTGCTTAGAGGATCTGGGTTATTCGCATTAGCTTTATAAAGCTTTTTTGGCTGCACAGCTTGCCCTGTGCGTCCGTTCGCGCACACACTCGAAATACCGGTCGCCCTAGTGCGGCCCATAGACGTAAACGCTGCCCGTAAACGCTACTGCACATGAAACTTTGGGTCGAGTTCACACCTCAGGAGCGGAGGCAAGTTTTATACATCAGGAAAAAACGCATGATGAGTTGATTCATTTTTATTTAAAAAGAAAACCTCGTGTCATGTTGTGTTCCTATGCTTATGCCTTTTTCTTCCTTTTTATGTTGTCACTCGTTAAAAATGATCGAAGAGTGAGAAGAATGACTGTCAGATGGTTTTCTTGACCTAAAAAAGGCCCTGCAACACTTTTTTCCAACTTTCTTGCGAAATCCTAAATGTTTGCAGACCGTAGTCAACTAACACATCCAGTACTTAGATTACGTGGTCGCAATGTCCTTCAGCCAAGAATTACGGCTCTATTCCCATCAGATAGCATACAAACTTGCTCTTTCCCCGTCTTGACGTTATTCGACCGCTCGAATTACGTCATTACAATGATGTAGCGGCCGCTTTCCTTCAGATGCACGTGAAGGAAAGAGTGAAAGCATTTATCGGAAGCGTTGCAGAGTCACTTTAATTAAAGGAGATTAGATAGCACTAAGGCTGCGAGCGCATCGAGAGCCTAACTGACCGGTCGCGTCGTTTTTTTTTTTGTAGATGAGGCAAATAAAACACATGCGTGAACATGATTTCGACAGACGTTGATAATCCAGGTATGAATAAATTAGGTGTAGCAGCGCGGAGAACCGGTCCCTGGTAACGCACCCGTACACGGTCAGCCAACGTGAGTACTGCGCGCAACCAGTTCGCCACCTCAGCGCCCGTGTATCGACGCTGGTCGGCTTACCGGGGTCCCGTACCGGAACCGGTTCTATGCTCTGTCTTGGACCCTTTACTACCAATGCGCCTCATGTCCAATGGCACATTAACGCCCCGTTTCCGTGTGGAATTTGCGCTGAGTTCTACTGCTTGGGTCCTACTTCTTGCACTGGAGTATATTCCTACCCTTCCCAACCTCACAACCGCCAGTGTTGCCGAGTGGTACGGAGCTCAAGCGTGTTTAAACGAACAGCGGAGACAGCTTCGGTACGGCGTCTGGTGCACGTCGAGCACGCACTACGCATGCGACCACCATTCACCGGGGACGCTTTACGATTGCGGTTCTATCCACTCGTCACAGCGCATGACATTTTTAGATGTTTTTTTTTTCTCCCTGCGGTTCTTCTTTTATACTGCCTAACCACTTCGATTCATAGAGTGAACGCCTCCGACGCGATTTTTTTGCTAGAAGAATGGTGCAATTAATTATTCTTACATCAACCCAACCTCCTCCTCCCTGACATCAAACCACTGTCAAGGATTTGCTCTGCGACAAGTAATGTCGGACACTTTCGAGTCATGCCACAATAGTTGTTTGTAAAGTCGTTCCACCATATGTGTCGCACTCTGCTGTTCGCTACTCAGAAACGCTCTAGTAACGGCGGCTGAAAAACGGCTTTAAAAAGGGGCGCGAAAACCTCCATCGTTCGGCTAAGTATGTTCGGAATAAAAAAAATCGGCGCTGGTAGGATATGACAATAACTTGGGATGTAAATGAAACCGGTCGAGTGGGTGATTCACTGTCGACATTTTTTTCACAGCGCAGTATACGAGGATAAAAGAAAGGACCCATAAAACAGGCGCTGAAAAGTTATTGACGAAACCACCATGTATATTATAATACATCCATGTATATATAATACATGGAACGGAAACAAAAGCCCACATTTTGGCATACTTTTTATGATGTCGCACCTTTCACATTTTTTTGGAAGCTCGCAGATACTGCAGATGCTCGTTTTTGGCGAGCCTCTTGTTTAAGCCAGCGCCTGTCTTGCGTTTTTTTTCTGTCCTTGTCTTCTGAGCTGTGGAATCGTGACGACGACAATTGAGTGCTGTCGGCCGTTTTCTCAATTTCCCTGGGAAGGCCTATATGAGCGCTCTTGTATTAAAACACAAAGGTTCAGGGCCTTTTATTCTTACAATTTTCGCATGTAGGAAAGTCTGCCACATCCAAGCACCCCAGACGGACATAAGGGTTTGCGTGTTGAGTCCACACAGAAATGCTACACTTTTAAAATGTTTTGAGCGGGTTTCCAAGTTATCCGATGTAAAAGGGTTGAGAGTTGGGCGAGTTGGTAATATGCATCTCAAAAAAAAAAAAAAAAAATCCGCGGAAATTAACGGGGTTTTCTGCTGTCTTCGTGTGTTCTTGTCCCCGTTAAACTGCGCGCAGTTTTTTTTTTTTTGAGATTATCCAATGTGACTGGAGCGGTAATATTACAGCGTAAGAATATATGTCCGCAGCAACAATAAGTGTCCAATTGGTCACGCTGGAACATGTAAGTGTTATAGTAGATTAATGTAGATTGATAGCTCCCAATTCTCTGAGGAATATCGAAAAAAAAATCACGAGACATTCCAGGTGAATGTGGATTACCAGCGAAGCTTGTTTTGGCACGTGACACGCAGGTGGCGCCAAATTTACGGGAAAGGTGTAAACAAATTTAATTTCTGTTGAGAGTTGACGATGGGCATCCTCAAGAAAGACATATTACATTTATCCACGCACTTTTATTTTGACTCTAATGAACGTGCAGACGGTGCATCATATTTAACCAGTCTACTGAAGATGCGTATCGAGTGTTGAGACGTATAAGCTTGAGGCCAAGAACGGCGAGCGACATTGGTTGGTGACCGCGTCCGCGTTCTGACAATGCATACACAGGGACATTTTTTTTCGAGCGCCCCACGGTTAAAGAACGCCCTCACTCTTGAGATACGTAACTTTTGTTTTGCATTGCATGAAAAAATACATAGGACACTATGTATTGAAATGAACTTCGACAAAAAATTTATTTGTCATGAGGCGCGCTCGCTGTCGTTGTTTGGGGACGTTCAGGTTCAGAAAAATAGAGAGACTGAGTGTGGTATAAAGGCCCTCCATTCTGTAAAGCGGGGCTACGGCGTTGTGAGCGTCCGTTGTGATGCTGACAAGAGGTCGCGGGTTAGATGCCGGCCGCGGCGGCCGCTTTTCTGGGAAGGCGAAAAGTAAAAACGCCCGTGTAGTCCGAGATTTCGGCGCCACTTTAAATATCCCCAGGTAGTCAACTAATCCGGACCCCTTCCACTATGGCGCGCCTCATCGCCTAGAAACGTCGCGCTGTGTAAACCCCACAACAATCAATCAAGCTTGAAGCAGGGGATTCCCCCTTTTGACCTGACGCTATAGCTCGCGATTCCCGGGCTTCTTTATGTGTATCCAACATGAACGTTTACCGATTCGCTCCATTTCGCGGATTGTATTCGGCCTTGTAACTGGTGTACACATATTCGGGGTGATTCAAATTCAAAACCTCCCTACAGTACATTCAGAGTTCATATACAGTGAGCACTCATGTTAGCGCAGTGGCTTCGTTATTCATATATCGCCGCAAAGATTTTCCGCAGTGGTAAATGGCGTGTTGGCCACGGGAATTCTTATTTCTAGAAAAACAAGAAAAAAGGAAAGAAAAAGGTTTTATGTGAATACGTTTTTAAGCGAAATATTGTGAATAGGGAGATCGACAATATAAATTAATGAATCCACCTAAGGTTAGGCTAGCTACTTTGAGACTTCATGCGATCGACACCGCTGACAGGAAATGCATAGTAAAATTTAATGTTCATCAGACGCGATATCCGTTCAGTGAACTGCAGTTTTGGTTCTGCCATGAGGTGAGATCCGCATTTATGTGTAGGTTTGTTTTATGTGTTTCTTATGTTTAGCGTGTATTTTTATAGGCACCTTGCACGCATTACTTGTCACACACGCTAAAACTTGTACTTGTGTCTTTTTTAGCTATTTTACTCAATGCCCTATCCGAAGAAACTGAGAGATACTCGTAAATAAATAAATAAACATAGTGTACAATATTACTCATAGGGAAGTTAAGCCCTTAGTTGAAGCACTAGTTACAAGTCTTTATTTGATAGTCGGTGTGTCCGTCAGTTCGCATTGTGCGAAAAGGTAATAATGGGCAGTGACAAAGGAATTCTAAAACTAATTGATACGTCACGATGTCTGAAAATGAATCAATTCCAGAACTTCATTGAAGTAGCTAAGGTGACGCACCGGGAATATCACTCGCAGGTACTTTTTTGAACGCGTTTTGAAATTTCATGCTTTCTGCTTCACAGTAATTACATGCGTCCCTCAATTGAATTTTCTCAAAAGCCAGGCAAGAATACCAACCTTCGGAAAAAGAAACGGCCGGTTGCTGCCGGTTGCATTTTTTTACTCAACAATATCGTTGCACAGTTGTAGCTGTCCGAAATAAGTAGTTATTATCGAATGTTTTCTTCTGGTGGTATGAAATGTGCAGTAAACAGGAAAATAACGTCGTAGATAGACATAAGCCGTATATCTAGTAGTCGTCGTGAATTACTTCGCAGTGGACAACCTTCCCAAGCTCCACCAAAATCCCAACGCAGAGGGCTTGCCGCTTTCAGAGTAGAGGGCAGCGCAATGAAACGGGACGAAGCGAAGACGAGACAAGCCCAAAGCACTTGTGTTTGTCTCGTCTTCGCTCGTCCCGTTCATTGCTCTGCCCTCTACATTTGAACTTATGCCAACCGACTCAAGCTTCAACTCTTCTGATGCATCCCCTTGCCACCCCACAATAGTCGCGGGGGAACTCTATTGAAGCGAATCCCCGCTCACAGACGAACAATTGACTTGAGGAGCAGGAGTTGACCCCACCGTCGCCGTTGACAGTCAAACAGGTCTAACGCCGCGACTGCCCCGAGAAGAATGCGGGAAGACAGCCTTGTAGGGAGGACTCGATTCGAGTATGCCACGAGGTGGCCGCTTTGAGAAATAGAGGCGCTTGGGCAGGAATCCTGAACTATAACAATGTTTTTTACCTCACCGGATGGCGGACGATAAACAGAAGCCACCAGTGTGTTCAGACACTTCACAGTGATTGACTCATAATCTTTACATCCATATGAAAACTCGGACAACACGTCATATTGAAAGTTATTTTTTAGGTAAAGGGAAGTATCAGTACCCCACCAGAAAAGACACCCTGTTTAAAACGCGCGGTTTTATACTCGACAAGCGCAACTATATGTCTTGGTCGCACGAAAACCGCGTTTCAGTAAAAGCTCAAACGTGAAATTTGTGATCAAGGGATTGCAAGGCGGCACAAATTCAAGTAATGCATTTTTCATATTGCTGATGCTTTCGTGAAAGATAGATGTGGTATTGTTCGAACTTAAAGAGGAAGTGCAAACAAGATTATTAAACAACTCTTTGTTCTAGAATAATTGCACGAGGCACTGCCATAAAGGGAAAAAAAGAAACGACAAAACACAATCGTTAGCACACGGTGCCTTTTCAGCAGATCTCATCAAGGTAGGCTTAGCATTCAACTCTAATGACCGGCTCGCCGTCTGCCTTGCGCGCTAACAGCTTTCCATTTCTTTACCAGGCGTACTCGTAACCGATCTTGGCGGTGTTAGCTTTCATCATCCACAACAGCTTTTAAAGCAAAGCTTTTTACCTCTACCCCCCAAGGGTTCTTTCGCGACCGTTGGTGTCACCAGAAAACTCCCGCGTACAAATAAAAGAATTCACTGGCCCCGCCGGGAATCGAACCTGGAACTAATAGACTAACAAAGCGAGAGCCCGTTGTCTTACTGATTTAGCTACGAGCCCACGCGAAGACGGGGAAGACAGGTGGTGTACTCACCAAGCACATCTACGGGTTTACCCCCTGCGTTCTCGCTGAATGCTACGTGAAAGTGTCACGCGACCACTCACGCACGTCTAGAGGCCCTGTGCGCACCTTACTCATGTGCTAAGAGTTACAAAAATTAAAGGGAGCTCACACCAATGCATGGCATCTCACTTCTAGTACGCCAATGTGCTAAAGGCTGTGGCCTCCAGTGTTCACGTAAACAATCACAGCTCCTTGTCGTCCGCTCTCACACCAAATCAAGGAATACATTCAAATACTCCTTGATGGCCAGGCTATCACTCCAAGCCCAAGCATCAAGATCCTGAGCCTACATCTCGAGGCTAACACTAAGATTGACGACTACTTGGAGCGCCTCAAAAACAGCATTAATCGAATCATACGCATGATCAGGCGAGTTGCCACCAAGATGCGGGGCCTAACGGAATCCGGTACCTTTCGATTAATTCGAGATTTTGTCCTCTAGAAAGTCACTTAGGTCAAGCCCCTGTCTTTTTCTCAACAAGGAAGACATAGAGATGCTTTATATAATAATCAGAAAGGCGGTCGAGCAGGCCATTGGTATTCTCATGAGTGCGTCCACACAGAGGCTGCTTAGCACGGGCTGCACAACACGGTGGAAGAACTGATAGAAGGCCATCTTTCTAACCAGAAGGTCCGACTCAGAACTGCGGTGGGTAACCGCATGCTTCACCAGATTGGCTGGGCAGCCCAGAATGTCACTGCGCTTGATGTACTCCCAGACTCTTGACGACTAAAACTAAAGATGCTCCCCTTGCTTAGAAATATGAACCCCTTACAAGACGAGGGTCACCGAAAAGCACGGGCTCAAGCGCTAAACACCACCCTCGGTGGGAATCATGCAGTTATCTACACAGACGCCTCCAAACATCGAGGGCAGCCATTCGCCATCATTGTGGATACCTCCAGAACTAACCTCCTTGCGTGTACCTCGCTTAGGACCCAAGAAATGACGGCAACAGAAGAGGAGGCAGCCCTCACCTTGGCTCTCACTCAACCAGGGGTTCGGAGGGTAGTCACCGATTCCCAGCTAGCCTACTGGAATTACCAGTCGGGTTGGGTGTCCTGCCCTGCACTGCACTCCCCAAACGGTTCCATTCAGCTAATCTGGACACCCCCTCACGCTTTAATGGAGGGCAACAAATACGCCCACCCAACAAGCCTACGCTTTTACCTCCTGTGCTATGAAGCTGCACGACGGCAGTCACCCGCTTGTAACGTTCAGGGAGATAACCCAGCATTATCGCCTTCTGAGGCAGACCGTACCTTCGCCTTACCCTGACCTTTCCAGAAAACAACAAACTACCCTACGGCTCATACGATCCGGGCTCCTTCCCACAGCCTACGCGTCTTCACTTAAAGCGCTAGACACATGTACGATTGGTACACGCGATTCGTATGCGACTGATCGTTACGACTGTCACCACGACTAGTCGTACGCGTGAATTTGAGACACATGGCCCGATGCGGGTGTGCGATGCCTCGTCGGCGCCGCTCCGCCCACTGTTTTTGCTCCATGGTCAACTACGACGATCGCTGAGCTGAATTTGTAGATTCCGCGCGTTTAATCGCAAAAAATGGATAAAGCAGGCAATCGTGAAGCGTTTCCTGCCTTCGGAAACAGTTCGCGCACAGGCCGGCCGCTCCTGCCAGCTCGGACACTCAGCGGCTCGAACCGGCGCAGACCACGGTAGCAACCGCTTGTCGCTGCTCTTCTGAATCAATCTGATCGTTAAAATGAAGTTCCACATGCGAGAAAGTAGGTGTTAGTGTGGTGAAAAATTGTGCTAGGGATTGTTATCAGGGCTTATTTTAAAAGCGGCGATCAGAAAAAATCGCGCCAATCCACCCCGTGAATGTGGTTGGAAAGCAAAGCTGTAAACGGCACCCATAACGATTACTCATGCGACGTCACTTAAAATCCCTCACATCGCTCTACAAATAGTAAAACCAGAGAAAAGTGAAATGCACTTAACCACACCATTTATTACTTCAAAGAGATATTCTTGGTAAGGTTAAATCAATGCATGATGCATGAACGGTGTTTGGTTGAGTTGTATTGGTGTAGCAAGAGTGGAAACTTTTTTTTATAAAATCAAAGTAAGCTCCAACCCGGTGTTAGACGATCTGACTTCTCCGTCTCTGCGCCGTGGACGGAGGCGACGAGACTTGCGGCTGAGAAGGAGGAAAGAAGAAATACTTCTGTTCATATTTTTGAAGGGCCCAGAGTGCAGCCTTGGGGAGTGATTCCTTCTTCTGTGGGGCCCATATGCAGTCCGCGCGGCCTGTGTTCTGTCCACCCGCTGAAGCTGGGTAGGTAGAGAGGGCTTGGACAGCCGCATCTCCCATTGCTCTTGTTGGGTAGTTGACGGAAAGAGAGGAGGGTGCTCAGGGCTAAAGTCGCACACCCCGATTACGGGGCGGAGTATTCCTACTTCTGAGAAAAATTTACATTCAGCGTCGTAGCGATTCGGATGCATTACGTGAAGACGCGTAGGCGGTGGGAAGGAGCCCGGATTGTATGAGCCGTAGGGTAGTTTGTTGTTCTCTGTAAAGGTCAGGGTAAGGCGAAGGTACGGTCTGTCTCAGAAGGCGATAATGCTGGATTATCTCCCTGGACGTGACAAGCGGGTGACTGTCCTCGTGCAGCTCCATAGCACGGGAGGTAAAAGCGCAGGCTTGTTTGGGTGGGCGTATTTGTTGCCCTCCATTGAAGCGTGAGGCGGTGTGCAGATGAGCTGAATGGAACCGTTTGGGGAGTGGTTTTTTAGCACGCATAGTGCAGGTCAAGACACCCAACCCGACTGGTAATTCCAGTAGGCTTGCTGGAAATTGGTTACTAGCCTCCGAACCCCTGGTTGAGTGAGAGCCAAGGTGGTGGCTGCCTCTTCTGCTGCCGTCATTTCTTGGGTCCTAAGCGAGGTACACGCAAGGAGGTTGGTTCTGGAGGTAGCCACGATGATGGCGTATTGCTGCCCTAGATGTTTGGAGGCGTCTGTGTAGATAACTGCATGAGCCCCACCGAGGGTGCTGTTTAGCGCTTGAGCCCATGCTTTTCATTGACCCTCGTCATGTGAGGGGTTCATATTTCTAAGCAAAGGGAGCATCTTTAGTTTTAGTCGCCAAGAGTCTGGGAGTACGTCAAGCGGACTGACATTTTGGGCTGCCCAGCCAATCTGGTGAAGCATGCGGTTACCCACCGCAGTTCTGAGTCGGACCTTCTGGTTAGAAAGATGGCCTTCTATCAGCTCTTCCACCGTGTTGTGGAGCCCGTGCTAAGCAGCCTCAGTGTGGACGCACTCATTAGGAGACCAATGGCCTGCTCAACCACCTTTGTAATCATTATGTAAAGCATCTCTATGTCTTCTTCGTCGAGAAGGCGATAGGGGATTGTCGTAAGTAACTCTCGAGAGGACAAAAGCTTCAATTAATCGAAAGGTACCGGATTCTTTTAGGCCTCGCTTCTTGGTGGCAACTCGCCTGATCATGTGTATGATTAGATTAATGCTGTTTTTGAGGCGCTGCAAGGAGACGTCACTCTTGGTGTTGGCCTGGAAATGTAGGCCCAGGATCTTGATGCTGGGGTGTGGAGTGATGGCCTGGTCATCAAGGAGTATTTTGATGTATTCCTTGATTTGGGGTGAGGGCGGACGACAAGGAGCTGTGATTTTTTACGGGAACACTGGAGGCCACAGGCTTTACACATTGGGGTACTAAAAATGAGATTCCATGGATTGGTGTGAGCTTCCTTTAATTTTTGTAACTCTTAGCACATGAGCAAGGTGCGCACAGGGCCGCTAGACGGGCGTGAGTGGTCGTGTGACGCTTTCACGTGGCATTCAGCGAGAAGGCAGGAGGTAAACCCGTAGATGTGCTTGGTGAGTACACCATTTGTGTTCCCGTGTTCGCGTGGGCTCGTAGCTGAATCGGTAAGACAGCGGTCTCTCGCCTTGTTAGTCTATTAGTTCCAGGTTCGATTCCCGGCGGTGCCAGTAAATTCTTTTATTTGTTCGCTGGAGTTTTCTGGTGACACCAACGGTCGCGAAAGAACCCTTGGGGGGTAGAGGTAGAAAGCTTTGCTTTAATATCTGCCGCGATGCAAGCCTACGCTGACCGGCCGCCGCGGCGCGCGGCGGGCGGTGCGCCGACCGGTCGAGAGATGGCAATACCTGCGCGGAAGCATCGAAACAGGCTACGCAGATGTTCAACTACGACGATCGCTGAGCTGAATTTGTAGATCCCGCGCGTTTGTTCGCAAGAAATTGTTAAAGCAGGCAATCGCGAAGCGTTTTCTGCCTTCGGAAACAGTCCGCGCACACGCCGGTCGCGCCTGCCAGCTCGGCACACTCAGCGGCTCGAACCGGCGCAGACCACGGTACCAACGTGCTTGTCGCTGCTCTTCTGAATCAATCTGATCGCTAAAAAGAAGTAGCTTATGCGAGAAAAGGGTTGATAGTGTGGTGAAAAGTTGTGTTACGGATTGTCATTCGCAGTTACACAGATAGCGGCGATCAAATATCCGCCAGGATGCTAAGCCTAAAGTTCTCAACATCCGAGCTGACCAGAGCAACGCACGCCGGTTGCGGTGGGTTGGGGCTCAGCGGGCTCTCATTGGCTGTGGAATCACGACGATTGCAACGATGGCACGACTGCATCTGGCTTGCCAGACGCACGTCGTGAGCCTCCTCCGACCAGCGATCGACGCCAAAACAGGTCCTAACGATCAATCGTAACGATCAGTCGCATGCGAATCGCGTGTACCAGTCGTACATGTGTCCAGCGCTTAATGCATCCGAATCACTACGACGCTGAATGTAAATTTTGCTCAGAAGTAGGAACACTCCGCCCCGTAATCGGGGTGTGCGACTTTAGCGCTGAGCACCCTCCTCTCTTTCCGTCAACTACCCAACAAGAGCAATGGGAGATGCTGCTGTTCAGGCCCTCTCTACCTACCCAGCTTCAGTGGGTGGACAGAACACAGGCCGCGCGGACTGCATATGGGCCCCACAGAAGAAGGAATCACCCCCCAGGTCTGCACTCTGGGCCGTTCAGAAATCTGAACCGAAGTATTTCTTCCTCGTCCTCTTCCTTGTCTGCCGCAAATCTCGTCACCTCCGTCCGCGGCGCAGAGACGAAGAAGTCAGGTCGTCTAACACCGCTTTGGAGCTTTAATTTTACAAAAAAAAAGTTTTCTCTCTTGTGCTACACCAATACAACTCAACCAAACACCGTTCATGCATCATGCATTGATTTAACCTTACCAAGAATATCTCTTTGAAGTAATAAATGGTGTGGTTAAGTGCATTTAACGTTTCTCTGCTTTTACTATTTGTAGAGCGATGTGAGTGAATTTAAGTGACGTCGCATGGGTAATCCTTATGGGTGCCGTTTACAGCTTTGCTTTCCAACCACGTTCACGGGGTGAATTGGCACTATTTTTTTGTTTGCGGTGTTAGATTATCAAGAAAGCACTATTACGAGCAATAGGAAAGGGAGCACAGGAACGCCGAGAAAACACCCTTAGACCCAGCTAGCTATGGGTGATACGTAGCGGCCGCCATCGGAAACAAAGTGGAAAGGGGATCGCTGTTCTAACAACTGTTCGCATTACCGTCGTGAATATCGCCAGCAGGCAGTGATAACACCATACCTCGGCAAAGTTGGCGCGGCTCACTCAAACTCACTCACCAATTTTTTTTTTCGAATCACCACTCACTCAAAACTCAGACTCAATGCTGAGCAGCACATCTGCGCTCACTCAAACTCAAACTCACATTGAGCTCAAAACTCAGAACTCACTCGGACTCAAAACTCAAAATGTACTCAGAACTCAAAATGTACTCAAACTCAAAATGTAATCAAAACTCAAAATGTACTCAAACTCAAAATGTACTCAACTCAATTTGGACTCAAAACTCAAAATGTACTCAAACTCAAAATGTACTCAACTCAAAGTGTACTCAAACTCAAAATGGACTCAAAACTCAAAATGTACTCAAACTCAAAATGAACTCAAAACTCAAAATGGACTCAAAACTCAAAATGTACTCAAACTCAAAGTGAACTCAAACTCAAAATGGACTCAAAACTCAAAATGTACTCAAACTCAAAATGAACTCAAAACTCAAAATGGACTCAAAATTCAAAATGTACTCAAACTCAAAGTGAACTCAATACTCAAAATGTACTCAAACCTCAAAATGTACTCAAACTCAAAATGTACTCAAAACTCAAAATGTACTCAAAACTCAAAATGTACTCAAACTCAAAATGGACTCAAAACTCAAAATGGGCTGAGAACTCAAAATGAATTCAGAACTCACATGGCCTCACAGAGATTGAGACAGTCAGAGAGTGAGAGTGAGAGTTTGAGATTGTGAGATTGAGAGTGTGAGAGTGAGAGTGAGAGTGAGAGTGTGAGTGTGAGTGAGAGTGAGAGTGTGAGTGTGAGTGTGACTGAGTGAGAGTGAGAGTGAGAGTGTGAGTGTGAGTGTGAGTGAGTGAGTGTGAGTGTGAGAGTGAGAGTGGGAGTGGGAGTGAGAGTGAGAGTGAGAGTGGGAGTGAGTGTGAGAGTGAGTGTGAGTGTGAGTGTGAGTGAGAGTGTGAGTGTGAGTGTTAGTGTGAGTGTGAGTGTGAGTGTGATGTGAGAGTGAGAGTGGAGTGTGATTTGAGTGGAGTGGAGTGTGAGTGTGAGTGCGAGTGAGAGTGTGAGTGTGAGTGTGAGTGTGAGTGTGAGAGTGAGAGTGTGAGTGAGTGTGAGTGTGAGTGTGAGAGTGGGAGAGTGGGAGAGTGTGAGAGTGGAGAGTGTGAGTGTGGTGAGTGAGAGTGGAGTGTGAGGTGTGGTGTGCGGTGGAGTGGTGTGGAGTGAGAGTGTGAGTGTGAGTGTGAGTGAGAGTGTGAGTGTGGTGTGAGTGTGGTGCGGTGTGAGTGTGGTGCGGTGAGAGTGGAGTGAGGTGGGTGTGAGTGTGAGTGAGAGTGAGGAGTGTGGTGCGGTGGAGTGGCGTGTGAGTGTGAGTGTGAGTGAGAGTGTGAGTGTGAATGTGGTGTGGTGAGAGTGGAGTGTGACTGAGTGAGAGTGAGAGTGTGAGTGTGAGTGGTGGACGTGGTGTGAGTGTGAGAGTGAGGTGGGAGTGGGAGTGCGAGTGAGAGTGAGGTGAGGTGAGTGTGAGTGTGAGTGAGAGTGTGAGTGTGGTGTTAGTGTGAGTGTGAGTGTGAGTGTGAGTGAGCGTGAGAGTGAGAGTGTGCGTGAGAGTGAGAGTGAGAGTGTGAGTGTGAGTGTGAGCGTGGCGTGAGAGTGGCGTGTGGTGAGCGTGTGAGTGTGAGTGTGAGTGTGAGTGGCGAGTGGAGTGGTGTGCAGTGGAGTGGGAGAGTGTGAGAGTGTGGAGTGGAGAGTGAGAGTGTGAGTGTGAGTGTGAGTGTGAGTGAGTGCGAGTGCGAGTGCGAGTGCGAGTGGAGTGAGAGTGTGAGTGGAGTGGAGTGAGAGTGAGAGTGTGAGTGTGAGTGAGAGTGTGAGTGTGAGTGTGAGTGGAGTGAGAGTGAGAGTGGAGTGTGAGTGTGAGTGTGAGTGGGTGAGGTGAGAGTGAGATGGAGTGTGAGTGTGAGTGTGAGAGTGAGGTGAGAGTGAGGTGAGTGTGAGAGTGTGAGTGTGAGTGTGAGTGTGAGTGTGGTGTGAGTGAGAGTGAGAGTGGAGTGTGGTGTGAGTGAGAGTGAGAGTGAGGGGGAGTGTGAGTGTGCGTGTGCGGGAGGTGAGAGGGGAGTGTGAGTGTGGTGTGAGTGTGAGTGTGAGTGAGAGTGGAGTGAGAGTGAGGTGAGCGTGAGCGTGAGAGTGTGAGTGTGAGTGTGAGTGAGAGTGGAGTGAGGTGGAGTGTGGGGTGTGAGTGAGAGTGAGAGTGAGAGTGTGAGTGTGAGTGGAGTGAGAGTGAGAGTGGAGGTGTGAGTGTGAGTGTGAGTGTGGTGAGGTGAGAGTGAGAGTGAGAGTGAGAGTGAGTGAGTGTGAGTGAGAGTGTGAGTGTGGACCTTTTGCTGTATACCTTTTGCGATATCCTCATAATTATAACCAGAAAGCATTTTCATATTTGTCCCACGTGACCCCCTCGACGAGACCTTTAATTTGATACCCCAGCACACCCTAGCAGGGTCATATGGAATTCATACCAGTCAAACTAACCATGACTCATGACTGTAACCAGGACGCATTATTTAGGTGTCCGACATGATTCCCCTAACTGGAACCTTCAATTTGACGCCCACATGCTTCAGCGGCCTCACCTTGAATTTAACCCCATCTATGACTCATAATGACCATCTCATGATTCGAACTACGAAGCCTTTTTTTTTTATTTGTACCACGTGATTCCCCTCTTCAAGACCGTAAATTTGATACCCTACACTCCCTAGCGGGGTCACTCGAATTTTACCCCAATATAAGACTCGCCATGGACAATCTAATGGTTATAACCAGGAAGCATTTTGTATTTCTCCCACGTGATTCGGCTCATCAAGACCATTGATTTGATACCCATCACATCCTAGCGGAATCAATTTGAACGTTTAAACCAATCAATGACTAACCATGACTATCTCATGATATAGCCCTACCACATTTTTGTCCCACGTGATTTTCCTTATCGGAACCTTCAATTTGATACCCCGGACACCCAGTGGCATCATTGTGAATTTTAACCTAATTTATGACCCATTTTGACTATGTCATGATAATAATCAGGAAGCACGTGATTACCCTCATCGAGACCTTTAATTTGATACGCCCTAGCGTCATGAACCTGAATTTTAACCGAATCTTTGATTTACCATGACTACGTCATGATATATCCATATCTCATGTTCGTCCCGAATGATTCCCCACATCGAGACCTTGAATTTGATTCCCCACATGCCCTCGCAGCGTAATTTTGAATTTTAACCCAATCTATGACTCATTATGACTGCCTGATGACTACAATCAGGAAGCATTTTTTTTATTACCCCGCGTGATTCCGTTAATCCGGACCTTTCATTTGATACCTTACACCGCCTTAGCCTCATCAGTTTCACTTTTCACCCAATCTAATGTGGTCATTATTCTGTCTTAAGGGGCGCTGCCCAGTCAATTCAGCTAATTCATTTGAAACAGTAGAAAGGACAGCCCCCGCCCCCATTTTCCCCCCGGCTCTCACCTCTTCCTTTGTGACCCCTAGTATATCAAGCCGTTAACAGTAGCAGGCGAACAAACCAGCACGCCAGCGCCGCCGTGTGCTTTCCCCACCACCCTTTCCCACGCTCTTAGTGGATCTCGTCAGGAGGAAAAGTTAAGACAACCCTTTTTTATGACCTCACCAGTCAATTATCACTCACGCGCCCAGCCGCGAAAATTAGGTATACAGCAAGTGCTTATGGCCATAAAAATTCAACAAGAAACTAAAAAAATCAGACACCACCTCCCTCCCAACCGATCATGCAGATCGCGATTGGTGCCATACCCGCAGGTAACTTGAATTCCGAGCCAACAGTGACGCCATGAAACTTAACAGCCAACCATAGCTGCCTGCTAGGCTACTCATATGTACTCAAACTCCAAATGGACTTAAACTCCTATTTACTCAGAACTCAAATGTACTCAAAACACTCAATATGTAATCAAACTCAAAATGTGCTCAAACTCAAAATGTACTCAGAACTCAAATGGACTAACTCAATACTAGAACTCAAATGGACTCAAAACTCAAAATGACTCAAACTCAAAATGGACTCAAACTCAAATGTACTCAGAACTCAAAATGAGCTCAAACTCAAATTGTACTCAGAACTCAAAATGAACTCAAACTCAAAATGGACTCAAACTCAAAATGTACTCAGAACTCAAAATGGACTCAACTCAAAGTGTACTCAGAACTCAAAATGGACTCAAACTCAAAATGTACTCAGAACTCAAAATGGACTCAAACTCAAATTGTACTCAGAACTCAAAATGGACTCAAACTCAAAATGTACTCAGAACTCAAAATGGACTCAAACTCAAAATGTACTCAGAACTCAAAATGGACTCAAACTCAAAATGTACTCAGAACTCAAAAATGGACTCAAACTCAAAATGTACTCAGAACTCAAAATGGACTCAACTCAATCGGACTCAAACTCCAGTCGTGATCACTCGGTCTCAAAACTCACTCAAGCTCAAACTCACCATGCCACACTAGCCTCGCGCTCACTCAAACTCAAACTCACGCGTGAGTTTGAGTACAATGAGTTCTGAGTGAGTGGACTCATGAGTGAGTTTGCCGACCTCTGGATAACACTGTTAGATATTGCGCAACTGTTAACATCTTGCGCCTAATCGTTACAAAAGGTAGCACTGTTCCTTACTTGGATATTTATTTATGGTATATCTTGTAAATCGGGAAAAAAATGGGCTGTAAGGGTGAGTTAAAAATAGGTTTGTTGGCGCTTGCCGAATATTAAAAAAAGCCAATAAAATAAGACAATAGCGTCATCCCAGCTCATGCTCGTCCTTTTTTTTGTTCGTTGGTGGCGTCACTCCACCGCGTCATTCATAATAACGCGTCATTCCACCGCTGACTTGAACGGCAGCCTCCATTCCAAAAGGGGGGAACAGCGCAAACTCAGACAAACACAAGAAGAAGAAAGTGACAAACACGAGCGCTGACTTACAACTGATTTTTATTCCTTGGCTTTTCACATATATAAGCAAATAGTCAAGAAACACAAGAAAAGCCGAAAATTCCTCGATAACGGGAGATAACCAAACCGCTCGTCACGCTTCACCGACGCCTTGTGCCACAAACACTTGCTGTACTACTGAGGGACAGATAATTAATCTCTTTCTGCGAGAGGGACAAGGAGGGAAGGCTAACCCATTTTTCTTTTCTGCGCAATATTTCTGCGGCTTCAATAATTTCTCTTGTTATTTTATCTTTGTGTCTTGAAATGACCTGCGTTTCTTGAAAGATTGGGGCGCAGCCGCGGCAATCCCGACAGTGCGCACCTAAGTGGCCGCTAATCGCCGTATGTACGTTATAGTTATGTTCTTTTAATATTTCAATGAGGCATCGTCCAGTTTGGCCTACGTGTTTGTCACTTTCTTCTTCTTGTGGTGTGTCTGAGTTTGCGCTGTTCCCCCCTTTTGGAATCATGCACCAACTCGCCCAAGCCTGACCCTTGCAGCCTCCATTCTTTAGGGCAGAGGCGCCGTAGAGAGCCTTGGTGGATGCGGTGTCACGTTGAAGGCGCTTTCCACTCATGTTCTATTGCTTCCCATGGTTGATCGGAGTTCGCCAATTCCTTGGGGCAACTTCGGAACGGTTCACTTTCACACGGTCCCGAATATGCTCCATAATGTTCATGTAGGCACGCCTCACGCAACCGCTGAAGTTGCATTACCCCTTGCTCTTCCAAAAGGCGCACCACGACCTTCGATGTGTGAACGGAGACAAGCCCTGCTGGAAAACTAGCCCCATCTGGGTGCGGTCCGGTAAAACACATAGGGGATGATTTGTTGCTCGAGCAGAGTGCAATACGCAGCGCTGGTGAGCCTACCATCACCAGTGGGCCTACGCCTTCGTGGGAAATCGCCCCTCCAGACGTTCACAGACACGCGTTCGCTGGCCGCCACCTCCTCGATATTCTGCGGACTAAAGCGGGTGTTTTCGGTCCACCACACTCTCTTTGGTTGGTTCAAGCGGCTTGAGAACGTGGAATCATCAGGGAAAACCACACACTTCCACTCACTCTCGCTCAAGCTGCGGTGTTCATTAGTGAACCCAGTGCTTTGTTGGCTGCGGTGAGCAGAGGTTTCTGGGCGGCGATGCGACCTCGCTGTCATGGCTTCCTCTAAGCCTTCGCCGTACCGTGCGTGCTGGTGCTCAAGTTTGCCAGGCCAAGATCACCTCGAACGTCCTTTGCACTTTTAAATGGTTTGTCGTTGAGGGCAGCCACGATGCAAATGTCTTGGTGATTCCACGCTGATCGGGGTCGCCTGGGGTGCGGCGCTTCGTTTATATGCCCTTCGTCTCGGAAACGCTTGACCGTTTTCAGTGGGCGGCCTGTCACGAGAGCAACGTTGCGCTGCGTATAGCCTCTGTTTAGACATTTTTTTACATCTTCCCGCTGTTTAAGAGGCACTCAAGGCCTCTTGAGGCTAAAAAATCACGGTTGTCTGCTCTGCGTGGGCTACTGCAGTGAGCGACGGGAATTTTTCTGAAGGAACTTGGTGCCACAAAGTCGCACGAGAGACAGTTTATCGATAGTTTCTTTTCATTTTTTCTGTATTCTATTCGCCTCGTCATTGGTTCTAGCGCCGCCACTGTTCAAGGTGCCACTAACAATTGGGTGTGTCGATTCAAATAAAGAATCGGTTTGAAATACAGGACGAGCTTGGTCTAAGGGTACTAACAAGCGGTTGTTCGAAGAAAAAAAAAGAATAATGAAAGAAAATAAAATTCGCGCTAATCCACCCTGCGAATGTGGTTGGAAAGCAAAGCTGTAAACAGCACCCACAACGTTACCCATGCGGCGTCACCTAAATTCAGTCACATGATAGACCTGCTGCAAAGCGCCCTGGAAACGACTACGTACTCGTCACGGACCCCACCAGGATAGGCAACTCCGTGGCAAGGGACACTACACCAGACCTCACTTTTGTCAAGAACGATCGAACGGGCAAGATTGCGTGTGCAAACACCGAAGTTGATCTTGGCAGTGACCACTACATTCTCGAGATCACGATACCCAGTCCGATCGGGGGTAACACCGTGCTGCACAAATGGACAGATTGGGACTGTTTCCGACAGAACCAACCCAATTATTGTCCGGTCATCCGAGACATAGGTGAGTGGTCCGCCCGCGCTTCGCAAAGCCGTGCGATCAGCCACCAAAACCGTGGAGACCGACGAAGACATAGTAAGCGTGGATAGCCGCCTGCCCACCTCATCGAGGCCTAACACTCCATCATGGAACGCTGGAAGAAACAGAGACTGAACCGTAAACTGCGCAATAAAGTGGCCGAGTTAAATCGGGCCATCGAGATGCACTGCAAACTCCTGTGCAGACAGCAGTGGAACGAGATCTGTAACAAAGCCGAGATCTGTGGCAGAACGTGGAACCTCCTACGACACCTGATTGATGAGGCTAAAACCAAGTCACACCAACGAGACCGCCTCGCTAGGCTCATGCACACAGCGGTGCAGCAGGAAGGTAAAAGACGCTGTGCTCAGAAGCTGGCGGACAAATACCTACCTGCTACCCCCACGGAGCTCCACCCACCGCACGCAGGGTCACCAAATGCGTGGCTAGACCGGGACGTCACGATGGCGGAGGTGCGAGCTGCGCTGCACGAGCTAAACACCCGCTCGGCAGCCGGCCCGGACCTGGTTATGAACAAGATGCTTAAAAACCTAGACGACCCATGGATAGAGACCCTTACCCAATACTACAATGAGTGCTGGCGATCGGGCAGGCTGTCGTGCCAGTGGAAATGTGCCAAGACCATCCTGATCCCTAAACCGGGCAAGCCGCCAGACACCAACAACCCTCCGTCCAATCGCGCTAACGTCCTGTGTGGGCAAGGTGCTGGAGCGCGTGCTCGCGCGCCGATGGCAAGACTACCTCGAAAAGGAAGGCCTATATCCAGACTCCATGATAGGGTTCAACACTAGCTGAGCACGCAAGACGCCATGCTCTAGCTTAAGGCGGAAATAATCGACAATGAAGGCACGAGAGATAACAGAGTAATCCTTGGCCTGGATCTCCAGAGTGCTTTCGACAAGGTAAAGCATTCGGCGATCTTGGCACAAGTTTCCAAGTTGAACATGGGCGAAACCAGCTATAACTATATCAAGGACTTCCTTACGGATCGGATGGTAGAACTGCACGCAGGGGGGACCTACAGCTAAAAGAAGATGCTTGGAAGCACAGGCACGCCGCAAGGATCGGGTCGTCTCACTGTTCCTCTTCCACCTCGTCATGATTGGGGTTGCGGAGGCACTAGCGCGAACGGGCGTCCGGCATACCATATACGCCGACGACATCACGCTCTGGGTCGCCGGCGGCAGCGTCGCATACATAGAGAGTCAACTGCAAGCGGCAGTCACCGCCATCGAGCAGCATCTGGTTGGTACCGGCCAGCTCTGTTCGCCTAGCAAGTCTGAACTACTCGTGCTCGCACCGAAACGCAGGGGCAATACGCCGCAGCGCGAAGCCAACCGTATCAAAATAGTCACCGCATTGGGGCAACGCATCCCCGAAGTAACAAGACTCAAGGTTTTGGGCATGATCATTGACAAGAACAACAGCAACGGTAAAACCCTTGCCAAGCTCAACAGCAAGATGGCCGAGGCAATTCGCCTCATTCGCCGCATTTCTTCGAGAAGAACGGGCATGAAGGAGGACAACCTCGTGAGACTCGTCCAGTCCTTCGTGATCAGCCACATTACGTACGTGGCCGCGTACCATAACTGGAGGGTTATGGAACGGGGCAAAGATCAATAAACTCATACGTAAGGCTTACAAATCGGCACTGGGTCTCATGGAAAGCACGAGCACTGCGCGCTTACTACAACTAGGAGTGCACAACACCCTGAAAGAAATCACGGAGGCGCAGCTGGTGGCACAGCTGGAGCGTCTCTCCATGACAAAGACCGGACGCCAAATCCTCGAGAACCTTGGCGACAACCCTCGCACGCCGGACCAGCAACAGCGCGACATAAACGAGGAAGCGATGGCACACATATGCGTTGACCCAGTACTTAGAAACGTGCACCCGGAGCACAACAAGGAGAGGCGTGCAGCGCGGGCCAAAGCCCTCATCAAGATGCATGCCCAAGACGGGCGCGCGCGTTACGTCGACGCAGCAGAGTACCAGCACGAAGGCTACGCCGCGGTCGCCGTTAAGGCCTCCACTGGCACTAAGACCACGACTGCAAGTGTACGGTGCACCGAAGCCATGGACGCCGAGGAGGTCGCCATCGCCCTGGCCATCCCTGAGGTTGAGTGCCGCACAGTGCTCTGTGACTCGAGAATGGCCGTACGCAACAACGCGAAAGGTCGCGTTTGCGCCAAGGCGGCCGCCATCATCGGCAAGGCAAAGCTACAGGGCAGAGAAGTTCGTGTCAAGTGGTTTCCGGCGCACATGGGCGAATGCGCAACGGCACCCAACCACAACGAGACGGCACACTCGGAGGCGCGAGCACTTACCCTCCGCTCCTCCGAGACCGACCGTCCGTGGTGGTTCGCGAACAAAGATCGCCTCGAGAGCTACAACGAGATCACCAAAGCTTACAGCCTGGCTCGACGAGTCATGCCACCCCCTCACCAGGGCCTGAGTCGGGAGGAGGCAGTTCTACTACGACAGCTCCAGACCGGGTCCATCCTCGCTCCGGCAACTCTGCACAGGTTTGATCCAGAACTTTATTTGACGGACGTGTGTAAAGTGTGTGGTGTGGGTCTGTCAGACCAGTGGCATATCTTCAGGGACTGTGCCCGGTTTCCAAACGAAGCTCAATCCGCCTTATCCGAAACTTATCCGCCGAATATCCGCCGTATCTGCCGAATACGAAACTTATCGGCCGCAGCTCAGGGACGCTGCACGCAGTAGCGACAAGGGCACTCAACTCTGGGCCGTCGAGCAAGTCCGGGGTGCGCTCGAAAACACAGACCAGGCGACCCGGTGACGGGAAGCGTTGGCGCTGCGCCTATAGTAACGGCAATCCTTAGGACGACGCCAGGCCCGCGTCGCGGCGCTTCGTCGTTTTGCAGGCACAAATAAAATTTTTCCTAATCCTAATCAGTCACGTGGCTCTAGAAATAGTGAATCCAGAGACAAGTGAAATGCACTTAACCAAACCCTTTATTACTTCAAAGATATTCTTTGCTAAGGTTAAATCAATGCATGATGCATGAAAGTTGTTTGGTTGAGCATTGCTGTAGCACATGAGCGGAAACGTTTTGTGAAATTAAAGGAAGCTCAAACCGGGTGTTACACGATCTTACTTCTCCGTCTGTGCCGCCGCCGACGCAGGCAACGAGATCGGCGGCAGAGACAGAGGATGAGGAGCACGAAGAGGAGGAGGAGGAGGGGAAATACTTTTATTCACATTTCTGGACGGCCCAGAGGGCGGCGCAGGGGAGTGGTTTCTTCACTGGAGCCCATATGCAGACCACGGCGCCTGTGCTCTGTCCACCAGCTGAAGCTCGGTAGGCAGAGAGGGGCTGTACAGTAGCATCTGAAACTGCTCTTGTTGGGTAGTTGACGGGAAAATAGGAGGGTGCTCAAGACTAAAGTCGGACACCATCATTATGTGGCGGAGTGTTCCTACTTCTGAGCAAAAGTTACATTCAGCGTCCTAGCTATTCGGGTGCATTAAGTGAAGACGCGTCGGGTGTGGGAAGGAGCCGCATTGTACGAGCCGTAGGATAATTTATTGTTCTCTGGAAGGTCATGGTAAGGCGAAGATAGGGTCTGTCTCTGAAGGCGAGAAAGCGGGTTAATGTCCCTGAACGTGACAAGCGGTTGACTGTCTTCGTGCAGCTCCATAGCCTGGTAAAAGCGCTGGCTTCTTGGTGGGTGTATTCGTTGCCATCCGTGGAAGCGTGAGCGGGGGTCCGGGTGAGCTGAATGGAACCGGTTGGGGAGTGGTTATTTAGCCCACGCAGTGCAACCCACCCCGACTGGTAATTCCGGTAGGCTTGTTGGGAACCGTAGGCTACTTTCCGAACCCCTGTTTGAGTGAGAGCCAAGGGGATGGCTACCTCTTCTGCCGCCGTCATGTCTTGGGTATTCAGTGAGGCACACGCATGGAGGCTGGTTTTGAGGTAGCCATGATGATGGTGTATTGCTGCCCTCGATGTTGGGGGGCGTCTATGTAGATAACTGCACGATCCCCGCTGAGGGTAGTGTTGAGCGCTTCGGCCAGTGTTTGTCGGCGACCCTCGTCGTGTGAAGCGTTCATATTTTTAAGCAAAGGGAGCCGCTTTAGTTCTTGTCGCCAATAGTCCGGGAGTACATCACACGGAGTGACATTCTGTGGTGCCCAGCCAACCTGGTTCAGTAGGAGCTTCTGGTTAGAAAGATGACCCTCTATCAGCTCTTCCACTGTGTTGCGGAGCCCCATCCTAAGTAGTCGATCCATAGAGGCCCACCATGGGAAGACCAATGGCCTGCTCAACCGCCTTTCTAGTCATTATATAAAACATCTTTATGTCCTCCTTGCCGAGAAGAAGACAGGGGGTGACGTAAGTGATTCTCCAAAAGACAAAAGTTTGAATTAATAGTGAGGTATCGGCTTCCTTGAGGCCTCGCTTGTTGGTGGCACCTCGCCTGAAAATGTGTATGATTTGATTGATGCGGTGTTTTGAGGCGCTGCAAGGATACGTCACTCTTGGTGTTGGCCTGGAGATGCAGAGATCTTAATGCTGGGGCTCGGAATGATGGCCTGGCCATCGAGGAGTATTTGAATGTCTTCCTTGATGTGTCGTTTGGCGTGAGGACGGACGACAAGTATCTCTGTTTTTTTTTTCTGTGAACACTGGAGGCCACAGGCTTTAGCACATTGGCGTACTAGACGTGAGATGTCATGCGTTGGTGCAAGCCTCTTTTAATTTCTGTAACTCCCTGCGCATGCGCAAGGCGTGCACACAGCCGCTACACGTGCCGTGGGCGGAGCGCACAGCTGCGCGAGAGGTCGCGTGACGATATCGCGTGGCATTCAACGAGAACGAATTGTGTAAAGCCGCAGATGTGCTTTGGTGAGTGCACCATCTGCCAAGCCCGTCTCCGCGTGGGCTCGTAGCTCAATCGGTAAGACAACGGGCTCTCGCTGTGTTACCCTATTAGTTCCAGGTTCGATTCCTGGCGGTGCCAGTGACTTCTTTTATTTGTTCGCCCGAGTTTTCTGTTGACACCAACGGTCGCGAAAGAACCCCTGGGGGGTAGATGTAAAAAGCTTTGCTTTAAAATGAGTAAGTGTAAGCCTCCGCGATGTAACCGTCTAATCGGCTGCCCAACGATAAAGCACTGTCGGCGAAATGACGTAAGCTGCCTCTCTGTAGAATTGCCAGCGTGGCGGGAGCGCCAACAGTTAGTTCAAGAGCGCCCTCTTTTCGCACTTTGTTTTTCACAGCGTCATCCACGTATCGCTCCGAGTCTGGTAGAGGCTGTTCGCCACGCGTTCCTGTGTTCCCTTTGATATTGCTCATAATAGTACTCTTCAGAATTATTAGCATTCAACTGGCCTCTTTTTGTCACGAATTTTTTGCGACACAAAGCGAACAAGTATAGCAGGAATTTTCCCGGGTTTCACAGCAAGCCGGTGAAGGCCATCACAGTGTGTTTCCTGCACTTCTGGCAATTCAAGTTTACCTGCGAACTTGTGCAGTGTACTTAGCAAATTTTCGTTTGCCGCTTGCGGGATGCCATGGATTTCCAAGTTCTGACGCCGCATGTACTGCTCAAGACTGTTGACGTGCCGTTTCAGGCTTTGAACCAACAATTTGCTTTAATCTTCTGTACCTTTTTTTAAGCTGTCAATTTTACGCAACTGTCGTAGCATTTCCTTCAGTACTCCATCGTGCTGGTCCCAGAGGTGCTGAACGGAGTGCCCCATTTTTTTGACCGTATGGTTGACAAGAATGATTTCATCGACTTTGCTTTTATTTTCCGGTATTTCTGTCAGCTCTTGTTAATATCGATCAACACAGACTCGAATGCAGCTTCTTGTTACTGCATTTGCCTGTCCGAAGCTTCGGCCCTCGAGCTGCACATGATACGTTGCAGGTTTGGTACTTCCAGTTTTTTTGGCCGCATTGGCCTTGAAAGCCGTCTTCGCGATGCCCGAACATGTACCGAAATGATTAGGTAGGGTTACATTCCGAGCAAGTTGCAGATGCTGTTTTATCAGGAATGGGTTTGTTACAAGCCAAACACAGTTCACTGCCACTCATTTCGAACATTCACAGCAAACAGAAAGAGGCTTTAGCAACAGCAGCAGCGGTGGTGGCAACTGAGACAGTAAGGACAGACGCCAAACTACAACCAACCCGCAATTGGTGATGGAAGAATTACTTGCAGGCCGCTGTCCTTGCCACCACCTTCGCTGAGCAAATGCGTCCGCTCCAGCTGGTCTTCGCCCTTTTACGGGCGCTTCAATGACGACACTCCAGGGCAGCGTAGTAGTATCCCCCCCCCCCCCCTGCCGGGGTCGTCGAGATGCTCGTCGTGCCAGGAAACTGCAGTTGGTGATAAAAGAGTTATGGCAGGCCGCTGTCTTTGCCACCACCGCCGCGGAGCCCGTGCCATGGCGTCTTTACTTTCCTTAGTCGGTCCTCAAGCTGCTGGCTCACTATTGAATAACTTGCTCCAGTGTTCGCAACTGCCGTTACGTTTGTGAAAATAGAGCGCGACTTCGACAGCGACAGTAAAGAAGGACGACGGGACAAGCGCTCCCTTGCAACTAACATTTATTGACGCATCGTCTAATATTTATACATGTATCATTTGGAGCATGCGCACTAGGGCACACTAAATGGACGGCATCAAACAGAGGGACACGATCAAAGTGACGTTTTTAAAAACTCAAACTCGGTGGCACGCAAAAGCACAGAAGTATCGCTGACGCATGTCCCCTCTCTGCTCCAAGAGCTCCCTCGCCACTGTATTATCACTCCTGCCGAGAATTCTAATCTGCTAAAATAAAGGCCTGCATTTTTCCAAAGGATTTTTCCAACAATGCGCGCGTATTATTGTTCAGAGAAGAACTATGCTCGCATTCCCGGTCATTCACACATCTGCCCGTCTGGTCGATGTAGGCCTCCCCGCATGAAAGCGGTATATCGTAGACTAACCCGACGTCACAGGGCACAAAGCGCTTGACATGCTTCTTTTCGCACTTTTTCGGTTTGGCATTGCCGGAAATTTGCGCACACAGGCGGCCAAGATTTTGTGGAGCAGAAAACACCACCGGCACTTAGTACCATTCTGCCACTTTCTTCAGGTTGTTCGTAACTCTATGTATATAGGGCAGAACAACAGGCTTCGCCTTAGGTTGTTCTGGCCGCTTAGCACCTACTTGGCCTTTGGCTTTCCGCAGCAAGGCTTCGGCCACACCCACCAAGACATAGCTCGGGTAACCGACCGACAGAAGTCTCTTCACTTGAGAGTCAAAGTTCTTTTGAACAGCATGTGCACAGGTCTTCTTCAGTGGGAGATTCTAAAACCAGAGACGCTATGACCATTTTAACAGTCTTTGAATGAGATGAATAAAATGACAGAAGCTGTTTACGGCACGCGGGCGATAGACCCAACAAACATGGTCGGATGAAAACTTAAAATTAATATCTAAAAACTGCAGGGTGTCATGACTTGGAACCTCGTGTGTGAATGCAAGACCCTTCCCATGGCGGCTAAAATTCTCTAAAATCACTTTTGCGGTTGCAACGTAGCTAGGTGAACACTGTTTTCTTAAAACCAATAAAATCGTCGACATATCTAAAAACACGCAGGACAACATACTTTGTCAAAACTGAAAAGCATGTCCCGGTCGACACTAGCAAGAAAAATATTGCATAAGACCGGCGCAACACAGGACACGATACAAATTCCTTCTTTCTGAATGTACATGCGTCCTTCGAAAGAAACAAATGTTGCGTCCAGATAAAACTACAATAAACTCATAAAACAGTCCACCAACATACCACAAGAATTCTGGAACTTGACCCCGCAGTTTACGTCAATGCATTGCCTAACAGAAGCAAACAGTTCCAAGTGCGGCACAGAATAGAATAAATCCTCAACGTCGACGGAAAAGGCAAACCCCGCCGAGGCGCCATTCTTTACATAATCGATGACCTCAAGTCAACTCTTGGCGATGAACGGGTCGTCGATGGTAAGGCTACCAAGATGCTTCTGTAAAAACCGGCTTAAATGCGACTGCCAAGTTCCGCGCTCACTAACAATACACCCAGGGCTCGGGGCTGTTTGCTTCTGGCGCTTTGGTGCGGTGTCAAGCAAGGCGCCGTGTTCTCAGGTAGGCCTAGATTCCGGCGGCTACAACGATATACGGGAGTGCAGACGCTGGGAGGTCTCTCAGGGCTGTCAGAGGAAGACTTTGGCATCAGACGCTTCTGTACCCAGCACCTCCACCAGTGTCACGCTGCAACTACTGGAAACAACTGCAAAAACTGGAAATACATCCTCTTTCCCGCACGTATACTAGCGGAAAAGTGGATGAATTTCAATGAGCCTGTGCCTGATGCCTGGAAGCAGTCACACACCAAGCACACGCGCTCACGAAGGGGCACGTGCTCGTCTTCTTCACGGCTTAGGCAGTGATGATTATGCTTGTCGTCTGTATGACGATGATGAGGATGGTGAAAACCCACGACAGCACGGTGAACACCCGCTCCGGACAATTGGCGCGGCCAGCAGATTTCGCTGCGTCGGCACCGTCTGCGCTCTGTCGCGGATTACACACATAACAACAATATATTTAAAACGTCACTCATACAAATCAGTTGAAACTACGAAAACGAACTTTCAATGCCACTGCATCCCGTGGGAGCGTATAGCTGCCTCGACGCACCGCGCAGATCTCGTCTTGCCCCCCCCCCCCCGTGCTCTCGGCTGTGACGACATATGGACCACTCCCATGGCGTTAATAGGCAGAGTTTAGGAAGCATTGAAGGACCCTGCATAAACCAACCTCCACAAGGCAGCAATCGTTTCGCGAACCTCTCCACAATCGCTGGGGTGGTTAGCCTTAGATTTTCAGCTGTTAAACCGACTTAATACCTGCCCTGGTAAATGAGCGTCTCCACAGACTTGGATATCTGTGAAAGGTGGCTATATTTCTGACTTGCATTAAAACTACCATGGTACAATAGTAAAGTAACAAGTAAAGTAAAAAGTAAAGCCTAACTGAATTGTGCTTGTACTGGCAGTTTTGGCGCCGTTCTAAATTAAAGCCTTTCTGTGTGTTTGCTGAATGATTTCGAGCGATGTATATTGTTTTGCTCCGCATAATGATCTTTATTCTACACGTGAAGGCTCGGGTGTACTTAGAATTCTAAAGGAGGCACTTTTTATCCGACCGCAACTTTGCCGGACCCTGCGGAACAGCAGAAGCGTAGGCTGCCTCCAGGGCAACATTTAAATGTCTGTTGAAATGTCTGTTGAAAAATGTCTGTTGAATAGGAAGTGCGGGTGGAATGCGTTCTATGGCGACGAGGCTGTTCACAGGCAAGCGCAAGCACCACACACAGTCGCTGCCACAAGTGTGCAAGATAGCGTTCCACCGGGAGCACGGCCGTCAGCTGCGCATGTGCACCGTGGCCCTGACGATCACCGAGCCATCGCGCATGTAGTCCCCGAGTCGGTCGGCCTGCAAGGAAGGCCGAGAAGCCGCAGGCGTGGTCGTTGCGTGCCGCCTGGGGCCTGTGGAACGCCTCGGGCGGGCAGCGGGCGTGGGTTGGGTCCACCGTCTTCGACAGGTCCGGTCGGCCGGCCGTCGGACTGACGATGGCCAGCGTGAGCAAGTGCGGGAACGGCCACCGCAGTACGCTGTCGTGCCTGCCTTTCCAGAGCGTGAAGTACACGCCCAGCACGCGCTGGTCGTCGTTGCTCGCGAGGCTCTGCAGCGGCGGCGTGACCCGGTTCAGCACCAGGCTCATCCTGAGTGCGTAGCCCTGGTTGGCCGTGTAGAAGACGGGGCTCTCGACCTTGGAGAAGCCGCCCGTGGTGAGCAGGGCCACCTTGGCCGCCGCCTCCTTCAGCTCCCACAGGTACTCGGACGCGAGAGCGCCGTCCCGCACGGTCACCGAGGCCACGTGGCTGGCGTACTCCTTAAGGAAGACGCGGAAGCGCACGCGCATGGCCCCGCCCCGCACGTAGCCGCCGTCGAAGAGCGCCGCGTGGCTGGCCATGCGGCTTTCGCCGCAGCTCCACTCGGCGAGCTCTTGGGCGGGCTTCTGCAGCGCGATGTCGGGGCAGCCGGATGCCGCGGACGTGGTGCGCACGATGTCCGCCGAGCCGCCGTCCCTCTGGTCCACGATGACCATCTCGTACTTGTGCGTGAAGGGCCACTCGACCAGGTCGTCATAAGCGCCGCGCGTGAAAACCACGTAGAGGCCGACGTAGCCCTCTGCTTTCTCCGGGTACAGACGTAGCATTACCCGGTAGCCTCCGTTGGTCAGGTAAAACTTGCTGCTGTCCACTAACTGCGCATTGCCCAGCTTTGCCTGCACCACCTTTTTCCTTTATATCTGGGACGATCCAGTCGTACTCGGCCACGACGCTGTCGTCGCGGAAGACCAGGCGGGCCATGTCGGGCGGTTCTATCTCCTCCATGTACACCACAAGCTTGACCAGTAGGCTCCCGTAGCGAATGTACTTGCGCTTGTATACCTGGTCGTACGAAATGGCGCTCGAAGAGCCGCACGCATCGTTGCGCCCGAAGGGCCTCCAGAAAGAACCGACGCACGCCTCGTTCTTGATGTACGGATTGTTCGGGTCCACTGCCACAACCACGTCGTTGCCCTCCTTGCCGTGCTGTTGGTCGATGATGATGAGATCGAAGCGCTTGACGAAGGGCCACACTGCCAGAGAGTCGTAGCCGCCTTCCAAGAGTGTCAGAAAAACGCCAATGCTGCCGTTTGTGAAGTTTTGAAACTTGAGCTGCATCTGCATCATGTATCCCTGGTGCCTGGTGTAGAAGCGCTCGCTGAGCAGGTTCGAAGGCCTGCCGGAAATGGCCAGGGCGATTTTTCTCTCCACGTTGGGAACCTTCCAGGTGTACTCGGCAACCAGGTGGCGATCCTTGACCGACACGGAGGCGAAGTTTGGCATCTGGTCGAGGATGGCGGTGAAGCGGAGCAGAATCTTGCCTTCCTTCTTGAAGTTGTTCCTCTCGAGGGCGGAGAAGGAGACCAGTTTGCGGAAACCGCAGGGCGTGTTGGGCTGGTACTGCGGCTTGACAAAGGCGCCCAGCGGGCACACGCCCGAGGTGGGGTCTATGACGCCCTTGCGGTCGGCAGTCAGGAACCCGGGAGACTGATCCACGATGGAGAGCTCAAAGCTGTACGAGAGCGGCCACTCGAGCGAGTCGTCGAACTCCCCCGGCACGACCACGGCGAAGAGCCCGATGTGCTCGTCGTCCCGGTGGAAGGTCAGCTGGAGTACCATGAGGTAGCTCTCGCTGTTCACGTAGAAGAGGTCGCTGGTCAGGGGCTGCAGCTCGCCCTTGCGGGCCTGCCGAATCTTGGCGTCCACGTCGTCCACTGCCCACTGGAACTCGGAGACCAGCTGGTGGCCCCGCATGTACGCCTTGGCCCTCTTGGGGATGGCGCCCTTGTCCTCGAGGAATATGGTCAGCCGCACGACGAGGCTGTCCTCGGCCACGAAGCCCAGCAGCTTGCTGTGCGGCACCAGGAAAGACTTCCGCACCCTTCGACGTCGTTCTTGCGCTCGGTGGGCCGCTGGAACTGCTTGCGAAGCCGGCAGATGGCGGTCATCGGGTTCATGGACACGTGGGCATCCTGTCCCGAGCCCGAAGGGTCGACCACGGTCACGTTGAAGCGGTACTGGAAGGGCCACTCGAGCGCGTCGTCGTAGCGTCCGCGCAGGATGGTGAACCAGACGCCCATGTACGGGATGCCGTTGGCCGGGTTGATGCGGCCGAAGGACAGGCCCAGGCGCACCCGGTAGCCCGGCTTGCCCGTGTAGAAGTCGGGCCCGGCCAGGTTCACGCCGTGCATCAGCGACGAGCGCTGAAGCAGCGCGTACGTGTCGCGCACGCGCCACTCGTACTGCGACAGGTAGGTGCCGTTGTGCGTCTCCTTCACCTGCGAGTAGCGGTCTGGGTCGCCTGCGTGCACGAGGGAAAGAAACGCTGCTGAGACTGCGCTTCCCTCCCCAGCCATGCTGCCCTTCCCTGCGGCCAAGACCGAAGAAGGAGCCCAGATGGTGGAAGCCCAATATTGGCCGCGTCTGTTATCTCAGCTAATGAGCAACAAAGGACACCTAATTGAAGGCGTCCGATAAACAATTAAATGTGTGCTGCTCCTTAGGCTCTACGTTCAGCGCAGATTGCTTTAGTCTTGCACAGCCGGTCACGCGTTACCGCACTAAGGGCTTCGCGTATCATTACACCATGCTTTTACACTGTTGTATCTGACTCAGAGGCACGTCGTCTATACCTTGCTTATGCTTACATGCTCTCGTAATCCTCAGCTTTGCAGAACACTGAGCTTAATTGCTATAGTGACCGCATAGTTTGGAATTCACTGTTCGAAAGTCGGTGATTGTTGATTGTCTTGGAATAACCACCACTTGTTCAATACGGGACATTGTTGAAGACCCCTCTCGTTACCCGGACACAAGTTGGCACATTTTGCTCATGCAAGTCTGTAGGCAAAGCGCGCCGCGAGCCCTTAACAGACGGCTTCGCCACCAAGCACTGTAGCAAGGGCACAAAGTTGCAAGGCGACGGGGGCAGTGCTAGTCGCTTTGCGCCCTTGCTACAGTGCTCTTCTGGGCCATTTTCACCATTCCCACGCCGCTCAAAGCGACGCACCAGCCCAAGAATACATGTTTTGCATGGCAACACTCCGTCGCTACAGAACGACGCCCCTTTCTTTTTGAAGAATTCGGCCCCAGTTAGCGCTCATGGATGGCAGGGAGAATCTCTAACATCCTCCCATTGTTTCTTCGCAAGCACCCCCACAGGACTACAGCCAAGCAAAGATCGTCAGTCGTCACGGCTCCAGGAAAGACCCCCAACCTCTCCTACGGGTTTCCTCACAGTCCTAAAATGCTTCCCTAGGAAAGGAAAAAAGGTATTGGAAATAATATTTATGCAAACTCCGCTGGTTTAAGAGCCAGCTAGGCTGTAGGTGCTAACTAAAGATCGACACAGGTTGTAGAAAAATCCTGTCCATTCTATTCCCATTCCATTCCGGGCAAAAGACGCCTAATTCTATTCCAATTCCATATCTCCAAGTGTTGTCGCCTTTCCATCCTCGGGTCGCGAAAACGTGGAATGAATATGGAGTTCCAATTCTGGAGTGGTAAGTCCGCAACACTGCAGTGCAGACGTTTAATTTCATTGCCAATTAAAATAATGATAGAATTAAAACCGACGTCACATCCATGGCTTTTAAAAGAGCGTTTGACGACGTTTCTGCAAAAATATATAGCATAAATTAGACACCAAACTTCAGGTGCGGCTAAATAAATCGCGTGTTTAGAAAGAAAACTTTTCCAACGTTTAAAACCTCGTTCCACCATGACTTTGTCCTGTTGTCGAAAAGCAAAAGCGCAATTGTTCTGTTGCCTTTTCTGTAGCCTCCATCGTTTTCAGTGCTTAATAAACCATGTCATGAAGTAGTCAACAACTCTACCAGCAACAAGTTCTACAAGAATTCGTTTGTCCCAATCATACTTTGTTCGAACGTATTCGCACTTATTCTGGCGTTCCGTGTTATGCCATCTTGCGTTTTCGATTTTTATGAATGCCATTTTTGCTAAGTGTGGACAATGGTTGCATGTTGTAAAACTAAATTCCGCATTCTTTTCTATCACCTTATGCAAAGAATGATTCTGAAAACGTAGTATGTTGTATGCACTGGCAAGTACGACATTCTTCATCAACAAAACGATTAAGATGGCCCCCGTTCACACGCTTATACTAGTCGGGACATTTTCCTAACAGAAACTGCGTCCGGTTGTAGACTTCTAAGGATATTAAGTACACAATACTGTTGTGGGAAGATCCCCTTCGGAAACTCCTTTTTTAGCCGTGGTTTAAAGGTTTATACTCCTGTTCGTTTGTTGGCTTAAATACAGCAAATAGCTCGTCTTATGTTAGGATAAGTCGTCATCATTTGAAATGCTCACATATACATGCATAATAAAAATCAGGAAATACCCAAAAGAAAGCGGTCTCGCTTATTCATTATTCTTACGGGTGCACACCTGTAACTTCACTTGTTAAAAAGAGTGACTTATCACGAGCATCAGAAAGAAATGGTGTTTTGCTACAAAATTTTATATGCGTACTGTCATCAGACATTACAATTTGCCACCTCTATTTTCATTACTTTGATGGTAACAACGAAAGACACCGAAATCTGCTATCAATAACAACGCTCATGCCCCGAAGCCATGGTTTCAATTACTGTCATTTTCTAAGCAATTACCGAGCATAACGACCTCTCCAGCAAGGTGATTAAGAAAATTTACAGTCAGATTTTCAGTTCCATTTGCACGAATGTTGTATCATTTTCTATTTTTTGCGTCTATGTAATGTGTGGGCTCGTCTGATAAGGTGATTGTAAAGGCTTCTTTACCGTCCTACTAAGATCTACTAAGTTGCCCGCGGATGTGTTTTTGGCGCGCTATGTCTCCGATTTCGAAAAGGTCTTCTTGTTGCAATGTGTTGGCATTTGCACCGATGCTGCTGTCACTTGTGTTGTCACTCATCTACGCTTTTATGGCCTTGTAAAATGTTGTTTTCTTTTCTTTCTTTTTTACCCAATTTTTTGTCAGGCGTGATGGTCATTTTCTAATTACGTTCTACTTCATACCGTTTTGCAGTGTTTTGCTTTAGATGTACTCACTCTATCTATTCTATATCTTTTTTCCCACCTGCTTGGCCTTGGGGCTGCAGTATCTACTAAATAAATAAAAAAAATCCCGTTTTCAGATCGCAGCACTCATAAATAAAATTGGGCGCTTTGAACATTGTCCCGCCTAGCTTGCAGGGACGGTAACTTCCTTTCGATTGTATACCTCGCTTCTTGTGCAGATTGGAAGTTTTGGAAACATGCAGGCAGCTACAGGGACAGTCTGGGCGTGTGTCCAGATTATTTCTGCGCCTGCGTGCTCCACATCCTCACCTGTGCTGCAGATAGCACACAGCAGGGCGCACAGCCACACCGCCGGGCACCACGGCAGCGAACCTGAAAGGTGCAATGCCGTCAGTACGAACGGCAGTGCAATCACACACTGTCCGGCGTGCACAGGGCACTTTTTGCGCGACACTTCCCCACAAGACGCCGAAGTTTTACAGCGGAAGTGCCCATATGTCCACTACAGGACGAAGGACACAGACTTGCGACCACTCCCATCCCGCGTCACCCCAATCACGCTTTGAGTTTTACAGCGAAGCTGTTAATGTCTTGGTTTCCGGATATTGTGTCTGTCAGTAAAACCACGCATAACGGAAATTTATTGCCTTCAGAGCTAGTGTTTTGTGTAATGCTGCTGGAGTGACGCTTTTTCGCTGTTTTTACCGTCCAGACAAAAGCCCATTGAAGGGCTCCCGGAGCGGTGTTTAGGTAGGTGTCTTTCCAGTCTAGCTCGTGCACATCACCCGAGGCCCCTTAATGAGTGCATGAAGGATGAGGTGAAGGGGTGTGCGCACGCGCAGCCAGGCTTCACACGCCTATCGATGACGTGCCCATTGTGCCATTGGGAAATTTCAACGTGGAGGTCGCACGGCCTGATTCCATCTGACTGCTGTCCTCCGTAAGAAAGCGGTCTGGACTGATGCGCTACGCAGACAGTATACATGCCTACGACGCGGGAGGAAAACGGACAGACCTTGTTTGTCGTCTAGAATAACACTCTATTCCGTCCAAGTTGCATTCATCTCATTCGTTCAAAGGTATGATCAATCGCAAATTACAAACAGATGTGTTTTGGTTCGCACACTGCGCCCATCTTCGTTGGTCTTCTTCATCCTTCTTCAAATCAAAATCAAATCAAAATCAAAGGTTTATTTGTTTCAGCACCAGGTTGGGGTTCCATCAGGCGAAAAGGCGTTGCGTACTGGGTGCCTGACGACCCTTGGAGACAACAGCGTGTTCACAATAAAAGGTACTGCATCAAATGGCCTATTTACAACCTAAAGTACTTGCGATAAAAAAAATAGCATGAAATCGTACGTTCATATATAAAAAACCGACACTGAACCAGAAAAAAACCGGCTCAAATCCACGCTGCGAAGGTGATTGGAAAGAAAAGCTTTGAACGACACCCACAACAATTGCCCATGCTACGTCACTTGAATTCACACATGTGGCTCTACAAAGAGTGAAACCAGAGATTCTGCCAGCCGTTACCTGGGATTCGCGGGGGCGGCGTCCCGAACGCAGAAGCGTCAGCCATGGCCGGGCTAGAGCAGCGGACGCCGCCGCTCCAGCCCGGTCGTGCGTCGGGAGAAAGAAAATGGAGAGCAGCGTCTTCGAAGGGTGAGACAGCAGAACCTAGCCATCCTGATACGCTATCTTGGGGCTACACCACCGCGCGACACAAGCGCAAACACCGAAACAATTCGGCATGTGAGCTTAGTAATTTCATTTATACTGATTTCAACTAGTCAACTTAGGGCGTTTGAGAATTGAGAAAGCTGAGATACCCTTATAATCGCCGTTTATCAGAACCATTTGCTCCTTTTGCCTTTTGTAATATCTATTAAAACACCACCGAATTAGTATTCACCAATTAGAAAACGGAAGTCCCATTCGTTGCAAGCACTGCGCAGAAGGTGGGGTTTTCTAGATTGAGCGACGCAGCCTTAATCCACATCAACCAGCACACGTCGTATGTGTTGTTAACGCCGCCGGTCAGGAAATGACAACTATGACTGACCGTACAACCTCAACAGAAGCTGCAGAGGAAGTTGCGATTTCCCTGGCTGCCATGACCAGCAAGGACTGTATAACTATACTAACTGACGCGCAAGCGGCATGTAGAAGTTATCAGCGGGGGCGCATCTCTACACCAGCAATGACCATTCTGAAAACCAATGCAGAGCTACCTGAGATGGAAATCGCCTGTGTTCCTGGGCATGAATCCATCGACGGTAATGAGGCGGCTCACACCGCTGCCCGCGCATACATACACCGGGTCATTACCCGAGACGGAATGTTCTCCGCTGACACCAAAACAGAACCACTTCCCCGGTATTCAGACGTCCTGTAACATCATAGGCTCGGCAGAAGCAAATTCCCACCACCTCATCCTCGGTTAACCACAGAAGAATACACCACTCTTCGGCGATTCTAGACAAATTCTTATCCCCACAGCACCTTCCTCCATTCCATCTACCAACTCAGCATCCCTGCCTTTGCAATTTCTGTCCAACGCCCGGCACCCTTTACCCCAGGTATGGGAGTGCCAAGAAACACCAAACCTACCCGTAATCTCCTTCCCGAATTTTGAGCAGTGGATGGCTCGTCTGGTCGATCCAGACCTCGGACACCAGCAAGAACTGGTCAAGAGGGCCTGGACGGCAAGTCGCAGCCTGGGTATCCCGGAATAAGGACGCCCTCCACCGGGCGAGTGCCCTGCCATCAGCACTTACGCTCAATAAATGTTTATTCTCCTATTCCTCCTCTAGCGGTCAGATGTCTGTATGTGGTCTCTAAATACAGTTTTTTTCGCCCTTCAAAGCAATCCTTGACGTATCTTTGCCGTACGACCGCTTAATTCCATCGGGTGTGGGTTACCCTGGAGGCGGTGTCGAACAAGCTAATCAAGCTGTGCGAAGGAAGCGCGCAATGGACGCGAAGCTGCGCCAGAACAGGCCCGAAACAACCGTCGCTAAAGCAGACGACAAAGCCGTACCACCGACGCATCCGCCTGCCAGCAGGCACCTCCGCGCGGGGTAAAAGCTGGGTAAATTCGCCGCGCCAGCTACAGTGTGCTCCGTGAGTGAAACGTAGACGTACGACGTAGCTTGTGGGCTTTAACGCGCCGAAGCTGCACCTAAAGCTATGAGGCGCCCGTAGTGGAGGGCTTTTCCGAATTGATTTGGACCCCCTGAGGATCTTAGGCGTGGCCCGAAATCTCGACACACGGGCGTTTTCGCTTTTAGCCTCCATCAGAAAAGCAGCCACCGTGGCAGGGAATCGAACCCGCTTTCAGCAGCACGACGCCACAGCCACTGAGCCCCACGGCGGGTGCCATTAGAGAGCACCTTCCCACCAAAGCAGTGTCTGGGACGAAGAACGGCCAACGTCACGGGTGCCATTTCGCGTCCCGAGTTGACTTGAGTTCATTAGGGTTTAGATGCGCTACTGGAACCGTCTCACGGAAGCTCTCGTGCTTCTCACGCCCACTCACCGTAGCTCTGCGGACATGTTACGGAGGGGTTCGGCACACGTTTTTGTAAGCGACCGGCGGCTGCTGATCACGGTTTGCACCCCCCCCCCCTTCCAAAAAAGGAATTGCACCGAATTTGTTGGTTGGTGCCGCGTGATACGCCGAGAGGAGCATGCAATCCCCCTACGTAGAGCAGCGCGGAACACAGGTATGCCCTCAATACAAACATTTTCTCGGCCAACGGCAGTTCAAACATCGTATCTCCCTACCACGCTACCGAAGACGACGAATAAAAGGAGTTGCAAAGGAAAGTTTGACATCCACCTGAATGCAGCCGTACGGCTACAAAGGAAAGCTATACAGCTTCTTTAGAAACTTCGCAGTTGAAGAAAAATTCGTCCTGATCCAGGATTCGACCAGCGCTTCACTTCGAGTTGTTCATCAATTCGCTCTCGCGCTACAAAAAACTAGCCTCCTTCCGGTTAAGCGGCGGTCCCGGGTTCCAATCCTGAACCAAGACGAATTTTTCTTCAACTGCGAAGTTTCTGAGGAAGCTGTATAGCTTTCCTTTGTAGCCGTACGGCTGCATTCAGGTGGATGTCAAACTTTCCTTTGCAGAAACTTACTCCACCTTGGGGATTTCCCTAAATCTGGTAGAAGAAAAGGAGTGATGACGTGGTTTGTGCGGGACCTGCTATTTCAAGCCTGAAGTGCAGAATACGCCAAGTCCGGCTTCGTGCTATCGTCCGGCTTCGTGCTATCGTGCTCTTGCTATCGTCCTTTGTCTCGTCGTTTGCGCTGTGGTTCAACACGCCAAGTCTTCAGTACAAACCCCTCGTTAACGTATTCGCCAAGTTATTAAGACTACACCAATAGCAAACTTTGGCCTGCAAGAGCATTGTTGTTTTATTTTGTGGGCAGTCCTTGCGTCAACCCGCAGCGGCGGCTCAGTGGCTAAGGCGTTGTGCTGCTGAGCTCGAGGATGCAGGTACTATTCCCGGCCGCTTTTCTCATGGAGGCGAAAAGCGAAAACGCCCGTGTGTACAAGATTTCGCCGCACGTTAAAGATCCCCAGGTGGTCAAAATTAATCCGGAGCCCTCCACTACGGCGCGCCTCATCGCCTGCGTTGCGTCAGCGCGTAAAACCCTACAATCAGATCAGATCAGTCCTTGCTCGCAGGGGGCGGCGTCGAGTTAGGCTTGCTACCTAGTCCTACAGCTTCGAACGCGGTGCAAAGACAACCCCTCCCGGGACCTTGGAGCAACCCCTGAGCTTTGCCTTGACGGAGGGGGGACAGCGCAAAATTGGACAAGCACGAGAAGAAGGGAGCGACAACACTTACTATTACACTTACGACGACACGTACAACAACAACTTACAAGTTTATTGTTCGACGTTGGGGAACAATATACCCGCACAGGCAAACAATACAAGGCACTGTTTGTTCTTCTCCTGCACTATCATGTCGTACGCGCACGGCGTCGCAACGCCTACTGCTCGTCCTTAGTGTAGTGTATGAAATAGCTTAGTGCTAAGTGTTGTCGCTGATGAGGTGAAACGTGGTACCTGAAGCGAAGATTTTATGGAGGTCCATAAGAACACGGACACGGCGCTACGCGTAGGTCTCGGCATCTCGTCGTTCGAGGGTGCTGGTTGGCAGATTTTGTCCTCTTCTGGTCACAGTATACGCGACCGTCAGCTGCTGACGGCTGTTAATACAGGAGCTTTTTAGAGAGTTTCAGAAAGAGCGGAAAGAACAACGTTACCGTTTGCATCTCCTGAAACAACCATTACCGGCAGAGGTACGCATTGCGACTCGTACCTCTGGAGTAACGAATTATACGTTGCAGCGCCTGCAGTTTTTTCATGCCTGGCATGTCGAACAGGGTACGTCGCCTCACCAATTTTCTAAACGCAGTTACATAGAGCGTTAAATTAATGTTAATATCACTTGGTCCAACGAAATACCCCAGACAGCCCACTGTCACTTGAAGGACCATTTATTACCACAAGGCGCAGACGTAAAACACGGTGCAGATGAAGTCGCCAAATTCTGGACCAAGAAGAATGGATTCGGATTACTTCGGATCGCGGCGGCCACGTTCGGATAAGCATAGTACGGCAAACCTCGAGGCAGTCGTCGGGGGGAGAGTCGTCTCTGGGTGCGGTCATTCTTCGGTGTCCGCAAACAGACAGACCCTCCGGGGGTAAAAAGCGGCCGCGGATGACAGCTATGCTTTATGAAAGACGATAGTCTCGCTTAGGCTGAATTTTGAGTGGCCTGTGTGTATGTATGTGCGCATGTAGCGTCACTCGATTCAGCCTCCTGGCCACAAGACAATTCGGAAAGAAACTGTTTGTAAGCGAACCGTTCCAAACTAAATGTGGTACCACACGTTTTACTTGTCAATATTGTTGAGCAAGAAGGAAAGATTGAGTATATTTGAGGCAAAATATCAAACATAACTTGTACTAGGCAATGTTCTTTTAAATCAAAATAAATGTGCGCTCGATATTTCCGATAGCACATGAAAATACGCATTGAAAACTATTTTGACCCGAAAATACAAAAGGAGATCGCGCGCGAGCCTAGTCCTCAGTGCGGCATTCAAAGTCCCACAGCAATGAGAAGTTCTTATAGATTGTTCGTGAGTATTGGAAGGCGGAAAAATTGAATTGACTTCAGTAAACCTGTCCCGTTTTTATAGTGGGGAGAGAGAGAGGCGAGACGGGAAGGGCGTGAGAGGTGGGAGGGAAATATGAGGGGCATTTACGTAGCAGTGGCGGCAGAAGCCTATCGTCTTTCGACGACATTTGCAGCGAAGCGAGCAGATACGCGGCCAGTTTTTTTTTTTTTTTTTTCGCAGAGTGACCATATACTCAGCACACTCCTGCTGTAAAAGTACCGTGCACAGATGTTCTGGCCATTAGTTGCATTGCACTGGGAAGTGCGCAAGAAGAAAAAAAAAGTTCCTGTGTTTTTGCAGCCACCCCTTTCCATAAGTGTGATTTCCCAAGCAAGATGGGTGAACTTCCCAAGCGTTGTCGTCCCACACAAGGGCCGAGCGCCAGGCCGGGGAGACGCTTCCTTCCTTTTGAAAGGCTTCCTTTTGCCAGCTCCGGCAAAATTCTGGAGATACTTTGCACCAAGAAAAGAAGCGTTCCCCGATGTAGACAAACGGGCAATGGGAGACAAACAAAAGAGTCATCGTAGAAATATTTATTCATTTTTTGTCTCTATTTTTACCAGTGACAATGGTATTAGACCACAGTTTCGTTATTTTGAGGATGTCCCACCGATTTGTAGCGTTTCTGTAAGTTAGGAAGGAGTGCTAGCGCTACTGCTGGATGTTGATACAAATAAATCGCCAGGAATTGACCATGTACCTAATGCCTTTCTAGTACGATTCGCAGAATGGTTCTCCCATTACTCGAGTATTATATACAATAAGTCGCTGTCGCAATTTGAACTTCCTGAAGACAGGAAATTTTCAAAAATTGTCCCAGTACCAAAAATTAACACCAATCGCGTTCCATCTTACAGACCAATCGCGTTATTATGCACTAGCGCGAAAATTCTCGAGCACATCATCTTTAAGCATTTATCACAATTCTTGGATGAACACAACTCATTATTTCTTGCCAACACGGTTTCAGGAAGGGGTTAACTGCAACAACGCAGCTAGTGGAAACCATGCATGACTTCGGCGCTGTTCTAGATAAGCGATGCCAAATCGACGTTATTTTTCTTGACTTCGAGAAATATTTTGCCCGAGCGTCGCATCCGAAATTACTGTTAAAGCTTCAATCAGTTCTGAAGAACGACGTTGTGCTTGGTTGGATTGAGGTTTATTTTTTGTCCATGTGCCAAAGCGTCGTTCTTGACGGCGAGGTTGACGGTTGCGGTATACCTCAGGGGTCCATTTTTGGTCCACTTTTCTTCTTAATTTATGTCAATGATATTACGAACGGCATACCGCTAAAAATGAAATTGTTTGCGGATGACTGCGTGCTTTATCAGGAAGTACAAAGTTCTGCTGCCCAAGCTCTTCAGAATTCGGCACTAGACAAGCTTCAATGATGGTGCGAAACCTGGCAGATGAAGGTTAATGTGAACAAAACAGTATTTATGAGGATAACGCGAAAGCGGGAACCTTTAATCTTCTCGTATTGTATCTATGGTCACGCTTTATCATCTGTAAATAACTACAAATACTTAGGAGTAACAATTTCCTCAGATTTGCGATGGAACGATCATGTCACGTATATAAGAAACAAAGCCATTTCTACAAAATTTCTACAAAAAAAAAATCAAACTACCAGGCTACAAAACCTATGTCCGTAAAATATTAGAATATGCCTCAGTGGTCTGAGATCCTCACACACAGGTAAATATTGCAAAATTAGAAAGCATACAACGAAAAGCCATCCGATTTGTCAACAACAGTTACAGTTGACGCATATCACCCAGTGTGCTTTCGGAAAACGCGGAGTTATATACTTTACAGTACAGACGGTATTATAAGAGGCAAAAACTTCTGTACCTAATTTTCCATGAAAAAACAGGCATAAATAAAAATACGTTCATGGGACCAGTGGTTGCCCGTTCTACGCGCTCACAACACTGAAAAAACTAAAAGACTTTTCTTGCTTTTTTTGCGAGGGCTACTCGTGAGTGGAATAGGCTAAGAGTTATGGAATGCGCGTCCCTACAATCTTTTATATCAGCATTAAATATAACTCTTGATTTACAACCCCATTGTTTGTTATTTTCCTGCACTATCATGCCGTACGCGCACGGCGTCGCAACGCCTACGGCTCGTCCTTTGCCGGTTGCTAAAATGCTGTTTCAAAAGCGATTAATGCGGTCAGTGTGTTATCTTGTCGTTGATGGCAACGACGCATTTATTCTTGATTATCTCTGTTTTGCGCAGTCCTGGCTGAAAAATTTTGCTCCTCCCCGGCTTGATTTTGCATGAGGTGCTGTAAGGTTCGCTGGCAGTACCCCAGTGAACTGCTTTAATAGGCATGTTCATCTATGCTGTGTCAATCTGTATACTGTATCGCTCACTCCTGCCAAGGACCTTGCTTCAAAGGTCGACAGTATTACATGCATACATGCATACATGCATACAGGCACGTAGGCAGGGGGGGGCCCAGGGGGGCCACCCCCCCCCCCCTCCCCGAAATTCTTCCAGTCGGCCTTTAACGCCAGAGAATCTTACAAGTTCTTCGAAAAACGTTAGAAAGCGACAGGTTCCTTTCCCCAAGCAATGGCGCGCAGTCACGCAGCTGTTTCGCATGCGCAGGAAAACGAAAAAAAAAAAATAATGTTACTTTCGCTGATTTTTCAAATAAAGATACTAATGATAATAAGTCGTCAGAGATAAAAAGAAATAATCAACCGTAGTATTACTGAAAAGCTACGCTTATTCCGGCTATTATCCCACAGCTAAATAGGACTTTATTTTGTAAGGCCGCATAACTTTCCACAGACTTAAAATAACGCGGAATTAAGAGCAAGAGCATGTTGTTGCGACTGCGGGGTATCGTGGTCGAAGTGGACGAGGTTGGTGTCGTGCGGGCAGTCATCAGGACCAAGTCGATCGAGAAAGAAAGCTTTATACTAGTATTTACATGTTCAGGGTCTGAGTGAACAGGCATTGCGTTCCTGGTGGCACGAGATTAAATAGACTTTGCTTGGTCCATTCCTGTTCTCCCTGTCTCCAAGCTGTGGTCAGGAGGCACCAATCAGGAAAAAAATTGAAAAGGTCAAAATGCACGCACGCGCGCGCACACACACTGAGAGGGCATCTTTCCCCCTCTCGTAGCTGAAAGTCTGTCGCCTCCGGTGGCGCTTTCTGCCGAAGGTCGACGTCCCCGGGACCACCAATATCGAAGTCCCAGAAAAACATCTCCATTCCCACGCTCTGGGACTCGTTGAACAACAGCTTCTCGGGCGTCGGCCACATGCCGCTAATGAGGGAAACCGTCAGCACGCAGCACGCCGACGAAAGGGAGATGCCGCCCAGGGCTTTTGTCATCACCTACGGTCGTTAGGGCCGCATTCGGCCCGCCGAGGGTATGGGTGCTCGAAGTCGCCGACAAGCGGATTAGCCACCGCAGAACGGATCGCCGCCGTGAGGTGGTGGCAACTTGGGGAGTATTCAAGTGCTTTGTTTGACTGCTAGCTGCGCGGCGTGGGAACACGCACGCGTACGGCATACTTTGACGCAGACGCAGAGTTTTTCCGCGACCTGACGGTGGAAGCTAACCGAAAGCTAGGAAAAGGGGTTGATTTGATTGATTGATTGATTGATAGGGTTTAACGCGCCGACGCAACGCAGGCGGTGAGGCGCGCCGTAGTGGAGGGCTCCGGATTAATTTTGACCACCTGGGAATCTTTACGTGCGCCGAAATCTCGAACACACGGGCGTTTTTGCTTTTCGCCTCCATCAGAAAAGCGGCCACCGCGGCCGGGAATCGAACCCGCGACCTTGCGCTCAGCAGCGCAACGCCTTAGCCACTGAGGCACTGTATGGAAAGCGACGTCTTGACGACCCATTAACCCGTTCGACTCCGCTGGCGCCTCTGCGAACCCCAGCAACTTTCGTCCGCTGCCTCTGTCGTCGGGCAAGCGCCCGCGTGGCGGAAGGAGTAAACATGAATGAGCGGGATATGCGGCTCTCCAGTAAGTGTACACGGGCGGCGTCATCTCCTCTTACTTTGTGCGTGTGGCCGCCTAAGTACGGCGGTGACTTCGCGACTGATTGCATCTTTAGTGGATGCACAACATGCCAAAGAAAGCAAAGTGCGGGATTAGTTCTCAGCTGGGTGACTCCGTTGAATGCCGCGCCGCTGGGACACGCCGTCGGCGCCCGGAGGTTCGCTTCAGCCGCGAGTCGGCGAGAGCAGTTCATATCTCTCCAAGTAGGACTCTCCACTGTCCGCAGTTTGAATTCGACGAACGGGCTTGCTGGGGTCCCCCGAAGAGGGAGAAGGCAGGGCGACTCCTCGGCGCTCCTTCCCAGGTATGTGTATAGGGGCATGTTCGCCGCGGGCTGGCACAGTGAGGCATGATTCAGCCGATTCAGCACCTCTGTTCGGCGCTCCTTCAGACCAAGCAAATTTGTGCCGGGGCGCTCTGGCGCAACAGAACGCAGCCATGGGGAAAGAAGGTGCCAGCCAGGGTTCAACTTCAACGGCCAGGAAGCGACCAGGACAAACGATGAAATTGACAAGCTTCTTCGCTAAAGTTCCAAAGGTGGGTCCTGTGTTTCTTATGGTCATTGCTTGTTACGCCCGCTTTAGCGAAGCGGCAACTTAGTAATTCCCAGCTTGTGAGCTTCTGAGCAATACTATGATACTGGTTTGCCATAAATGTCTATTTCTGAGATGACTATTTAAACACGATGCATCTGTCGAGGAGTGCAATATTCCTCATATAACGCGAGTGCAGTCATCGCTTTAAATATCTCGTATACTTGCTACGGGTATGACTGCACGACGCTTTTTTTGTTTTCTTACACTACAACCATGCCACTTTCTAATCCGGCCATCAGGAATGATGTCTCCATGACCGCAAACGATGGCCCCGTTACGCCATCCGTAAAACACGCATTCTATTCCAGCCCAGACGGCCGAATTTACTCCAGTCTAACGCAAACCAAATTTTTTGCAGTTTCAATATAAAAATGCACTTGAAGGTATTGGTAGCAGATTTTAAAAATAACACTGTACTATGCTCATGTTGACGATTTAAAAAGAAGAAAAAGATGGAGAGACATGTACAGTTCGCCCCTCTTTGATTGAGCAGTTTTTTCTCCTCGCAGTTAAATTTATTGTATAATACAGTTCGCGTGTTAATTCAAGGTATTTTACCTTGACAGTTCCATCTCCACAGATGGCAAAAGTCCGCTAGTGCGTTTGTGTTCGAGGCACGGATATCTGCTTTTGCGCTACTCACAGTCACCACGACGTCGGGCACGCGACGCAGCTGTATTCAACATGCTAAAGGTCTTTCCTTACACGACAGTTTTCATAATGAAAGCGGCGCACCACCGTTTACAGTTCATTGGAACACTAAATGAATGTTCGCGTACTCGCAAAAACAACCTCTGTCGCTTTTTAGTAATGACGATGAGTCGATGGCACTCCATTTCAACCCTTCGATGAGATCATGGGAGGCTGTTACAAAACCCGCGAACGTGGTTGCGGTTCAATATTCGGTTTCAAAGTGCAGGCAATTTTTGGACTCGTATAAATTGGAGAAAAGGTGCGCATTAGATTGGAGTAAGTTCAGTTCCAATACCGAACCGCTAGGGAATGAAAGGGTTCAATGCCATGATAATGATAAGACTGCGTTTTCGCCCATTAGAATACAGATGACTTCCACAGGACTACAACGTCAATCCTATACAATCGTGTTTGAATTAACGAGACTCGACTGCATCTAGTCTAAATCAAAGAGCACTATACACAGGCACATATGGCGCGAAAAATGAAATGTATTGAATGTAGGGACACTCGGAGTCATTTCTATTTAAGGTACTTGTAAAAGCGGAACTTGGCATAAGTCCTACGACAATAATTAATTGAAACATGAAGTAAAAACTATTGTCAGAAAACGTATGTATGATTATTTTTTATTTCTATCGTGCATCGAGGAAGGAAGCCTTCTTTTATCAGAAGGCGGCTGTACCTTCGAAAACGTCACAGTACCTGCAGACTTGGATGCCGAGAGAACGGATGACTGCGAAGACGGTGTGGAAACTGTGAGCCCTCTTTGTCACAATGATATCGGAATGTTTGTCAATAACACTGACATACCCGATGATATCCGAGAACGGGTATACTCTAACGTATGGGTGCCAACCCCGAGCTACAAGTTTGAAATCTCGGTCGCCGAAAATGGGAAAAGGCGCACGTTTCAGTTTCACTGGCTGCAGCGATATGAGTGGCTTGCATTTTATCATGTGCGGAAGAGAGCTTTCTGCAAAACCTGCGTAGTTTTTTGTCGTAAGAGCGGAGCGGGTAAAGGCTCTCACCAGACATGTAAGAACCTCGTAACAGTTCCGTTTACGAAGTGGAAGGATGCCCTTGAGACATTCGAGAATCATGCACGGAATGAATACCACAAGACGGCAACAGTTGACGCCGAATGCTTTCTCAGAGTCACCAGAGGAAAATCAAGCAGTTTCCACGTACAGCTTAATCAGCAAGCAAAGGGCGAGCTCGAAGACAACAAGGCAAAGTTGCGCGCGATTGTCGAGACAGTTTTACTGTGCGGCCGTCAAGACCTCGCGCTGAGAGGTGACAAGGATTCGGGGCGTCTTTTTCTTGGGGAACCCTTACAGAACGACGGTAACTTCATGGCACTCCTACGTTATAGAGCGAATGGCGGAGACATCATTTTGACCAATCACATTCGCACAGCAAGCAGCAATGCTCTTTACTCCAGCCCGCCCATTGAAAATGAAATTATTTCGATAATTGGCAAGCTTACACAAGATAAAATTGTAAGACAGGTAAACGAGGCCGGATTTTTTTCGGTGCTGGCAGATGAAATAACGGATGTATCACAAACCGAGCAATTCTCTTTGTGCGTACGCTACGTCGATCTTACTACTTCGAGCATTCGGGAAGATTTCCTCTGCTCGTACCTGTTGACGACGTCAGTGCGTCTGGCCTGGTTAGACACACTGAAAAGGGAGCTGCTGAATCTTGGCCTGCACTTGGACATGATGAGAGGGCAAGGATACGATGGAGCAGCAGCGATGAGTGGGGCATTCAACGGCGTGCAGGGCGCTCATCCGGAACGACTTCCCAACGGCAGTTGTACACTGCATTGCTCGTCGCACCTCCCTGAACCTTTGTTTGAGCGACGCCTCAGCTGTCCAAGACACTCGACGGGACTTTGGAAAAATTAGTGAGGTATGCACTTTCTTTCGGCTATCACCCAAAAGGACAGCGGTCCTGAAAAAACATCTGGAAGCGTCTACAAAGTCTTTCCGCCGGCTGCGCCGATATTGTGAAACAAGGTGGGTGGAACGTCATGATTCAGTCGCATTGTTTGGAGAAGCACTTTCTGAGATAGTTCACTCACTTGAGTTCATGGACACCTCCCCTGATACAGCAACAGTGTCCACCGCTCATTGCCTCCATCAGCGAATCTGTTCGCTCAACTTTCTTTTATGCCTCGCTGTTAGTGAGACATTCCTAGGCCTCACACACCACCTGTCTGTGTATCTGCAGAGTCCAGATGTTGACATGAGCGTCGCCTTGGAGCAGGTTGACCTGGTGCTGACTAAACTCGAAGAGATGGGCTGTAACGCGGAGGCAAAATTCCACAAAATATTTTCTCTATGTCAAGATAGAGCGGCGGAGTTCGGAGGGAAGTGCGAGATTCCACGGGTGGTAGGAACACAGAGATACCGGGCAAACTACCCTTGTAGTTCTGCGGAAGAGTACTACAGGCGAGCCACGTTCATTCCATACATAGATGACCTGAAAGCTTCCCTCAAACGGCGCTTTGCAAACCATCGGAAAACACTGCAAAGTTTGCAATTTGTATTGCCAAAGCACGCCTCCAAGGGCAAATTTGAATCTGTGCAGCCGGCCTTCGATTTTTACCTCAGAGATATGACAACAACGCATATCCTTACACTAAAAGGTGAATGGGAAATCTGGAAAACTAAATGGCAAGCCATGCAAGAGGAAGAACTTCCCCGCTTTGCGACGGACGCTTTAGCTGAATGCGACAAAGGCCTCTTCCCGAACGTTCACACACTCCTCAATATATTGGCAACGCTCCCAGTGACTACAGCTGCTGCGGAACGCAGCTTCTCGACACTGAAAAGAGTGAAAACATATTTGAGGAACCGGACGGCTGAAGAGCGGCTTAATGGCCTGGCCCTTATGTCCATTCACCGGATGCAAGTAAGTGTCGACGAAGTTATCGCTGTGTTTATGGAGAAACCACGACGTTTGAAAATTGCAGCGTGAACCGCTCTTTTCGGCCAAGCTACGTGTTCGTTTTTTTTTCTTTTGCATTGACTTTTACTATATAGTAAAACAAAAGCAATGCATTCTTTAAAATTGCTTGCTGTAGAAACGAATGTTAGCATTTTGCAGCTTTTGTGATTATGAAAGCATCCGTGTTTTCGTTCTTTGAGTTCAATAAAACTGATGCCCCAGATATGCCTGTTTTTGTTTAAGAGTTGCTGTCATAAAATGGCTCACGTTCTTCTCGCCGGCCTGTTGTTGAGACACCGAGTGAGAATTCGGGTAGAGAAAGCGTCCGACAATTTTTTTTTATTTGCCGCACATCTCCCTGAGTAGGCGCCTGATTCCGTTGCATCCCCCCCCTTTTTTGTCACTCCTCTTTTCGTCACTGTCTCTGTACGGGCCCTTCTTGGTGGAGATTATTTGGATGGAAAGTGCACACGCACTAACTTTATTGCAGTGTCAGAAACTTGCTTTCCATCTCGGAATAACTCGCCTCTTTCGCTGCATTCCCCTTTGTTGTCGTTCTCTTCTAATAATTAGGCGCCTTCTATATTTATGGGCAATTGTCTTTCTTTTTTTGCCATGGAAAGAGCTCGTTTCGAACAATTAGGCCTTACCCCCCCCCCCCCCCCCCGAAAAAAAATCCTGGCTACGTGCCTGCATACATACATACATACATAAATAAATAAATAAACTGCCGCCATACTCTTTCATACCATGGTGTTGAAAGCAGCAGTAGCTTCGTTTCCCTGCCGCCTCGTTACGTTGTTGACGGGGGCTAAGGTGGCTCCAGCGCCCTCTCCCGTCCGGCCCGTTTCGCGGAGGTCAGGGTGACTGTCAAGGGTCAAAGGCTCTCCTTTTCTGCCCGCGGCTGGGTCGGCGCGTGCTGCTGCCACCCGAATGGAGGCATGTATACCCAGCCGCCCCAGGAAACGCTGCTGCCGGCCCCCGGCGATTGCAGGGCGCCATCCTTCCTCCGGCAAAGCTCCGCTGGCGTGACCGCCGCCGGTAAGCGCTTGTTCTGGAAGCGGATGCTCATGCGCTGGAGGCACCGCGCGCCGGCTAACTCCGATCCCTACCCCGCCGCGAACAGAAGACACACGAACGCCTCCGTGCATCGCATAGCTAGCGTGCGTGTCGGAGGGAGCCAAAGCTCTATTCAAACCGGAACGAGCACGCCTTCGCCTCTTTCGGCAAAGAATGTGGCGAACAGATTATCCGAACAGGATAGATGCATAATTACACACTCGAAATGCCCTGACGTCGTATCACGTTAATGAAGTTCCCCGGGACACTTAAATGAGCTATGCAGACAAAATTCAGTGGGTTCATTCGAAAGGTTCCCTCGTTAGAATCATCACCACTTTAAGCGTAAACTTCGCTCAAATAAGCCGTATATTTAGGAAAAAAATTGCGCCCACCTCCCCGCGAGGGGAACCCTGTGTAGATGCGACGCATCGTGGGGTTCACTTGGTGTTTCCGTTGGATTGATTCTGAAATCGCGTGAAACGTGTCGGGAACGCGTATGATTATTATGTTTATGATTATTATTATGTTTTTTTTGGCCAATCTTGGTCAATCTCTCCAAGTGGTATGCTTGGGGCGTCGCTGTCGCAACGACCTTTAGTCCATCATTGTTGCTGTAAGTGGGAGCTTCTTTTCTTTTATTACAAGTGTTAATCATTGCACCATCATGCGTTGTATCAGTAGCTTCTCGGCGTAGTTTGAATGAGTCCAGGATATAAGACGCGTTCGCAGCATTTAATTCTGTCTCGGTTTTGTGGCGCAGTGGGAAGAGCACCATGTACCTCGCGTTCCGCCCACAAGGTCGTGGGATCGAAACCGGGCGCCGGTGGCTATTTTTTTTATAGTGTAGGGGGAGGGGTGTGGACGGGTGACCCACTAGCTGATTTCCCGCACTAGAACCTATGACGTCTTATGGGCAGCTGCGCGATTGGCTTCGACCGGCAAGATCCAACGCAAATTAAACAGAGGTTATAGACCCCTGTTTAATTTGCGTTGGATCTTTGCGCTTAAACTTCATGCATACTATTTTATAACACTTAGAATGGCGGTGTAAACAATGGAAGTTTCGAACGCCCACGTAAACATAGTAAGCACTGCGCGCACTATTCCGGTTACAGCTGCACAGCCGTCCGGCGCGTTGAACTTACACTGACCAATTTGCATAAGCGACATTGTCTTCGGTGACCCTGTTCATCGAACATAGCCAAGGTTTCACGAAACGAGCACTTTGAACGGACATTATTCATGCACACGTCCGGTCGTAAACAAAGCGAGAGTGAACAGCGGTCCCGAGCGGTATTGTGGCGCCATCAGGAGGACTAACAGCAAACAAGGCGTTCCGCCGTTTGCTTTCTTAGCAGCGTGGCCGCAAGCGATGAGGACAAAGCGGGAGGTGCGTCAATGAACGTTTCAGAGAACACCGGTACGCAAATCAGCAAACACAGGCAACGGGCAATCTGTCACTCCATTGAAAAACTTGCAAACCACGCGAGTGCACACCGGACACGCACATTCTGGCACGCGCTAAAGACAGCATAACGCGCGAGATCATCGAAGCATTTCACATAATCACGGAAGAGAAAGGGTGCGTTAGCACGCCATCAATCCTGCTTACTGGTGAGGGACGAAGATGAATTCAGAGAGAGACACCATGACAAGAAGGGTAACATTTTGCACGCAGACACTCCCACATTTTCCTGCCAGTGCTCTTGTATTTCGTCGTCGTCTGAGCGGATCTGTTTCTGCACCTTCATGTTTTGGTTTTAGGTTTTATCGGTTTTACTGCGCAAGCGCAGAGTGTCGCTCTTGTGTGTATATTTAGGTGTCCCCCATTTCTGTCGTCTTTTTCATTGAACAGCTGCAAGTTTGCGCTTCGTCCCAGTCCTTTTAGCGTCATATTCGTCTGTATACTTAGCGCAATTCAGTATGAAGCATCACCAACTAGCCCAATTCTACGTCCTTTTGAATGGAAACAGGAAAAAATACCAAAATCACTCGAGTACCACGAGTTGGCACTAGTTCTACAAAGTAATTGCCGGGGTTTCCTGAAAGAAAAAATAGTGTACCTCATAACTAATTGAAATGTCGGAAAGGTTGCGCTGGTGTGATATTAATTTGTTGTTAGTACGAAAACGAGGTATGTGCCAAGTGTCAGTGTTGTGCCTGTTCACTACGTGGGCTGATTGTGTTACCACTGCTGTGGATGGTAAACATTTTTTTGACACGACAGATATATCAAATAAAAAGAACGCAAAATGCGGAAATTATACATAAGTTCAAATGCCATACTGTTATAGGAGTTAGATGCATTTATTGGCTAGGAAGAATAATGCACACCTGAAATGAGGCGCATGATTTTCTTCTGCAATGTGTGAATTTTCGCTATGTTAGTCTTCGTTGTGGTTGCCCAGACTAAGATGCAGTAGCTGAAGTGTGATTCCAATAATGCGTAATATAGTTTCGTTTCTATAGTTTTGTGGGCAGGAGCAACCGGGCGCGGGCCTGCGCTCCTTTTGTTGCGGAAAGCTTTCTACAAATGTTATTCGGTTGTGCTCTCGCAGGTTGGTTTGTAATTTCTGTGAATGTTTTTGACCAATTAGGCAAAGTATGCTTCTGCTGTCGCTGCTGCTTTGTTTCTTATGATTAGTGACAGTCCTGTCGTAACGAATACCTTATCTTGCCATACTTTACCATGCCTAGTGATGAATGTGAAGAGTGCCCTTGTTGTGAGGCCCAATGTGAAGATGGTGAAGGTTTGCTGTGTGCGGGATGCAACCGTAACTATCACTTTGGGAAATGCTCCGACATTGCTGAAAGTACGTACAAGTCTAAAGGCAAGGCATGGCGAAAGTCATGGCAGTGCCAAACATGCAAGGGAAAGAAGTCGAAAGGCAGTCAGGGCGAAAAACGGAAGAAGCAAGATGTAAATGTAGCGAGCTTAATGCTAGCTGTCAATGAAAAGCTTGAAGGCCTCATGACGCTTAAAACCACTGTGGGAAACATTGAGAAGTCCGTTGACATGATGTCCAGCAAGTATGACGAAACTCTTGCTCACATTTGTAGACAGGACAAAGAGGTCCAAAAGTTGGAGCACCGGGTTGAGGCCAATGAAGAACGGGAGAAAACGTACAGAATGGACGTAATTGCTCAGGAACTCCAGGAGCTCGAGCTGGACAGTAGAAAACTTAACCTTGAGTTTCATGGGCTTCCTGTAACCGAAAGTGAGGACCTCTTGAGTAAGATCAATGCCGTAGCCGAGAAATTACACCTGCCCCAGCTTGCCGACAGTGATGTTCTAGCAGTGCATCGGTTACCGTCTGCTAAAGATAAACTGCCAGGCGTAATCGTACGATTCGTAAAGCAAATCACAAGGAACTCCTTCTTGGAAAAAAAGAGCGAACTGAGGGAAGCTGATGACTCATGCCACATTATGGAAAACTTGACAAAGAAAAATAGGCAAAACGAAAGTTGGGCTAAAAATCATGGGTACAAATACGCCTGGCACACGAACGGAAAAGCGTATCTGAGGAAGAAAGATGGAGAGAAGGCGATCAGGGTGCGCAACGAAGCGAATTAGATAACGTTGGGTAAAGGCGGCTTCGCTCTTACACCTTCCACGATAGTTCCTCTTTATCAAGACGATGGGGGACTTCACAATGCCTTCCGTGTTTATGAAGGTCTGCGGTAGGGACTGCGCACAATCGTTCAACCTGCTTCACTTAAACACGCAATCCGCCGGAAATAAGATACCGCAACTTGAAGTACTTTTTTCCCCAGTTCAACGATGTGTTCGACGTGATTCTGTTAACAGAAACTTGGTATGACGGAGATGCTAATGTTCTGCGTCTTCGAATTACAATAATTTTCTCCTGAATCGAAGTACCGGTTGCGGAGGGTGTGTATGCCTCATGGTTAAAAAAGGTGCCACGTGTGACGTTATATCGGACTTCTCTTGCGTTAACGTTGACTTCGAAATTTTGTCTTTGTACACAAAAAAAAAGCATATTAGCAATTGTATACCGTCCACCAAATGGGAATGTTAGAAATTCTTTGCTTTTCTTCAGACTCTTCTAGCCTTTGCAGGGGAAAATAAATACAACATTAATTTGGCGGAGACTTAGACATAAACATGCTAACGGACACTAGTATGAAGATCGAATTTGAACAGTTAATCCTCTCATATGGTTGCACCAATGTCATAACATGTCCAACTAGGATAACCCTTACATCCACCACACTGTTAGACTTGTTTATCACGAACACGCACACTTCTCATCTAAAGGCAGGTGTTGTATGTACGGATATTAGTGAGCACATTGCGATTTACTTATGCATAGAGAAACAAAAGTTCAATTACACGAAAGCACCAGCAGTATTTTTTCAGGAGATGACGCCAAATAATCTTAACGAGTTTAGACAAAAATTAGAACGCTTTGATGGAAGCACGATGATGCAGAGAGCGCTTACAATTTATTTTTGGACAGTTTTTTGAACATATATAATGACTCGTTTCCCTAGAAGCGACTTCACTCATGTAAGAAAATCCGCAAGCCTTGGATTAGTTCCTGAATTACTCAGTAAGATCAAAGCAAGGAATAACTTGTATAAGAAGTTTCTTAAAAACCGGAATTCCGAGTCATTAAATGTTTTAAAATCTTTCCGGAACAAATTAACAAAAGATTATTTGGGCAAAAAATACCTATTTTTATGAACTGTTTTCCACATGTGCAACAAGAACAGATTTAACGTGGAAAATGCTAAATAAAACTCCCAATCGTACTGCCCACACAAATGCGATTGATAAAATTACTTTGAACAATGAAGAACTGACAGGAAAACACTTAGCTAATGCATTTAACAATCATTTTGTCAATATAACCACAGATGAATTCGATGGTAGAGCGCTCAGCTTTGACGAACATATAAGCAGAGACTCCTTTTTTCTAAATCCTGTATCTGACGCAGAAGTGGCCGCTATCTTTCAAAGGTTGAGTTACAGTGCCAGCCGCGATGCGGATGGGGTAACTGTCAGACCTATTAAATACGTTATAGAAATAATAACCCCATTTCTAACCCATATCTAACTTATGCCTATCAGAGGGAGTGTTTCCGCAACGAATGCAAATTGCTAAAGTAGCAGTCGTACATAAAAAAAGGAAGTAAAAATGATACGGGAAATTACTGACCAGTATCAATATTACCCGTCTTTCCAAAGGGACTTGAGAAAGTAATTCTTTCTAGAATGGAAAATTTTTGCGATAAATATAGCATACTGAGCTCCGCACAGTTTGGCTTTCGCAAAAACTGCTGTACAGAGTTAGCCCTACTAGAACACAAGGAATTCCTTCTAAAATCATTTGAAGACGAACAGGTGTCTCTAGGAATATATATATAGACTATACAAAGGCATTTGACCACTTAAATCACGCGCTACTATTGAAGAAATTAGCATTGTACGGTTTCCGCGGTAATGGTTTAACGTTGCTAAAATCTTACCTAGGAAGCCGACGTCAATACGTAAGGCTTAATGGCTATTCATCAGAAATTAAACCTTTATAATCTCGCGTCCCGCGAGGTAGTATTCTTGGCCCGGTACTCTTTAACTTATACATTAATGACATTGTTAACATAGACGAAACCACAAAATTTATTATATATATGCCGACGACACTACATTACTGTTATCTGATACATCTCCTGTTAGTCTCGCTACAAGAGCAAACAACACCCTTGCTGTACTAAGCAAATGGACCGAGTACAATGCCCTTAAAGTAAACACAAATAAGACTAAAGCTATTCTTTTTCGCCCAAAAAAAAATGTATCCACTTTGGATAGTATTAAGTACAACAATGCAGCGATACAACAATACAATACAAATACAACAAAATATACAAATACAACAATGCACTGCTTATAAAACACTCGGGGCTATCTTCACGGAAAAAATGACTCGGGACGAGCATACCAACCACATAAAATCAAAATTATCGCGAATAGTCGGAGTAACTTACATTTACAAGGCCATACTGCCAACTGAAGTTAAAAAAAAACTGTATACTTCGTTGTTTTACTCGCATATTAACTATTGCCATCTTGTCTGGGGTAATACTACAATCGCAAATCTTCAACCAATCCATGCCTTGCAAAAAAGATTTTGAGAAATATCTCTAATGTCTCTTTTGACCATCCCTCCGCCGGGCTCTTTCTTAAGCCTAATATAAAGAAAATATATCGCTTCCTATCGCTTAGCCTTAATTTATAAAAAAGAACTTAAACAACAAAGAAACTTTCTCACACAATTGTCCTCTCTCACGGTAAAAATTAACCCATATCTCACACGAAGAAATGAAATCTGGAAAATTGACGTCTGCATAACAAACTATGGAACCCAAATGTTGAAACACAAACTTCCAGAATTGATAAATTTTTGCCATACAAACATCATTGTCATCGAAAGGACGACGGTCAAGGACTTGCGTGCCTTCTTTATCCTACAAACCAAAAGATTGCTACCGATTTTATGTCATGTATTTAGCTGTGTTTACCTGTTGTAACAGTATATATTCTTCTTTCTGTACACAACTGTTCTTTTATTTCGTATTATGTAAAAAAATGCGTGCAACCTGGATTGTTGCGCGCTTTATGTTATTGCAAAGAAGACTGCTCTTTGTTTGTTTCACCTTTTTTTGTTTTCTCCTTTCTTTAGTCGGTGTGTTTATTGTGCGCTGTAAACTGCTGAAAAATTGAACATGTTTTGTTGTATTTTATGTTGGGGGGGGGGGGGGGGAGCAAGTCAAGCTGATTCGCGGCCGGGCTGGAGCGGAAGCGTGCGCGCACGCGTTGGTATCAACAAAGCGCGCGCCGCTGCTCTGACGCGGCCGTGGATGATTGTACAGCTTTTTAAAGACGATAGTCTTTCTTGGGCTACTTCAACCCAGAAATTTTGGTCTGTCTGTATGTCTGTCTATCCGTCTGTCTGTCTGTGACTTGATTCAGCCACCTGGACAAAGTAAAACATTGCCTGCGCAATAGTCTTATATAGTCACAGCTAAATGTGCCCGTCTAAGTCCGGTGTAATGTTCATACTTGTCAATATTGTTGATGAACAACAAGACATTACGCATATATAAGGCAACAAAATAATACAGAAGTGATATTTGCAGCGTTCCTTTAGAAAAAATCGTACATGTTTGATTTTGGCGAGATTAAATACTTCATCAACTGAAGAAAAAAATATCACTCCGCCGTCGCCTGCTGTCGCCCGCGCCATATAGCTTCTGGCGGCATTTGAAGAAATCAAGTGGCAAGAGTTACGAAAGGTTCCACTAGATAGGTTCCACGTTCTGCTTGCAACGCACGTGGAGTATGGAAACGCGGTTCTATAAACGTTGACGTAGGGCGCCTCGACTAACGCGCGTCTTCGCCGTACGGCAGCGTTCGCATCGAGACACCAGGCCTGGAGCAGTGGAACGCGGGTAATTTAAAGTGATTTAGGCAAACCTTTGGCGTCTTTACCTTGGGAGGAGCGCGACGCAAGAGGAACAAGATGAGAGATGAGCAGGAAAGCGAAGGGAGGCATTTACTTCGCAAAAGCCGATAAAGACTATCGTCTTTTGACGGCATTTGCAACGAAAGGAGCAGATACGCGGCCAATTTTTTCCTTGCCTCCCCCATCTCCAAGGATGGAAAATAAAGGAAATATTATTATTATTGATGCGGTTATCCCAGCTCAGGTACGCTTAAAGGCCACACCAAGAAGTTTAAAACAGTGACTGCCTAGTTCAATTGTAATATTTGGAAATTGATTGACGACTTATTTTCACTGGTTTGCGTTTTTTCGTGTTTGCTGGGATTATTTTGGTTTCTGTAGTACTCGGACCAAAAGCGCACCGGAAGTGCAAATGCATAATTGCACTGCGCTCAATTAGATGGCTTCTCATCTCTACGTAACTGACTTCAGCAAATGAAGACCACTCAATCACTTGGCTCAGCTTTTCTGCAGAGTTCAGTTTCGGAAAGATGCTTACACCAGCCTTGCGCCGTCGTATTTCTTGTCCTAGCCTTTTGAAGCTTTGGGAGGTGCTTTAAGAAATCGTGTCACCATTGCTAGTCCCCGGGGCGTGATTTCAGCAATGAGCACTTTCTATGGGAGCACTTCGACTAGCAAAGAGCGATAAAGAACGTGACTCGACCGAGGGGAGCAACAAAGAAGGTGGCAAGGCCGCTTTTTATCGCTCGTTCCCGAGATATTTGCCTGGGCCTCGTTCAGGTCGGCTGTGGTGTCTGGCGACCTGTCGCCTCCGGGCAGCCATTCCGCTCGCGCCCTGTGCCCACTCTCGCCTGCTCTGCCGCTCTACTCGCGAAAGTTCACCGCGTCCCCGGAAGCCCATTGGTATTCCAAAAAGCGCCTGCGCAGTAGAGAGCTGTGCAGTGCGCCATTCACGCCCTTAACGCAACAAAGGCTTCGCCCTCGTGGCTGTGCGTGCGTGACGATAGAGTCCCCTCTGCCCTTCCTAGTGAAACGTAAGCGGAAAGCGGCCAGTGTTGCTACAGCGAACCCGTAGGGTGGGATACCTTTTAGATCGACAAAAGAACTACGTGAAAAACCTGCCCAATGTGTGGCAGTAGACACACCAACAATTACGAACGGCTCCTCTAAGCATTCCCAGTATTGCAGTCGCGGCTGAACAGCTGCGAAGTTGTTTTTTGCGTGGATTTACGAACGTTTTCACACCAGCAATACTATTCCCGTTTCCGAACGACCCGTGCGCTGCAGTGCATTCTTTATGGCACTTAGAATGGCGTGAAGCGCGATCAAACGAGACCCCACCTCGCCTTCTCACGACTTTTCCTGTGCACAGCACAGGCTGTTTCTTCCTGTCATGTTTATTCAACCTACTCCTGTATGTATATATTGACACGGGAAGCGCAAGTAGACGCTGGCGCATAGTTCTAGGCGACCCATCACCGACGACGAAACAGTGGATGGCACGGACTCACGGACTCACGTTTCAGGTTCGTCTTTTTGTTACCATTTCAATTAAGAGTACTTTATTAATGAGGCGTGCTTTAGGTGAGTTTCTGCTTTCAAACGGGCACCAAGCATTCGCTGAACCCTACGGGATACGAATAGTGAAAGCGCGGTCGGGCGCCCGGGCCGGACCTGGGCTCTGGAGTTATAGTCTAAGGCCCGGTCGGGCCGGCCTTTTAGTAAAGGGTCCCGGCCCAAATTTCTGGCCTTTGCGGAGCTAACTCATCATAGCGGTGGCCACTTTCTTCACCACACAACGACGACGGCGGTTCTTCGCACAATGGGACATTAAGGATTTCCCTTTAAAGCTTATCAAACTAATCATCAAAAATTAGAGCTGGACTCAGACAACGATCGACACACGGAAGAACGACGGGACAAGCGCTCACTCGCAACGAATTTTTATTGAAACATCGCCTCGTATTGACACAGGTATGATCACTGGGAGGAGACGCACTGGAATAAATTATGCATAAAGAAACAAACAAATGATAGCCACAATCAAAGCGGAGATTCCAAGAATTCAAACTCGGTGGCACGCAGAAGCACAGATGTGTCGGTGACGCACTTCTCTCCTTTTTTTTCTAATATAAAAGGCTCCCAAGAACTCCAGGAATCCCGTCCAGAAAGTGCAACTACTCTCTCCCTTGGTGGCCCGTTTCCCTCTTGGCCATGCCTAGCTCCTGTGTAAGGCCTTCATCCACGGGGGTGTTCTGCGAGCGCTCTCCGCGACGCGACCGAGAGTCGCTGCTCACGTAACAAATTAGGGAAGTTTCGGGGGCGAAACCGCACACCTGGCTGTTTGAGTACATCCATGCAACCAGGGCCGCCGCTGGAAACGAGCGCGCTAACGACTTCGTTCGGGCTCCGTCATCCCACCCCCACGTTTAGGTCTCTGGGAATCTCCTTTCTTGCGTGTTATTTTTCGTTGTTTTCACGTGTGTGTGGCAGAACCCTTGCCGGCACAGTTATAAAATTTCTCCCAGACAGGGAATTAACATGCAACACCTTCGTGGCCAAGATTACGACGGCTGGTAGAGCCAATGTTGTGCAAGCCCTCGTCCACGAAAAATATCCAACCGCACTCTACACACATTGAGCCAGCCACTTCCTTAACCTAGTTCTGTGTGCGGCCTGCTCCGAACACATATGCTATAGAAAGGACATTGGGCTAGTTGGTAACTGTTTGTCTTGGTGTTGAAAGCACTCACAAAACAGGGACTACGGTAGGGAAAAAGAGACGACACGGCGCTCACATATATCCGAAACTGTTTTGGGACAGTAAAGGAAACATCAAATGTTTTTTTGCGGAAATCTGCTAACAGTTCACACGTTTTGCCAAAAATGAGAAGTTTGATGTGCGCCGATTCCACAAGGCAGTGGCTTCCGGGACTATGCGAACCGGTGATCGCCGCACTAGAGGAAGTTCAATTCAATGGCAATGGTGAAAGTCACTTGCAGGTAATTAGTTCGTCCTTGACACTTTGTCCCCACCGCCATGCGGAGAATGTGCTTGTGGTGACTGTGACGCTGCCGAGAGAGCTGTAGTAGAGGAACATCGACAGGAGGGTCGCGATGGGCGACCAAGAAGTGGTACAGCAGACGATTGAAAATGACCGCGACAGTGCCACTGCCTCCTTCTAGGAAATATTCTCAAGTGCAGGCCGTGGCAAACAAAATGAATGTCGAGATGATCAGCTGACGAGCCGGCGTCCGCAAGCAGGATCGTGGCGTTGCATCAAAGATTCCGGAGCGATATTTTCGAGGAAGCGTGTTTATTCTATTAATGAACTACATATTATCAGAGCTGCACCACTGATTCGAAAAACTCAGGAGCCTTGGCATCCGACTTTGCGAGCCCTGGCATCCGACTTTGGTGGGCAAAGTCGGATGCGAGGGCTGCTTTGGATGAACAAAGCAGCAATCCTACGCCCCAGCTCAGGAACAGCTGCCCTCTCTCACTGCGAATTAACCGAATGCGCTCACATTGCTCCTTATTGTAGTCCCTCTTCCAGTGACAACGGCTACCGCAGAGAGGACATTTTCGATCATTAGGTTGCTAAAGAACTACTTGGGCTCCACGATGTCCCAGGAAGTCATGGTTGACCTGGCGCTTCTGTTCGACCAAAGAGACGTCGATGACAGCGTATAAGAAGTAATTCAACGCTTCGCTAAAGTTCCCAGCTGACGAAATTTCGTCCTTTAAATAGAAAACCAGTCAAAAATCATCGGGAGTAATGCAACGTTATTTCTGCTTCCTAATAGTAATTGTAGCAACGAAGCACTGTACACGGGGGATTAAAAGAAATACGAACAACGGAGTTCAAAGCCTCCGACGCATGCTGCACCGTCTGGCTGCAAAGGTCAATAAACTTCGCGCTGCGTAGTTCTTTTTAGAGCCCGTGCGAGTGGCGTACTCTTAGAATAGATGGTTTATAAGAAGCGACGCCGGTCATTTATTTCGAGGCGGCGTTTTACGCTCTGTCGCCACTGGGCAGGATGAGAGTGTCTGTTATCTGTTATTGTTATTTGTTATCTGTTAGGTGTCTGTTATTCGGGAGCCAAGCGCGCAGCAGGCTGATTGCAGCTAGCATGACGCCCTTCAACTATCACCCTGGTCAGCAGCGACGCAGGCGTGAAAAGGCGCCCCTAAATCAATTACCGGCATCGCTTCTTGATCGACCATTTCTTCCAAGAGTAGGCCGCACTCTTATATGTTCTAAAAAAAAAACTACGCATGCGTGCAGCTTGATGACTTTGCAGACAGACGGTGCAGCATGCGGCGAAGGCTCTGCGCTCCGTTGTTAGTATTTCTTTTAAAAGGACCCTGCAACACTTCTCTGAACTTTTCTTGAAATCTTAAATGCTTGCAGAACGTAGTCACCAAACACACCCAGTACATAGATCAGGGTGTCGCAAAATACCCCAGGCGAAAATTACTGCTGCATGCCCATCAGATAACTTGCAAACTCACTCAAAATATTTTTCTCTCTTTCCCGTCTTGACGTTCTTCGACGGCCCGAATTACGTCACTGAGGCCCTGCGCTGTTGGCCGGTTTTGCTTCAGTTGCACCAATGAACGCTTTTCCATAGCAACTTTAAAAATAAAGCCACAAAAACAAAGCAGAAATTTCGGAAGGCGTACCTGGTGCGACGAGAAAATCACGCAGTGCCGCTCCGTGCTGGCGATAACTGTAGCTTTCGCAGTGCTTCCAGACGCGAAGGAAAGAGTGAAGGCGTTTATCGAAAGTGTTGCAGGGTCCCTTTAATACCCCCAGTACATTAGTTTTAGAAACTACAGAGATTATTGCCGGCTTCGGGTCGGCCAAATAATACCCATCTGGTTGGCTGATTTTTTGAATCTGGAACGAGCTTTTTGCGATTAAGTCTGGAGCCTGAAGACGACGCAGTAGTTAAATAGGTTGAGTGGAAGTGATTTCGGTAGGCGTACGCGCTTTACATAAACGAACTTTTCCTTCTCTATCCTGAAAAGCTGAGTCACTCGGCCGAATTCCGCGTTGGTCGATAAGCGCTTCTCGGCTTAACAAGAGCGGCGCCTCCAAGGCCGGGAGGAAACGTCCTTGACGTCCTCGTAGTCATGTGGGCGGAGCGCAACTCGTGCAGCTATTCGCGCCGCCGCGGCCACGCGATCCACGTTCTGTTCAGTCGATGCTCTCGATCGCGCACAAATGGTCTCCCATGACGGAGCTTCAGGCTCTAAACTGTCGGCTGAAACAGTTGGGCGGCGGGAAGGAAAACCTCTTTCTATTGGGCAATCGCGATGTCTGCGCTGAAGTTCCTGAACTGAAGACGTTTTCCGACTTTCATTTTTCCGTTCTCGTCCAAGTTGGTGTCGAAACGTTGTAGCGACGAAACTATTCCCCTGACCGTCGCTCGAAACGCGCCCACTTGCGTTCGTTGGGCCCAATACAATTTTGAGTTGCTTTCTTTTATAGGTAACCGCTTCGTTCAGATGTGAGATTCTTACAGTTGATTTCATCGCCCGTGTCGTCGATACGTTCGTCGTGTTTGAAATCGGCAATGTTTTCGATGTCTTCGTCGTACCCGGGCTTATGACCATTCGGGCACCCGGGAAATTTAACAAGGTACACTCTTAATAAAAAGGGTAGTACCGGCCGTATTTACTAACTACTTACGAACCTTCCTACCCCACGGTACGCTACCTAGCATTTTCCACTAGCAACTGCATAATTAGGAAATTAACTGTGTGTAGAAGCAGTATACATAAGATTAAGGTCGTGCTAATGACTTATTGTCAATGGACTTATTGTAATGACTTATTGTAAATTAATAAAGCATGGCCAGTTAGTAAACGCATGTACCTCAGAAGGGTGTTACCGCTAGGACTTTACTAGTGAAGGTAGTGATGCTTACTGCCTGATTCAGTTAGTCCTCCTGACTAGTGCGGCATTTACTACCTCAAGTTACTAATCACCTAGTGTGTACTGGGACAAGTAACTAGTTAGTGTTTGATTAGTGAATGCCACAACCTTTTTTTTCAAGAGCGTAGCGTTCACCGATTGCCAACGTGCTTGCAGTGGACGTGCTAGTAGCCTTCGTGGGAAAGTCCTCGCTTGTCACTCAATCGTACGTACTCAAAGATCTTCTGCGCGGATACGCGCGCTTCGGTTACCACGTGTAAGCTGTTCACTTCTCCGCAGTCGACGGCCAGTGCGACGAACGTTGCACGACCGTCCATCCGAAGGCAGCTTTCACAGCAGTGAGGATTTCGTCAAAGCAATGAACGTCCCCTGTCACAAATTTCCAGAAACAGTGTGTGCCAATAGGTAAACTGATGCCTGGTTCTGCTTGCACTTCGAAGCAGGGGATGACGGCGAAGGGCATCGCGTTGGATTCAAGTTCTTGTAGAGTAGTTGGTTCGGTGAGCCCAGACACGTCGTTGAATGTCTCTGGCACTTCAAAGTCCTCGATTTGAAAGCCGCGATGGTCGTACTGATTGTAGTACTTGTACACTTGTACTCTTTTGCGTGTGGATATTGTGCCGGCAGCTGGCATGTTACCTTTCCCAGATATTGTGCCAGTAGCTTATCTGTCCCAGATATTGTGCCAGGTGTATTGCATTTAGTGATTAATGCTTTCGAAAAACACCAAACACGATATTTTTCGCCACCATTGCCTAGTCGGGACGATGTGACAATCCTGGGGATTTTTTTTTCTAGCAGACAGTATTTTACTATCTTTCACGGAAATGCATTTTTTTCTCTTGCATGCTTTAATCGCATATGTGTTTTAAGCAAGCAAACATCTAACCTAACCATTCTGCGTAACCTAACCCAACCCAACCCGTGAAGGTAAGGCCAATCTCTACCGAACGTAACCTAACGGAACCTATTCTATTCTAACCTAACCCAACCCAACACAACACATGAAGGCAGGTCTCGAATAAATTATAACGGCAGAATGCCACAAAAGAACCAAGTTTCTGAATAAATGAATGCAGTGAATAAGCGAAGTAAATCACGACGATCGAAGTTAAAAGCGACATATGAAATGCCACGGGTTTGATCATGCGACTTGGCGATCAGAAACCAGAGACGCAACCACTGCGCCACGCTAACCACGGCGGGTCCTGCGCCGCCCGGCAGAGTCAGACATACCGGTCGCAATGAGGTAAGCCTGAACAGCCAATCAGAACATAGTGCCGGCAAAGTATCCCTGCCGGCGGAAGTACCGGCTGCCGGCAATATATCCACTTCCTACACTTTTGTTTTGTCTGCGGTGAAAGGACGAATTTCCTAAACCGCAGATCGTCATCTCTTCCTCCCGCATTCGGTGGGAACTTACTCGACAGTCCTTCGGTTATAAAGGTACGCTGTCATCCTACGTCAAACAACACTTCGACCAGATGTTAGTTTGCCCGTACCCTTAGCCCATACCTGTGATGTCTGGAGCAGAGCCGTTTTCTGGAAACTCACTGATTCAGCCGCCGAGCTAGACACAGTCGTCAGATTTTCCCGGAGCTTCCAAGCAGGATCACACAGCGAAATGCTGTGACATCTTTTGCAAGCTTGACGCGAAAGCATCCTCCGTTCTTGCAATTGTTGTCGCGGCGAAATGGCCTGGCGCAGTGAAAGCAACAACCTTCTTTTTCTTTAACGTGGCTTTCTTTTTTTCTAACACAATATGACCCGCACAGCCATCCCTGATGTGGTCGTTGCAGCCGCAAAGGCATCTGTCACTGGACAAACTGACCGTTAGTGTGGAAGAAGAGCTCGGAATGTTGTCCTTCACTTGCTCCCGTGCTGGTTCTGTTTTGATAGGCTCGAACTGGTACTTCTCGGTTCAAAAGGTCAACTTGCGTTCAGACATCGTCCGGGCGTTCCCCTCCCGGTTCGCGTGTTGATGTTTCCTTTAAAGGTAGCTGGTTGAACTTGAGGACGGCTTTATAGGGCAAAGTTTACAATATCGCAGTGTTCAATATTACCCCGTATAGGACTGCATGTGCACACAAGATTCTCCAGCGATATAACCTGAGTCTGTGCCCGTTCATGAAGCGTCTGAGGCCATTCAAGTCGTCGCAGGAGGTCACGTTAAGGAGATTCAACAATTCGCTCCTGTGTGCGTTGATTAACAAAGTTTTGTCGCTGAAACGCTGCTGCAGGATTTCGATAGCTATAACGTTCATAGGCCGCTTATGCCGCCTGCTGCGTTACCCTTTAGATAGCTGCGAAGGTACCCGAATGTGCCGACGTTGGCTGGTGATGGGTTCTTTGACTAGAATCCGTCCCAAAATTCTAGCCACTAAATGACTTCTCCTTGAAAAAGTTGGATCTCAAGTTTGGGCACTCGAACTTGAACTCGTTCTTGACGTGAAGTCACAGCCTGTACCGAACTGGTCGTCGTTAAGCGGCATGCGGCTGCAAGATGTCTTTCCGGGCGGAAGACCATGCGCGCGACAGAATCAAGGTAATGTGCTGCAGTGCTCGGTTAGTCGTTCAGTTCATCATCGGGGATGAGGTCCTCTGTCTAGTTGTATGTTTCGGTTGAGGCAGTCTCTCCCCGCTTAATCTGATTTGGCTGTTCAGCCAGCTCAGCGATCGGTACTGGGGTCGCCTTCATCATGGCCTTCCTCTCACCGATGCTCTTTGTCGTCGAGGCGCGGAGCACACCCTCGTTTCCGCTTCAGACGGTCCACGATTACGTACGGTTTGCGGAGATGCCGCTCCGGCGAAAACTGATGCGAGGCGCCGTTCGTGACCGGTGCGTCATCGGTAGGGGTCCTGAATGGTGTAGTCCTTAATTCCTGGTCACAGCACCAAATTGTTGAAGACCAGGAAGCACACGCGCGTTAGAGGACATCGCTTTATTGGCGACCTTTAGGCGGCTAGCCTGGTTCGGGACAGGATTATTTCAACATTTTTATTTATTTTCCCGTGCATTACATTGGCGGGAACCGTAGAAAAAAGCTGCATTAAAGCAGCTTGACTAGCCCGCTAGCCCCGTTGATCGATGGCAGTAAGTGGCAACTTATGCAACATGTACAAACAGTCTGGCAGAAAACTATACGAAAGATATTCTCTTTATCAGCATGTACAGCGTTTACATGAGCTGAGGAGCAAGAAAATAACGATGTGGAAATACAAAGCTGACTACACAATGTTTATTACAAGGTGAAAAGGAAAAGGGGGGAGGGAGGCCGCGGCGGACGAATTGGTCGTTAATACCATGTTGGGCAAGTTGAAAGGCGAAAAAGGAAATTTATGCATATGGGATCCTCTGTATTCAGCGCACAGTTAGGATTCACGTCAGCGGGGTAGCAAAAATTAGCAAGGTAGAAATAGTTTACAACAAGGTGAAAAGAAGGGGGTGCGGTGTGTGTGTGTGGGGGGGGGTGGAGGGAAGATCGTTAAAAGTATATTCGATCTACTCTAAAAAAAGAGGCATCAATAAACAGTAGAAGGTACTAGCAGGCACTTCAACACGCTTAATGGGCCATCTCCAGATCACAATGCGCGAAAATACTGAGGCAACCAATAACTGCAGTGTTTAAAGACGATAGTCTTTCTTGGGCTACTTAAACGCAGAAATTTTGGTCTGTCTGTCTGTCTGTCTGTGACTCGATTCAGCCATGCGGCCAAAGTGAAACAAAATCTGCACAATAGGTTTATATACTCCACAGCCAAATCTAAACGTTTAAGTCCGGTGGCTATGTTCATACTTGTCAACATTGTTGAACAAGGACAACTATGTAATAAATTTCTGGATTTAACGATCGACGTTTTTCGATTCCCTAATGCCACCCCCATTGATGCCCACGTGTTCGCGACCTCGTGTAACGAAGCGGTGCGGTGGTTAACCTTGATTAAACGAAGTCGCTAAGCTGATCAGGCATTGTTTTAATTACTTTTACTGGAAAATCGGCTGGAGAAGTGCAATAATCTAACGAATACTAGCGCTACTGTGTGCAGCCAGCAGCTACAAAACGTGTAGAATCGTCCATAAACAAAATTTATCATGGTGCTGCTGCTCATGAACGGAGCGGCTAGTGCCATCCCCTGGTTAACGTAGTAGCCTTTTATGGTTGTGATTGTGTAGTGTAACATCACACTAGGTGGCAAGACACTTTCCTTTTTTTTCGCTCTCACTGCAAACTACCGCGCGTTTCTACGGGTGAGTGCGGTGTCGGTTCGGGACAAGTTTTGAGGTCTAAGCCTGCCTGTCGGCGTGTAGTGGCGCGTCTGCACTGCTATCTGCGGTATCGGTTCATCGGTGATCAGTTCTGCTGCTAGAAAACGAAAATATTTGTCTTTTCAAGGGCGAAAGGGAGACACGAGCATTTAATACACTGATGAGCAGGAGGATGTTCTTAGGGCCTGCACTAGTGAGAGAGAGAGAAGAGAGAGAGAGGAAGAGAGAGGGAGAGAGAGAGAGAGGAGAGAGCGTAAAGTGTTATTGCGAAAAGCAATGGGGAGGAGTCCTCAGTCCAAGACCCCTTGAGCTTTCCCCGCCTCAACAGCCCTCAACACCAGCAGGCGCTGGTTATTGAGGTCGGAGCTGGTCAGAGCTCTCTCCCAAGCTCGCGAGAAGGAATGGAGGAATTTCGCGAATGTAGTGGGGCGTGCGCGCAGCCCCCCTACCATATGAAAGAGCGTCCCGGGGGCTCCGCAGAAGCGGCATAGCGGGGAAATATACGGTGGGTGTAAGATATGGCATTTAGTGGGATGGGGGAAAGTATTCGTCTCTGCAGTGCACGGAGCTGCCGTTCCTCCTCTTTCGTTAGGTGTTTATGCGGTGCTGGGTAGGTGATACGTCCCAAATATGTAGTGCTGTGGTATTTCGTGATACGTTATCAGCGGGTTTGGCCTCTCCTGCTCGCTTCCCGGGGCCCGGCGGGATAACTCTCGGCCAACAGGTGGGCGGTTTCGTCGCCCGGGACGGCAGAGTGCGCGGGTACCCATATGATCATGATGGAGATGATTTGGTGGGTTGTCCGGTGAATTCGTCCGCACGAGAAGTTGCGGCACGCTTGCTGCGAATCTGTGATGATTACGCTGGCGGTAGTTTGCGTTATGGCGAGAGCGATGGCCGCTTCTTCCGCTTGTAAGGGGTCGTATCCGGGTAGGGTTAGGCTGGTGACGTGCTTATTGTTCTGGACAACCACGGCTGTCATTGCTCTTATGCCGGGATAGGAAGACGCGTCCGTGTATACTGTGGTTGGTTCCCTCCCGTAGTATGTGTGGATGGCCTTGGCTCGTGCTTCCCTGCGCCCAGTGTGATGCACAGGGTGCATGTTTCTAGGGAGCGGTGAGACGTACAGTTGTTTCCTGATATTGTGGTCGAGAATTCTCATTTGATATGTCTGACGCTGCAGAGGGGATGTGAGCCCCAAACGAGAGAGAAGAGTCCTCCCTGTGCTTGTAGCTCCCAGCCTCAATCTTTGGCTCGAAAGATGGGCTTCTATGAGCTCGTCGGCTGTATTGTGCAGGCCCAGCTTCAATAGCTTGTCGGTGGCCGTGCTGACGGGAAGTCCGAGTGCCTGTTTGTAGGCCTTCCGAATGATGACATCCAGTCGTTCCATTTCTGACTTGGAGAGAAGAGCGTAGGGTATGGCGTATGTAATTCTTGAGATTATGAATGCTTGGACGAGGCGGAGGGTGTCCTCCTCGCGCATTCCCCGTGTTTTGGTGGTCACACGCCTGATCATATGTGTGACTTGGTCCGAGGTATGTTTCAGCCTATTTATTAGGGCTTGAAAGGTCATGCCAAGGATCTTGATGTGCGAGGAGGGAACGATGGTGCGGCCCTTCATGTGGATGGTGACAGTGGGTGGTCTCTGGAGGAGTTTCTTTCTTGTAGAAACAAGAAGGAGCTCCGATTTTTGTGGGCAACATTGGAGGCCGCAAGACTTGGCGTAATGAGTTACCGTGTTGGCGGCAGTTTGTAGGCGCTCCTCTATCTCGCCTAGGGATCCTGTCTTCGACCAGATGGTAATATCATCTGCATACAAGCCGTGATGTGTGCCCGGAATAGAATCCAATAAGGGAGGGAGACCGATGAGCGCAATATTGAACAACAAAGGGGAGAGCACTGCCCGTTGTGGTGTGCCGCGGCTGCCCAGCAGGATGGGATCTGTGGCTAGGTCTCCCACTTTAAGTGTTGCCCTACGATCTGTGAGGAAATCTGTTATGTACTGATACATTCTAGGCCCGCAGTCGAGAGCATTTAGGTGCGAGAGGATGGCGGCGTGTTTAACATTGTCAAACGCCCCCTTGAGGTCCAGCGCAAGGATGGCTTTGGGTGAGTTGCGGGTGGCAGGCAGCATAACCTCTTTTTTGAGCTGGAGTAAGATGTCTTGCGTAGTCAGACGAGTGCGAAAGCCAAACATGGTCGTAGGTAGTTTATCGTGATCTTCGAGGTACGTTTGTAGCCTGTTTAAAACGATGTGTTCCAACAATTTGCCTACACATGATGTGAGGGAAATAGGTCGAAAGTTATCAGTGCTCGGTGCATGCTTTGCCCGGCTTAGGCATGAGCCTGACTTCCGCTGTTTTCCATTCATCTAGGAGTAAGCCGGTCTGCCAGATGTGATTGAAATAATCCGTTAGCTCAAGCAGGGAAGGGGTGTCCAAATTAGCGAGGGCCTTGTAGGTTATTTGGTCTATTCCGGGCGTCATATTGCGGCGAAGCTTGTCCAGAGCGGCCGTAACCTCATGCAGATGGATGTCATCGTCCAAAAGCGGGTTGGAGCTTCCAGAGTAGGGGGGAAGGGACTCTGTAGGGTGTGAGTGGGGAAGATAGCGGGCCGTAAGAGTGGCGAGCAGGTTTCGTGTGCTTCCCGAGTGTTGATGAAGGATTCTGGCCATTGTGCGTTGGGATCCGTCTTGCTCTTGCCGGTGTTTTTCTATAAGAAAGTGCAGCAGCTTCCACGTTTTGGAAGTGCTAAGGGAGTTACGCATACCGTCGCAGAGGGCGAACCGGTTTTCTTTGCACAATGAGGCGGCATAGCGTGCCGCTTCCTCTGTAAGCTGAGCAATGCGTTTTTTAAACTTGCGGTTGAGCTTTTGTTTTCGCCAGCGTTTATTTAGACTGCGTCGAGCTTCCCACATGTGGAGGAGCCGCGCGTCCACGCATGGGGCGGTGATTGATTGATTGTAGGGTTTTAACGCGCCGACGCAACGCAGGCGATGAGGCGCGCCGTAGTGGAGGGCTCCGGATTAATTTTGACCACCTGGGGATCTTTATCGTGCTTCGAAATCTCGTACACACGGGCGTTTTTGCTTTTCGCTCCATCAGAAAAGCGGCCGCCGCGGCCGGGAATCGAACCCGCGACCTCGTGCTCAGCAGCGCAACGCCTTAGCCACTGAGCCACCGCGGCGGGTACGCATGGGGCGGTGGCCGACGTCTCAATTACTTTTGTGTGATTTTGGACTTCCTGGTGGAGACGGGATATCCACTCTTGAAGAGTGAGTGGTGGATGATTTGTCGGTTTTTCTCTTCTTTGTCGTTGTTCTCGGAGTTTGGTTCAGTCAGTGAGACGCGCCGTGCCGAATTTGACTCGGTACTCTGTGCCGTGTATGGTGGTGGCCAAGATGGCGCGGTCACTTCCTAAATATTCTCCGAGGTGCACCCAGTCCGCATGAGAGATGTGACCAATGATAGCCAGATGTGGTGAAGTGTCCTCGGTGACGCTGTTGTTCATGCGCGTATGGGAGGCGGATTAGTCAGGAGAGTTAGGTCGTAGTTTTCGATGATGGCATGCAAAACATTACCACGTGTATAAGAGTACGTATATAAGAGTACCAGAGCTGGTGGGCCGCGTTGAAATCGCCCGTTGTGAGAAGGGGATGACTTCCCGCTTTGCGGGTGGCCTGAGTGCTCACATCGTGGAGGCTTCCGGAGAGACAAGCTCAAAATTCTAAATGCGTCTCCGCCGGCGAGAAAGAAGAATGTTGCGGCCCGGTACAGTATCCCAGATAGCGCCCCCTAAACAATTTTCGATTGGGGAAAGATCAAGTTTGCGAAAAGGCTCCCTTTCAGCATACGGCAAAAGTAATATACTTAGGTAACGTCTGCAAATACGGGGGTTGTGTGAGCTTGCCTTGTGGCCTCTTTGGAGCGCAGTGTAGTGCCTAGGCTAGTGCGAAAGCAGCCAGGCGCCACTCACGCAGTTTTTCCTGTGCAATAAATCCTTCAAGGGTGCGTTCACCATCACTGATGTGTAGCATATTGGTTTCGTTTCTGCTTCATTCACGCGAGCTTTAACTCGAAACAGGCATGTAACGAAAATCTGTATGAAACGAAAAATTCCGAAATTTTGTCAACTTCAATACATCCAGGTTTAACTGTATACATAGACACGAGAAAAAGAGGACGACAGGACGACGCTGCACTCCCAACTAATTTTATTGAAACCGCAACACAAGCATAAGTACCACGGCCGAACCCACATCATGACGCGCAGCTGGATTATCACGCATATCTCAAACTGACAACACAATAACACAAGGACCGATCCAGAAATAAAAATTTCTTTTCATGCCATGTTATCGACGGCTCGCTAATGCACAAATAGCCTCTTTTTTCTAATATGAAACGCATCAATGACTTCCCTAGTGAGCTGACTGCCGTGAAGCGAAAGGATGATGGTATCACGGAAAAGCGAAACGCACCCATGTTCGAAACAATGCCTATACATAGCTTGCATTGACGTCACGATAAGTGCCATGTTGGCAAACCGCGTAGGCGGCGAAAGGCAGCGAACTTATCTATACTCTAATCTGGAGCAGCGTGGGGAAGCTGCGAGCAGTGCACAGACAGAGTGGCGGTGACGTCACGTGCGAGTGAGTTTTTGAGTTCTATCTTGTGTTTACACAACGACCGGTTTTTCCGGGAAACACGTGTCCACAATCAGACGGAATTTAATATACAGCCCCCGTTTTACAATCGACGAACGGGGACCTGTGCTTAACTGGATAACTTTTCTTATTGACTCCAAGATCAGACTGCCAAAATTTTCTTTCTATGTGATCATATATTTTGCCCATCCTGTATGGGGGCTGAAAAAAAAAGTCTGCAGAAATTCAGATAATTATCTACTAATATGTAGCATTCTTATGCCGCCTGTCTTGAGGGTGAGTTTTTTCAAGCCAAAATTTTGTTTTTTATAAATCCTGTCCCACCAATTATCTCTAATTACGCTATTAAAACGATTATATGCGAAGCTTTCGCGAAATCTTTAATATTGTGGAAATGTTTTGCCATGGAAATGTTTTGCCATACGTTTTGCCATTTTCCGTAATTTTTTAATATTTTTATTTTTTAGATTTTCAAAATTTTGTTCGCCCAATTATCTCCATTTACGCTATTATAACGATTACAGGTAGACGTTTCGCTAAATCTGCATTATTGTGGAAATGCCATGCGTATACGTTATGACGTTTTCCATATTTTTTATATTTTTGTTATTTTTTAGATTTTCGAAATTTTGTTTGACTGATTATCTCTATTTCTGTTATTCTGACGACTACATTTGGAACATTCGCGAAAGTCTGCATTATTGTGGAAATGCAGGGCGTTACGGTTCACCATTTCCCGTGATTTTCTTATATTTTTATTATTTTCTTACTTTTCAAAATTTCGTTCAACCAATTATTTCCATTTGCGCAGTTATAACGATTACAGATGAAACTTTCGCGAAATCTACAATATTGTGGAAATGCCATGTGGGATATGTTTTGACATGTTACGCAATTTTTTGTTTTGTCATTTTTTATTTTTCCGAAATTTCGCTTTATCAATTATCTCCACTTACGTTATTCTAACGATTACAGTTGGAACTTTGGCGAAATCTGTGGAAATGCAGGGCGTTACACGCTCCTGGCTGTGGGCGTACTCAGCAAAGAATGCTACGCATTAAAAAACATTTACACCAAAACTGCCGGCTACATTTCTTAGCCCATGCGACATTTTGTATTTATAAGGAATTAAGGTGAACGTTTTCGTTTCAAAAGACTCACCACCCTCCTGTTGGTGGACTGCCGGAGTGTCTGTCTATTCTTGACAAATTTATGGAATATGCCAATGGTAAAAAGTGCGATATCCTTCTGAGGAGCGAGTTTGATATAAATTTGCTTTCTGGTGCCAATGTGGTGAAAGAAGAATTTCAACACGAAATATTTGATAGACCTATTTATTGCCGGTTTGATGGTTTTAGTACTGCAGTGTTCAGTTATGGCATTAGTGTCCATCTCCCAAATGTACTCGCAGAAAAAGCGGGCGTTGCAGTGTGATTCAAAGTGCTACCACGAATAGCCTTGCTGCTTTCGAAAGGCCATAGGAAAGGTGTACTGGCTTGATTAGCTGGACATGACTGACGTCGATAAGGCGCATATTTCTTTCCTAGATAATTATGTAGGCATCTACAGGACCGGCTTCCCGTATAAAAGCCGGGCTGCAGCTACGAAAGCCACAAAGGGATGAATTACATGCATCCGGGCAATTGGACATAAAAACTGAATGTACAGGGCGTTTCTTAACTGCGGTCACACCAAATTCTTTGCACAGTTCAAAACGTACACAAATAAATTAAACAAAAATTTAAGACAGGCGAAGGAGTCGTACTTACACAACACTTTCCTATTGTGTAACAAAGACCCCAGAAAGCTTTGGGAAATACGTACATCATATACTGAAACCGCATCACCCTCGATGAAGACCAAGTGTTAATGGAAAAGCCCTGAAAGGATAAAAAATAAACAAGAGCCCGGACTGCCAAGTCAACAGGACCAAATCGGTAGGGCATCCTCATCCGCTTCTTGGCGGAATCCGTTTTGAGGAGGCTGAGTTCGAGCATGCAACAAAATGGTCGGAAGATGACGCAATCACCCTACGAAGGTTTCTTAACCACCTTGACGCAAGGCAACAAATGCCGGACACGATGTTTGGCTTCAGAAAACATCTCGGTGCGCAGGGTGTGCTCGCTCATCCGAAGGAGGAGGCCTCCGTCACTTCCACACGTCACTCCTTGCAGGTCATCGTTGCTCTAGGCCCGAACGGAGGTTTTCACAACGTGGTACATGAGACTGTCTTCCGAAATTTGGCCGTCGCATGCGGCTAGATAACCTACTACTACGTAGTTGACTTGCTTTTAACATATAAATCACCCTCGGGTACAACGGGACGTCTTAAGGTTCCGTCCTCTCCCCACTGCTGTTAAACATCGTGATCATGGGTCTACAAGAGCAAATGGGAAGAATACGAAACTTCATTCATTGCCTATCTGCAGGTGACCTGGCCCTCTAGATGGGCGCTAATTCCCTGGGGGTGCACTCGCTTCAGCTTGCCGCGGAGATGTGGGGTGTGGGCTTGCACAGGAGTCCGAGCTTTAAACAGCGAACCTGTTCAGAAAATAGTATTTTTTGTGCCCGCAGTGAAAAATACCAAGTAACTGCCGAGCGCGCACGTAACTGCCGAGCGCGCACGTGAGGGCGGGCCTCGCTGCGACCGCCCGGTACTTAAGAAAGCCAAGAAGGTGCCTAGCGCTCGGTGTGGCGACGGCCTCCCAGCCTCCCTGCGCACGTTCGTCAAGCCAAAGCATCCCCTATTAGGGAGATTGGCTAAGATGGCGGCGATCACCCAGCAGTTAAAAAAACCAAGAAAATGCCAAGCGCTAGCCTGTGCGTGCCTCCCGGCGACCGCCCACCGTGCCCCGAGCACGTTTGTGAACCCAAGCGTACCCACTTAGAGAGACTGGCCAAGATTAGCAAAAAAAAAAAAAAGCTCCAAGCGCTCGCCGTCATCAAGACAACACTTCCTCGGAACGAGAAAGGCTGCAGCTTTCTCTGTAATCGTGTCGACGCTTGCTCCGAACAACAAAGATACGTCAGAGCGTACGCCCCTCCAAGGTGACGTCCAATGATTATGACTTCCAAAACAATAGCAACAATGATGGACTAAAGGTCGTTGCGACCCCGAAAAAGAAGCAAATCGGCTGCAATAGCGGACTTAAATCATCGTGATGGTCGCGAAAGTTGCGTACAGCTTCGCGACATTGAAGTCTTACGCACTTACGCACTTTCTTCATTTTTCGTGGTGAGGAGGTTCCGAGCCGAGGGGGACGTCGACAACATCCAAGTCCCCTCGAGAGGAAAGGCAACAAGCCAAGCAATTCCATCAAGATTTCGGGCTTTCCTACTCAGGCGGACGGCAATAACGACGAAGTTGGAAAGCAACACAGAAAGAAGTGGAAGGAGTGGTGCCGATGATATGCCGCCTTAGGAGCCGATACAGGCGCATTAAAGAGTCTGACATGGTCAGGCTTGTTCAAGCCTCCTACCTCTAACGCATTACATTCACTGTTCCCCACGTCACCCTGAGCAACAAAAAAGGAAATACATTGATGTTTAACGCGTCGAAGCTACACGGCGTTGTTGTGGAGGGCAACGGGGTAATTTTGACCACCGGAAGATTTTTAATATGTGCCGAAATCTGGACACACGGGAGTTTGCGTTCTTACCCTGAATCCCAAAAGAGCCGCCGCGGTCGACATCGAATCTGCTTCCTTGGGCTCAGCAGCACGACACCGATGTCACTGCGCCATCGCGGCGGGTCACCCTTTGCAAAACCGAAGGCAAATCGGACGCGCTCATGCGTGTCACTAAAACAAGCACTCGGATTAGCTGTGCGTGCAGCAACATACAAACTGCTCCTTAGGAGGCTTCACAACACGGCGGAGGATCTTGTTGGAGCCACTTAACAAAACCAAGGGTCGCGCACAAACGGGCCGGCAAGGCCTGACCATACTTCGGGTCGCTAGGTGTTGACCAAACTGAATTCCCGCTGCTAAGGACGCTGTTGTCACACACACAAAAAAGAATCACTGACGCTTGCGCGTTCATTTTTCGCGCTGCTGAGCGTCAGTAGGGACGTTACAAGGTATCCACGAAAAATAGGCTTGTTCTGTGAATGAGTTCCCTTGGCGTGTCGTGGATTTGCCCCATTGCTGTTTAATACCTCTGGCGTACGGCGCCGTTGCCAAGACGCAGCCAGTGATGACTAGAGTAACCAGCGGTCAGTCGGCGGCAAAGACCTGCTCCGCGGCTGCTTTGCAGTTCGAGCACGCAACCGCTGCCGCGGCCAGTGCGCGACGACGAGGTCGCTCGCAAATCGTCCTTGGAAGCAGGGACCCGTTTAAGGCGCGACAAATGCTGCTTTGTTTCACTGTCCACCTCGCCGTGCTTTCCTTCTTGGTGCCGGCGCTGTTCGCGCTGTGGCGGAAAGTTAATATGTAGTGGTTACAATGCGTGCCCACGTGAACGGCCACGATTAAAAGAATGGAAGAAACGCGATGCAACAGTAAAAAAGACACGGCGCTGAAAAGCAGACTGGTGTAACTCAGGAGAAGTAGAGTAATACATTAACCGCTGCTCTTAAATTAGTGGAAGGAAGGCGCTGGACTCTGTTGTAGGGCGTACCAAAGACATTAAAAAAATGACGAGCCCTTCCACTGTGCGAAGAAGGATGGTTAGACAAGTTTACATGTATACACGTACATGTACAAGTGTACAACTGTACATGTTACCATTTGATAATGGCAGTCACTATAGCTTTGGGATCAATTGGTTCGGTTTATTTCTTCATTCACAACTCTTGGGAAGTCAGCTTGTCAGTGTACCTGCGAAATCGTTTATTGTAACATTATCATCATCATCAGCATGCCTCCGTCCACTGCAGGGCGAAGGCCTCTCCCATAGATCTCCGATTATCCCGGTCCTGTGCTAACGGCGAGCACTTTATCCCCGCAAACTTCTTGATCTCATCCGCTCATCTAACCTTCTGCCGCCCCATGCCACGCTTGCGTTCTCTAGGGATCCACTCTGTTACCCTTAATGACCAACGGTTATCTTGCCTTCGCATTACATGCCCTAGTTTGTCGTTATATCACATGGACTAACCTTCCATTAAAACATAACCTTAGAGAAATTCTTGGCAACAGTTAAATCTATACACGATTGTTGTTGAGTAGTTGAATGACTGGGGTTGGCGCCGAACATCAAGGCAGAATCTTAGTGAGCTGTCTTTCCTGGTTTCGAAATATCCACACCGAAGTCTCTAATGACGATTGCAGGGATAGTGTCACCAGAACTGAGCCATACAACCTGCTTGACTTCTTGATAGATACCACACTTGCGTGTGCATGGAGATATTACACGAGTGCACGTCACACTTCTGTATTTCCCTTGCTTCTGTATTTCCCATTCTCCTCCTGCGAGTCAACAGCGTGCGGATTTTAGAGAAATCAAGTATACACATGACCTTTATGTATTGGTTGCTGTCGATCATTACGGTGCTTCAGAACGAAAGGCTTCCGTCATAAACTGAAGGAACCGCCTTTTGTCTTGTCTGGAGACACGATTAACACATCTTCAGAGCGATTTGCAAGAACAGGAGGTTGGCAAGAGCGGTGATTCGCGAAAGTTTTTACATGACGTGTGTACAGTGTTTGATTGATGTAAGCCATCATAAATATTTAAAGTTCTTCTAACGCGAACTGCGTGAGCCCCATCACCTTATCTGGTTTCAGACGCCAGCGTTGTATACGTTGCTCCGACGACTACCAATGGTCAGTTCTCGGGTGTACTGAATATTTATTATCTTGTCGTGCTATTAGTTACCCTCTTACCCTGCGTGGTCCTTTTCGTAGCTTAGCGCCAGGCGTGAACATAGCGAAAGCAACGAGCTGGTTTCTGTTACCCTGTAACCGCTCGCTGCTTCGTGCGCTCTGCGGTACGCGATGAACCTCCAAATTACTGCGCGGCCGTCATTGCATGCTCTGGCATTTTGCGCGCATGTGTCAACAATATAGCTGGTGTGAAGTTCTGTGCAAAGTTTAGAGGTTTTATGCAATGCATAGCCTAATAGTGGAAGATGCATTCGTTTGTACATTTCATTTCAAGGAGCATTACAAAAGATTGGGTACATACAGAAAAAAAAGTGACAGTAACCATTTATTACGATGAAAGGCAATTCGTTACTGGGCACGCAAAGGTTGAAGGACGGGTTATGGCTGTGATTTCGTTACGAAGGACGTTCCAGAGTGCTGCTGCACGAAAAAAAGGTGAAGGCGAAAATGTGGTGCAGTGAGCCCGTAACGGCCAAATTGTTGCGATGACCGGTGGTATTGGAGATGCGTGCCGGAGAGAGAATGTGCGTTGGGTTGCCAAGTGAGCTGCAAAGAAACTTGCCAAAAGGGCAAGGACTTGTAAGGCGGCGATGAGATCATTGCAACGATAGGCCACCTTCTGCCTTCAGTGCCGGTATACTGACGTCGTAAAAGTACTTCGACTAAAAAAGTGCGTAGCTCGATTCTGGCGGAAGGAGCAGAAACAAGCTCGCACAATCAACTGCAAGATTTATCGATACACACGAAAGTTATGCTGTTCCACTTCACTGCTCCCACATTCATTGCAGGAGCTTGAGGCATTTCGTTCAATTGGGAAGGCAACACAAAATGTTTCAATTTTTATGAGCGTACACTTACGAAATATTCAAACGAACGTGTATTACGTGCAGTTGTAGTTGAGTCATATTTTAGTGACATCGAAGGCAGGTTTGACGGAAAACGCTGTCGTATTAGTTATTTAAGGCTTTCATCGGAAACTTGAAGCTGCGAATGGAAGTATTAACGCGCCCAATTGAAGGCAGCATATCACACCCAGTTGCATTAGTGCAACGTGTGGTCACAGTATTGTAATTGGAATGTAATCTCCGACGGTTACCTTACAGTGAGCAGAAATTTTCTTTGCCTTCTACTTCCTCTGTATCCACCGGTCTTCCCTTCCCGTCTCTATCCCCACCAGCAGGAGTTTGCGCATCCTCCTGAAGGTGCGGCAAATGACGTCTACTTGTGGTCTTTTCTTTTTTACCTTTTGTCAATAAATGCCCACCTTACTGCCTACGTGAAAACAAGACAAGAAAGGCAACAGGACAGCTTCATTCTCGCAAATGCTGCTTAATTCTAGCGAAATATCCAGCTAAAATAGTCTCGCACATGCGCAAGAAATATACATAAAACATGTTTAAAACAGACATGTCGGACTGTAGGACATTGATCGGCGACTGTCTAATCCAGTATTTTTGAAAATAACAAAGCGTTGAGACCTCCCTGAACGGAAGTTTCTTAGAATGTGTGAAATACGCGTTCGTAAATTTAAGGGCGTTGCACGGCTCCTGCGTGCTGTAATGCTGTAATTGTTTTTGTTTGTTTGATATTTTCAAGGGACACAGGCTACTTTTTACAATGCGATGGCAAATGTATGCGCATGCAAAGGTCTCATCGTCTCTCTTGCTCGTTTTTATGTTACTTTTGACTTATAGTAACCACCCTGCCACTTTTAACAAAACACAATGGACCGTTCCTAAGAGGATAAACGACAGCACCCATCTGATGAAAAACTGCAAAGTGTCCAAACAAAGTTACACGCTTTAAGCGATGTCCACGGTGACTATGTTTTAGCGCGTTATCCCTCGATGGCCGCTGATTTATTTTAATTTATTTATTTCACATACCCTCAAGCGCCAAGGCATTACAGAAGGGAGTGGGCAAAACAATGCATAGTTGGTTGAAAGGCCGCGGCAAAGTAAGACAGTTTTTGGCTGATAAATACACAACAAAGCAAAGCATCAAAATTTTAACAACGTACCCTACGCAGGTATCACAAAACTGTGCCAAAATTTACGTTCCTCGATTAAGATCAGCAAATACAGGAAACCAGGCCATAGAAGCAGTCATACTCGTTTTTTTTATCGTGGCAACGCTCGTCTTGCATTGTGCTCAACGTGAACGAGCGGCCGTCGCAAAAGCGGCATTCACACCAGGAGCCGTTCCTCACTCCGCCGCCAGGGGCCGACAGTGTTCGATCGCGGGGTGAATAGCAGGACGAAGAAGGAACACGAGACTGTGGTTATAGAACCAGCATATCAGCACTTTTTAGTAGTCCGGTCACTCCAGGCGTCACTTCCAAGACGGGTAACTTTCAAGGGCGTTTGCCATCAACCTCTACGGGTTAGTTGCGAGGAATCTTCCCTGCTCTATATTGTTGGTAATCGGTAAACGGATCCTAGTTACTGAGTGGTGTTACTCCCACTCGTGTTAATCCCGCTGGTCATCCACTTCTGGAAGACCTGACTATTCAGTTTAGTTATCTGGCATTATTGTACCTCACTCTGCTATCTATGGGTTTCATCGGTGTTGTGGAGAGCTGTCAAGGTCACTCTGCACTGTCAACAACTAAATATTTGCTGTCAAGAAAGAGCCTTCGAGGTGCATTCGTCTCGTCAAGGCGCAGTTAACGATTGTGCTTCTACCCGCCGCGGTGGCTCAGTAGCTAAGGCGTTGTGCTGCTGAGCACAAGGTCGCGGGTTCGATTCCCGGCCGCGGAGGCTGCTTTTCTGATGGAGGCGAAAAGCAAAAACGCCCGTGTGTGCGAGATTTCGGCGCACGTTAAAGATCCCCAGGTGGTCAAAATTAATCCGGAGCCCTCCACTACGGCGCGCCTTATCGCCTGCGTTGCGTCGGCGCGTTAAACCCTACAATCAATCAATCAATCGATTGTGCTTCTACTACCAGAGCTTGTTGTTGGCCCCCTGGGAAGCACTGCTAAGCGTGGGAAACTATACTACAATGAATACTTCGGTGGTATTAACAGCTTTGAAGAATACAAGAGCGTCGCAGCCCAGACTATTCTACAACACGCGCCACTTGAGCGTGACTTGGCACATTCGTGTGCTCATTTCGCATTCTTGCCAGACGCATTCAGCAATTGAAATCTTGGGCGACATTCTGACACGGAACGTTGAGCTCTTGTTGAGCTCATTTCGGGGGTCCAGGACAGGTCCGCCGCCGTGCCCGTAGAGCCGGTTGCTGACAGAGCCGTTCCAAGGCTTAAACCCGTCTAGGGAAAATAATTCCGGATTCCTTGGGCTAAAAGAAAACTGACAAAGGTTCTGAGCGGCAAACACTGTGACGTTCGAGATGGAAGTAGATCATCGAGCCAACGAAGGATAAGCACGCTCCGCCAACTTCAGTGGACGTTGAGCATTATTTTTTCACACGCAAATATTTACTGAAAGGAGGTACAACTTTAAGCCGTAAAACATGACTGTTGTTTGTGATGTCTTGTGTAGCCTTTTTTCTAGTGTCGAATCACCATACATTTCACGTAAGCCTGTTCGGCCAAATGAAAAAAAAAAAAAAAAACCGAAGACCGCTTTCACCGCGTGTATTGTAAAGCGGACGTCGGAGTTATAGCTATTACAAAGCGCTAGACGCGGCCACAAAAAAAAGTGAGCTTGGGGAGATTTGATCTGGCTACCATAACGTCCGCAAGCAGAGGCGCAACCTCTCACCAAGTATCACGACGGCAAGTGGCGTATGATCAGCTGGTTTTCTTTTCGTCTGGAGGGAACTCGACACATTTCACGTCGATTCTGCCTGGACGGAACTTTGTGATTTCTTATCGTTCCGTCTGGACAGAACGCTGTTCCCTTTTTTTTTATGACACGCCTGATGAGCAGAAAAAGCCTGACAGGTGATGTCAACTCCTAGCCATACTGCTGATTCAGACACGTTCAGATTTCATGAGCACGTTCTGATTGCGCTGTACGATCTCAAGATTGCTGAAATTTAAATCTATACCTAAAAAAGAAGTGCCTGATGCAATGACTCACTAAGTGACTTATGAACGCCCAGTCAATACTGCTACCCCTGGATACCTGAATCTTCGGGAACACATTTCTATCACAAAGAGGAATTATCAGAAATTCCACTATTAACAGGTGGAAATTGGTAAATTGTGTTTTGGCGAATTCGTGATTACCTCGCCCACCGGGGCAGACATGGAAGTGTTGTTTGCTAACAGACGTAGCCCGTAATAATTCCTAAAAAGCTGTCTTTTTTTGGTTTTGCCTTAACCAATGCTAATGGTGTGAGTCCACATTTCTGGCCAAATTGGGTGTTTTTAGAGATTTCCCAATATCCGCTTTACCCGTTGACATATCCACCTGGTTTTTGATGATAAATGTTAGCGCGTACAAATGACCAAAACCAACTTTAAGGATTTCGCAATCCGACGCCGGTGAAAGGGCAAAAATAATTTTTAAAGACGATAGTCTTTCTTGGGCAACTTGAACGCAGAAATTTTGGTCTGTCCTGTCCGTCTGTCCGTCTGTCTGTCCGTCTGTCCGTCTGTCCGTCTGTCCGTCTGTCCGTCTGTCTGTCTGTCTGTCTGTCTGTCTGTCTGTCTGTCTGTCTGTCCGTGCGTCCGTCCGTCCGTGCGTCCGTCCGTCCGTCCGTCCGTCCGTCCGTCCGTCCGTCAGTCAGTCAGTCAGTCAGTCAGTCAGTCAGTCAGTCAGTCAGTCAGTCAGTCAGTCAGTCAGTCAGTCAGTCAGTCAGTCCATCCGTCCGTCCATCCGCCCGTGCCACCGCGATGGAGAAGACGTTCGAAATTAGAACGAGGCAATGTGACCGCCCAGTGAATGCGCTGGTTTTGGATGCGAGCGGAGCCGGGGCTATTAGCTCCGATACACTCCGCGACACCATCCGCGCAGTAGTCAGGGAGGAGTTGCGGAAACGTTTCCCCACGACGCCTCAGCCCCGAGTCGCCTCCCTGACCGACACGATCAAGAAGAAGTTCATTATGACCTGGGAATTTCTACCCCGTCGGAAGCACCCCGTGAGGCACAAGCTATGGCCTATTCCGAAGCTGTTCGTCGACCCCGGCCAGCTCCAATTCGTCGTCAGGAAGCCCCGATGTACCGCCGTCCACTGTCGCCCGCCCGACCCCCTGTTAAAAACCAGACGCCGGGGAAGAAGGACGTATGGCGAACCACCGATAACCATCCGCTGTGCTACCACGGCGGAGAGGCCGACCATATCTACCGTCGCTGCCCCTACAAGAGGCTCGGTTTGCGAGGGTTCTCCGTCGACGCACCACGCCTTCGACCCGGCCAGCGCCCAGCTGAGATTGAAGAATACCTGTCCAACACCAGCGGTGGACCAGCCCGTTTCAACCATTCGCCGTCGCCCTACCCGTACCAGTCGCCGGACCGCCGTAGCAGTGTTGACTTCGCACGTGGAAGGTCCCCCAGCCCACGCGGGGAAAGCTAAAGGCAGCAACTTCTGGAGGTGAAGTTGCTCAACGGCGGAAAAACGAAAACCCCCAACGACGCAACGATTCGCCGAAGACTGACTCACGGCATGCCCTCATACCGACGACCCGACCTAACCCTGACTAGAATCTCGAACACGACAATAGCCACAAGGCGCGACGCTTACCCGACATGACCGAGCCTGCCGCTGAGAAGACGACGACAACGACGACGCACAGTGCCCGACCACCAACACGCACAAGCCAAGATGCGACGCCCCGACGAACTGCTCCCGTGACGTAATTCTCGGATTGAATTTTTTGGCGGAGAACGGCGCAATAATTGATCTGCAGACCAAGTCGATAACTTTTTCTTCCGATTACTCCACGACGCTGCAACCGAACCCCGATCACTGTGCTGCTGTAAGGATCGCCGACGATCACGTCACCCTGCCGCCACCCCGCGCATGCTTGATGATCGCCGTCTACTGTGAGGATGCTGCTCCTGATGAAATCGAGGGTTGGACGGAAACCCGTCTGTTCAGGAAAACACATGACAATAAAAAGATGGTGACATTCTGGTGTCTTTTCACGTCCAGTCCCTGTTCACGAGTATCGCAGCCCTCGAAAGAGACACAACTCTGCCAGAGCGCACGCCTATTGAAGTCCCGGATTTGCGGCGGCTCCTGAGGTTCTGCCACGAGAACACGTACTTCACTTTCGAACGCACGTTCTACAAGCAGGTACATGGGACAGCGATTGGCGCAGCCGTGTCAGTCACAGCAGCAAATCTTACGATGGAGTCGCTTGAGCAACGTGCACTGATTTCGTTCCGTCCTGCGCCCAAAACCTTTCTACGTTACGTAGACGATTGCTTCAGCGTGATCAAAGAGGAGGCACTGACTGCATTCACAGGCACACCTGAACAGCATGGATGACGCAATCAGGTTTACCGCAGAGGAGGAGCCGTCACGGCGAGCTTCCGTTCCTGGACGTCCTGGTAAAGCGCAAATGAAAATCCTTGACGTTCAGCGTGTACAGAAAGAGCACCCATACGGGTGGCTACCTGCATTCTAAGCCTGTGAACGCTGCCTCCCACAAACGGTCTGTAATCACCTCGCTTGTAAGCCGTGCGAAGAGGGTTGGCAAGAAACCGGAAGATGTCGCCGCCGACATACAGCACGTGCATCGGGACCTCTCTGCAAGTGGCTACCCTGACTCATTTGCGCGCTCCGTGAAACGTCAGCTAGAACGTCCTGCGCTGTCCGGCAACACGCGTCTCAATCGTCGTGCTCCGATACCGTATGTTCCAGGAATTAGCGAGCAATTGGCGCGTGTTCTGCGCCCCTACAGTGTACAGGTAGGGCATGTGCCAACTGAAAAGTTACGGCACTCCCTCGTGAACGTGAAGGACAAGCTCACGGAGGAAAAGTTCCCAGGCGTTGTCTACAGCATTCCCTGCGAAGACTGCGACCGAAGCTATGTCGCCGAGACAGGAAATTTTCAGCAAAGACTTAAGCAGCACATGTACGACGTAAGAAAGAAGGACGTGTCTTCTAAGGCTCTCGCTGAACACGCAGAAGCAACTCACCATAAAATAGATTGGGCCAACGCAAAAATAATCGGGAAAGAGAAGAATTTCACCTCACGGCTTTATCTCGAATCCCTGACAATTCAAACCCACGAGCACACACTTAATCGCAATGACGGCAACTTTCTACACGTGTACGCACGTTGCCTAGTCACATCTTGAAGCAAACATACCCGGATCACTTTCGCCCCCACTTTTCATTGTGAACAAGGCACCCCCACGGGAGCCGAAACGTCTTTTTTTTATTTTAAACATTCCTGGTCAGTGCCAGTTTTTAATGACATGCTGCTCCTGACATCGACGCTATCGTAGAGAGTGACCAAAATTCGCTTCTCGACCGTGGTGCCTCCGTCGCCAGAGGAATTGCGCACTTTAAGCAATGCAAATCCCACGTTTTGGTCACTAATTTCACCGAGGAGTACCAGCATCTAAACAAGGGCGCTGCAATTGCGATCCTCGAAGAAACGCAAAAACAAGTCGAGTGATCGCGGTCGTTCACTGACTTCAACGCGCATCCGAAGATACCTTCAAGCTTCCACATCCCTTCGACGTGAATCCGGTACTACCGCAAGAAAAACGGAACAAATTATTGGATTTGCTGAGCCGCTACAGAGAGTGTTTTTCGTACATCTCAAAATTACGTCCAGACACCCCTAGCGAAGCACCGATTTATAACCGAAGATGGAGCCCGACCTACCCGACAGTCACCGTACCGCGTGTCTTCACACGAACGGGAAGCCATCCAGACACAGGTCGACGACATGCGCAGCGACGACATTATACAGCCATCAAAAAGCTCCTGGGCTGCGCCGGTCGTACTTGTGAAGAAAAAAGATGGCACATTAAGTTCTGTGTTGACTACCTGCGACTGAACAAGATCACAAAAAAAAGGACGTGTACCCCCTGCACCCGAACCGACGACGCTCTCGACCACCTCTGCCACGCAAAGTACTTCTCTTGAATGGATTTGAAAACAGGCTACTGGCAAATTGAAGTGTACGAGAGAGATCGGGAGAAGACTGCATTCATAACCCCGGACGGTCTATACGAGTTCAAGGTGATGCCGTTTGGGCTATGCACGGCGCCAGCAGCGTTTCAGAGAGTCATGGACACTGTGCTAGCTCGCCTGAAGTGGCACACCTGCCTCGTATACCTCGACGACGTTGTGGTATTCGCCCGCACTTTCGACGAACACCTTGCAAGGTTGGAGTCTGTACTCGAGGCCATCCGCTCGTCGGGGTTAACGCTGAAGCCTGAAAAGTGCCGTTTCGCGTACGAGGAACTCAAGTTCTTGGGCCACGTCGTCAACGCCGCAGGGAGTATTGTCTGACCCGGCGAAAAGCTTGAGCCTATAGCGAACTTCCCCAGACCCAAAGACAAGAAGAGCGTGCGTAGATTTTCGGACTGTGCGTATACTACGGGCGCTTCATCGCAAACTTCGCGCGCATTGCAGAGCCACTCACGCGCTTGACGAAAGATAGCACCCTTTCCAGCTGGGAAAGTGCCCAAGAGGAAGCATTCTGCGAGCTGCAACAACGCCTCCAAAACCCGCCCGCGCTCGCTGATTTCGACGAAAACGCCGAAACAGAAATGCACACGGACGCCAGTGATATAGACTTGGGTGCCGTCCTCGTCCAAAAGCAAAGAGGTTGCGAAAATGTAATCGCCTATGCCAGCTGTAGTCTGTCGAAGGAGGAGAAAAACTACTCAGCCTCTGAAAAAAAGTGCCTCGTAATTGTATGGGTCATTTCGAAATTTTGCCCATACGTGTATGGTAGACCATTCAAGGTTGTGACAGACCACCATGCGCTGTGTTGGCTCCCCAATTCGGGCGGTGGACCCCTCTGTCCGTCTTGCGCCTACAGGAATTCGACGTTACAATTGTCTATAAATCCGGCAGGAATCACTCCGACACCGAATATCTATCCCGTGCCCCCGTAGACCCACCACCTTAAGACTCCGATGCTGACAGCGCGTTCTTCGGAGTCGTGACCAAGGAGGTTAACCTCCTTGGTCGTGACGGAGAGCGATCTAGCCGCCCAGCAGCGTGCCGACCCCGAGTTACGCGTCATGATCGACTACCTCCAAGGATGAAACGTCGCCGTGCCGAGGGCCTTCAAACGAAACGTACCAGCATTCAGCCTCAAAAACTCCGTCCTCGTGAAGAAGAATTTCAGCCCCGGAACGAGAACGAATTACCTTCTTGTCATCCCGGCAGACCTTCGTGACGAAATTTTGGACGCGTGCCACGACGACCCGTCTTACGGACATCTCGGCACAGCTCGCACAATTGGAAAATCGAGGCGAGGTACTACTGGCCCCATTTTACATCCGACGTCACCCACTACGTTCGGAGCTGCCGTGACTGCCAGCGACGAAAAACGCCGGCGACGATACCCGCCGGACTTCTGCAGCCGACCGCCGTCCCATCGAGGCCCTTCCAGCAGATTGGAATGGACCTTTTGCGCCCGTTTCCTAGATCACGATCCGAGAACAAGTGGATTGTCGTAGCGACAGACTACATGACGCGCTACGCAGAGACCGCTGCTCTTCTGAGGGGGACTGCCCAAGAAGTCGCAGAATTCTTCATAAGTCAAATTGTGCTGTGACATGGAGCCTGTAGGGCTTCTGACGCCTTTTGTCATGCCGGCGAACAGGAGATCGGGAAATAAGATGCCAGGGCTGAGATGCTGCGCGCATTGCCGCCCCCGCTAATGGCCGCCGCCGTAATTGGTTTTTCTTGTGGGCAGCGCGGCTCCCGTTTTGGACTCCTCGGCAACGACGCGCCGTAGCGTGCCTCGAGGGACAAACGTGTTACTCTTGCAGTGACTAGGCCAGGACGGCGACTCTTGTAGGCGCCACCACCGCTTCTCTTTGTGGACACCGGCCTAATGGAATGTCGGAAAGCCCGGCTTCCGACAAGACGCCTCGGAAGGGCGCGCGCAATTAGGGCAACAAGACGCCGCTTCGGTGTTGCGTGCCTCGGGGTTATGTGCAAGCCTTGGAGGCGACTTTTGTGAGCACCGTGGCGCCTGATGGCCACTCTTGCGGTGAGAAACTTGCTTGCCCGATGTTACCGCGTTTTCGTGTGTCCGCCATGTCTGGGAGAGGAGACGAGGGGCGAGAATTTAATGGGGCACGTTTGGCTCTACATTTGGTGGATTTGAGAGGTCGGCCTGACCAATCAAATCGGCTGCGCGGCATACAATTAGAGCGAGGAATGATCTTCCCGAGCAAGATAGGAAGCGGCAGACTTAGCTGAGACTTAGCTTTGGCTGGTGACCAGCGAGCCGCCATGCTTAGTGCACGTAATCCTTGCTGTCTTTGCTGCCTAGGGCGTAACCCAGAGTCGATCGCTAAGGTATGGCACCTAGGGCGTAACTCGGAGGGTCGATCGCTAAGAAAGCCATGCCTAACCAACTGTGTAATCAAGTTTCTGTAACCAATTCTTGTAAACAACCGTAAATACAGTCTTTGTTTGTCATCATCTCTTCGTCCCGTCATCGTCTTCTCATCTCTTCCGCTTCACCGCCAACACCGCCGAATTCTTCAACCGAAGGGTTCCTTCGCCACTGAAAAGGAACCTACAAACCTACCAACAAGATTTAACTGAGCCCCTGAAGTTCTAATCACGGATCGCGGAATGGCCTTTACTGCGGAGATGATGAAGGAATCTTACGCTACAGCAACACGCATCGCCCAAGAACGACGGCGTACCACACTCAAACGAACGGACTAACGGAACGTTTGAACAAGACGATTGCGGATATGCTGTCCATGTAAGTCGATGTTTAACATAAGACCTGGGACGAAGTACTCCCATATGTCACGTTTGCGTACAACACGGCTATCGAAGAAACTACGCAGATGACACCATTCGGAAGACAGCCTGCCACAATTTGAAGCCATGCTTCCGCACGTAGAAAACGACGACCTCAACGCCGACGTCCAAGGATACCTTCAGCGTGTGGAGGAGGCCGGCCAGCTGGCTTGAGTTCGTACAACGGACAAGCAGCTGGTGGATGCCGGCCGCTGCAATCTCCGACGCCGAGACACGAGTACCACCCAGGGGATCGTGTGTAGGTTTGGACTCCCATCCGACGACGCGGACGCAGTGAGAAGCTTCTACGACGGTATTTCGGACCCTACCAGATTCTACGACGTCTTGGCCAACTTACCTACGAAGTGATCCCCGATGGTGATTCCGGCACATCACAACGACACACGCGACCCGAAGTCGTCCACGTGGTGAGCCTCAAACCTTACTGCGCGAGATGACGGTTTATTGTTGTTGTTTTGTTGTTTCTGTTTGTTTGGTCTGCTGTATTATTTTGGCATCGGGTCGATGCACTCTTAGAGGGGGGGGGGGGTAATGCCGCGAACAATGTATGGGTTTGTTTATTCATTGTTTGTTTTTACTACCCGGCCGCGCCCGGCTCTGTTATCTGTGTACCAAGCGAAGCGCGTGTTCCATTCTTTGTTTTTATGCCGCACGGGCTATCTCTTTCCGATAAGGAGACTGTTTCGGCATAACGCCACTAGCCTAGAATAATCTTTTTCATCTACAATCTTCTGGATGTAACATGACGGTTCGAGAACCACGCGCGCCGAAAGATAAGAAGCCTGCAGAGCAGACACCAAGGTATTCGATTCGCGACCCGCGTCTGCGCACGTCACTTTGTTGACTGCTGTTTCGCCGCCGGTGTATTGTTTGAGTTGTTAGGGGAGCACAAGTTCGCTCCAATAAACTTGTTTTTTCTTCAATACAGCTGTGTCGTCTTCGGTTACGTGACAATATTCATACTTGTTAACATTGCTGAACAAAAACAAGACATTACGCAAATGTAAGGCAGAATGTAAACACATGAATGATATTCGCAGTGTTCGGTTATTAAAAATACACGGATGCTTGTTTTTTGCGATTGCAAATGAAATAATACATCACCTGCAGAAAACCGTCGTCTGCTGTTTTCCCGCGCTACCTGCGGCATTCGAAAAATCAAACGGCAACAGAAACGAAACGTTCCTTTGGATAGGTTCCACGTTCCGTTTGGAACCCTCGTGGAGTAGGGCAACGTGGTTCTATAAACGTTGTAGTAGGGTTCCTCCATTCACGCCCGTCTACACCGTACGGCAGCCCTGACATCGAGGCACCAGGCGTGGATCAGTGGAACGCCGTAAATTTAAATTGACTTGAGCAAACCTCTAGTATTATGTTGGGAGGAACGAGACGGGAAAGAAACAGCATGAGAGGTGGGCGGTAAAGAGAAGGGAGGCATTCACTTGCCAAGGGCGCCAGTCGACTAACGTCTTTCGTCGACTTTGCAACGAAAGGAGCATATGTGCGACCATTTTATTTAAATGGCACCCCTGACAAGCCGAAGGTGATGTCAACGTTTGGCCAACCTGGTGGTTGAAATGGCTTCAAATTTCATGAGCACATCCTCATTATGGCGTACGAGCTTAATATTGCTGAAAGTTTACTGAAAGAATTTTTCAGATGTTTCGTTTTTATCGTAGGCCAGTTCAGATAGTGAACTGGTTTTTAAGTGTAGAACACTTTAAGGGCCCGGAAAGTCATCTCAGCTCGTCCGCAGTCACTCTAGATAGGCACCGCATTCCCACGGCGTCACACACCCAAAGAGAGTCCCGCGGCGTCACGCAGCCAAACAGAGGCTTGGAAAAGATACCCGTTTAGCCCCCGATTTAGCTATCCGTACAAAAGTTAAGAGGATACTTGAACAAGCGGTTTATATATGCACAACCGTTCGAAACTCTTGGAACAGCTGGCACTAGTTATGCATGTGCCCATTACTTAGCGCAAAGAAAAATGCAGGTACATTTGAGGCAAAGTATATGCACTTAACCGCCCATCGCCGCATTTATTTAGTTGCAAATGTCCGTTGGGTTGGTTTTTTTATGATAGTATGCAACACAAAAGTGGCCGCGGGAGATAAAATTAAATGCAGTTCTACTCAACGCGAAAGCTGTCGGAAGTGCAGAACAGTGATTCGTCATAAAAGCTGTGGCGCCGTTCGAACGCTCTTTGCTGCCCCCCTCACGCTCCCTCTCTGCCTCACTCATTTCTTGACGAGGTTTGTTCAATGCAATACAATTTTCCCGCCTTCGCGATTCTCACACGCCTTCCCCTGGGACAGCTCGCATCTTTGTCTTTATCTTATGCTTCTTGTACCGCCTTCAACTAAGTTCTGCTCTCTTTGTGCCTGCCTTCATCTCGCACGTGCTCGAGCCTTTCTGCGCCATTTCTAAAGCGGCGGTTTTTTTCTTTGGCGGCCCCTTACTTCTCTATTACTATCGCAAATCCGAACCCAACGAGCGTTCATAACTAAACGGACGCAGGGGCTGCCGGTTAATTACATTAATTTTGCCTGAACTGTACGTGCGGTTTTCGTCGCGCTAAGTAACGGGCAAGTGTATGACAAGTGCCAGCGGTTCAGCAGTTCCGAATGGTAATGACTATATAAACCGCTTGTTCAAGTATGCTGCTAACTTTTGGTCGGAAGGATGAATCGAGGGTCAAGCGGGTAATGACGGGAGCAATTGGAAACTGATAGTTTTTTTTTCTGGTTTTAGGGGAGGGCTGTTATCACTAGTCGCTGCGCCCTGATATGTGAATTGTAATAAATTGTAACAACATCTTTTCGGAACATCTGTTTGGGTGCGTGACGATCTGTGATGGCCAGACAGCGTGACAGCAGACGAGCTACGACGACAAGCCAGGGCCCTCAAGTGCTCTGCACGTAAAAATCGAGGCGTCCGAAATGGCGCCGAAAGGCAGCACGCGCAGCAGCAAGCACAGTAAGCACAGCAAAGGCAGCAAGCACAAAAAGAACAGAACTCGTGCTGTTCGAGGCAGAACAAGAAACGAAAGACAAAGAAAAGGATGTGAGCTGTCGAAGGAGAAAACGCACGAGCAGTGCGAATGCGGGAAAATTGAATTGCACCGAACGAACCTCTGTTCAATTCGTCAAGAGAGGAGTGAAGCAGAGAGAGCAGAGAGCGTGAGGTGTGGTAGCAAGGAGTGGAGAACGGCGCCACAACCCCTCTTGCGAATCACTGCTCTGCACTGATGAGTGGAACTGTTTTAATTTTTGTTGATGTAGGTAACGTATACGCGTATATAGACGCTTTTTATAAAAATTTTTCATAACACCCATCCAATTGGGAAAATTACGATTTGGGGAAAACTACGTGTGTGAAGAAATTACTCAATAACTGTACAACCTGCCGGTACACACAATTTTTCGCTTGCATGTGCTGCACAGAAAAATGAATAGCAAGTATTTGCAATTATACGCAACTGCAAGCAAATGCAATTGTCTAAAAACTAAGTTCAGGATTTTGTAGTAACACGCGAATAAAGAGGGAACTGGGGTTTTAAATTGCACCCCTGTAGAAGTGGTATTTAGTTCAATTTTCGCGCACTCGCCGAGCGCTCGCCGCCTGCTGATACTTTGTGCGACTACACGCCTCCTGTTATCTATACCTGTAAAAAAAACTGCCCCAAGCTCTGACTCACTCACTCACTGAATGATCAACACCCAGCCAATACTGCTACCCTTGGAGGCTTTAAACTTGGGGAGCACATTTGTATCATAGAGTATAGGCTGGGTAAGGCGGGATTTTTGGCAATTTCACTCTTAAAAGACAAAAATTGATAAATGTGTTTTCCCAAATATCTGCTCACCCGGGCAGATAACGAAACGCTTTTTACGGATATATGTAGCCCCTATTAGAATCTCTAGAAAGTACGTTTGTCGTTTTGTCGTAACCAACACTAACCGTGGTAATATGAGGAGGAAATTGGATTTTTTTACAGATGCCCCAATATCTGCCTTACTGATTGACATATCCCACTGTCTTTTGCTGATAAATGTTACTCGTGCAAATGCACAAGACTAATTTTACGGATTTCGCCCTGGGATGCCGGTAAAAAATGAAAAGGATTTTCTTTTAATGACATGCTTGACGAGCCGGAAAGGCCTAACAGGTGATGTGAATTCCCAGCCAAACTGTGTATTCAAAGGGCTTCAAATTTCAGAGCGTATTCTGATTACGGTGTATAAGCTCAATATTTCTAAAATTTTGAGAAACAAACACCCGGGAGAAAGTGAGACGTGCTTACTTTATATATTTCTTCTTTTATCGCAGAGCAGTTCGGATATTAAACTTGTTTTTGTCGTTATAGGTAACTTATGCTGGTGTCTAAACACTGTTTTAGAAGATTTTTCCATAACACCCACCTAATAAGGAAAATCAGGATTTTGGGAAAGTAACGTGTTTTTAACAAATTACTTAACTATGCAGCCCGGTGGTATGTCCAATTCATTTTTGCTTGCAAGTACTGCTGATACAATTGTCCAAATACTGTTTTCAGGATTGTGTCGTAATACACGAATAAAGAGGCGAGCGGATTTGAGTTAAACCCCTCTCGAAGTGGAATTCCGTTCAATTTTCGCACGTTCGCATAGCGCTCGCCATGTGCTGAGACTTAGTACAACCACACGCTTCCCGTAGGAGCCAATGCTATTTATTATAAAACTGTGACTGATAGGTACCACTCGGACATACTGAAGAAATAATTCAGGAAGTGTTATATGTCCACCAGTGTCATTGCTATAGTGGCCCATCCGGGCATCGCCGGGTACCATATAAGTCTGGACGTTTTGTCAGATCAACACGACTCGTGATGACGCCACAGCAGTTAACAATCACAGCGTCTTGCAGGCGGAAAGATGTAAATTTTTCTTGCTTGTCGTTAGGGTTATTCCGGAAGGTGGTGACGCCTTTTGGAAGTTTTTTCCGCCCTTTTTTATCAGGGTGCCGCAGTCTCGCAGAAAGTGGCTAATCCTGGGTAGACGACAATCGATTCGGAAAAATGCGCGACTGCGGTTGTGACTGAGACTTCAACATTGGAAGTCGGAGCAGTGGTGCTTCAATGCCGCAATTTTGCTATGACGTACGGAGTGGCTCTTGAGCGACTCTGGGCAGCCCTGCAGATAATGGCTTGTCAAGGGGCTCTGCTTGATTGTGGAGTGCGGGCGATCGTTTGATATGCCGCTTCGGCGCTCTCCTGTCGATGTCTTTAACAATGAATGCTGGATACAGGGGCGCCTCGTGCTACGCTCGGGAGGAATTACAGAGCACGTGGGCCACAATATGGGCGACCTCTTCACCGGTGTGCCCTGAGTAAATAAGTGCAACCTATTGTTTCGCTGCTGCTCAGGCTTGGCACAATATGTTTTGACACAATCCTACAAAAGATGGACACAATACTACAACACGCTCAAGAACACATGAGGACATAGAGACGCTATTTGGAGCCAGAATTTCAATCCATTTAATTGAATTAACAACACTGTCTGCGTGATAGAAAACTATCTCCGACTTTACTGGTCGTATGGAGGGCTTGTATTCATCTGAGTTTATTATTTCAATCACTGTGCGCTTCTCAGTTTTTGGAGTCGCGCAGCTGACCAGCGGGATGAGGCAACCCTGGCCTTCGTAAATATATACGCGCCACTGGAAGCTAAACCTGGCACTCTACTTCAAATATTTCTTTTCGCTGTCCACTGGCTCACCAACAAGGCCATCCTGCTAGCGCCGGTTTTCCCCTCGTGGCCATGGAAGATCACCAAGGCACACGTGCATTTTCCGTGACCGACTGGACGCCGCTCGTAAAGGCCGCTCTATTTTGTGTTTCTTTGCTCTTTCTTTATTCTCCGCGGCATGTTTTTATCCCCCGCTCTTAAAGCCGGGCAACCGGAATGTAGCCCAGTGCCTCTGCATGCCTTGATTTTGTCGCTCCCCGCTGCAAGGTAGCTGAAGGCGGTGCATCTTCTGGGCGACACTGCTGGGCCTCTTGGTGTTCGGAAACTCTTGCAGTCCTGACGTTAACCTTTTTGGCGAGAACAAATAACAGCGTCCTGCTCGTGTCAAGAGACGCGGTAAACCTGACATTTTTTTTCCTGAAGTCCTCATTTGTTGCGTATTGGCTGTTTGGCTGTTTATGAACTGCTATAGGACAGGCGTTGATGGGTTAGGCATCCATCTATTTGAGCTGAGGCAGTGACCAACAGAAAACGGCCGTCAGTTTGGTTGTGTCTCTCACATAATATAGTGCGAAACCAGCATACATCGTTCCTGCATGTAAACATTCCCCGATACTGCATTGCGGGCACGTGCTACCATGTGTGTGCGAGTGGAACACCTGGCTAGCCTTCACAGTACGTACACAGGATCGAGGGTACGGTCACAGGACCTCTCGTGCGCGACCCTGTTGGCGATGGCCCCATAATGGTGATGGACTGATTCACTCATGGCTTGGTGCGTGCCCCGGCTGCATCCGTAGCAGTGTGTGCCTCAGAGTGCTTACACACTGAAACGCGTGAGAGAAATACAAAGTTGACACCCCACGTGTGACCATATGAACGGAAAATCCCAAAAGAGCAGAGGCGCCGCATCTGTAAATGCATAAATTCATTTTATCCCCTTAACGTACAGCGCTCCTGGTACAAATGGGCATGATGTGGTACGAGGGACCCTTCTGGCGACAGTTGACAGTGTCAACCAGTGAAAGTCACGAGAGAGAAAAGTCTCTGCTTTAATAGTGGAGGTAACAGCCGTACATAGTCTTTTGGAGGACAGAGAAATACACCCATAACCAGAGAGAGAGATGCAGCGTTTCAATGTAGTTCGGTGTGCATGGAAGCAAATATAAAATTTCTTCGTTCCGGGGCGGCTGTCTGGCTACGCAGTTTGGCAAGTAACTCTTCTAAGATTTACGTTAATTTTTCTGGAATGCGTTGACAGATGCGCAAGTGATCTTTTTCACAAGTTACGGAGCAGATCGGTGCGACTTGGTGTAGATTATGTTTTTAAAACAGCGGTAACCAACTGGAAAAAAATATGGGACACACAAGTGCTTGTGTGTCCTTTCCTTTTCTTAGTCATTGTATGTTTGTTCGTTCTTTTTTTTATTCAGGTGTCTTTAATACAAATTGTTGCAGGAGCTAGTGACCGATTAAGTGCAGCAGCCAGTTGGCGATACTGTCAGGCTGGTGCTTCCGAGGAAACTTTATAGATTTGCTATCGTGTCAACTTGTATTCCTAACAGAGGATGGGGAGCTCTTGCAGAAACCTACCCGTGTAGGGTACGTCCTTCCTTGAGCAGGACACGGACCACCACTTTGGCCTAGAGAGTCGCTACTATTAATAATCGCCCCACTGCACTAGAGGAGGATGGCGTCACGCAAAACATTAGTGGTATAAATGAACGATCTCCTGGACGGAACAAGCTAACCCTCCCAGAGTACAGACCTGATTAGCGAAGAAAAAACAGCCTGGCGGCCAATGTTTCCTCCTCTCTCTCGCTTGAAATGCCGCTGGGGCAGAGGGAAGCACGGCGGCCAAGCGCCTGAATGGATAGCCCACGTGGGGCTTCCTGGCAGTCCGACTGGCATGTTTCTCTTCTTCGCCACTGCGTGCCGTAATGTCAAGGCTGGGGTCGCCATCCGCTTAGACCCGCGGGCTGCCCGGCCGGAGCGCAGGAAGTCATTTCGCTGCTCCGTCAAGACGACCGTTATGCTCTGGTCTCCCGTATGCATAAACATTAGCTGTCCCAGCGTGGTGCTTATCGCTCACGCGAACACTGCACGGGAAGCAGTGAACGTGTGCTGCGTGAGAACTAGCATCGTCTGGCGCTTTGATGAGCAGGGGAGGATACTGCGCTGCCGGATCCTTGTTTTATGGCGAGTGTGGCAACGCAAGGGGTCAGAACCAGGAAATTCTTGGAATTTAAGTGACACTGCGTACCGGCTTACGAAGCCAGCAGGGCGTATACCAAAGTATCGTCCATGGCTGTTTCATTAGCTGGGAACTTCGGACGTCATAACTAGACAAGAGGTTATTGATTTTTACGTGTGAAGCCTATATGTATGCTGATTATTTTGTGTACCTTCTTTACAGCCATCGTCCGATCCCTGGTGGCCTTAAGCCTTCAGCGCCGACAAACGTCACCGTCGTCGCCTCCACAACAACAAACCAAGGAGTTACAAAGAGCGCAGGAAACATGACGAAAGAAAGATCACACAAACACGGCGCGGTGTTTCTCCTTCGGTGAGACGTAAAAAAACAATCAATATGTGCATAAATTGCGACCGTTTCCACTTACACAGGCTAGCAGTTACAAATACTTCGTCGTTAGACACACCAACAAATACGGAACAAACGCCTCCATAATATTTGCTCATCTGCCCCAGTGAAATTGTGCTTTCTAGGACACAAACTAGAAAATCCCCCTGCAAGCGTTACGCTGCCAGGTTACTTTTCCTTTATTAGGCCATAGTTGCAATATGCAAGCATTGTGCGGGACGCCAATATCAAAATAAACGTCAAAAACTTAACAGGATCTTTTAAGGACAGACTCCACTTTATATTTACTGCTAGCTAATAACATTTCATCCCTGGGGGAAGGAAGAATGGTATCCCTTTTTCATTTCCTGTTTCTTTTATTTCATCAAATACCCTTGATGCTACCCTTCTCCACTGAAGTGAATTTGGCAAGCTCCCGTTTTTGCTTGCACTGCGTAGACTGGCTCAATGAACGCACTTTTCACTGTTTATCCTGGAGATAAGGCGGTGTTTATTTTATAAAACCTGGAGGAATAAAAACTCCCATGCGCGGTTTGCGGCGGCTGCACCATTCAACAACCGCAGGGACGTCAGGTAAAGGTGCTACGTGATTGGGCGATGTCCAAGATTAGCATTCAAACAAGTTTTGGTTTCGTTTCTGTGAAACAACACGCTTGACATCCGACGTTATCGTTGGATTTGCATTCTCGATATCTCAGTAATCGCCATACCACGCTTCTGCCATGTTGTCAGCTGTAAAGTGCGTCAGATAAGCCTACCAGGACGGCTTGGAGTCGTAGCAATCACTAGCCTACGCAGTGGATGAACGCCCTCCGCGTCACCGCAGACGCTCAAATGCCATGCGGTTTTCCCCATTTTTAGAGCTTCCTAGAAAGAGTCTTCACACCAGGCCAAGGGTCTGCTGATTCTGGCCTGTGCCCGCAAGCAGTCGGTGCTTATGGCAACAGCACACCAACGAGAACTCGCTAGCGCGTCAGTGGCAGTCTGCGCGCATTCTGCAAACTTGCTCGTGGAGCAATGAACGTTACAGCGCAAAAATGGTGAATTCAGTATAGAAAACATCGACCGAAAAAAAAGAAGGATGAACTCTCGGGGATTCGACCTTGCGACTTGCAAAATAACATACCTAGCCATAGCCTCTTTACTATTCCAATACCTGCGGCGTCCCCCCCAAAGCGTGCACGCCTTGCCCTCTCCCACTGCGTTTTTATTCCGCGTGGTGGCGCCACCCATAGAGTTTCTTAGTAAATATACTAGAGAGGAAACTGCGCCTGGGAATCCATATCGTCGTAGGGGGTTATGGGAAGACCCCCGCTTTTGACTTGGGCGTGTCATGTCGATTGGATTCTTAAGCGGTTTTTAGAATTTGCTTTCTTAACTACGCATTAACCCGTCTACGAGCTACGAGGAAGCCGCAATCCTCCCTGTTCTGTGGTAGCCGTGTTGGGTGAAACAGCAGGTAGTGCGTTATCGTACGTGAGGTTGGTCATGCCGCAGTCGAAGCACGTATGACTGAGCGGGTAATATGCAGCCGCGAAATTTGTTGCTGACAACAAATAAAAAAAATTCACCATCTTCCCGTAAGGGTACCCTGAGTAGTATGCGAAGCAGCAATGGGGTCGACTCAAGTTCCCATTAGTTTTCAGTTCGATCGCGGCGTTGCGGGAGGAGAATGAGGGGAGCGGAGCGCGCGCGCGCGTCATTTATACCGCGGAGCTACAGTGGCGCCCCCAGCGGAGTATGCAGCGGCTACCGTCACGTCTCTAACCCGAAGCTGCCTCGCATTATCGCGAGCGGAGCCGCTGGTGTTGCCATTTGTTGCGCAACCGCGGAGAGGAGAGGAGCGTCGAAGAGGAGAGGAGAGGAGGAATGCCTCGCATACTATTTAGGGTTCCCCTACGGGAAGATGACGACGGTGGTTGAACGCGAAGCTATATCGTGATGGATTCTTTGGTTGGCCAATCCCTAGGGGCATCCTGCCACAATCATCATCAGCGGTGCCTGGCCAGGCATGCGCAGTGGGGGTGTGGTACTCAGGGTTCCCCGACGGGAAGATGACGACGGTGGTTGAACGCGAAGCTATCTCGTGACGGATTCTTTGGTTGGCCAATCCCTAGGGGCATCCTGCCACAATAATCATCAGCGGTGCCACGCCAGGCATGCGCAGTGGGAGTGTGGACGCCGCACACGCACAGCGGCGCCCAGACAACGGCGGAGGGAACAGGCTCTACCATAAGCTGCTTCGCATCTAAAACAGAAACAAAACGTACTTCGCCGATGACAAGATACGACAAACACCGGCGCCTGCGGCCGTCCATATCTTGTATGCGTCCACGGGCCACGACTGCTTAACGCCACGTTTGCTTTTTTCTGCAAGTATGAACGAACTCGCTCAGCAGCAAGTTTTGTTAAACTGTTGCTCATAATTGGTGCACCGGTTCGCCACGAAGGCGACGTTTTCACAGGCACGCTCAAAACATTTCCAAGCTTTTCAAACAAATAATTGGTTTAAATAATTGTAAAATTAATAAAATAAGAGTCTCTAATAAGTTTCCCACAAAATGTTAATGTTGTTAACTGCGAGCTTGGTCTGAAGAATATTAGGCACAACCAGTTCCGGCAAAAATACGCTTTACTTACTTTTCCGTAAGTTTAAAACACCCTATTTTATTTTCCACTCACATAATAGTACACTATTCTTTGTTTAAATTTGCGGTCACTAGAGCGTTTCAATCCAAGCCAATGATGAAACTAAGGCGAGCGCATGAAATATGGGCGGCCCATGACGACACAGACGGCCTTGGTGTGAGCCACATAGACGTTAGTGCCAGATTCCTCTCTAGTGTATATTGTAAGAACCTCTATAGCGCCACCCACCGAACCTCCCGCTATCGATCCTCTCCCGATAGGTCGCATGGTAGCAGACGATCCGCTGGCAAACCACGCATTGAGCATCCCCGCTTTTTGCCAGTTAACGGTTCTTCATGTTACGCATTTTTTACAATATCTGCGAGCATACCTGCCGCTAAATTCATGTAAGTAATACCCGCCCACAAAACAAGCGACGATGTTTTGTTTGTGAAATTTAAAACCTAAGAATGTGATGTTTTGTAGCGTAAGCTACACTGGCCGAGGTTGAGGAGGTTCGCGTGGACCTTCGTCCTGAATACGCGACACGTTGGTGCACTGTATTGTCCACTCGTATGAGGCTTGCTGTACTCCGACAGCGGATGGGGGACCACCTCTTCTCGCTCCGCGTGCCTTTGGCTAACACGGCCTTCGGAGAAAATTTGCTGGCAAACGTTTCAGGACTTGACATATTTCCTTGCATCACTTTGCTTGCCTGGCCAAAAGTAATCTTCAGCAATTCTCCTGATGGTTTCACACATCCCTCGATGACCCGCCACGATGTTTTTGTGCGCTAATTCCAAGAGCTTCTGCCGTATATCTTGCCGTGCGACAAGTTGCATCTCTACTCGTCGTGAGCGGAATAGGCACCTTCGGTAAAGAAGGCCATTCTGAACTATAAACATGTAAACCGCCCGATGTCCTCTCCATTTCATCCCTACTTGCTGATAATAGCCCTGCAGTGTCCGATCTTGCATCTGGTGCTTGGCCAACTCACGAGAGTTTAGCGCAAGGGGTTGATTGAGTGAAGCTTTTGGAGTGGTCTGCTCCTCCACCACCTTGACGGTTGCTTCAACGGCTGCTGACATTTCCACTTGGACATACTCTATATGCGGTAAATCACCATTTGTCTTGTTTAGCTCTTCTGATATGATGCGGCGACTTCTTTTCTCTCTCATTTCCGCATTGCAAATCCATTGCGGGTCGGGAGTGTCTACATCTTGAACACCTGGAACATTCCCCAATATCAGGTCATATAAAGGTTTCTCTAGGCATTTTGCCCTAACTTTCCCAGAATAATAAGGTGTTGAGATCTCTATGATGGCTTCAGGTAACCACTTGATGGTATTGTCAACGAAAATAACTGGTGACTTCTTTCCTGCCAGATCTTCATCACGTACCAAACTCATTCGAACCAGCACCGTGTTCGCACCACTATCCCTCAATACCGTGATCTTCTTCCCTCCGACTACTCTCTCAGTGATTGGCATTCTGTCCCCATTGTTCATCGCCGTGCATGCTCCTACTGTTCCGACTTCATCTCCTTTTCAGCATCATTCGGCCGTTGCGCTGGTTTTGCATGTGAAGACACCATGCTCGCAACTATGTCTTGAGGCTTAAAGCGACAGGCCTCAGTCCTGTGCCCCCTCCTATCGCAGACTTGGCAAATCAGATCAGATTTGGTGCCTTCAAGGTTGATGCGACAATCCGCGGCTAAATGGCCGACGCCATCACAGAGGAAGCATCTTCTACGATCATGTTTGATGATGACAAGGTTCCTCAATTCTGGCGCGTTTCATCCACTTGCCGGCTGTCCTTGTTGAGCAGTCAGCTTACCAAAGTTTTTTAAGCCCTGCGCCTCGAGGAACCCATCAGTTGAGTCAGCCAAGTCGTCAATGTCTTGTAATCTCTTTTACTTTAAAAACACGAGTAACTTGCGATTACAGCAATTCAAGAATTTCTCGGAGACAAATGCAATTTCTGATAGACTCATAGGTCTTTTCCGTGCCGGATAACTCCATCCAACGATCGAAGTAATTGCTGATCCGTGCTGCAAACTGTCGACCAGTTTCAGCTTCTTCTGGTTGGCAGCACCTAAACTTTTCTCTGAAATCTTCAGCAGTCAAGCGAAACCTCTCCAGTAGCGCAATCTTCACTTTGTCGTAGTCGTGTGTGTCAGACGCTGGAATTCAGCCGAAGACGCTTAATGCTTCGCCTGCCAAACACAAGCTCAAAGCCGTAGCCCATTCGAACTTTTCCATTCGAACTTTTCCCAGCCCTGGTAAGTGGCTATCCTCTCAAAATGTTGTAAGTAGGCGTCCAAGTCGTCTCTTTTTTCATCGAATGGTGCTATGAATTTTTGGGGGCAAACCTTTGGGGCTCGTGGTGATATGGAACCAGATCTCTCGCTTCAATCTATGTTTGTACCCTGCGAAGCGAATTCAGCAAAGCGTACTTTCAGTTCCAATATCCTCTGCTCCCTCTCTGCCTTTTCCTGTTCGCGTTCGGCTTTCTTCTGCTCCTCCTGGGCTGCTCTTTCGTACATCCCCAACGCCTCCTCCTTCGTCAACCCTAGTGCCTCGGTAAGGGCTAACAGTTTTTCTGGGTCGATAATCCACCTGGCTGAATTGACAGTGACAATAAAAAATGATGGATCCTGGCAGGCTCGCCAAAATTGTCACGTCAATTAGCCGGGAAAACCGGATGCAGAAAAACGAGACGTTTAATATGCAACGACAATAAGGCGCGACGACTCCACACATAACACCGCTCCTCACTGCATTAGTGTAAAATGTCCTGGACGGAAGCACAATACACAGCTAGCTTCCGCTCACTTTCTAATTGATGTCCGTTCCAGGTTGAAGCTGTAATCAGTAGGGTCCGGTAGTCGACGACCACTTGAGAGGCTTGCAGGACACGCTGCCGGGGACCAGGGTGCGTAGCACCGGGTGCCGTGGGGACCTTGTTTCGGGTGCGCAGCCCGAGCGTTCAAGCCAGGTAGCCCCGCTGGTGGTCGTCTCTGAAGCTGCCAAAAGTGCGTTGTTGCGCTCAGGATCGTCGCCGCGCTGAGGAGGCCGGCTGGGCGCCTTTCCGTGTTCGGGGCCTAGAGCTTCCGCTCAGGCGTCGCCATTACTCGCTCTCCTCGCTCCACGCGCCTCTCTTCTTCTTCCCCTTCTTCCAATCCCCTCATTGAGGGGGTTGCCCATGGCATTCTCCATGTCTCCTTTTTCCTCCTCTTCGTCTACTAGTCTTCTTCAGGAAGTTAGACTCTTGGGGGGATTGCTCATGACAGATGGTTAGTTACAAATTTCTGTAATATTAGTTTTAGATGCTACTGCATCTCATTCACTCGCCTTGTCCCTCCATACGGCGTTGTCCGTCCACACCCCTCCCCCTACACTATAAAAAAAATAATAGTTAGCGACGCCCGGTTTCGATCCCACGTCCCTGTGGGCGGAACGCGAGGTACACGGTGCTCTTGCCACTGCGCCACAAAACTGAGACAGAATCTAATGCTACGAACGCGCCTTATATCCTTGACTCATTCAAACTACGTCAAGATGCTGCTGATACAACGCATGATGGGGCAATGATTAACACTTGCAATAAAAGAAAAGAAGCTCCCACTTACAGCAACAATGATGGAGAGAGAGAGAGAATAACTTTAATGAAAACCAGCGATGTTAGCCGAGCCGTCGGGCTAGCTTGCTACGCTAGATGAGAGAAGAAAAACAAAACGAAAAAAAAGAGAAAAAAAATGTGAAAACGAAATGATGTCATTTGATGCGGCCAAAATTTTCAATCACAAAACTCTGTCCAGTTGTGTGCTCCGAACAAACTCCAAAAGAGCTTTGATTGCACGCGCAGCCTGACTGGGACCCGACCATGGACCCAAAACAGCCCTCAGCTCAAGTCCCGCACGAAGCTGCCTGCACAAAGATAATATGAGTTTCTGTCTGTGCACGGTGTACTTGGGACACACGCAACAATGATGGAGTAAAGGACGTTGCGACAGCGAAGCCCCAAGCATACCACTTAGAGAGATTGACCAAGATTGGCCAATAAAACATAATAATAATCAAAACATAATCATACGCGTTCCCGACACGTTTCACGCGATTTCAGAATCAATCCAACGGAAATACCAAGTGAACCCCACGATGCGTCACATCTACACAGGGTTCCCCTCGCGGGGAGGCGGGCGCAATTTTTTTCTTTATTTACTCTATTAAATGTTTCTTCTCTCTCTCTCTTTATTTAGCATGTTTGTCCGCTCTGCCAGGCACTGCCGTTCAAGCCCTATGAGGCTTTGGTAGGCCTGGCTTCTGTACAGTTTCTCTTTCTCCTGAAAATAAAGTATTATTATTATACTTGTATATTATAACTGCTGTCATTATAACTGCTGCCTCGGACACGCCTTCGCTATCGTCCACCACTGGTGAGAGCCCACCACTTCTACAGGCAACAGGCTCTCGCCGTTCAACCAAGGAACGATCACCGGCGTGCTTTGGACTGGCAACAAGTACAACGTTGTCGGTCGCCAGTCAACATCGGCGATCGAAGGCGCTGTTCGTGACAAAGCTGGCTCCTAAAACATCGTCTTCCTAGGTGTCGGCATATGTTTCTAGCGTCGCGATCGCACCGTTGGTGTGCAAACGGCTGAAAACGAAGTATGAATCCTATGCCTCATTTTACGTTGCAGTCGACGACGAAGCTTTTCAGAAGCTGCAGGACCCGGGCCTATGGCCGACAAACTGCCTTTTTAAACCTTTCCAGGGAATTCTTCATGATCGCCATCTGCACGCATCTGAGTTAGAAAATCAACAGGTCACTCATGAATAGGTCCCTTAACGTTTTGTATCAAAATGTTCGTGGTCTAAGGACTAAAGCAAACGAGTTTTTTTTGTAATGTATCTTCCTCAATTTTTTCTGTGATTGTTCTTACGGAGACCTGGCTCTTACCCAGTATCTCGTCAAAAGATTATTTTCCGCCTTATTACAATGTGTTCCGCAGTGACCGTGCCACTTCTGGCCTTAAACGCACGGGAGGGGGAGCTTTGATAGCCGTCAATAGCTCATTCAGATGCGTGAGGCACGCAACTCTGGAGACAGAGGATGAGTCTGTCTGGGTTGACTTGTGTTGCATCGGTGGCGAACGCGTCCTGCTTGGTGCATTTTACTTACCTTCTAACATAGCTCCGGTTTCTTTTCAAACTTGTTTAGCATCGATTGAAAATGTAATTTCCTCTCATCCTAGACACCGTATCGTGATTCTTGGTGACTTTAACTCGCCGGGAATAGAATGGGGTGAACTTAGTATTTCTCATTACAATAACTACGTTCTTTAAAAGGCCTCAGCCTTACTGGACTTCATTTCATTTACTGGTCTTGAACAGTGCAACCACGTTGTGAACTCTGCTGGGAGCTTACTTGACCTTTGTTTTTCAAACACTGAAAACTTCAGTGTCAACATAAGCCCTACTGGTTTGGTTACCCCGGACAATTACCATCCACCCTTATCCATAGTACTACCTATTCAAAGTGATGTGCAAAAGGACAAGCCACGTGTTTCCTAATTCCCCCGCTATAATTTTGCTGCAGGTGAGACTACATCAGTTCTTACCAGTAAAGTACTTGTCGAATTTTGATTGGTTGGCAATCCTCGCGTCAAATGACCCAAATTTTCAGGCCAGTGAGTTAACCAAAGTACTTCAAGAAGGTATGCGCAGATATATACCTCTAAAGAAATCTAAATCTTCGAAGTATCCTTTCTGGTTCTCGAGTGAACTCCGGTCAGCACTACAAGGCAAAGAGCGTGCCCACAGGAAAGCTCAAAAGAGTGGGGAGACAAAATGGAAGCTAGTGTTTAAAGAATACCGGTCACTCTGTAAAAAACTGTATGATCGTGATCGGGCTGCATACATTACGTCCATATAAAGCAATCTTAAAAGGAGCCCCAAAGATTTATGGAAATATATCCGCAGTAGGTCACCCCAGCATAACACTGAATGCATTAATCTTAACTCCGATGGAGTAATCATTGATGACGTCCCTGCCGCGTTCGCTCAGCAGTTTAAAACGGTGTATAGAAATACTTGCGACGTTCCGTCAGCTCCGATGTCTAATTGTCGGGGTACGGCACCGAGCACGGCATTTGTGGGGGAGGAAATCGTGATGAAAAGCTTACGGGACGCGAAGCCCTCGCTAGCCCGTGGCCCAGATGGCATTCCCAGATGGCTCTACTCAAGGCTTTCAGTCCTATCCTTGCTCCAGTGCTTGAATGTGTGTTTAACAACTGTATTAGTACTGGCACGTTTCCTAACTGTTGGAAAATTGCTAAAGTTGTACCTGTACACAAATCAGGGTCAAAAACAGATGCAAAAAATTATAGACCGATTTCCCTCCTGTGCAGTGCTTCTAAAACCTTTGAATATATCATTCATTCCCTCATTACATCCAGAGTAAGATATGAAATTATTCCAAACCAACATGGTTTTATACGTGGCCGCTCGACCACTACAAACTTAGTTTGTTTTATGGAACATGCGTCAAAGGCAGTGGAAGACCGAGGCCAACTTGACGTGGTATACTGTGACCTTAGCAAGGCGTTCGATGTGGTTTCACATTCATTGTTGTGTAAAAACTTTCCTACCTTGACATTCCTGATCCCTTGCTAGATCTGCTGCTTGACTACCTTACCAGACGTCATTGCTACGTTCACTGTAACGGGCTACACTCCGGAACGTACTCAGCCACCAGCGGGGTCAAGGCTCTGTCCTTGGGCCTCTTTTGTTTTCACTCTTTGTCAACGATGTTTCGACAGCGATTCAGTACTCATCGTTCCTGCTATACGCAGACGATATTAAAATATTCAAAGTGATTGGCAATATCTCAGGACTGTGCACAACTGCAATGTGATATCGCCGTGTTTTCGGACTGGTGCAACCGAAATAAGTTGATACTTAACAGTGGCAAAACCAAAGTGGTGTCGTATACCCGTAAAACAGATGATATCAATTTCACCTATCGTATAAGTGAAGATCTGAATCGGGTATGTCAAATCAGAGACTTAAGAGTTTTGTTTGACTCTAAGCTCACATTTACAGCTCATACTAATGAGATTACCCGTCGTGTTTGCGAACACTAGGTGCAACATGTCGTGTCTCCAGAGAATTCAAATATCCAGACACATCTCTTCAGCTCTATACCTCAATGTGTCGCCCTCTATTGGAATACGCATCCGTTGGCCGCCTCAATCGGTGGATCAGCCGAAGCTGCTCTCGAAGGCTAAGGCCAGCATCTCCATGCTCATCGAGGTTAGATATCGCGCAGTGTTGTAACTGGCACCCACACCATGTGATCGAGGGCAAGGCGCCTTGCAATTCACTGTGGTAGTATATTGGCCAGAATAAGTGGATTGTCACGGTTGTTGGGGCGCCAGGAGATCTCTGCCTTCCGAGATGGCCACCGGTAGCATAGCCTGACCTGTAGAATTGTCCCCTGGATGCACAGGGATCGTGTCAAGCACTTTCCGCGTGGGAGACTCAGCGTCTCATGAGCAATAGCATTCGCAGAAAGTTTGGCGTCCAGATCGACACCCTTTCAGGGTTCTCGGATCTTCAGCGATGCGAGATGCTCGCATCCGTGGTCTGAATGCAACGTGTCGGTCCAACGCGGCGGCCATTGAGAGAGTGCAAACTAAATTTCTCTCAATACTAAGACATAGGTACACTACTGCGAAGGCTAAAGATTATCCTGGTGTTGATGCCGCCAGCTTGCTTGTAATGGACCCACTACACAGCCGGAGGGCCAAGGCTGACCTTTTATTCTTGTACAAACTGGTCCACAGCCTCATTGATTGTACAGAGTTGTTGGGTGCCATAAATTTGAGAACCCCGACAGGCAACACCAGGGCACCTAGACCGTTTTATGTCCCCGCCCGTTTCAAGAGTCCCGTGGGACGCATTAAGCGCCTATACAATATGCACGCAGAAAGTTTGGACCTAATCCATCGGCCCTTTCCAGCTTTTTGTAAGGAACTGCGTGGCTTGATAAACCAGGAGTAGTTTGCTTGCCCTAGTATGTAACTTCAACTCGCACACTTTATGCTACCGGGGTTAGGTTTATCTATGCATGTATGCGAATTGTTTCGATGATTCACTTGTGTATGTAAGTTTTATGCCTTCATTGTGGCGTGATTTTTAGCTAATATCTTTTTCCGGTTTACATATTTCAGTGTACAGAGTTTTAATCATGTCTTGTTGTCTTACACTTGCCTTGTTTGCATATGTGCGCGGGTCATGTGCGTGTGTCGGTTTGTGTGTATCTCAAAGTGTCTCATGCTCGTTCAGACTAAGCAATGCTATTTTCTATATTTTTCTGGTATATGCACTTTTCTTTCCGCACCAGCACATCGTTCCTGGACACACTATTAAACAATTAATTGGTTGATTCATTCGTCATTTTTATTATGTCTGCGATTTGTTGGTCTGATCATTTATGTCTATACTCCTGCCATTGTTTTTTCGCTATTTGTCTGTCAAACGTGTTGCTATGTTTGTTTTGTGTCTCGACAAGATGGGACATTGCAAAGGCCTCGCTCGTTTTACGCTAATACTTTATTGCAGTGTAACTTTTCAGAAATCTAAACTCCCGTTTTATATGTACACTCTGTCTCTATCATATGCAATGTGTATTTTGTTGTATATTTCCTTTTCTCAATTGCCTTGAACGTTTCGCTGGCCGAGGGCCATAGCTTGCAACACTGTTTTCTTTTTTGCTTTTTTTCTGAATTTCTGTATTTTTACTTTATTTTTTCTGTCATATCGAGGATTTTGTGCGTTGTGCCGTGCTGTTCTACATTTCTTTTATTAATGTTTTGTTTTCTTTTATTAATGTTTTCGGCCTATTTCGCTACTGTGTGCGGCGTCTAAGCTTTTTGAGACTGTGTTGCACGATGTTTTAACTTCCAGTGTTAAGGGCATACTAATTTCCGAACAGCACGGGTTTATGTCCGGACGTCCCACAACCACTAACCTCGTTTCTTTTATGCAGCGAGCGTCCGAAGCGGTTCATCATAGGAGGCAGCTTGATACTGTGTACTTTGACCTGAGCAAGGCTTTTGATGTGGTCAGTCACCCATTGTTAATTTCTAAACTGTCACTCCTGAACATAGATAATTCGATTCTTGACCTCCTTATTAGTTACTTGCGTGGGCGGACCTGCTACGTAAATGTTAACGGCCAGCAATCCTATCGTTACTGCGTTTCAAGTGGTGTGCCACAGGGGTCCGTTCTAGGCCCTCTTTTGTTTTCTTTATTTGTCAATGATGTTTCAGCTGCTATAAGGCATTCTTCTTTTTTACTTTATGCTGATGACATCAAGATTTTTAGGGAAGTTTCGTCTCTTAGCGACTGCGGGCATTTGCAAAGAGACGTGGATGCATTTACACTCTGGTGTAAAGAGAACGAACTGATAGTGAACGCCGCGAAGACCAAAGTGTTGTCATACACGCGTAAAACAGACTGCCTGCTTTATCACTACTCAGTTCACGATGTTACTTTGCCTCGAATCTTGATGACAACTGATCTTGGCGTGCTCTTTGATAACCAGCTGACTTTTACACCGCACGTTCGATTCATCAAACAGCGAGCTCTCCGCCGCTTAGGCATGGTCTGCCGGATGTTTAAAGAATTCCGTAGTGCAAAGTCCTTCCTGAAACTGTACTCCACTGTCTGTCGTCCCGTGCTGGATTATACCTCTGTTGTCTGGAATGGTACATGAAAATCTAACAGCAGGGCCATTGATAAAGTGCAGAATAAGCTGCTGTCCATACTTAGACTTAGCTTCCCTCACGAGTATCACCGTCTTGACTCTGGACCGCGGTACTTGCAAGTGCTGCCTGAGCTAAAGGCTAGGCGCGATACAGCTGACCTCTTATTTCTTTTTAAGCTCATACATGGACAAATTAGCAGTGCGCAACTGATTTCGGAGCTCCAGCTAAGAGTGCCTATTAAAACCACAAGAAAATGTCATCTTTTTCGTACTCTCAGCTCCTGTAACCGACATTGCCCGCTGTTCAGGCTGCAGAGCACGTGTAACTTCTACTCTGCAGACGTAGATATTTCAATCAGTTCAGTTCATACACTTCCAGAATTCTCATTCGCTAATATGCTCCTTCTTATTCTCTTACATGGAACTATATGGAATATTTCTTTGCTCAGTCATACTGAATGGATCTTGCTCTAGTTATAGTAACTTCTTTTTACCTGCTTGCCTTACTGTATAGAGAGTATGCTGTTTATATGAATCTTTTGTTGTTTTCCATTTTATGGATTGCTGTTATAAGGTTACACGATTATCTGTAGTGTGCAGATGTTCTGTTTCATCGGTACGATGTAATTACCAATTCTGTTGTATCCTGTCAGTTTTGTTTGTGTTCATTGCATGTAGTGTATACGCTATCTACGTTTTGTAGTGATTTGTACGGTATACTTTGTAATATACATTCTAAAAGTTTTTTTTTCTACTCTTTTATTTTATACGCTGTCAAAGTGTTCTTTCCTTTCAATTTTTGTTTTCCCTTTTTTTACCTGTATCCATCTGTGTACCAGCACCAAGGCCTCACGGCTGTTCCTGGGCACAATAAATATACATGATTGATTGATTGATTGATTGATTGATTGATTGATTGATTGATTGATTGATTGATTGATTGATTGATTGATTGATTAATGCCCAAGGTTAAGCGGCGTTTTATAAAAAAATCTACCAGCGAAAAACACGCACGTGCACTGCGCGAAAATATAGCGTTCATGCGCTGTAAACGTATATGCGAGACATATGTTGCCGGTACACGCATAAACCAACAAGCGGACTCTGCTTCCAATTTTCCTTCGTTCGTTGTCGCCCACCCCACCCCCATTACTCATCCCCATACACACAACCCACGCGCGCGCGTTTTGCCATTTGGGCAGCGGCGCTAAGGCGACTCCGCGATCGCTAGCTGCACTTCGATGAGTGGCGTCTTACTGCTTGACTTGCATTTATTCTGAAAACATTGCAGCATACTGGTGACTCCGCAGCATTATCGGCTCTAGTAGGGCTTGATTTTCGCGTGTACCTTGAATCTCTGGCAAAGAATTAGGCCCCCGCAGTCAACACAAATAATGGTACGGTGGTGGTTCGGAGCGGAGTTTTTTCATTCCGGAGAAATATTACCTTATCGTGGCATGTATACTTGCAAAATAAGTAATGTGATGGTCTTGGTTCTTCTGACTCTGTTGGAATACTGTTTACCTATTAGCCGGAAGAGAACTAATATCAGGATTGGCCGCTTGTTTTAGTTTCGCCAAAAATTGGGTTTTTGAACACTGTGTAATCCCATAGGAAAAGAAAACCGACGCGTTTAACGAAATAGGTATTTCCTGAACAAATGTGACCGTGTTTCTCGATCGGAACGAAACATACCCGGACAAAGTACATCAGTATTCACCATCCCTCCTAAATTTAGCATCTAATTGAACATTCATGTCCATCGCATCAAAAAAAGAAAAAAAAAGGAAAAACGCATTGAGCGTTTTACAAAGTATCTAACGTGGTGTAGTATATTCTCTGTCATCAAGAACAGCCACCTCGGTTGTCGCTTCCGTATGCTATAAAACATCCCGGCGTGGTATTATCCTGCTTAGGAACACGGCATGGTAACGTATGCCTCGTTTGGCGTTGAACACGAAAATTATACAAATAAGTGCGATAAACAACAAAAACAACAAGTACCATTATTCCTGTGGCGAGCCTCTACAGGAAACACGGTGACAAAAGCATGGAAGAGGCGGCCGATCGGGCCAGAAGTCCAGGTATGACGTTTTCTGGCCGGTTTTCGCCTGCGCTCTTCGGTCTTTCGGCATCGCGCGCCGAGATGGGGGCGGGGCATCGGGCCACTTTTGTTTCCGCATTGCGCCGCTTCTATTGCAGGTATTGCGAAAATATTTCGTACACGGGAACTATGCAATGTGTACTTGATGCTAGTCAACTTTTCTTTTAATTCTAAAACATTTTCACCTTCCCTTTAAGAACTCACGAGGAGCAACTTAAATGAGCCATGAAGAGAAAACACAAGTTTGGTTCATTCGAAAGATTGCCTCGTTAGAACCATACTGACACCACTTTTAACACAAACTTCGCTCAAATAAGCTACATAATTAGGAAAAAAGGGAATGACCATGCGACCCACCAGCTCATTTCCCGCAACAGAACCTATGATGTCACACGAGAATGCTCTGCGATTGGCGGAGGCCGGCAAAAGCAAACACAAGTTAGGCAGGGCTTACCAGTTTGCACAGTGAGCTATATGCCCGTTAAACATACTGCACATTCCTTTTATGACACTAAGAACGATGGAGTAAACGGTTGAAGTTCCGAATAAACACGCAAGCGTGTACGCCAATGCGTACGAAACTACCGCCAGCCGAACTCGACATCTCGCCGTCGCCACCGTCGCGCAGACGAATTTTCGGTTTAGAAGCTCTTTGGGGCCAACGAACCGTCCCAGCACGCACAGCCGTGACCTTGCTTAGTATCGTAATCCCTTCACAGGAGGTTGCCCGTCATATCGCCAACCAGCAAACGAGGGGAGGAAACCAGAAACAAGGGGAGTAAGGAACAGCAAGCAGCGACGAGATAGTGACAGTCGACGCAGTTTCGGAATGGTGTTGGCTTGCTGCTATTGTTAGCAGCTCGTTTCCAGTTTACAACCACTGAAAACTTCAGTTTGTTCGAGTACTTTACAATGAAATTTCGTTGCTACGTCTTGAAATGCCCATATAGTACGGACAAATCGTCGAGGGAGTGCGACCTCCCCGCCGGTGAGGAGATCTCCTTTCATGTGCTGCCCAACGACGAACCTCGGCGAAGCCAGTGGCTACGTTTTGTGAACTTTGCAAACGGAGGAGAAAGAGAGCTAAAGGAAGTACGAGTGTGCTCGCTTCATTTCCGAGGAAGTGATTACGGCAGGGACCCTTACGTTAGCTCACTCCTGGGACATGCTGGCGCTCGTCTCCGACTTCGTCAAATCGCCGTCAAAGCGCTCTGACCTTGGGGGGAAAAATGCCGTACACACCGCGCATTGACGCTCGTATCTTTCTGGTCGAAGCAGAGAGCTTGCGCGAAAGGCTTTCCATACACGACACCGGCCAACTGGCATAAGCGATACTGCTACTGAAATTGAACTATTATTAACCGTAATAAAAATACGGCACATACGTACCAGTCTGTATTCGTCCGTCGCGACGGGGCTGACGAGACAGCGGTGCCGACGGCTGGGCGTTCGTCTGTTGTGGCTATCGCGGAATGGTCGCTTTCCGGTCCATCCGCGTATCCCACAACTCCTGCCGCTCGTGCACTTAGAACCATTGAGCGTTCAAGTGGTGTGAGGTTGTTAAATGCAAGCCCGAGGTTCTCGGCGAGAGTTTTGTTCTCCGGATCAGGCGATTCCATGACTAGGGCTGCGGGTGCACTAGGTATTACTAGTATTTTTAAAATGGCCGACGTCTCGGTTTCGGCACGAGTTCCGGTTCCTGTTTGATTCCCCCGTGTGGGTGCTATATGGAGTCATACTAAGTATCTGTTTCATGGACCGGCTCGTATGACGCCACTGTCCACGTCACGAAATGTGCAATTTAGCGGGAGATTTAAAATTTTGGCTTAAATTGCCTTATTTCTCAGTGAATAAAGCATCATTTGCTTCCGGGAAAGCGCTTAGGATACTATGAAACACCTAATCTTTCGAATAAAAAAAACTTTTGTTTTCTCTTCATGGCTCCTTTAAGGTTAAGGGAAAGCGAAACGCAGCTATAATGAAGCAGAGCTCGGGGGGGGGGTATAACAAATATGAAGTAGTCAGATGATTGTGGAAAGGAGTAATGGTTCCGGGTCTCACATTTGCGAATGCTGTACTCTGCTTAAAATCAGACGTTCTATCAGGCCTTGAAGTGAACCAGAGAACGGTAGGACGTCTGGCCTTAGGCGCGCATGGAAAAACAATTAGCGAAGCAGTACAGAGAGATATGGGCAGGGCGTCGTATGAATTTAGAGAAGCAAAGAGTAAAATATGTTTTGAGATTAGGTTGAGAGCAATGGATCAACGAAGGTGGCCAGCTAAGGTTTTTTAGGTACCTATACTTAAAAAGCGTGGACACGCAGTGGTTAAGGAAGACTAGAAGGCTAACAATGAAATACGGAAAGAACAGCGGAGAATCCAAAACAGCCAAGGTAACCAAAAAAGAGGCTAGGCAGATTGAAACGAATAAATGGAGGGAAAAAATGGAAGCTAAAACGTCGTTAGAGATGTACAGTGCTGAGAAATTGAACATCAGAAATGAAAATTTGTATTATAATTTTCAGGGCAGTGCTTTGCTTTTTGAGGCTAGAGCAGGTTGCTTGCGAACTAAAAGCTTTGTGTGGAAGTATTCACAAAATGATGGGGTATGCGTGCTCTGCGGAAAAGAAAAGGAAACTATGCGGCACATAGTGTTAGAATGCGAGGGTATCCATCCAAATCTACATGGCAGAAATATTCGGCTTCCAGAAGCCCTAGGATTTAAGGGTAGCACAGAGGAAGTTAACTTCAAGGCTGTTGAGGGGACGAGAAGAAGATTAGAATGTGGTGGACGAAAAGCAGAGAGGGGAATATTGCCTAGGACAGCTACCACCTGTAACAGAAAAAAAAGTATTTTGTGTCTAATAAACTTTTTGTGCCTGCCCTAAGCAAGCGCTAGTATTAAACCAGGAGTATAAAACGTCGGTATATCAGTCCTTTTCGGTAAGATGACATGTCATCACCCCGCTACAAAAGGGAAACCAATAGCAATCATCATCATCATCATCATCATCATCGCTGCCGTTATTAAGTTGTGCCCGAGTATAGCAGACGTATTCAGATAACGCTTATATGTGTGGTACGTATGGGGATTATGGGAATATATACGATCATATGCCGTCGATAAGAAACTCGGCGTCGTCACTGTGTATAGCTTCCATTACCGTATATTAACAACGGGTGAAACGTTCATATATCCCTTGTCATTGAGGGCTGGTGCCCTTTATTCTTTATAAGTTGCAGGTATTTTTAATGCGTAGCATTCTTTGCCGAATATCCCCACGTCCAGTACCGTGTAACGCCCTACATTTGCATTCGTCCTCCACGCATCACTGGGAAAATAACACGCTTAACCCAGCGTAAACGCGATAATTGGCCGAAAATAATTTTGAAAAACAAATAAATCAAGAAAAATGGCAGAATGAAAACTTTCAAAAATGATCTGTTGAAATAAAAAATGCTGCACCTTATACCTATCCTCCCAAAACACGGGACCGCAAAACAGCCTGTGAAATACGAATAAAGAATAGGGAAAATTAGCGAACCGTGTAACGCCCTGAATTTCCATGAAAATGCACAAGTTACTAATGTAACGCATTCAATTGTTATAACAGCGTAAATGAAAATAACTGGTCGAACAGACTTTTGAAAAATAAAATCAGGAAAAAGAAAATAAATTACGAAAATGTTTTGACGAAATCAGAAATATGTAGCTCATACATCTCCCCCGAACACCGAAGGCCAAATAAAAAAAGCCCGCAAGAAACTTTCGACATACGAATAAAAAAAATACATAACAGACTAACCCTGCACCACGCCTTGGGCATGCAGAAAAGTACATAATTGACGAAACAAAAGCGCCAACCATTCTTTACAATGGTGTAAATTTACATCGTTGGCGGAAAGAAAGAAAAGAAACCTTTAAAAAAGTAGCATAATTTAGCCTCTTTGGCTACTCATAGCCAAATCTGGCTCTAAAGAATCCACAGTCTAGACAAGCGGCACAGGATGATGATGATGATTATGTCCTCAAATATTTTGGCACGTACCCACAAGGGTGAATTGAAATGCTACGCATTGGTAGATAATCGTTCTTCTTTTTCTTCAAGTTTTATTTAAGAACGCGGCTACAGGCAAATCAGTTGCCTGACGGAGGATATGCCACTTTTAGCATCAGAAGTTTGCGGTAAAACAATGCATGTACACAGCAAAACGGCCCAATGACAGTAGAAGGGGAAGAAAGCATGCGCATTGGTAGACGCTCATGCGACTGGTCATAATTACTATTTTTTGCGAAGCGTTTACAATCACGAGAAAAAATTGAAGCAATAACTAAAAATAATAACAGAAAAATTCAACTACAAACATTTTAGCAGCGCTTTCTATAAACAACAATATAACACATTTCTGAGTATAGGTTTAACTAAAGGTTTACATCAAGTTGATTGTAAATAGGATATTTTTCATAGATTTGCGAAATTTGGACTACTTTGTCCAAGAAATTAAGCATCGCGGGGTGTTCATTCAATACAACAGGTATTTCTGAAGATAATTTTTGGTCACCATAACTCGTGCGGTATCTTGGTTAGGTTAATAATTTGTTTCGTAACTTATAGGAGCTCTTTTACGTTTAGTGTATAAGCAGAAATATGTGTTAATATCGTATTGAAATCGAGAGCATGACGGAACACGTCTGGCGGGAGGGTACATTAGTAACGAAAAAGAGACGCCGACCAGTCCAAACAAAACGTATTGACGTTTCGGCTTCCAACACGGAAGCCTTGTTCACAATTTATTGTGAACCAGAAGTGGGTCGTTTAAGTGGGTTTGAGTAATCGCTGCAAAGAGCATGCGTAGATCGGGTTTAGATTTCCGTCGTTACGATTGAGTGTGTTAGATGTGGTCTGAATGATTAGTGATTCCACATGTAGCTGTGATGCTGTCACCTTTTCTGTTGCGACGATTCTTGCATTGTCCCAATCAATCTTGTGGTCATTCACGACGGCGTGTTCGGCTAAAGCATTGTTGCGGACGCTCTTATTCTTTACGTCACGTGTGTGCTGCTGCAGACGATTCTTATAATTCCCTGATTCCCCGATATACACGCCGCTGCAGTCTGCACGAGGTATCTCGTATACCACACCGGGGAAGCCCTCCTTGGGCAAGCGGTCCTTGATTCTCACGAGCTCATGGCGCATCTTTTTGGCTGGAACGTGGGCCACCTGCACGTCATATTCCCGTAGGACACGTGCCAAACATTCACTTGTTCCTGGAAGGTAGGGCACAGGAGCTCGCTTCATCGGGGCAGGAGGCGCGTCCAGTTGTCCCCGTCGGGTCAGTTGGCGTTCCGTTGCGCTTATAAAATGCCTCGGGTAACCGCAGCTAGCCAGGTCGTCCCGTACCTTTGCCGTGTCCACCGCCGCATCCTCGGGCTTCGAGCACAATATTTTCGCACGCGGCAGTAGCGTGCTAACAACAGCCGTCTTGCGGGAAGCGGGGAGCACGGAGCTGAAGTTCAGGTAGCGGCCTGTGTGCGTTTCCTTGCGGTACACGCTGAAACTTTAACCTCTGGCCCTGCCGAGACACGAGGACGTCCAGAAAGGAAAGTTTGCCATCGGCCTCCTCTTCTAACGAGAACTGAATGGCACGTTCCATACTGTTGAGGTGGGCCAGCAAGCTGTTTGCCGCGTCTTTCTGAACGACGCAAAAACAATCGTCGACGTAACGCAAGAACACTTTCGGGTGAGGGGCAAAGGAGGCTAGCGCGCGTGCTTCCAACGCTTCCATGGTCAGGTTCGCCGCCGTGACCGAAATAGCGGAACCCATTGGAGTCCCCTGCCTTTGCTTGTAGAAATAGCCCATAAAGAAGAAGTACGTATTGTTCAGGCAAAAATCTAAGCCTGCGTAGTTCTGGCACATCGATCGGTGATCTCTGGGGTAACATCTCATCAGCCTCGAGAGCAGCGGTGCATACGTTGACAGCCAGGTCAATCGGAACACTCGTGGAAAGGGACTTCACGTCAAAGGACACCATCAAGTCGTCTTTCTCGATCACGGTGTTGCGAGTCTTCTCGACAAAATCGAAAAAATTACGGACGGGAGTGGTCTCTTTACCGACGAGCGGAGCCAGAACTTGGTGCAGGAACTTCGACAGGCTGTGTAGGGGAGTACGAGTATAATCAACAATGGCGCGCATTGGGACGTCCGGCTTATGGATTTTTGGCAGTCCATAAAGTGCAGGTGCGGATCCATTGTGGCTGAGCAGCTTGTAGTAGAGTGCTTTGTGGTTCGGGGAAACGGTGAGGAATACGTCGGCCAGCAACTTTTGGAGTTCTCTTTCCACCTTGAGCGTCGGATCCTTCTTGAGGCGGATATATGTGTCACTGTCATCAAGCAGAAAACGCTTCTTCTTCTCGTAGTCGGCCTTATCAAAAAGAATGGTAGCATTGCCTTTGTCGGCTGGCAGGATCGCGATGTCATCGTTTTCACGAAGACTCTTCATTGCATCACGTTCCACACGTGTCAACGCTGAGCGGGCAGGTCCGCGCTGAGCAGCGTTAAGGACGCCAACCACTCGGGTGCGGGCCTCTTCGCGACGAGTGTTTTCGACATGCCTGATAACGTTCTCCACCGCGCATACTAGTTTCTTCTCGTCCGGTGCAGGTCCTATATTGAAATTTAATCCTAGGCCGAGAACACTTTCCTCGTCTGGGCTTGGCCTGTATGAAGAAAAGTTATGCACAATCGCTTTAGAAGGCGTCTTCGTTTTGAACGACTGCTCGGCGAGAAGGCTGGCCAGCTTATCGTCGTGAACGAGCTCGCATCTCAGACGCTGATGCTCCGTCTTCTGATTAGTGTGCAGTTGGATGCTGGGGAACTCGATGGGGCACTGGTGTTCCAGGCGGCGGCGAGCAATGAAGGCATCGTTCTCCAGTGCGCGAATTTTCTCTTTGCAGTCCAGGATCCTGGCTTGCAATAGCAGCGTCTCCGCTTTGACGACCACGTTGTGACCGAAAGGCGTACACACAGGCCTGTTGAGACGCAAAGAGCGGGGAACTAAGTTCCGGGCTTTGCACGTTAGGTTGAACTTCAGGTGGTTTCTGAACGAGGCAACACGACAGTTGGGGTTAACATATTTCCGGATCTGGGTGATGCATTCCGGGCCATACGCCTGCGCATGGTAATGAAATCGAGAGCATGACGGAATCTCGTCTGGCCCGGAGGGTACATTAGGAACGAAAAAGAGACGCCGACCAGTCCAAACAAAACATATTGACGTTTCAGCTTCCAGCACGGAAGCTTTGTTCACAATAATTGCAACACCAAAAGTGGGTCGTTTAAGTGGGCTTGAGTAATCGCTGCAAAGGACGTGCGCAGATCGGGTTTAGATTTCCGTCGTTACGATTGACTGTGTTAGATATGGTCTGACTGATTAGTGATCCCAGATGTAGCCGTGATGCTGTCACTTTATCTGTTGCGGCGATTCTTGCATTGTCCCAATCAATCTTGTGGGACAATGCAAGAATCGTCGCAACAGAAAAAGTGACAGCAACGGGGGTTTGTAGAGAAATAAACGGGCTCGAAATTCCTATTTCGTTTAAAAGACCTGTCGGGGCCGAAATATGCGTGCTACAAAGACCATAAATATAAACCACGCCGCAGTAGCGGCCACCACGGGCGTCCCGAGTTCAACTCGGCCGTGCAAAACCATACCCGAGTTTCCCTCGAGTTCTAATGTCAATCAAACACATCCAGCCCCTTTGGGGGCGCGGCGTTACAATCGAAGCCACACATACCCATGGCGTCCGCTTTGTGGGAGCGCAGCGTTGTAGCCACTAAGTCGTCACTTGATGCCCCCTAGCAGCGACAAGAACTTAGCACAAAACAAAAATGAAGTCGCGAGGGTGTTCGGTCCGAACTGGAGTACAAGCCGACAGAAGAGACAAAAACGACACGATTTTCCCATGGGAGCCTTCTTCATAAACCGTGAAAACATAGTCGATGACTAATGACACAACTTCAACGCCTAAAATGCACTAGCCAATTCTCAAACACGCTCTTCAATTGACCGGTACGATTTCTGACAAGCGCCCGCCGTGCACACTCAAGCAAGCCGTAAACAAAAGCCATATTTGATGGTCGGGAGCAGGGCGCGTTCCATTCGCTACAGTGGACCCGCTTGATTACTTGGTTTGCGCTTGCGCAGAGCTGCACTGGGACTGCCCTCAGGCCGCATTGCAAACATAATTCAGTGGAAGAACAGAACACCGAGAAAAACGGACCGCCCTTTACCGGGCGTGGCGAACAGCCACGCTGGGGATTTCAAAGTAGCAGTAGGGTTATCTAGTTTATGCTCGGGAATGCGCGTTGCAGAGCGATTTCAGAGGGTGGTGCATGCTGACAATAGCAGGCGCCGTACTTTAACGTAAGCCATAGAGTTTCTTACAGTATACACTAGAGAGGAATCTGGCGCTAGCGTCTATGCGGCTCACATCAAGGTCGTCTGTGTCGGCATGGGCCGCCATTATACATCGCGCTCGCCTTAGTTTCATCATTGGCTTGGATTGAAACGTTTTAGTGACCGCAAATTTGAACTAAGTGCCACAAGAACGCGAAGAATAGTGTGGAATTATGTAAGTGTAAAATAAAAACAGGCTGTTTTAAAACTAAGGAAAAAGGAAGTAAAGCGTTTTCTGCCAGAATGGTTGTGCCTGCTATTCCGGAGGCCAAGGTTGTAGTTACGAACAATGTTAATATTTGGGGGGTAACTCATTAGAGACTGTGATTTTATAAATTTTACCATAATTTCAAATAATAAGGTGTTTGAAGAGCTTCGAAAGTTTTTTGAGCGTGCCTATGAAAACGTTGCCTTCGTTGTGAACCGGTGCACCGAATGCCAGCTAGTTTAGCAAGAAAAAAAGAAACGTGGCGTTAAACAGCCGTGGACGATGACAAGATAGGACGCATACAAGCGCCCGTATCTGTCCTATCTTGTCTTCGTCGCAGTACATTTTAAATGCAGAGCATTTCTTTAACTCACGATGTCACCCGGCGTTGTCGGCGTTGGCGTGCCTCGGCGTCCGCAACAGCCGTTCCAGGTGCGCCCTGGTGCGCCCCACTCCTCCTCTCCCGCATCACGCTACCCTCCTCGCTCTCAAGAACAGGTCCGCGCCCCTCCCCCTACACTATATAAAGAAATAATACTTACCGGCGCCTGGTTTCGATCCCACGACCCTGCGGGCGGAACGCAAGGTACATGGTGCTCTACCCACTGCGCCACAAAGCCGACACAGAATGAAAGGCTATGAACACGCCTTATATCCTTGACTCATTCAAACTACGTCAAGAAGCTGCTGATACAACGCATTCACTACCTGTGGGCGGAACGCGAGGTACATGGTGCTCTTCCCACTGCGCCACAAAACCGACACAGAATGAAAGGCTACGAACACGCCTTATATCCTTGACTCATTCAAACTACGTCAAGAAGCTGCTGATACAACGCATTCACTACCACCAACTACCCAAACACTAAACGTTAACGCAATACACCCACCCCCTATGCGACGCATTTACTCGAGTCCCCCTCGCGGGGAGATGGGCCCTTTTGTTTCTTCTTTTCGTCGGCTACAAATTTCGCGGCGGCATATACCCGCTCAGTCATACGTCCTTCGACTGCGGCACGAGCAACGTCAGGTGCGATCACGCATTGCCTGCTGTTTCACCGAACACGGCTACCACAGAAACGGGAGGATTTCGGCTTCCTTGTAGCTCGTAAACGTGTTTAATGCATACTGAAGAAAGCAAATCCCCAAAACCGCTTAAGAATCGAATTGTCATGTCAAGTTCAAGCCAAAAAGGGGGTCTTCCCATGAACCCCCACGACGACATGGCTTACGAGGCGCAGTTTCCTCTCTAGTATACTAAGAAACTCTATGACGTAAGCGGCCCCAACGTAGCGCGCTGAGTATGCCAGGCGTGCTGCGCACGATCCCGGCGGTTTCGCTCGAGGTGTATCGAATGCTCCACTATCTCTACTTTCATAACCCAAGCAGCTGGAAACTCGGGAGTAGGCGAAACTCAGGCCTTCTGGAATAGCGCCCCAGGATAGGCTTTCTTGAAATATAATATAACCCTTAAAATATAATTGTTGATGTATGTTGTATGTCGGTAACCTAAAATTATAGATGTAATCCAGGCGGAGATTGTGTTATTTTGATTTGAAGAGCAGGCTTTTGGTTTTTCTTACATTTAGCTTGGGTCTGTTTGCACTTAGCCATGACCATCAACGTTCTAACCAAGTGTTGGCCGTATATATTTACTCCTGTAAAGAACACGTTGGTGTCGTCTGCTTATAATACATATTAGTATAACCTTTGCTATGTATAATGTAATTTACATGCAGCAAAAATAGTACAGGTGCAAGAGTGGAACCCTTTGAGACACGATATTTTACTTTCAGTGTTCCAGAAATTACCCATTTTATTACTGTAAAGTTACCGGTACTCACCTCCGGGGCAGAAACTTGGAGGCTCACTAAGAGGATTCAACTTAAACTAAGGACGACTCAGCGAGCAATGGAACGGAAGATAATAGGTCTAAGATTAAGGGACAAGAAAAGAGCGGTGTGGGTCAGGGAACAAACGCGTATTAAGGACATATTAGTAGAAATTAAGAAGAATAAATGGACGTGGGGAGGGCATGTAATGCGAAGGCAAGATAGCCGTTGGTCATTAAGCGTAACAGAGTGGCTCCCTAGAGAAGGCAAGCGTGGCAGGGGGCGGCAGAAAGTTTGATGGGCAGATGAGATCAAGAAGTTTGCGGGAATAAATTGGTCGGAGTTAGCACAGGACCGGGATTATTGGAGATTAATGGGAGAGGCGTTTGCCCTGCAGTGGGCGTAGATAGGCTGGTGGTGATGATTACTGTAAACTGCGTTATGGTTGTGAGGTATCTTTTAATTAATTGTAGTGCTGCAGCGCGGTAATTTTATTGCGACAGGGCAGAGTTGCCCTGTCGTCTTCTTCCCCTGGTGTTTGTGCATTTAAGCTGCTTTTAAAAGATGTTCAGCCAGTGCCAACTTCCCCAAATGTTCATCCTTCTGCGACACCGCGTATTCCTTAAAAAGATAGCTTTCGAGAAAGAATATCATGTTGAACACATTTAAAGGCTTTTTTTTAAATCACGCATATCCAAAGTGTAACCTTTTTTCTTTTCTGTGTTCTGGAGCATTTTTACATGATTTCTAAGAGGGCAGTTTCCGTAGATTTATTTTTGTGTAAACCGTATTGCTCTCCGGCTCATATGTTATGCGGTGTCAAACACACAGTAATCTTTCTTTGCATAATATCTTCGGCCATTTTCAAAAAGAAAATTTGATAGTACGGAGATCGGCCTATAGTAATATAAACCAATAAATGAACCATCCCTATGAACGACCGCTACCCGAGCTGGCTTCCTTTTTTTCTGAAAATACACCTGTGGAGTGAATAAGGTTAAAAACATGTGCGAGTGGAAAACATACTAAACGGCTAACAGCTTTCAGCGGTTTTGATTTGACTTCTGCACCAGAGGAGCGAGCATCTTTAAACTATAAAATTATATTTTGAACCTCGTATTGGTCAATTACATGTATCAACACCGTAGAACAACAACTTCCGTGTACGTATTGATCGCACGGTGTTGGTGGAGGGCCATCCGTGGAGGCTCCCACGACCATAAAGTGAGAATTAAATGTATTTGCGACATCCAGGTCGGACAACTCATTTCTTTGAAAGTTCAGTCGTTTCTATGAGGCACTTTCGTTTACTTGAATAAAAAGAGCGCTAAAAAATACGACGCACAAACCAAGAACGACAAGACACATGCGCTTCTCTCTCGTCGTTCTTCGTATGTGGGTCGTGTTTTTTGCGCTCTTCTTATTCAAGCGACGTTTACCAACTAGCCCAATAGGATATTTTACTTTTGTTTACGACATCGTTTATCGCTTTTCAAACAAAACGCGTATTTCATAGAGTACCTGGGAACTTATTCATATAGTAGCGAAATTTCGCCTTTTTCATTTGTCACCTTTCTAAACGTCTGGAGGTCATTTTCTTTTCTCCTCACAAAAAAAAAAAAAAAAAACATTTGCACTAGCGTATTTCTGTGCCTAATTCGTTTGAAAAGGTGTTTTCATTTGCAAGTATTTCTAGATTTTTTATGTTGTGCAATTGACCGGAGGGGAAAACTTGTATTGCAGAAAGATGCAAAAGTATACAAAAGGCGTCATCTGCAGTGTTTGCATCAGTGGCTACCGTGACGTCTTGCCAGTTTTTGCCAGAAAAACATTCTACAAACCGAGTGATAAACCTACATTTCTGAAGATGTTTATGCAAATAACTACTTTTACCAATGAAAAGTCGGCTTGTCATGCCCAAATTTAAATGGCGGTTTATGCTTACCACACGTGTGATGGGCTTTTAAATAAAATAGGGAACGCTTGGAGGATAATATTTTGGTTGATTCCTGGGCATACTGGAATAGTTCTAAATTTTGTGATGTTACATACTTGCTGCTAAAGCTTATTTAAAATTATATGTGGAATTCAATGTTTTGCCCGAAGTGGTCGGGATAGTAATTTGAGATATCTGAGGACGCACAATACTCAGATAACTTGGCTGGCAAATTAATATCGCACACCGCTGCGGTACAGCGTGCACGGGTCCCTTACATATCCCTGTACGTCTGTTCTCGGCCATTCGATGAACACCTTATTGTGTAGATTTGCTGTCGACGTTACGTAGCTTTTGAATTTTATCGTATTCAGTTCGCTAACCATACGGGCGCAGTTGCGGACACTAACTTATTATGTATGCAAACTTCAACTGCGTGGACATCAACTTAGAATGTAGAAATTTAAACTTCGGATTCATGCATGCGACTGCGTCATCTATAACGCGATCAGAAACGCTCAAGATCAGGTTGCGTTGAATAATGTTTTTGCAGTGTTTTGTAACTGGAGTGGAATCTAGAAAATGTCTGATAATTTCATAAATACTGAAGTCATGACTATTTCGAGCAAGAAACAGCCATTTTATTGTACTAATACTAATGACGATACCAGTCGAAGGCTACGTTCAGACTACCAACGCAAAAGCCACGTCGTGATCTATGGGCGTAAAAAGCGGCACGTCACGCAGTTCGGTAGGCTCAGCGGTGAAATGACGTCATTCTTTAAAGTTATTACGGCAGTTGCGGCAAGAGTCTGAGCCCGGCCTAACACGTGTTACGGAGATTGGTGTAACCTTAACAACCAATTCAAAATGGCACAAGCACGTCGAAAAATCTGTAGTAAGGCTCTCCAACAACTTAGATATCTCAGACGCATGTTAAGCAATTCGATAAAAGAATCCGAACTGACAGAGAACAGTCACAATAATTTGAAGGTGATCGCCAGAGCATCGCCCGGCAGGCCTTTCAAGCTGCATAGCGGCCGCTTTTGCGAACTTTGGAGATAAGTATAGCACTGCCTTCTTACCCTCCAAGTGTCATGCATTACTCAACCATGATACAACCCGCAACATAGCATTGCTGCTTGTTTCTGTTCCACCCGAGCGATCACAGTTAAATTGGTCGCGACTGTGCAAAACCTTGGTTCGGCCCCACACTTGAATATGGATCGGCTGTTTAGTCACTTCACCACAAACACGACATAGCTAAGTTACAATATGTGCAAGAAAAATCCATTAGGTTCATTTTTCGTCGCTACGACCGGTGATTCTTGCCCACTGCTCATGTGCACGTTTTAGTATCTCGTGTGATCCGTCTGCATAGGTGTATTCTGCACAGGCTCTGGTGCTCTGGCGCCAATTTGTTGTGTTGCAGCTTCTGCACGCCGTATCTCGACGATCTGATTCCCTGGATACTGCGTCGTTGAGTTCGACTCTTTATTGTGCTAAGTTTTCCGTTTTTTCCATGGACGTGGATGTATTGAATGAATTTGATGGGTCTCTGCGCGATCCGGCGCGGAGAAGTTCGAAACAGAATTGCGTAATCATGTGCTTCGTTGAACTCTATTTGTTCTTTCTGCTGAACATCGTACTCACTCCTGCTATGTCTCAGAAACTGAGACAGCAGTATTTGTAAATAAATAAATAAATAAATAAATAAATAAATAAATAAATAAATAAATAAATAAATAAATAAATAAATAAATAAATAAATAAATAAAAATAAATAAATAAATAAATAAATAAATAAATAAATAAATAAATAAATAAATAAATAAAAGTCTTCGCTTGAATTAAGAGCAAAACCTTGACCAGAACGAAACTTTGACCAAAGAGAACAAAACGCTTGACGAAGCCAAATTAAGAGTTGACCCAGTAGTGCGTTGGTGAGTCCGTCTGAAGGTTTTCGTCCATATAGTGAAGTATGTCATGGGTGAAGTCGGCCAGCCGAGTCTCGCATGAGAATTACTTTCGGAAACCATGTTGATGAGCACAAAAGAAGTTGATCGATCCGACGTAGTGCATTAGGTTGGATGATGTTATGTGTTCCAGGAGTTTGTTGGAAATACTGGTTATAGAAATTGGACGATAATTTGGTGGTATTGAACGAATACCTGATTTGAAAAGACGGACAAATTTAGCTATTTTCCAATCGTCTGGAACAATTCCCGATTCTAAAGATTGCGAGAATATCAAATGACAGGAACACAGTATAGTGCCTTTTGGTAGTTTGCTGCTTATGTCATCCCAACCTGCGGATGAAGAAGTTTTGAGCGATCAGATCCGGTTACATATACCGTCAGGGGTAATTTGTATATCGTGGATTTCGCTAGAGCGATTGTCAGGCGTGGAGGTGAGCATTGCATTGACAGAGGAGGAAAAGTCTGAGCAAAACAGTCATTTAATGTAGACGCGACTTCGTTGCTAGCAGTCGAATTGCAGTCGGGCCCATCTAATTCAATTATGTTGCAGTTTGATTTGTTCTTAAGAAACCGCCGGAATTTGCTTGGATTGTACTGAAGAGTGCTTAGGAGGTCGGAAGGAAAAGTTTAGATTTGGCGGCGGCTACTTCCTGGATGTATTGTTTGGCACATTGTTGGTATCGCTGCCAAGATGCCGGATTGTTAATCTGGTTTGCAGATCTGTGAGGACGCTTTTTCTTATTTATCAGATATTTTAATGTTTTATTAAACCAGTGGTTCTTGTTATCGGACTTGACGAGGACAGCAGGTATATATCTGCTCTTTAATGTTTCCATAATGAAACTTTGCCAATTAGCAGTGACATCAAATGATAAATACGAAAGGCGGAGCTCGTTCAGGAAACTGGCAAGTTCAGCGTTAAAAGCCTCAAAGTTTCCCTTGTTGTAATAACTATTATTTTTCTTGAGGGCGACCGTTTTGTTAGACGTAGCGAGATGCAGATGTGCATGAGTCTATGGTCACTGAGACCAGAGAGCATAGTTACAAATTTTACGTTATCCGGTATGGATGATAGTAGAAGGTCGAGTGTGTTGTTCCTTCTACAAATTGGTTGATCACTCACTTTTACTAACTGCACTTCAGTAGCGCAGAAGTTTCCATATGCATTTCTTGCTTATATGTACGGGCGAAGTTTACACGAAGCCGCCATGGGGATTTCTCAAAGAGGTTGTAGAATATTTTAACTTTCTTACCGCACGGTATTTCTTAGAATAACTGCTCAGTATGTGAAGGAAAACTGTGACGAGCACTCGGATTGAAATTCTATTCTCTGTGCCTATTTATCGCCAGCCTTACTTAGGTCACCACCAGAGAAATGTTTGAAAACGTGTAAGCAGTATGCGTGTTCCGCCAAATGCAAAAACGTTTTCTTCAAGCTTCGTTCATCCACATTCCCAGTTAACACATGGCTTGGCGAAAAGTGAACGTCTATTTCCTGGTCGGAAAATTGTCGCCTATGCAATCAACCAGAGACAATTGATCACTGTTTTGCGTTTTGTCGCGACGCAGTGGTCTTGGATGTTTTGCAGCAGAATCTGAAGAAGGACACTGAAATTACCCCGTACACTATTCGGTTCCTGCCCTTTCATGATGTTAATCGGGTACCTTATGACGTTTTTGTAGTGCTGGGTTTGTACAGTTTGTGGCAGTGCCGCGTGACTGACCGGCATGCGGAACCCCAAGGCCGACTAAGTCCATTTTTCGTGAGCGTTGCATGGTGAGGAGCGCTCATGCGGCACAGAATGATTCACCGGACTCGTTGAACCTTTTGAATGCGCGTGTCTGCTTGCCTGCCTTTCGAAGGACGCGCAGTTGGACTTCATTCCTCTCCATCGATGCCTGCTAGCTTTTTTATTGTCCTTTAGTTATGTGTGATCGAGAGTGCGCATAAATTTTTAATGCATTAAACAAAAATTAGCTTATGGCTGAGTGGTCTGGAGCATTAAGTATATTGTTTTGTAACTCGAAAGTTCATATCCAGGGTCCTCGATAGCGGACGTATTTTCTTAAGCTAATTTATTTATTTTTGGGCAATGTTTTCCATACGAAGTCACCATTTTTGCGCTGTAACGTTCATTGCTCCACGAGCGACTTCGCAGAACGCATGCGGACTGGCGTGCTGGCGAGTTCTCGTTGGCGTGGTTTCGCAATAAGCACCGACTGCTTGCGGGCACAGACCCGAATCAGCCGACCATCGGCAAGGTACGAACGCGCCACTTGCAATACAGGCACGAGCAAGGAAAGCCCCGAAGGTAGGGGCGAAGACCATCGCATTTGTGCAGCTTCAGCAATGCGGAGGAAGTTCATTCAGATTCAAAAAATAGAGCGCGACTTTGACAACGACAGTAAAGAAGGACGACGGGACAAGCTCTCACTTGCAACTGACATTTATTGAGGCATCGTCTCATATTTATACATGAATCATCAGGAGCATGCGCACGCGCAGTTCGGTACACTACATAGAACGCTTCAACCAGACAACATGATCAAATTGACGTTTTCAAAAATTCAAACTCGCTGGCACGCAAAAACACAGAAGTATCGCTGACACACTTGTCCCCTTTCTGCTTAATATAAAACGCCTCCAAGAGCTCCCTCGCCACTGTATTATTACTCCTGCCGAGAATTCTAATCTGCTCAAAGAAAGGTCTGCATTTTTCCAAAGGACTGACAGGCCTTCAATCTTGGCAATGCGCGGGCAAATGCGCGCGCGTATCATTGTTAAGAGAAGAACTATGCTCGCGTGCCCGGTCATTCACACATCTGCCCGTCTTGCCGACGTAGGCCTCCCCGCATGAAAGCGGTATCTCGTAGACTACCCCGACGTCACAGGGCACAAAGCGCTTGGCATGCTTCTTTTCGCATTTTTTCGGTTTGGCATTGCCGGAAATTCACACAGGCGGCCAAGATTTTGTGGAGCAGAAAACACCACCGGCACTTACTACCATTCTGCCACTTTCTTCAGGTTGTTCGTAACTCTATGTATATAGGGCAGAACAACAGGCTTCGCCTTAGGTTGTTCTGGCCGCTTAGCACCTACTTGGCATTTGGCTTTCCGCAGCAAGGCTTCGGCCACACCCACCAAGACATAGCTTGGGTAACCGACCGACAGAAGTCTCTTCAGTTGAGAGTCAAAGTTCTTTTGAACAGCATGTGCACAGGTCTTCTTCAGTGCAGATTATAAAACCAGAGACGCTATGACCATTTTAACAGTCTTTGAATGAGATGAATAAAATGACAGAAGCTGTTTACTGCACGCGGGCGATAGACCCAACAAACATGGTCGGATGAAAAATTAAAATTGATATCTAAAAACTGCAGGGTGTCATCACTAGGAACATCGTGTGTAAATGCAAGGCCCTTCCCATGGCGACAAAAATTCTCTAAAATCCCTTCTGCGGTTGCGGTCTCCTGTGTGCGCAAATTTCCGGCAAGCCCAAACCGAAGAAGTGCGAAAAGAAACATACCATGCCCTGTGACGTCGGGGTAGTCTACGAGATACCGCTTTCATGCGGGGAGGCCTCTTCTCTTAACAATGATACGCACGCGCATTTACCCGCGCATTGCCAAGATTGCAGGCCTGTCAGTCCTTTGGAAAAATGGAGACCATTCTTTGAGCAGATTAGAATGCTCGGCAGGAGTGATAATACAGTGGCGAGGGAGCTCTTGGAAGCGTTTTATGTGAAGCAGAAAGGGGACAAGTGCGTCAGCGATACTTCTGTGTTTTTGCGTGCCAGCGAGTTTGAATTTTTGAAAACGTCACTTTGATCACGTTCTCTGGTTGATGCGTTCCATGTAGTGTACCAATGTGCGCATGCTTCTGATGATTCATGTATAAATATGAGACGATGCCTCAATAAATGTCAGTTGCAAGTGAGAGCTTGTCCGGTCGTCCTTCTTTACTGTCGTTGTCAAAGTCGCGCTCTATTTTTTTAATCATAATGCATCAACTTGCCCAACAGATTTGCTTAAAGTTAAACGTTCATTCACTGCGTTCATTTAGGCTAGTGATTGTTACGATTCCAAATCGTGCTGGTAGGCTTACCTGACGCATTTTTCAACCGACAACATAGCAGAAGCATGGTATGCCAATTACTGAGATATCGAGAATGCCCAGCCAACGGCAACGTCAGATGCCAAGCATGCTGTGTCCCAGAACCGAAACTGAAACTGGTTTGAAGAGTAATCTTAGACGTCGCCAAATCACAGTAGCACCTTGTATGGACGTCACTGCTTTAGTTGGTATGGCCGTCGCAGACCGCGCATGGTAGTTTTTTCTTCTTTCAGGCTGTATAAATTAAAAACTGCCTTATCGACGGGAAAACTGTATTTATTTGAGGTAGTCTACGAAGTGTAAGCGAAAACAGGAGCTTGAAAAATTGACTTCTGTGTCCATTTAACAGGATGCACAACACTGCACAACTTGCCCTGTGTGAGAAGAACAAGAATCGTTCTGCTTCAATAACTCGTTTATGCACTGCTCAAAGGCCGGGGTTGCTAGCGCATCGCTCGTGTCGGTGCGGGCGCCGCGGGCGCTACCCGGCCCCTGTGCCAGCACGGGCCGCTACGAGAGCCGCTCGCCCCCATTCTACTGGCAAGGCGGCCGTTGGGGCGAGCGCAAGAGGGAGAGGCGCCGAGGGCGACTCAGGACAAGGCGAGCCAAGGACGGGAGCGCAGACCCACGGCCGCTGCCAAGTGGATGCGCGTCCTCTGCAAGTCGCCGGCAGCGCGTATCAACAGAGAAGTAAAACATCTACAACTAAGCAAGTAAGCGGAAAGGTAACGATGACACCACCTGGTTGATTCTGCGAATCGCCGGCAACTTAAACCGGGTTTCGACTGGGACAGCGATTTTAAGCTTTAATTTCGTGTACTCTAGCGGGAGCAAGAAGGGAGACATGTTACAGCGGACAAAATAAAAGCAGGAGTGCGTCAGTGATGCATTAATAACGGCGGCAACCGATAAGCTCGTGGCATATTTTTCTTTAGGATTCGAATGGGTAAGGTGACATTGCGGGCGAAAGATTTCGCTCAAATTGGGTCGCGAAAACAGAGCACGCGTTCTAGAGGGTCACCACACGGGCCGAGGTGGAGCTTCCAACCCGCGCGCGATGCGGCCAGCTGGCCAGGAGAGTGGTGGTGTTACGAACACGCGAACGTGAACCGGTCCAGTTGGGTCGATAGGGGTTACGGTGTGTATATATATGCACCTCGTGCCTGACACGCGAGAGGGCGACTGTGTTCGTTTTCCTGCTTCCTGCACAACCTCCCGTGGGCCCCGCGGTTCTCGGAATGATAAGTGCGCGGAGCAGTGATGCGAACCGGGCCGGACAGAAGCCGAGCTGCTCATGAACGAGCGGCGCGACGGAAGCGGGCAAATGAAAACAAGCGCGCGTGGCTTTCCGCCTTGCGAGCGTTTGAAAATGGCAAGGACGCTGGGAATGGTAACGGAGAAAGAAACTACGTTGCGGTGCCGTCGCGGTTCGGCATTTCGCCCGAAGGGGAGGAAGCGCCTGATCACGCCGAAGCGACCGCAGCCAGAGCTGGTGCCCTCGCCGCAGAGCGGATAGTGCGCCCTGTGGTCACTGTGGTGTACCGACGCTCTCGTGTTCTAGTCGGCCGCGCGGGACTGTTCCAGGGGTGCGCGACAACAGGTACCGACGCGCTGCAGGAGCGCGACAAGCGAGACTCACCGGCCAGCAGCGTCCGAGGCCTTGCGTGCCGTCCGTGCAGCTGCCGCACCGAAGAGGACCGTCCACTGCGCACCGATGTCAGCTGGTGCGTCGGTGGGCGCAGGTCGCGTCCCGCGCAGCTCATCGCCGGCAGCCGATCGCGGCGTCCCATATTCCGCACTCGTCTGCACCGGTCCCCGGCGGGCGCCCGAGGCGCGATTCCCCTCGCCGGAGACCCGAGCAGCGGAGCATCCGGCGGCCACTTACTTTCTCCGCAGTAATTATTTTCCCCACCGCCGCTGGGCAGCACCGCCAAACTGAGGGGGAAAGGACGAGAAAAGCTGCGCTTCCTCCGCGCCTTCGGTCGCCGCACATTCGCGGTCGCCACGCGCTTCGTCACTGCCGGACGTCGCAAGTCCACGCGAAGTCACTGCGTCCGCGCAAGGGCGGGAGCGCGCTAAGCACCGTGCCTACCGGTGAGGAGACTTCATGTGCCGGCAATCTGGTTCGCAGGTCTGCACGTCGCCGTCCAGTGAGCAGCACCGTGTCTGCGCACAAACCGCGCTCGCCTTCCATACATAAATTGTGCTCTAAGTATCACTAAGCGTTCGCTACAATACTGGCACAAAAATTACCTGAAACGATGGGAAAGTAAATGTGACATCGAAAACTGTGAATAGCGAAACGAGGTTCGTTACTGTCTAGAAGCTTTTTTCGTATGAAGCAGTAAGTCACGGTCATATAAATGCAAACAAAATATTTCCCGGAATTTCTGCTCCGTACATGAGTATTACGCGGCAAGAGCTTCAGTTTTTGAAAATGATTAACCACGTTTTTTTTTTATAACTCGTGGTGATTTGCTTTGGTTTTCCGAAGGTGGTTTTTGAAAGTAACGCAACTGCAGTCCGAAGATTTGTGCTGGTGGCCAAACAGCCGTATTCGCGGTGTCTAATAAGGCAACCAGTGGCAAACTGGTATACTGCTGGCGCAACTGACCTGCGGTGCTATCGGCCACCGTGATGGGTTGCGAAGGTTCTGCGCACTCCTGCCAGGCGGTTGCCGCGCCCTTGCCTGCAATAACTTTTATGTGGTCCCCCATCCCAATGTAACCGTGCTCTTTAATTCAATAAAAAAATTAATAGAAGGAGAGAAAAAAATGGTTAGCTTTGATTACCCATTTTTACACAAAGAAACATTTGTTATACCTCTGAACAAAAGTGGGAACAGACTTTAAATGTCTGGTATTTGTGTTAGAACAAAAAAACTCCATCATTTAATGCCCTTTTAAAGCGGTTCTTTGTGTATTACAACAAGTGAGCGTACAAGGACGTGCAGTCTAAGTTTTACCTGGATCGCATCGTGGCGGTTACTTTGATACGACAATATCGGTGATGCGAAAGCGTTATGTGGCCTATCAGGCGATAAACACGGTATTTTGAGCAGGGGCTATCACCCTCCCCCTACGAATTTTTTTAGGAACTAATTCGACTGCAGTGCTTTGAAGGCAAATATGTAGCGTTACTTACGATATACGTCTTTGCTGCTACATTGTCTTTGCTTCTTTTGTTCGTGTTCGTTTCTTCGTGTTTCGGAGTGTAGCACTCCAGCATGGGGAAGGTGGGGCCCCACAATCAGCGCTGTTCGTGGCTGCCGTCCACCGGTTCCACTAGCGTGCTCAACCTGATACCGTCCTTCATACCGGTAAACGTTGTTGGGCAAAAAGAAACCGTCCGGCATATTTGAGGACTGCTACTAGCAGTGTTATTTTAGTGAAAAATGTATAAGGCTTGATTGTGGCGATAGCAAAATTCTTTAGTTTTATATCAGAAGGGCAAAGAAGTCTCGCTGAAAACAAGCGTCCTCATCATCAACAGCCTTTTTACGTTCGCTGCAAGACGAATGTCTCTAGCATTGACTTCCACTCGCTTGTGCTGCCCGAGTCCATTCTTGGCCTCCGACGCTTCTCCATCGAGTCAATGGCCTTGCCCTTCTCCTGAACCCGTCTCTCGGCATCAATTCAGGTACCCGCGTGGTCAACCTGTTGTCCTTTCGTCTAACTGCATGGCCAGTCCAAGTCCATTTCTTTGCTTAATTTGAACCATATCGTCTACTGGAGTTTCCTGCCTGATCCACGATCCCCGTTTCCTGTCCTTAAGCGTTACTCACATCATTCTCCGCTCCGTGACCCGTTGAGCTGACCTAAGCTTGCTTTCCAGTTTAGAGAGGCGCCAAGTTTCCGCTCCATACGTAATGAGCGCTGTAACGCATCGGCTGTATGCCATGGTTTTAGGTATAGAGGTAGATTACCTTACGTTATTTATTACTGCTTACCGAGTGCATCCTAGCCCGCTTGTATTCCGTATTGGATTTCATTCTCGAGGTTGGGTTCAGCACCGGCCGCCTGTCTACGGTGGTTTTATTATTCTACTTGTTGTAGCGTTTCGTGACATATTCTGAATGGGGGGCATTCTGCATGTTTATTTATAATTACTTAAGACTTAATGATATTTATGTTTATCCCAACGCCGGAGCTCTCGGATTGTAGTTCCTCAGGCATTTTTCGCAGTTGTTCTTCAGACACACTGAGAAAGACTATTGTCTGCAATCCTTAAATGGCTCACGCATTCCTCATTTATCTGTAATCCTTCATTTTCCGAACCAAGCTTCCTGAAAACCCCCTCCAGACATGCTGTGAACAGTTCGGCGAAATGGTATCTTCCTGTCATACTTCTTTTCTTACACGGAACTTTTCGCTTTGCTTGTGAATTATCATCCTGCCCGTACGTTCCTTATTTATATTGCGAAGGAGTTTTATGTAGGTCTCACTATTCATTGGCCCTGTAAAGCTCCCAACACTTCTGCGGTGTACAATAAATCGGACGATTTTAATTAGTCTATAAATTTCATGTAAAACGTTTTATTATACTCGGCAGATTTTTCTATTCAATAATGACGGTGATATTGTACAACATCTTTCGAAGGGAAGTTGCTGCGGGAATGCTCATAAAGGCAAACAGAAAAAAAATGAACGCTTTCACGTGAAACCGGCGCACTGAAAACTTTATTTTAAACGAGGTGAAAACATATATACTAGGAACTGACTGAAACAACACATTCCGGGGAGAGGGGAAAGGGGATACAAGGGTTATTTGGGAATATGGCGAATGTCAAAGGCGGTCCACGTGCCGTCGTTATAGAGATTGTTCTAAAAAATGATCTCATCCACGCTGGGTGAGAAGGATGGAAAAAGTGCTCACGCCCTGACATCACAGGAAATGCTTGACATATCTCACGGCAAATTGTATCTTTTGCGCGGAACAAAATGGTGGTTTTGTCGAAGGCAACATCACAATCACACCTCGCATGGTGTATTGTGATGTAAGATCGCCTACTGGGCTGACCTGTGTGCAGGTATCTGTGTTGTCGCAGTCTTTCGTTGCCACAACGGCTTGATTATCCGATGTAACAACGACCGCTAGACAAAGGTATCTTATACACGATTCCCTGAGCGCAATTCACTAATTTGTGCGCGTGTCGCACTTAGCACGTTACCTTAGATAACGTTTTAGTGTTCTCACTGATGGCGTCTGTAATGCGATAACTCTCTTCAGGAACGCCAACTTTCTCTGATGATGATGATGATGAATTATCGTCGGTGAAGTGAAGAAAAAAAAAACGCTTCAGTGGCCGGAATCGGCGCAATCGATAAAACGAAGTAATTTGTAAAATACGGCGACCAAACAACCGGACAAACACGAGAAGCAACGAGCAACTATGGGAGCAAGGCAGTTTACGCCACGGAGATCAGTGGTTTACGCCAAATGTAGCGGAGGGTTTGGTGCCTGCCAAGTATGCGTACTAATCCTAGACTTTTTTTGATGTCCCAAGAACTGTTTTGGTTATTTATGTATTAAATATGCGTATTTTTGTGAGAATAGGCATTATTTTTTTATTTGAGTTAAAATGTAGTTGAATTCGTCGCCACAAAGCTGAGTCCGGGGTAGTCGAGCCACATTGCGCGGCGCATTCGTTTACGCGCGTGTTGCGGCGATATGTGGTTACGCGCCCTCTCCGATGTCGTCGGTCGGCGTAAAGGCAGCGGCGTATGTCGCCGGAAGCGTACGTCGTTGCGCGAGTACTTCGGTTTTACGCATGCATGTGGTTGGGCCTTTAGACGGAGGGGTGCATAATCTTTTTAAACGCAGAGCGTTTCTTTAACTCACGATGTCACCCGTTCTAGGCGTCCGTCCGCATCGCTCGCAGGTGCGCCCTCTCTCCCGCTCCTCCTCGCCTACTCTCCGCTCGTATCGCGCGCTCTCTCCGCGGTCGGTTCGCGCCATAGAGTTTCATACAATTAACTAGAGGGGAAACTGGCGCTAGTGTCAACGCGAACATGGCAGCGGCGATTACGCTTCAATGGGAATGATGGGTAGTTTTGGAACCGGATTGCGTAGGATCAAAACGGGCTTATGGCTGCGCAAATTGTGTTTTTTGACAAAAAAGCTCTTATTTCCCGGTTCTCCGTTTACAAATTACATGGCAAACAAAAAAGTTAGTGACGAAAAACCGGTTTTGTACGAAATAAAACGGCGCGTTTAAATAAAAAGCAGACGCGGAGTCGAGAAGGTTTGTGGAGCAGGTTTGCCATTTTTCGCCAACTACAGCAGGACGCCGACTTCTTTAAAAACTACTTGTAAAGTTTCGGCACTGGTGGTCTGTAATAGTAAAAGAAGTTTTGTGCTCATAAGAAAAAAGAAACCGATTACCTTTGGAGAAGTTATTCTTGCGTGAATTAGTGACAACCATCAAGCTGCGTTCCTATCAGCCGCCGGTGCTGCTGTTCTACGCCGTAGGAGCCGGCGTTCGCACGAAAGGTGTGGCTGTTCCAAGCGATTAGCAACCGTCGTCAGCTTTGACAATACATTGCTCTGCCGAATGAGCAGCCCCGCAACTCCTAATTAGCAGACAACTTCGCCGCACAGAACGCCGTCATTTGTGTTTTTATGCTCGCCGTGCGGCAATGCATTGATAACCTACCCAATTCGCAACTCTGGTTGTAAAACATTCCACTCAGGGTGGCGTCAGTGCACGCGAGGCATGCAGTTCAAGGAGAAACGTATTTTTGATCACTCCTCCCAACACCTCGCCTAGGCAAATGCGTTCATGCAAATCCAAAACGAAAACGAAGCTGCCTGCAATCCATAGTAAGTTCCACGAGCCATCAAGGGCCAATCCGAATCCACAACTACCCATCACGCCCATTGAGGCGTACGATCGCAGCGCCAGTTTCCCCTCTAGTTATATTGTAAGAAACTCTATGGTTCGCGCCCAACAGGTCGGGGCGCGCGCGTCGGGGGATCAACAACATCTGTGGCGTGATCGTGACGTCAGCATCGCGCGCGCGTGGCGTGATAAAGGCGGGTGTCGGCGAGGCTGGAACGCACTCATCGCCGCGCTCTCTCGTCAGCAGTTGCCGTCGTCGAGTCTCCGTTGCACGAGATGGAATCAAGACCTTCAACCAGTGGTGCTACGCAATGGAACAACAGCGTAGCACCACCGGTTCAAGACATCGTACCATCATCTACTTCGACGTTATAACAACCAACAGCAACAAGTGCAACAACATTAACGTAACGCAAACTACCTAACGTCGTGCGCCCCCGGAAATGCTGTGCATTTGATCGTGCCTCTCGCGAGGGGGATGTTTACATTTTTTTGTTTCTATCGCCTTGCAAAGCCGACGGAGTTTTAGAAATCCAGTAAAAACAACATGTACATTGCGCTTGCCCCAGACTTTTAAATTATAAATCATTCGTAGTGCGACCGATGATGTGCTGTCAAAAAAATAATGCATTTCCTCATAAACCGGTTGGTCGATCGAAAAGTTCGGGGGGTGGGGAAGGGGGGGGGGGCTATTCCAGAAGGCCCGAGATTGAGCGAAACTCGGAAGACACGAGCTCTGGCGACGACCACGTAATATGATGGCAATATTTCGAATGGGAGTTCAAATGCTTCACAAAGGCGAGTTATGCTACCTGATGATCATTGAGGTGACGTACCCGATCCGGGGCAGCGCGCTCCCCGAAGGCGCGGCTAGGGCGTGGCGCATTTTTCAGCGCGTCCTCTCGCTCCGCTTTTGCACTGATGGCTACTAGGGGGGGCTAGCAAATGCAACTACTTTACTTTACTTGATCACGCTTTTATTTGTTTTACATGTGTATTTTACTGCACAGTTCATTTATTTTTAAAGCGAAGCCTTAATGACCTCACTGATGCCGTCCCACGCCAGTACGTCGTGCTGGAAAGATAAGGGTGAAGGGAAAGAAAGAAAGAAAGAAAGAAGGAAGGAAGGAAAGAAAGGAAAGAACGAAAGAAAGAAAGAAGAAAGAACGAACGAACGAACGAACGGAAGAGAACAATGTTTATTACGAGCATCGTAATGGGCGTGGGGTCATCAGTCCAGGTCTGCATCCATTCTGCCGTGCAGCAGCGGCCCTTTCCACCAGCCCAAGCTGAGAGCCGAGACCGGAGCTGAACAGCTCCTCCCACAGCTCACTGGAAGGGTGCGTGATTCTGGTAACCTTAGGGTTTGCCAAGCTCTCCCCTACCATGTGGTACAGGGTGTCTGGAGCACCGCGGAAGTTGCACAGCGGACTGCGCAGTATGAAGCGAGTGAAAAACGCGTCCCGTGGCCGGAATCGAACGTGGGTCCGTCGTGTTACGAAGCCGGCGTCTGTCCGATCGCTCCATTTCGACATGGTCGAAGTGGTTTGGAAAATTCAGACGGCAACAGAGGAATACGTCACGAAAAAAATGGTGTTGCTCTGCGTGCCACATGGAGGTTAGCCACAAGATATTAAGCCTAACCTCTCATTTCGAGGTTTAGGACGTTAGGTCTAACGTCACATCTCGGGGTTCAACACGTCAAACTGGCACCCAGTCACTGAACGCCAAGCAGCAGGTACCGATTCGCGCCGTACGCCCAAAATCCAACCGTTAGGGCTACGGAGTGAACACCCGAGAGTTGGTGTGGGTATTCTAGAAAAGTAGTCGTACCTCCAGAGTAGCACGTAATCGCAGTGTGGGATTGGCCAACCAAAGAATCCATCACGACGAAGCTTCGCTTTCAACCATCGTCGTCGTTAAATGGAGGGGTGCATGATTTCTTATTTCAAGGGTTCATATATGAACTTCTTGTTTGAAATTTTTTGTCCTTAGAAGCAGTTTCTCTTGTCGGTGGCAGACAATACAATCACGTGACTATGCCCGATTGGCAAAAAAAGATTGCGGGGTACGGAAACGAGCCGCATTCAAAATAATTGCTGTCGGTTTTACGTTAGAAAAACCCTCCGTCCGCTTTCCGATACAAAATTTCCTCGTGGCACTTTAGAGGGACGCTGAAGTGAATGTATCAAGGTTCTGTTTTTGCTTGGATTGCGTAGGCTGGCTCAATTAAACTCAGTTCCGTGGTTCATCCAACTGATAAGGCAATATTTATTTTATAAGACCTGAAAGAATAAAAACTTCCATGCTCGGTCTGCGGCAGACGCACCAACTAAAGCAGTGACATCCATTCATGATGCGACGTCATTGCGCGATGTCCAAGATTAGAATTCAAAACAGCTTCGGTTTCGGTTCTATGAAACAACATGCTTGGCATCCGACGTTGCCGTTGGTTGGGAATTCCCGATATCTGAGTAATCGGCATGCCGCGCTTCTGCCACATTGTCGGATGCAAATTGCGTCACGTAAACCTTCCAGTGCGGCTTGGAATCGTGGCCGAGGTGTACGCAGTGGATGAACGCCCTCCACGTGACCGGAGACGCTCAAATACGATGGGCTTTTTCCTCTCCTTGCGAGCATGCCTGGCTCGTGCCTGCATCTTAAGAAGCGTTTTCGTACCAGGCCAAGGGTCGGCAGGCTCGGGATTGTGCCCGTATGCAGTCGGTGCTTCTGGCAATACCACGCCAACGAAACTTCCCCAGCAAGCCAGTGTCAGTATCCACGTGTTCTGCGAACTCTTTCGTGGAACAAAGAAGGCAACAGAGCAAAAATGGAAAAATCAGTATAAAAAACATTGCCAAAAAACAAATAAACCAACTTTTAAAAACAGACGCCCGCGCTCGGGATTTAAAACTTGCAATTTGAAAACAACGGAACTGACCACAAAGTATGTATTGTAAACCCTGCTTATCTTTTTACTTTATTTCAAACAGCTTAGATAACTGTTTCTTGAATAACGCAAAAAGTGCAAAAAGTGCTCTCGGCTCCTTCGTTATAATAATAATAATATTATTATAATAATAATCAATCAATAAATCAATCAATTATGTTTATTTACGTGCCCAGGAACAGCCAGAGGCCTGAGTGCTAGCGCACGGATAGTTATATAAACAAAATGCAAGAAACATATTGCAAGAAACAAACAATCGACAAGACACACACAAATTGAAGTAGTGAAAATGACAGAAAAAAGCCCCAGGCGGAGCCTGGGTACAGTAAAAAAAAAAAAAAATGCCTTTGTAACTCTGCTTGTTGTAAAGGACACACAACAAGCAGAGCAACAAAGTTTTACAGTAATACAAAAAAACAACGGCGAGCGGGTAGAAACAAATGATAAGACGAACAATCACAGTAAACAGTTTGAAAAATAGGCAACTATCAGTGGTTCAGACACAACCGCAAATTGATTGATTGAAAAAAACAACGGCAACAGCGTAGAAACAAATGATAAGACGAACAAACGACAGTAAACAGTTTGAAAAATAGGCAACTATAAGTTGGTTAGACACAACCGCAGATTGATTGATTGATTGTAGGGTTTTAACGCGCCGACGCAGCGCAGGCGATGAGGCGCGCCGTAGTGGAGGGCTCCGGATTAATTTTGACCACCTGGGGATCTTTAACGTGCGCCGAAATCTCGTACACACGGGCGTTTTTGCTTTTCGCCTCCATCAGAAAAGCGGCCGCCGCGGCCGGGAATCGAACCCGCGACCTCGTGCTCAGCAGCACAACGCCTTAGCCACTGAGCCACCGCGGCGGGTGCGCCGCTGTGGAGGGCTCCGGATTAATTTTGACCACCTGGGGATCTTTAACGTGCGCCGAAATCTCGTACACACGGGCGTTTTTGCTTTTCGCCTCCATCAGAAAAGCGGCCGCCGCGGCCGGGAATCGAACCCGCGACCTCGTGCTCAGCAGCGCAACGCTTAGCCACTGAGCCACCGCGGCGGGTACACAACCGCAGAGAAACCAAAGAAACCAAGCTGTTGTCGTGTTGGGGAGTCTCTTCAGGGTTAGGTCGGGTCTTCGGGATGAGGGCATGTCGTGAATCACTGTCTACGGCGCGTCCTCGCGTCGTTAGAGGGTTCCCGGTTTTTTGTCGTAGAGCAACTTCACTTCCAGAAGTTGCTGCTTTTAGTTTCCCCCGCGTGGGCTGGGGTACCTCCCACGGGGGAAGTCAGCATTGCTACGGCGGTTAGGCGATTGGTATGGGTACGGCGACGGCGAACGGCTAAAACGGGCTGGTGTTGGACAGGTATTCCTCGATCTCAGATGGGCGCTGGCCGGGTCGGGGGCGAGGTGCGTCGACGGAGAACCCTCGCAAACCGAGCCTCTGGTAAGGGCAGCGGCGGTAGATGTGGTCGGCCTCTCCGCAGTTATAGCACACCGGACGATTATCGGCAGTTCGCCATACGTCCGTCTTCCTCGGCGCCTGGTTTTGGCCTGCAGGGGGTCGGGCGGGCGACAGGGGACGGTGGTACGGCGGGACTTCTTGACGACGGGTTGGAGCAGGGCGGGGTCGACGAACAGCCGCGGAGTAGGTCATAGCTTGTGGCTCGCGTGGTACTTCGGATGGCGTAGAAGTCCCCAAACCGAGTTGAATTTCTTTCCGGATCACGTCGCTCGTAGAGGTGACTTGTGGGTGCGTCGCTCTTGGCAAGAGTTTCCGCAGTTCTTCCCTGACGACAGCACGGATTGTCTCACGTAGTGTGTCAGAGCTAATAGCCCCGGCATCGACCGTGTCCGCAACTTGCGCATTGATGGGACGGTCGTACTGCCTCGTACGAATTTCCAACGTCTTCTCCATGGAGGCTGCCTCAGACGCGAATTCAGCAACCGTTTTAGAGGGGTTTCGGACAAGGCAGGCAAAAAGTTCTTGCTTTACTCCTCGCATCAGAAACCTCAGTTTTCTTTTCTTCCGTCATTTCCGGATCTGCGCGACGAAATAGTCTCTTCATTTACTCAACAAATATTACGACTCCTTCGTTGGGGTGTTGCGTTCGAGTTTCCAGGAAAAGCGCAGCTCGTTCTTTTCTCACCACGGTAATGAAGGTCTAGAGGAATTCACTTTTGAATTGCGTCCAGTTGGTCAAGGTGCTCTCGTGTTTCTCGAACCAAGTTCGAGCTGCATCCTCCAAGTAAAAGAAAACATGCCGGAAGGTTTCTTCATCGTCCTATACCTGTTGAAGATGCGGACACGCTCCAGCTTCTCCAACCATTCCTTCAGGTCTTCAGCGGGGGCTCCTCGGAATGATGGCAGTTCCCGGGGCTGCTGCAGCAAAATTGGCGACGTTGTTTCTTGCACCATGGTGGTGGTTGCAGCGGTCGTTGTCTTGGGTCTTTCTGGCAGGAGGCCGAACTCCGGCGGCAAACCTTGCAGTCGGCGGCTGGCTCTAGTTGAACTGACCTGGCGGCTTCCAGAGGTCGTAGGAAGCATAAAGGGAGCGTACCCAGCACCTCGACCAGATATATGTCACGAAGCCAAAGACGATGCAGTTGTCTTCAAGGGAAAGACGTTTATTGGAGCGAACTTGCGCTCCCCCAACAACTCAAAGAATACACAGGCGGCGAAGCAGCAGTCAACAAAGTGACGTGCGCTAACGAGCGTCGGGGATAGTAATACCGCGGCGTCTGCTCTGCAGGCTTTTTATCTTTTGGCGCGCGTGGTTCTCGAAGCGTCGATTCACATCTAGAACATTGTAGATCAAGGAAGATTATTCTACGCTAGTGACGTTAGGGGCGAAACAGCCTCCTTATCTAAATGAGATAGCCCGTGCAGCATAAAAATAAAGATTGAAACGCACACTTTGCATGGGACACATATAAGCAGAGCCGCGCGCGGCCGGGCATAAAAAAAACAATAAATAAACAAACCCGTACATGGTTTGCGGTCTCTATGAATTTTTAGCATCGCCAAGTTGAAGAGTGTGGGCGACGCGACAGATCATTGAGGAATACCTCTCTGGGGATGAGAAATAGGGCCTGATCTGTACTCGCCGACACCAATGATAAGTTGTCTTCCACGCAGAAAATCTGCAACATACCGGTGTAGGTGGTGGCCACAACGTGTTTGTTTTAAGTCTTCAAGCATGGCGTGGTGATGAACATATACCGTGGAATGCTCACACGGAACAATACTTCAGGCAGTATAATATTCTTAGGGTAACTACCCTGTATACATATAGGCTACTTTGGATTTACAAAACTGCTGTAACAATGAACAATGCCTTCATGATAACAATCTTTAAGCTAGTGCGTCATGAACCTACTTATAATATACGTCACTCTAAACCATGGATCCTACCACTAAGCCGCACCAAATACCGCACACTGTCTTTATCTTGGAATCTACGCAAATACTTAAATATTCTCGATGGTAAAAACTTTAATATTCGAATGTTTTCTACAACTTTCATAGAATTGATGCATCTTCTTGAGCCTTCGACCGAATAGGCTAATCTAACTAGCAATTTTACAATGAAATGTCACGATATATTATTTTCGCTGTATTTTCTTGCCTTTGACATTAGAATTTTTTAATGGTGCTTCTGTGGAATTGTGTACTTGTATATATTTAGAATTGTATAACAATGTTTTAACCGATTTGAATTTCTGTAGTTGTGTATATTTTTCAAATTGTCGCGTTGCGTTTGTGCTCTAACCACATAACTGCTAAGTGGGGCGTAAGGGGTCTTCAAGCTGCATATGGCAGCGTCTAGCTTCTTCCCTTCCGTCCTCTCTTATTGTATACTTTGTGTACTTTGCTTGTGTACTTTGTTTGAGAGAAATAAAACATATCATATCATATCATACCATATCATATCATATCGAATGCTTTTTTTAGGTCGATGGCAAGAATTGCGTAAAGTTTGGCTAGGGTAGGGTACTTATGGACATCCTCGTATATTCGGAGCAGAGTGTCTTGAGTAGAAAGTTTGCTACGGAATCCGATCATGTTGGGCGGTAAGATGTTATTACACTGGAGGTGGTGTTGGAGCCGTTTGAGGACCATGCGTTCCATTACTTTTCCTACGTTAGACGTGAGAGTAATAGGTCGAAGGTTGATGAACTGTATGGGCTTTCCGGGCTTGGGGATAAAAATCATCTGCCCTAGTTTCCATTCTGCGTAGAGTGCGTGTCCCTTCCATATTTCATTGATTTCAACTAGTAGGGTCTCCAAGTCTTCATCTGCAAGGTTTCGGAGATGAACAGCAGTGATTGTATCCGGGCCAGGAGCTTTATTGCCCTTGCATTGACGTAACGCTGCCCGCAATCTGCCATAGTCAATTCAGTGTCAAGTTCATCATTGTCCGGTCCTATGCAGTCAAAGTAGTGGGGTTGGCATTTTGGAGCTATGTATTGACTTTTGATATCTTCTAATGGTCTAGTAGGGTTCTCATATTTATTTATTAGGCTTTGTAGCTTGTGCTGGGTCATAGCCTTTGTGGCATCTGGTTCGATGAGCGCTCTTAAAATTCGCCAAGTTTTACTCATGCTGAGTGTGCCCTGTAGGCCCCGCAAATCTCCATCCATTGCTCTTTACGCAGTTGATCGAAGTGGTTCAATAAGAGTTGATCAATAACTCTTGGTAGTGATTATTGAGTTTAGAGATGCGTGCTCTCAGCCTCCGATTGGTGTTGCATTTTTTCCACCTTTTTATCAGGGCTGTTCGAGCCTCCAAGCAATGAGACAGGTACGTGTCTACGTTGGGCTCATTTTCGTTGCCACAGTAATATTTCGTTATTTCTTCATGGTGGTTCGTACTTCTTTGGTCCAAGCACAAAGGTCTGACGGCCATTGGCCCTCTAGATCTTTGCCGTATTTAGTCCAGTTAGTTATAGAGTGCTTTTTCCATTTGAGTTGTTTCAGCCCGAACGTTGATTAGTAGGATGGCGTGATCACTGCCCATGTATTCCTGCGTGTGTACCCAGTTGATCTCCACCCCCTCTGTGGCTGTACTCATGTCGGGATTGGTATTGCGTTCTACCGAATTCCCTAAGCTAGTATATTCCTTGAAGTCATTATGGGCTCACTAATTGGCTTCCTGAAGTGTGCGGAGAAGTTTGCTCCCTTTTTTACTGTCTCGCTTGTACCCCCAAGCAGTGTGCGGGCCGATGAAGTCGCCCGCAAGGATATGCTCGTATTTGCGTCTAGGTGCTGTCGGCCTCAGGAGCTCCGGTAGTTCACATAAATTGTCCCGTGGAGGGCTATAGATATTGGTGACATGACGAGCGCCGTTTTGAGTTTTTAATTTGATTGTGAGACTATGCTCTGTGTCATATTCAATTTCTGCATGTATAGACGATATTACAAGAGTTGCGAGGTGATCAGATTTTTGGCGCGTAATGTACCCAGTTAACCGGGGCTGCTTGCCTGTTTCCTGATGTAAAAGTATGTGTGATTTGGCTGCCTGCGCTGCGACCCAGTGTTGAAGAGCACTGCGCTTCCACCTAAAACCCCTGCAATGCCACTCCAGAATTCGCAGCTAACGGTCGTGCGTCATCCTCATCAACAACAATTTTAAGGTGTCGGGCAATTTTTTTCAGAAGGCTGGAGATGGGAGGATATTGGTCTGCGACTCTGTCAAGTATGGCTCTGCTTCGATTCATGATTTCTTCCTCAACCGTTGCTCTAAGGTTTTGGTTAGGTGCTCAATCCTGATCTCCATTTCCTGAATGCATTGCCTTAGGACGTGGAGTTCAATCGAGTGATAAGTCCCATCTGCTACGTGGAAGGAGTCGTCTCAGGTACGGCTTCGTTTGGAAAGAGAGTAACAGGAAGCGTGGTTGTCGGGATGAGATGTTTGCGCTTCCATATCGTTAGTTTCAGTTTCGGATGCGGTGTGCACCTCTGCTTCCATTTCGTTCGTTTCAATTTCGGGTGTTGTTTTCACCAAAGGGTCGATGAAATGTTCTGTAGGGACGTGGGTTGTGTGGTGGCTTGATCGGCTACGGAGGGCGTCCGGGTATGTTTGTTGCGCTAGCTTAGTGTTGTTTATGCGTGTGGGGTACTTAGAGAGTGGCTGACTTACCCTCCTTTCAGGTTGATGTTGCTGTTCCGGGCTGAGCTTCTCCGGGCCAGTCCTGGGTGTGATGGCTGGTTACTCGGCTGTTTCCTCGGTTCCTGCTGCTCTGGCTTTCTTCTCTCTTCGTTCCGAGCTGTTGTCGTAGGTGGTCCTTCTTGTGCTGTGCTGTGTTGTTGCGTCTTGTCCATCATTTCTCTAGTAGCGATGCGCTTTTTGTAGGCTTGGTAACGGACTGCCGAGGTCCGCGGCATGTCGTACTTCACAGCTGTTACTGTCTGCACTGTGCGGTCCGCCGCAGTTTGCACATCTAGTAATGCAGGCGTGTTCTGCGTCGTCTTTTTTGCTGAGCCACATTTGGGACAGAGTGGGTCCGTCACCTTTGTACACACATCAGCTCGGGGCCCTATAGCTACGCACTCCGTACAGTATTGCGCTCTTGGTCGGTGAGGGCGGCAGCGGTACATGCCCCCGTCGTAGTTCACTTCTCTGGGGATTTAAGTGCCTTTAAAGGTAACGATGGCAGTACTAGTCGATCCCGCCATCCAGGCAGCGAGAATTTTATAGCCTGGTGCCTTTAAGTACTTCATCAGGGTGGCTGCTTCGGTTCGCGACTCAACGCTATGGATGACGCCGCGACAAATTTGCCTCGCGGTCGCCGCGTGTATCTTGACGTCGTAGAGGCCCTTCTCTGTTGCTATCGTCTGGCACGCTTCTAATTTCTGGGTTGCGGTGGGGTCGTTACATGATATGAAGGCAAGGCTTGACGGGATCGATGCTCACTGCAGCGTTAGGAGCCTCGTTTGGGGAGAGTTCATTAGGGCTAGCTCCTTGTGAAACCCACGGGGGTTGAATACGGCGAGGTTAAGGCCTCCGGTCGGTCGCAGGATGAGTTTGGTGATTTCGTGGCTGCTCACCTTGCTTCGGGTGACAGGATTGTGCCATCGGTCTTCGTCCTGAGAGTATTTCGGCATCGCGTCCGTCGGGAGTGGCGTCGACGAGTCCTGCCCGGCTAATTGGGCCGTGGGCCAGAATCTGCAGCGCGTAGATACAATTGGACACGGCGGCCGGCGCAGGCTTTGCATATGCAGCAACATCTCGGGCCGCTACCCGAACACCCTCGCACGCCTTCGCTCCGCGCGCGCACGGACCAACAAAGAGGGCACTTTCCCATGAATCGACCGCCGTCCAGCTCCAGTTGAGAGCTCCAAGCTTCCCCGTCTCCGGCGGCGCGACGGACGGAATAGTTTTACAACCGTCTAAACGAAAACGCGGTGAGACCAGAGCCAGCTGCTACCAAGCTCCCCGAGTTCCCTTCAAGCCGCCGTACCGCCAAAGTTTTCCCCCAGCTGCACCATGCCCTCCGACCAAAACGCAGCGACGCGGCTGCGGCCCGAGACAATGTGTCCTCACGAGAGCGGCGTGACCCACAGGGCGTTTGCTCTTAACAAGCTGGCTGCCATAGAGCCATTCATTCCGCATTTTCTTAACAGCCGCTCCCCCTGCGTCCGACACATTCCGCGTCTCTGGCGCCTCGGTCAATGGGTGGAAGGCGAGTAATGACTTGTAGAAGTTCTTGTAGTTGATTCACCTGCGTGTCGATATAGGCATGCGTGTTTTTGCAATCTTCCTGCCGAGCGAGTCGTTCTTGATGTATGTCAGTACGTGTAGTTTGCAGTACTTGAGTAAGTCGGGGGTCCAGTTTGGATTTGGAGGTAGGAGTGCGTTTAGTACTAGGGCTTCGAGTGTGCCTTGTGGATGAAGGGGTCGTGGATGTGGGCGGCTAGAAGGAGGGCGGTTGAGAGGGGGGTGGGAGTCTCGGTTGTTGGGCTCCTTTAGGTTCCGCGATTTAGGCCTTGAGTTGCTGATTTTCCGCACAAAGGGCATTCAGTTGAGCAAGAATATGGGCCATATCGCTGTCAGAGTTTTTCGATCGAGAATTATTTTTGGCCTCATTTTTAATCGTTTGTGTAGTAGGAAAACGAGGGAATGAAATATCTTTTTGGTGCACAAGATCTGCCCAAGAGACGCCATTGGTGCGTTCCTTGGCAGCGGGCTTGTGGGGTGCCGTGGGAACTCTTCCAGGACAGGTACGGTTCAGTGCAATGTGGCCCAACTGATCGCAAACGTCGCAGTAGATGGTACGTCCACAGTCTGTTGTGTCAGGGTGCATTTTCCCCCAGTTGCGAGAAACGGTTGGGGAAGGACAATGTCGAAACATATGTTCGATGTTATGGCAGTTGTAACAAACCATACGAGGCGGTTGGGATGGCGACACTTTGATTATGGGCATATAGTATTTTACCACTTTTGGGAGATTCGGAGAGCCGAACGTTAAGACTGCTCTATTGGAGTGGACAAGGCGATAGCATGCTATGTTTTTGGCTTGCTAGCAGCGGATCTATTTGAGAATTTCTTCATTTGTTTCATTGGGCTCAACTTAAATAACCCCTCTGGACGTATTGGGCCGATACAGGGACGGCTTGATTTCAATTGGAATGGTGACTGAGGATCCGCTCTGGAGGAAATGTAACTGAGTGGCTGATACGAGACGTTGCGTGTGGGAGTCGTCGTACGGTGCGCAACACCCTTGTCTATAACACTGAGTTCTACCTCAACTGGTTACCTCTGAAAACTGCCTCTGACTTCAGAATGACACAATAGTTTTCTTCAAATGTTCTCCGGCCGAGGCAAGATAAGGCTATAGGTACAAAACCTGTGTTTTAGACAAGGGCGTTGCCCTCTGTACACTGTGATGTAAAGGCAGTTGCCGAGTGTGTCGTACCACTGGGAAGCTAGTTCGGCAAGGTAAGGGTTTGGTGCAATTGTGCCAATTAGATGAGCCAGGGTATGTTTCGGAATCTCATTGACGCTGATTATAGCGAGCGGTCTGAGAACAAGCAGAGAGCGTGGCCTACTCACCCGATCAGTTTTGTTCATGGTTCTGCTGACGGAGGAGGTTGGCCGAGCTGCAGGAAGCCGGCGGCCTCGTCCTGAAGCAGGGCAGCAACCTCCTGATGGATAGCCTCGGCTGGTGTTGACCGCTTGCTGCGAATCCCCGGGATTATGTTGCTAATGCGAAGAGCTCGCCCGGTGCCAGTTGGTGGTGTCTCGAGTGGGGGAATCTGCGGAAGCTCAGTGTGACCCTCGTAGATGGACGCCAACATGCCCATCTGTGAGTAGGGGCGGCTGCGGTAGCGCTGAAGAAGGGCTGCCCCGTCCGGTGTACTATGGAGCCGCTGGATGGGGTGCAGCCTAGTCTGCACGGCCCGCATCTGGATGGTCCAGGTGCCGGCCTCTGCGTGGGTAGCCGCCGCCAGAGACGTGCTCGGGAGCAGTGTTGCGGAGTTGCCACTCCGGAATTGGAATGATTCCGGATTCATTCCACCTTTTGGAGATGCCGGAATGGAATGGGAATGGAATGACGACAGCTCTTGGAGGAATGGAATGGGAATGGAATTAAGGGCATTTTGCCCGGAATGGAATGGGAATGGAATGGGGATTTTTTAGACGACGATGTCACCATTGCTGGCGCCTTCCAGCTACTTAATAGAGAGTTTTAGCTGACCGTCTTTCACGGTCCGCTCCGCTCCGATAGCGAGCGCGAGCGCCATTGCGCATACGTGGCGCGCTCGGCCGCGAACGACATTCCGGTTGCGCTGAGCGTGCCGCCGATACCGGAGCGGACCGTCGAAAACGGTTAGCTAAAACTCTCTAATTAGTCTGTGGCGACGACTGCGTCGGTATATCTCAAAGGCGACGAAAAGGAGAACGCATACCCGCTATCTCGAGTGACTGAATCCGCGCAACCTGCCGCAGCGTGTGTCAAAGTGAACTTCGACCTGCGCAAGCACGTCTGTGCGGTGGTGCTGTTAGGTCGGCTCTTCAAGCTTCGGCAGGCTGCGGGTACGGAGGGAGGGAGGATGAAATATGCAATATTGAGGCATAGCTTCTCTGTACAACTGTCCGTGGCGCCGATGGTAGACCGGTGTCTCTCACACTGGCAAGCGCCGTGTAGCCAGGCCAGCAAGTGGGGAATAGCGTGGAGAAGCAGAGGGGATACGAACGGCGCGCATCCGAAGCCGCGGTGTTTCTCACCGCAAGATGATGCTGCGAAGTCTTGGAGCTAACAATATAAAGCGTTCGCTCATGAAACATGAAACAACGAGTAGATAATTCAGAGACTTATCTACTAATTCAGAGACTTATCTTACGCAGCCTGTCGTGAGTGTGGGCTTTTTTTCAGCCACATTTTTTAAAAATGCTGTCCCACCAATTATCTTCATTTACGTTATTACAACGATTACATTTGGGACTTTTCCGAAATCTGCATTATTTTGGAAATGCAGGGCGTTACATGGATCATCATTTTCCCTAATTATTTTATATTTGTTTTCATTTTTTTATTTTTTTCAAAATTTTGTTCGAACAATTATGTCTATTTACGCTATTACAACGATTGCAGGTGGAACTTTGGCGAATGATGCATTATTGTGGAAACAGCATGTGGTATACGATTTGACATTGTCCGTATTTTTTCAATATATTTCTTATTTTTTAGTTTTTCAAAATTTCGTCCTGCCAATCATCTCCATTTAGGTTATTACAACGAATACATTTGAAACTTTTACGAAATCTGCATTTTTGTGGAAATGGAGGGCGTTACACGTTTCGCCATTTTCCGTATTTTTTAATATTTCTCTTGTTATTTTTTAGTTTTTCGAATTTTTGTGCGACCAGTTTTACCCATTTACGCCATTACAGTGATTACAGGTGGAACTTTCGCGATATCTGCACTTTTGTGGAAATGCAGGGCGTTACACGTCTCTGGTGTAGGAGTACTCGGCAAAAAACGCTACGCATTGAAATTGTTAAAGGTGTTCTGTGCCGCTGCCCTCCCGTCTCTCGCATTGGTACAGTAGTATTAGTGTAGTGCTCGATGCTGTATATTCACTTGAAATCATTCAAGTAAGCATTTAGAATACGTATACATGTGAGCAAGCTCCGTGCGACATGTCTCTTAGTCATCCACAGCATACTAATGGCGTTGATACGACGGTACGCAAAGCACATAGCAGGTAGCATGCGACGGACTGCGCAATGAAATGAAAAAAGCCTACATCAACGTAAGAGTGTAATACCTGTTTCATCTCGCATCGCTCAATAACGAACCGTTAAAACCTACTAACATGCAAATACTGTAATGTATACTCGAACCCGTTACTTATTAGGCAAAAATGGGCAGTGCAACACTGAACCTTTTAAAGCGAATGCTTTCTTAGTAGGACCGAGCACATTCTCTCAAAATTTATTACATTACCCTCGAACGAAAAGCTCTGATAAGGTCTCTACACACGGCGCGTGCGTAAAACCGGGGACCGCAAATGAAGTCTCTCTTTTTCTCTGTCTCTCTGAAACTGGACTTCCATTGCGTCAAAACGCTTACTTCAACATCGCAAAAAACGAACGGGTCTAAATGAGACAACACACGCTTCGATCATGAAAAAGGAGTACAATAATGAACCTTTACCTTTATCTCGTAAACCACGTAACTTTGTACATACATTTAGATCGTTCGTAGTTGCGTTTACTTGCGAAAAATTGCATGTTTCATGGGTTCGTTCTTCGCTTGCGATTTTGGTGCTTGAAGGTTTGACGACCGGTTAGAAGCACTTTCAGCGAAAGCTAGACGCACTTTTAGCTTTCGCGCTTCTTCCTACTTTCGATAGGACGGGACGGTAATTTTTTGCGTTGGGTAGTTGTTCTGCACGATATATGTAAACAACCTGTAACACCTGCCAACCTGAGTGACAAGTGGCACATTTTGCGTATACTTTTGCAGTTTTAAACCCGTACGATAACGTAAGATACACGTTGCGTTTCTCGGCAACTCCATAAAGCACCTGAGGCAATTTTTACTATGCGGAATTAAAGGAATGGAATTGAGCTTCCCATCCATTCCAGGAGTGGGAATGGGCCAACATATGTCATTCCGAGGAATTGAAAGGAATGGAATCACGACAAATTCTAATTCCTCGGAATGGAATTGGAATGGAATGGCGATGCCCATTCCGCAACACTGCTCGGGAGTGCCAGGCAGAGGCGTATGGCCCGACATTGGTCCATCTCAAGCTTCTTCCACCGCAGTGGCTGCAGTTGTACTAGTGGCAAAGCATACAGACGCCATTCCATGAAACACTAGCAGGGCCACGGAGTGCGAGCAGCCCTGGCCTCGTGCCAGCAGCCTCCGCACGCCCCGCTGGACCCCCACCGTGCGCTGCTGGAGTGCCCTCACCGCTGGTATCCAGGTCAGAGGACTCTTACGCAGTTTGGTGTTTAGATCACAGCGGCTTTTCTAACTTTCGGGTGATTCCACACGAAAAAACTTCGCGTTCAACAACCGTCGTCGTTAGAAGGACGGTGGCATGCGTTTTCCGTCTAATTTTGGACGTGTATGCTCCGCCCCCAAGATTAAAACTTCGTCGACCGTGTCGGAATAGCACAATCGGACAGACGTCGGCTTCATAACGCCAGGTTCCCGGAGACGAGATGGGTTTTAGGGCAAGGCTTTATAACTCTACTTACTGGCCAACGGTTCTTTCGTGGCATGCGGGACAGGAAACTCCAAACGCGGCTGGGCAGGCGGAGGTCGTGTTTCACTCACGGAGCACAGTGTAGATGGCCCGGCGACAGGGCGCTATTACCCACCGTTCCTCGTGCTCACACCGGCGGGCGCGTCGTCGGTACCCTTCCGTCGACTTTGTCGTCTCCTTTAGCGACGGTGTTGGGCCTGTTTTAGGGCAGCTTCGCGTCCATTAGCGTGCTTACTTCACACGTCTTGATAAACGTGTTCGACAGCACTTTGTGGGCAATCCGGACCCGACGGAATTAAGTGCTCGTGCGGCAAAGATACGTTCACGATTTAGTTTACAGGGCGGGAAAACAAAATGTAGAGACCACTTACAGACGTGACCGCTAGAGAAACGCCACCTTTTGCGCACTGCTTGTCACGAATGACACCGCGTTTTCTAAATTGCTGAATACCAATTCGGCTGTGTTTTAACAGGTAATACAAAAGACGAATGGAGCAACTGGGTCTGATAAATCGCGATTATAAAAGTTCCGTCCGCTCTCTAGCAATTCTTAAACTTACTAAAGAATTTAGCCTAAATCTGCATAAATGGTAATAACTAAGCTCACATGCTGGATTGTTTCGATGTCTGCGCTTGTGTCGCACGGTGGTGTAGCCCCGGCCTAGCACATCAGGATGTCTAGGTTCCGCTGTCTCACCCTTCACAAGAAGCTCCTCAGTTTTTTCTTTCCGATGCACGGCCGGGCTAAGGCGACGTGTTCACCGCTCTAGCCCGGCCGTGGCCGACGAGCCTGTCAGACTGCGCCCCAGCTAATCCCGGGTAACGGCTGGTATACTATATATAATCTCTGGTTTCACTCTTTCGAGCCACGTGTGTGAGCTTAAGTGACATCGCCTGTGGCATTGTTTTAGGGGTCGTTCACAGCTAAGCTTTCCAACCACTTTCACAGCGTGGATTGGAGCCATTTTTTTGTTTCAATTCACCCACTAGCATCATTATTATTACCCAAAGTTGTTATTACAGTGCATCGTCTACCACACATACGTAATCAATGAGACATAGAAAGCTTCGGTTTAATACTTTCACCTGCACATCTTGCCCCAGACGGCCGTTATCCCCTGTTTCGTTTCGCTACCCCCACGCCTACGGTTGACAGCGCCGAAGGCTATGACAAGGGCGGCAGCTCCTCACACGTCGTAAACCCACGTGCACGCCTGGACGACACCGGGCTCTCCTCACGAAGCGCAAGCTCACGTGGCTGAATAATTCACTTCGAACCCTAAGGCTGTCAAGGCTGGTTGGCTCTGCGCCGGTCGCGGCATGAATTGGTGTCGTGGAATCAACTCTCACTTTATGACCGCCCCATATGACACCCTTCTGCCCTGCCGGACCCTGAGTGCCAGCTACAGGCCGTCGGTAACAACGAAGCAACTCCGCGCACCCACGCTACCGCCGCGGTCGTACGCACACTGCGCTGTCCCCGTTTCGGTCTTTGGACCCGCGGACATATGGTTCACGAAAATCGAGGCGCGCTTTCGCGTTCACTGCATCATCAGCCAGGAGAAGTAATAAAACAGCGTTGTGACCTCCTTTCTGAGCAACATAAGCGACCGATATTGCTGCCAACCTGGATGCCCCGTAGCATCGACGACCACCTGAGAGACACGATCATCCAGCGCAAGTCCGAGAGGGAGCACATGAAGCTGCAGCGGCTGATGAACAACCAGGAGCTCGGTGACAGGCGACCCTCCCAGCTGCTCCATAGCATGCGGCAGCTGTTGGGCAACATAGGTCAGGACATCAACAACCCCTTTTTCGGGAGCTCTTCCTTCAACGCCTCCCACAGAAGATGGTCTTCGCAGTTGCGGCTGCCAATGACATCCCGCTTAATTAAAGAAGTGTCTGACCTGTATTGTGGACTACTGCCGGTCTCCTATCATCGCCACAGTCACCAGTACACTCACAACCTCACGTGCGGACTCCTGGTTTGATCGACTTGTGAGCCGCATTGGTAAACTATTCCATGATCTCTGATTTTTCGTACTCCTCTCGCACCGACGCCTAAGTGAACCCCGCGGCCACCGGTACTCTTGATCTCAGTATCGTTTTCAAAAACGCCGCCCTCTCATGACGCTCGGCCAGCGTGACCCTTCGGGCGTCTGTTCGCGCCATGGCACCTTGAGCAGCAGGATCAACACCTGCGTCGAGTGGTCTCACAGTAAAGTTTGCCTACAGCGCACCATCCAGTGGCTTTTCATCACCGCGGGCATCACGCAGCCTATTCTCGGTGCTGATTTCCTCACTCTATACCCTGGCCGTGGACGTGCACTCGGGGTTGTGGTTCGCGACGGGAAAATGAAAGGAAATTCACTGGGGATATTTTGAGCTCGGCAGGGAGCTCACCTGCATGCAACACAGTGCAGGGGAAGGGAAGTAGAGGGGGAGTGATAGGATAAAGTAGAAAGAGAGAGAGAGAGAGAGAGAGAGAAAGGTATAAAGAGAGCTGTCAGTCCTAGAACGCTGTCAGTCCAGGCACACCAGTCAATCACTGCACTCCGGGCTACAGCCGCTGCGTGAGGCCGGTCGTCTTCATGAGTGAAGCAGATAAGTGAACACTTCCCGTTGGGGTTGCCGCAGGTCCCTTCGGGAACAGAAGGTCCTCCAATGTCGGCGCTAGGAAGGCCTCGACGCTGGAGCGCTCGGTGGAGCTCTGCTCTCAGGCCTGCGTGGTGGGGGGCAGAAGCAGAGTAGGTGCTCGAGCGTCTCCAGTTCGGAACAGTCCGCACATGTAGGGGAGTCCTTGCGGCCTGTCGGTGCAGACGCTCCGCCACATTGCAGCAGTTCAGCCGCATGCGGAGAGCAGGCAGCGGGCGTCCCCTGCTGATGCGTGCGGGCAACGGTCTGGGCGCCAGGCCGCTCACGACCCGAGGGTCGGGGTGCATCGTCTGCCACCATGCGGGCCAGGGCAGTGCGGGCCTCGTCGAACGCGGTGACGTCTTCGAGACTGGGGTGCCCTCCTGGTGGGCCTCCCTGGCGCGGGCGTCGGCGTCTTCGTTGCCCACGGATGCCACTGTGGCCCGGCAGCCAGGGGAGCCGCAGGTCGCAGCCTCGGGAGGCCACAGTGCGCAGCTTGATTGCAAGGGAGCGCTCCGAGGTAGCCGCTGCTGTTGGTGGGTTGATCGGCCGCGTGCAGCCGCAGCAGGGCAGTCCTGGAGTCCGTGAGGATGACCGCCCCGGGGTGGTTATTGGGCCCCCTTTCGAGGAGGAGGTCGGCGGCCAGGTGCAAGCGCTGCCAGCTCCGCCCGTGTGGAGGAAGTGGGGAAGGGCCAGGCGGCGCTCCGGCTGGCTCCCAGCTCAGGCACCACGCACGCAGCCGCCCCCTCGCACGTGCTGTGCTTGACGGAGCCGTCCGTGAAGAGATGCAGGTAGCTGCTCAGCTTGTCCTGCAGCAGGACGGCCGCCTCTTGGCGGATGGCCTCAGTTCTCGGAAGCCAAAACGCAGGCCCTTATGCTGCACCCGGGAGGATGGAGGGCTCGACAGGCAACACCACCCATCACACTCAACGGGCGACCTCTTCCCTGACGTGCACTCGGCGCCGCGTGCACATGACCACGACTCTCTCAGTGCATGGCGTTCTGTACGATGTTGTGGTGACCGGACGTCGAAATTGCGCATCTTATTCTGCTTGCGAGAAGATCCTCGCCGATTTTCCCGGCGTCATGAGGTGGCGCATGGGAGAGTCCCTGTGACCCACACCATCATGCACCGCATCATCCCAAAGGGTCCCCCTGCCTTTGCTCGACCGCGTAGTCTCCCGGGATCACGTTACGCCTTTGTTAGGAATGTTAGGTGCTACAGTGGTCGATGCCTCGGATGGCAAAAGCAACAACCCCCCCCCCCCCGCCCGCCTCCGTGCATGCGATTCAGAGGATGTGGTTCGGACCTACTAACTGGTGATAGGTCCATTCTTGATTATCCACGGGCGTGAGGCACGAGTCAGCACACGAGATGGTGATTGTAAAATCAAGAACATTTGCGTTCACAACTGCAGGAAATACACAACCGACCGACCCAGAGGTTCATTTACACAAAATAAAACGACGCTAGCCGATACGAGCTGAGGGACTCGACGACCGTAAGAGGTAGGGGGAGTCAAGCGGACATTAGGCGGGTTTGGCGACTTCCCCCAACTGCTAACAAAGGTCCGCTGGATACACACCCAAACAACACGTAACACTAAGAGGCGGGTAAACAAGTACAGGTCCCCGCACAAGTAAGCGGAGCACGGGAGCGGTGGCCGAACTGCATCGCTGCGCCGCGCATGGGCGCCGACGGGATTCAAGAAGCGCTGGTCTAAGAGTGAGTTCGCACTGCCCCCGCCGCCCTATCTGATATGTTTGATCGCCGCTCTGCTGGCGTGTCAAGCTGGCCGCGATGGTTTTCTAAAGGCAGCGCTGGGTTATAGAGGGGCGCTGGTTGCGTTGCCGCTCGCCGGCATCAGCGGCGACCGAATTCGCCGCTGTTGAGCTGGACAAAGCTACGCACGCTCGGAAACTTGCCTTGTTGCGCGATGTAAACGGTGGCATAAAATTGTAGGCCGCTGCGGTTTGTCAGAGCATGTCTTTGCGATACAATTCATTGTAAGCAGGCAACAAAATTGCCCTGGACAATATAGAAAGCACATATACAGACGTTCTCGTTGTTGGGAAAAAAAATCTCGCTTCCGACATTTGCTTTTTAAATTTTGGGTTCGTCCCAAGTTATTGCTGCCACTCAATCTAGGTATGCTCTGAAGAAAGGGAAATAAAACATGTCCATGCGGTGGAAGTTTTGTATTAGAGAACGCCGCAAAGAGCGCATACAATTGTCTTCTATTACAGCGGGCCTCATAGGGCGCATATGTTGTGGTCGCATTACCCCTTTCGCTCCCGTTGACGAGTATAGACGTCATAAAATTTTGTACCAAAATGACAGATGGCGAGTATGGTCATCGGTCTATACTCGTCATAGGTAATTTTGGAGCCCTGACGACGCTTTTTTTGCAAGACATTGATGTCATGCGGGGAAGCCAACTTCTAATTCAATGCGGGGCTTATTTCAAAGCTGCAACATTTACTCGGCCAATATACGGCGTTCCTTAAAAATAACAATGTCAGCTTTATAGCGACAACGAAATAGTCGCCCTGTGAGGCCCGCTGTAGGAGAAGGCAACGATTGTATCTGTTCTTTGCGGCGTTCTTTATATATTATATTTCTACCGCATGGGAATATTCTATTTTCATTTCTTCAGAACAGAGCTGGACTGAGTGGCAGCAGTAACTTGGAATAAAGCAAAAAGTTTTAAAACAAATCTTCGAACTGAGATTTTTTTTCGAACAACGATAACGTCTGTGTATGTGCTTTCTATATTGTCTAGGGCAAATTTGTTGCCGGATTATAATAAATTATACCGCAAAGACATGCTATGGAAAACCGGAGCGGCTTAAAATTTTATGCCACCGTTTACAGGGCGCAACAAGGCATGTTTCCGAGCGCGCGTAGCTGCATCCAGGTCAACAGCGGCGGATTCGGTCGCCACTGATCCCCGCGAGCGCAATGCAACCAGCGACCCTCCATAGCCCAGCGCTGTCTTTAGAAAACCATCGCGCCCAGCATGACACGCCAGCAGAGCGGTGATTAAACATATCAGATAGGGTGGCGAGGGCAGTGCGAACACATTCTGAGACCGGCGCTCCTAGGTTCCCGTCGGCGCCCATACGCGGCGCAGAATTGCAGTTCGGCCACCACTCCCCTGCTCCGTTTACTTCTGCGCGGACCTGTACGTGCAGTCCACGTGAACAAGGGCGGTAATACGGAGTGCGATTACAAGGAGTGTGAAGAAAAGTGTAGAAAGGTTGAAGACTTTAGCTGCGGTTCGGTTGGTGGTCTCGCCAGGGGAGGCCCGTCGATCCGCTGGTCATCTGCGGTAGAGTACCGTTGATCGGCGATGCAATTTGGGTGCGCCTGGACAGTGCGCTGTCCCCTCGCCTAGGGGAATTTTCGGGGCCCGAAGTCACTGCTTTCGTCGCACTGGCGCATCCACCACGGAATTCACAAATGGCCGCCGCGTCACAGTCACACGACCGGCCACCGTTATTTCTCACATCCTCCTCCTCGCGAACCTCACGCTGCCCCATCAACGCAGTTTTTCAGGGCCGCGCGTCTTCCAAAAATCCCGCGGCAGGGGCGTCCCGTTGGTCGTGGCACTCTCGTCCACATCACCCCGAAACACTTCGCCTGCCGACCCGGGTGCCGCAATGGCGGCGGAAACACTCTCACTCCGCTTGTATGCCCTTGGCCATTCACTCGCCTGAAGATGGCGACCGGGGAAAAACAGCCACAGAGGGGCACGAATTTCGCGACATCCGTTAATCGTCGAGAGTTCGAGTACGTGCCAGAACGGGGACTCGTCCGTCCGCCCTCCACCAACTACGCGTCATCCCTTCCTATGGCAGTGAAGAACGATTCCGGTGATTGGAGGCTATGGGATGGCTACCGAGCCTTTAGTGCGATCAGCCTTGTAGACCGGTACCACTACCACACTAGCAGGATTTCACCACGAATATGGCAGGCTGTAAGACACTGTCATCATCACCCTATTCGATCTGTTAGAGTATGTCTGTATGCCCTTCGGCTTACGGAACGTCAGTGCTATCCTCGCTTTTGATTTGAAAGGAGCGTTTGACAATGTGAGCCACGACGCCAACCTCGAAAACGTCAACCACACTAACTGTGGAAACCGAATGTTCCAGTATATCCAGGCATTCCTCACGGATTTCACGGCAACTGTAGCCATCGAAACAAAGCGAACGGTCCTTCAAGCCATGCCAAACAAAGGAACGCCACAAGGAGAGGTGCTTTCTTCAATTCAATGAAGCTATGATGAAACTCCCGCTGCAACTTAACACCATTCGGAGGATTAACATTCGCTCTACGCAGATTACCTCACGATTTGGACTACTGGTGGGTCAGAAGGCGACATGCAGGATGCGCTCCAGCAAGCCGCTGACGCAGTCCAACAGTAGGCCAGTATGCGCGGTCTTGAATGCTTCCCGGAGAAGCCCCTGGAACCATCCACAATACATATAAAGCGGCAGCGTACCGTAATATGTATAGTCCCTACCATCTGTTTACTGGGATTTTACATGTAGCAAGACGAAGGAGGAACGCTAACCATCCAGCGCCTCAAACACTCTGCCTCGCAAATCATGCGTATGGTGAGCCGCGTCACAAACCGGCACCAGGGTATGAAAGAGGAGGATGTCATCAAGCTGCTGGAAGCCCTTGTTGTAAGCGGCTTGGTGCACTTTACCCATTATCTCCCCTGAAACAAAAGTAAATTGAAAAAATAGACGTACTCCTGCGGAAGGCGTACAAGCAAGCACTGGTCCTCACTCCTGACACTACCAGTAGCAAGCTGGAAGCGCTCGGGGTGCCCAACAAAGCGTGGGAGAACACTGATGCCCACCTCGACAGCCAACTAGAGCGTCTCAGGCAAAATTCGACCGGCCGTTTGGTGCTGAGGCAGCTAGGCTGCCACATAGCGGGCGCCAAACACCCTCGATTAGAAACTGTGCCACGGGACATCTGTACGCTCATCAGGGTTGCTCCACTCCCGCTTAACCTGCACCCTGAGCATCACGCACAGCGCAGGCAAGCACGGCTACAATTCTTACAACAGAAGTACTCTGGCCAACCCCATGTGCGATTCACGGACGGGGTTCCCTACGCATCCCACCCGGCCGCAGCAGTAAGCGTCATCGACGGCTCAGGCGGTGTTCGCACTGTGACCGTAAAAAAATGAGACAACCCTTTTTTATGACCTCACCAGTCAATTATCACTCACGCCCCCAGCCGCCAGAACTTGGTATACAGCAAGTGCTTAGGGTCATGAAAATTCCACAAGAAACTAAAAAGAATGTTTTTTTTTCAAAGAAAGTGCTACGAGTTGTGCCGCGCCTCCGCCAGATGGCGCCACGGGTCCCGCGACCGAGAGAAGACGCATTGAAACATCCCCCTCGCGAGGGGCACGATCAAATGCAGAGCATTTCCGGGGGCGCACGACGTTAAGTAGTTTGCGTTACGTTAATGTTGTTGCACTTGTGGCAACTGCTGACGAGAGAGCGCTCGTCAGCAGTAATTTGAATGAGTCAACAATATAAGGCGCGTTCGTAGTGTCCCATTCTTTGTCGGCTTTGTGGCGCAGTGGGTAGAGCACCATGTACATTTCGTTCCGCCCGCAGGGTCGAGGGATCGAAACCAGGCGCCGGATAGTATTTTTTTTTATATAGTAGGGAGGGGTGCGGTGCGGACTACGGACGTCAACGCGGGTGACATCGTGAGTTACTGAAATGCTCTGCATTTAAAACCAGAAACACCGTTGAAGCCGAAGAAACAGCCATCGCACTGCGATGATGTCCCCAACTTCAAAGAAACAACTTCACATACCTACAGACTGCCAACAGGCATGCAGAAACTACTGCAACGGTAGCATCTCAATATCCGCCCTCCGACTACTAAAAAACACCAGGATATCCTAAGTCCTACGATACTAATATGAACGCCAGGTCACGCAGGACTCGACGGAAACGAGCAAGCACATGCAATAGCCTGAGAATGCATCCTCCGGACACCGCGCCACTCTCTCCTCGACCCTGAGCATGGATAGCATGGAGGAAAGAAAAGTTTAAGAGGGAGCGTCACGTGACTATCGTGAAGCCTAGTCATAAAAAATAAAAAGGAAAGACTGATGGGAGATGCCCTGCCTCACGTGATAGGCAAGCGGTAGTTCTTTGCGCCTCACGCGGCCGTCCGCCTGCCCGCACTATGCTGCGTCGTTCCGTTTGGTTGCCGGGCCTTGTTCTTCCCGCGCCCGCACCACCCAACGTCAGTGGTTCTGCACCTTTTCTTTTCTAATGCACTGAAGGAGACAGCAACGCTAAACAGACATCGTCACGACAATTGTGGCATGTACAACGTGCCACCATGCCGGAGCACCGATAAGGCGAATGTATGCAAATGCGCACGCGAGCGAAACCAAAGCTTCTCGCACATCCTCTCAGCTGATGGGACACTCGTTACGGCGCTATGTTGTAAAGGGAAGGTGGCGCGATAACTCCTAGCAAAATTGGAAACGCAATCGTCAAAGCACATGTACCTGGCACACACCACGCACCCGTAGGCCGCTCCGTGCTTGTGAATGTTTACAGCGGCGCGTTCTAGCAAAGCCGGTCGTGGTTCCAGCGGTAAGCGTCAAATTCGGCTCGCAGCTCGTGAAGGTGCTGCGTGAGCATGGTATCTACGTATCGTGTCGCTTTGAACAGCGACAGTACTTCCACGATACGATGGATACGAGGGTGGGAGCGCAACGCTGGCGAAAAATCGCGTACGGCGCCTTCGGCAACGCCATTCGCCTCCTCCTTCACCGGCAGCCAGCCGGAGCCACTGAATGCTACCGCGGGCCTGAGAGTGGTGCATCTACCATAATGCATTGCGCGGGAGGAGCCCGAGGAGAGCAGAATGCGGCGTCAGAGGAGGTTGGCTTGCCAAAGCTGTGCCGCCTGACGTCATGCTCCCTCCTAACATTTTTCTTCCTCCATGACCCAGAGCCTATCCCGCAGCAGTATCATGCACTTCTGCAAGTTGCCAGATGTGCCTACCCACCACCGCAGATACAGTTGTAACAGATTTTCAACAGGCATGCCGAAATCGCCTGCATGGAAGAATATCCAAATGTGCCTTAAATATTCTTCTTCAACGTCCGCTTCACCGACGAGTCAAAATACTCTGGACTCCAGCCCATTCGATCCTCCAGGGCAACAACACCGCCCATAATACTGCCCGACATCTATCCCGCCGGGCACCACGAGGGATAGAGGCTGCGAGCCCATTGCTCACCTACCACGAGATCAGTCAGCATTACAGGCTCGAGCGCAGGATTTACCCCCCCGGCCCACAATCCTTAACGAAAGCCCAGGAGAGAATACTTAGGCTGCTTCAAACGAATACGTTTCCCCACGTGACGAAATTGCACCTTATGTACCCGGCCCAGTACTCCGCTCTGTGTCAGTTTTGTGGCGAACCTGGCACGCTCTACCATATGGTGTGGGGTTGTCAGAAAAACCCCAAGTTGGACAGAATAATTCGTCCGTCTTACGAGCAGTGGGAGAGCGCGTGTTGTCCAGTTCAGTCCGGAAGACCAGCTTCGGTTTGTTGAAAGGGCTGTCGCAGCTGGCACCACGAATGGGGTCCTGAAATGAGGACACCACTCCACATTGTTTTTGCTAATAAAGAAGTTTATTCTCTCTCTCTACCCTCCACCGCACCATAAGCACACCCGACCAGAAGCTGTAAACTGGCGGCAACTACAGACTAACACGTACCCTCAACTTAGCTTCCTGCACGTGATACACTCCACAATATATCCACGAAAATGCCCCCAGTGCAGCGAACATCCTTCACTGCACCACACCACGTGGGATTTCCAAAACACACCCGCAGCCCCCATTCTTCGCATTCACACCCTCGAGCAGTGGAAGGCCGCGCTGTGCAGTTCTGACCCTGAGGACCAGCGACAGTCGGTTGTCTAGGCACGCAGGACCGCAGCCACCGGAAGGGCCCTGGATTAAGGGCTTCTCCCGCTTTCAAGCGCGGACCTCTTTTACCCGAAAAAAGGTGTTTCCCCACCAACACCACCACCACGCAACGCCGCCCAGACGTTTCACAGTACCATTCACGGGGTCACTCGTGGTTTCGACTTTGTGTTTGCCTATCTCGACGACCTCTTGATCTAAGAACACATGGGTACAAGATAGTTGGTACTTCATTTATAACACCGTTAAGCGCAGCAAAGAAGACGAAGGACGTAGAAGACAAGGACCGGCACTACTTCCAACTGAATTTTAAGAACAAAGGGACATATAATTAGCAAATGTGCACGCTCACATGATTATAGAGGTTCATCACGCCATTGCGCAGCCAACGGCGCATCCCGTCATACAAGCATGTGTCAAGAACGTCCATCCAAGACGGCCGGCTCCTTGGAGGGCAGAGGGCGTCGTGCGTACTCAGTCACTAACCCGCTGCATTTCCGCGGCCTCAACCACCTCTCGCGTGCGCTGAACATCGTCTTGAAATATGACGGTGCACGCATCGGACACAGGCTTGCAGTCGGGGCACTCTTGGCAGTGATGAGGCAAATTACCATCTTTGCCTTTCTGTATTTTGTTGAACTGTTCCCCCGTCAGCGGAGGTTTAGTCAGCGGTTCGTCTGGCCAACGTATGCTCTTTTACAACAAAGGGGTAACTTGTAGACGACCCCTTCCGCGCAACGCACGTACTGGTTCCTGTGATTAACGAGGCGATTTTTTTTCTCTCATGAGGCACGTTTTTTGCAAAGTCTAGATAGTTCACCAGGGACAGACATGACAACTTTGACCCCGGCCCTTCCACCAATCGTTTTAAGGTTGTGCGATATGCGCTGCATATACGGGATGACCATTACTTTTTGGTCCTTTTGGGTGATTTTGGATCTTTCAGCAGCTTTTTTCTTTATTCGAGGCGAATCGGCCGCAGCTGCAATCATACCCTCAGGATATCCTGAGTATGAACTTGAGCATGTACAGCCTCCCAAAGTTTTAATAATATAGCGGGAGCGACGACCGATCGGCATGCCAGCGCCTTATCACGGTGTTCACCCACAAAACAGGCGAGCGTATGCGCGCGTGCATAGAACTATCTGTTCTTGGAGCGTCGTCTGCTACGCTTTTCTTGTCAAGCAACACACCCCCTGTTTTTCTTGTCTTGCAAGGCCATTTCGCTACCGCCAGGGGTATACCTAAACAGCGTGGGGCACAAAGTCATTCAGATGCAGTGGCAGGGGGTGTACCACTCTGAAGGAAACAGCGTAGCAGACGACACTCATACAGCAGATAGCCCTATGCGCGTGCGCGTACTCTCGGCTGTTTCGCTGCTGAACACCGTGATAAGGCTCTGACAGGCCGATCGGTCGTTGCTCTCGCTATACGCCTCGAGCGCGGCCTGTAGGGGCGCCACTGAAATCCCCCTAGCGGCAGGTTTCGAAAGCAGCCGCGGGAGTCCGCGTCCCGCTCCCCACTGTCGCCGCTGCCTTTGCGGCACGTTCACGACCGAGATTTACCGTTTGCGGGCGTTGGAAATTCATGTTTATGTGGAGCAATCACTCAGTTCGCAAATGGGGTGTGTTTACTAGAGTGTAAATGTGCCTGACACGATCTTAGTGTGGTATATCCGGTCTGTATAAGCGCCAGGTGTGTGTTACAGGCCAGCGTCGCGGAACCGGCGTATGCATGGAGCCGATTGTAGTTACACTGCCCTGAATTTACTAGCTGCGTCCCCGTAACCACCTGTTCCTGGGATGTTCATGCTACGGCCATACACTGTGATGTAAATAAGTTTTGTGCGCTTACATAATCAGCGGAGCACTGATACCTGACAGCACGCCAGTTACGTTTGCCAATATTATACCTCAGATATTGATCACCACCATTCGCAAGCCAGTCTGTGTTAATGTCGGGAATATTCAACAAAAGTACGATGGACAATGGACAATTATACTCGGGGATCAGCACACGACAGAGTCGTCGTGTCGTGAGGTGCGCGCCCGCAAACATTCATCTGCTACATATATACTCTGCGAGCAGCGCGGAGACGGGCATAGAATAAAATCTGCGTCCGCGACTAAATGCGTCTTCGAAATATCGTTATATAGCACAGGGAGCCTGCAGAATAAAGCAGAAACTGCAATCAGAGGGCCTTATTACATGGCACAGTCTTCCAACGACACCTTTCATCGCTTGTTGAACTGCCTACCCTGTATACTTACACAAATGCGTCCTCCGAAGGATCAGCTGTTCGTTGAAGTCGAAAAACAAAAGGAAAGTGCACGCGATATTTGTGTGTGTGATTACTAAAGCGTTCATTGCTTGATTCTGCCCCACATTTGTACACCGCGTCCCCCCCCCTCCCCCCCCCCCCCCGCCGATGTCTTGCGAAATAGCAGTGCATTTCACGTATAGCAATTGGTCTGGTGAACCCTACCTGGCTTAAGTTTTGACGAACATTGTTCGCATGTCAAAAGCTGCACTGTTTTTTTTTTTCATTTCCGTTAGAGCTATTATGCTTCTTCCACACTTTCACAGCATTTAGTTTTCCGTGGTTTCATTAACTTTCCCTGGTTCTTTCTATAAAGACATGTGTGGGCAAATATTTAACTACGCACATGCTTGGAATATACTTAACATTTTCGCATGGCTTATATTCTTATAAACGGTATAAGTTATTGTCCGGGATTGGGTAATCACATCCACGAAACATATTTTTCTGCGACGTATATATTCGTAACGAAGCCACATTCCTTGTCCACGCTGCAAAATGAAGCCAACCTCTCACTGTGCCAGTATCCTGTCTAAACGAGGCGACAGTAGAATTCATTTGTGCTTGATGTATTTGGAGGTCACAGTGGTGATACGCTGCTGCCGTCGCCGACGCCCGGAAGAGCGGCGACGAAGCGCGCAGAACCCCGTCCCCGGGTAGCTCTTGCAGGCGATCGTGTACTCTACAAAGACGCAGCTGCTTTTAAGTGACCTAAACGTACTCTTTGCTTATAGACGTCACCATAACAATTTTTTTAGGGCGCGGAAAGGCGAAACGAAGCAAAATAGAACCAAAACACTGCAGAAGCCCCCCATCAGCCACCCAGCACAAATCCCGCCAACGCCGCTCAGAAGCGGCGGCAGGCGGCGCAGCGGTCGCGAAGCTCGAGGCGTATATTATTAAAAATCTGAAAGGCTGTACTTGATGCACTTAAGCGTCAAAACTTGAGTTCAAAACTTGTTGGCAGGTTTTCTTCAGCGCGTTTATTTGAAACGTGCACGCGATGCCACTCTTCACGAGTTTAATGTTCGCGGACACAAGCGGCGATAACGGTTTCTGGATGCGGGGATCGTACAAACATACGTGGAAAGGAGAGAATTTTAAACACAAATTTAAAAACTTCAGAGTGTCCTTTGAGGCACCTCGTGAGTAACCTCAAGAGGGCTGAGGCATTCCTTGAAACTCCCCAGTGCACTTGCCACGCCCACAAGAAAGGCTTCCTGGTTAGCCGTCAGTAACACCAAAAAGTCATCGAAATACCGAAACATCTTTGTATTCGTGGGGCCTTTAACTCGTCTGCGAGAGTCCTGTCAAAGTCAGCCATGACGATGTTACTCAGTGCCGGAGCAACGAAGGACCTAGTGCATACTCCCTTCTGCCATATGTACACACCCTCATTCCATTGAACGTACGTGGAACTCAGGTAAAATTCTAACAATTTAAAAAAAATACTGAATGGTGACACCACACTCATTCGAAAAATGCACAGGACCAAAGCCCAAATTCGCATCTTCAACACTCGATAGCATCAGGTCTTGAGGGAGGGTGTAATACAGGTCTTTTACATCTACTGAAAAGACTTTAAAGAAATCTTCTGAATTTTGTGTCAAAGCCTCCAATAGTTGCTAAGAATATTTAGCTTCCAAAGGGTCACATGTTTTTAACATTCCGAAGTTATGCTGCAAGTACCCCAGTACACATCTTTGCCAGGAATGTCTTTCAGAAACAATAACCCGAGAGGGCGTATTGATTTTATAACTCTTGACGCTAAAAACATGTCTCGGCCCTCCGTTGCGCTGTTATCAGTCTGCTTTTCGCCAACCTATCCAGGTTACGATTTTCTCATAATGCTTTGGGTTCGGTACGCGCCTGGTGGGGGGTCGTCCCTAGTCCAGGACATCCCGGACTGGGGACGACCCCGACCGGATGGGTGCCCTAACAGCAACACCAGCGCCCGTGAAATAAACATTCATTCCTCCTTCTCCTCCTGTTAACCTGTACCCGTCGCGGTGGCTCAGTGGCTAAGGCGTTGCGCTGCTGAGCACAAGGACGCGGGGTCGATTCCCGGCCGCGGCGGCCGCTTTTCTGATAGAGGCGAAAAGCAAAAACGCCCGTGTTTATGAGACTTCCCCAGCAGGGTGGTCAAAACTAATCCGGAGCCCTCCACTACGGCGCGCCTCATCGCCTGCGTTGCGTCGGCACGTTAACCCCTACAATTAATCAATGCTTGTTACCTTTGTCAACGACACAGGCCGACTATTCTGAAATACGGAAGCAATTTCGTTTTATCTTTTAGCCAACGCCGCCAGTATAAACATTGCCTCAGGCGTCTCGCGCTTTTCAATGGGAAGGGCAGGGACGCTTTGTTCAGGCACTCAACCGCTATGTGGTGCGTGCCGGCGGACATCTCGCCTTACGTCACTGCTCGCGAGTCGCGAACGCCGCATCCGTGTGTCTCTCGACTTGCCTGTTGGGTGTCAAGAGCCGTTTCGCTCGCATCTTAGCCGCGACGGGGCGATAGTTCTGGGGCGCGCTGGGGATCTCGTTCAACGTGTCGCTCGCTTCATACTTGCTGCATTTTTCCAAAGATAACTGACGGAGGCGGAATTAAAATAGTGTAAGAAAATATTAATTGTCGGGTAGACAAATAGCGAACAGAAAAACAATATATTCGGATGGTTCAGCCATTATTTTACTGATATTTTTCTCTCTGGAGGATTCAGGGAAGAAAAATTGCGTACACATTTTTTTTTCATGCGCTCACTTCTACCAGAGTCCTTCAATGCCTTTCTGGTCATGAAACTTCGCCATCACGGTATGGGAGAGCTTCGTACGCTGCCGCGCCGCAGCGCTGGTGTTGATCGGAGGGCAGCCGGGGTCGTGGTCACAGCGCGTTTGGGAGGGAACGGACCACGAAGTAAGATAAAACAGACGCTCGCCGCCTTATCAGCAGTGCGCTTTCGCTTTACGTGTCGTTAGCCGCTCAAATGAACTTGTCATTTTGTGAGTGGCGAAAAAATGTGGTGCTAACGGGCATGCTGCTACTGCGTTCCTGCCTGCTGGTCTGGCTACAGAGCAGCGGCGGCCGCCCGATGCCCTCCGATCTGCGGTAACGCCACTCGCGGTAGCCTTTGTCCCCGTACGAAACTTAGCCGGGAGTTTCATGACCAGAGAAGCATTGAAGGACTCTGCTTCTACTATTACTTTTCAAAAAATGTCACGTGCTTGTACATTTCAGAAGGTTATAGAAAACAAAAGGATAAGCATCTGACTATCCCGCCACGCTGTCCGGACGCTTCTACAGTACAGTCTTCAATTTTAAGAGTGCTTACCGATGTGGAGTGCGAACAGCGGGAATAAAACAAGACCGAAGTGCGGAGGGACAGAGGGGGGATGCCCCACTCAGAAAATTTCGGGGCCCGTGATTCAAGTAGATAAGCGCGCAAAGCCGGCATCAGCGTGCAGTAGCACAAGTGATTTTGCTAAGAGGCAAAGGCGGTTTTATCAGCGCTAGACCAAAACAGACAGGCATGGCGAAAAAGAAGAAGGCGTAGGAGCCCTTGGGCCCTATTCTCGACTGCACAAATTGCCGGCATTTCGCCCATGTTTTTTTTTGCGTAAGCACGACGTAAGCAATCAGTGACGTGCTGCACCTATAGCTATGACGACATGCAGTGTAATTTGACGAGTCACTCATAAAGATCGCTATCAAGGTATCAAATATTGTGCAAGAAAGATTTAAAAACACTTGGCATGTACTATAAAAATTAAGACGGAAGCTGAGGCTGACAAGAAAAACACATTTCTGGAGGTGAAATTTGGCGTCAACACCACAAGGCGATCGAGTAACGTTGATCCAAAAGCGAGCGAAAGGCGGATGTCGAGCCAAAGAACATCACACAATTTTTTTACCGTATCTATTTATTTCTTTCAATCGCTTTTAGTAACATAGCTGGGCTCTCTGCTTCAATGCAAGCTTTGTTGCGTTATCACCTTCCCTGCCGCCACCGCCGCCACGCCATCGTCTGCTGCTATGTTGCACGTTTATGGCGTGATCACAGAAAAAGACGGCCGCGACTATCGCTTCTATGACACATAAGAGCAGCGAAGCGCTACGCCTGATAACCGCGGAGCGCACCGATGTCGCCGATTCACTCATTCGTCAAGCTCGACTGCAATCAGCGCTGTAATGAACTAAATAGTCACTTTTCATTGTTATTTTTCTCTTGAGTTCGATCATGTGAGGCAACAGCTTACTAGGACAAGTGTGGACAAATGCCATGCATTTGGTTCTCTTTGTCATGGAGAGGCTTGTACTGCCCTCTTATGTTGCGGTTACGCCAAACAAATAATTTTTATTTAATTGCCAAACATAAAAGCAAAATACTGCATGTTATTTGTATGTTCCATGATCGCTGACTTGAAAGCAGTTGAAACTATAATTTGTTTCTGTAGGAAACAGGCTTTAAACAGCGCGAATGCGAAACTGCGCCTGCTGCAAATTGCCGCACATTTCGCGGCGCCGTAAGCCGGGGCAATAGTTTGCCCTATTTTGCTTGTATTTTGCGACAAAAACAGCCGCCATTTTCAAGCTGTTACGTATCATTGCGTCACTTTTACGCAGCCTGAAGTTGCCAATGCATGACGTAATTGTTCCCGCCAAGTGTTTAAATTACGTCACGCCTTCTCAGCCAATCACAGCGGGGGTGTGTATTACAGGCATTATTGTTGTTGCATAGCAAAGACAGGCCTACGTTGTCATGTCTAGCACTTTTAGTGTGGTTTTTCATTACCGGTCAAGAATTATGTGCTTTCAGTAAGTAGAAATAAGGTAAACTTTAGAACTGGTGCCCGTTCACGTCATAAAACGTCAAAATGACGACAACACACACAACCGCTTTGTCAACCGGAAGCACGTGACCATAATTGAAAGCCAATCAGAAAAGACTTCCGGCAAATTGCCTGAATTGCCGGCAATTTGTGCAGTCGAGAATAGGGCCCCTTCTGAGGAACCCTGAGGAACCCTAAACAAACTTTAAACTATTTTGCGTCGTTTCCGAGAAGCGGCGCTGGCCGGCGGACATGAAAGCACGCAGGAAGGCTACGCAGCGGGGAAGGGTAGGAGGGAGCAGCAGGAGAGTGGCTGTTTGGCCATTTTTCGCTCACGCGTTAGGCAATGATTATACCGGCGGCGTCGCTTTAGCCTAGGAACCAGTGGCCCAATTCTCCAAAACGACGGGCCGTCGCTTTGAAACGACGGGGTAGCGCCATTCAAATGTATGTGTTCTGGGGTTGGGGCCGTCGCTTTGAGGTGTTCAGCGAGAAGTTTGAGCTGCAAGAAAAGCGCTGTGGCAAGGGCGCGAAGCGACACCCACTGCCCTCCGTCATTTCGCTTGTTGCTTCGCGCCCTTGCCCAGAGTGCTTTTCTTGCAGCTCAAACTTCTCGCTGAAACACCTCAAAGCGACGGCCCCAACCCCAGAACACATACATTTGAATGGCGCTACCCCGTCGTTTCAAAGCGACGGCCCGTCGTTTTGGAGAATTAGGCCCCTGGTGTGCGGCAACACCCCAAAACCGTCATCCTTGTCCGATTGTCTGCTTCGGGAGGAGGTGGGTGGTAATTCGGCTAATCATTGCCAAAAGTGCGATGACTGCGAGTCTTAATATGATGCGTGCACCGTCAGTGTTGCGAGACGCTGATCAGCACACACGAGAGATTGTTTAGGCCGCGGAAATACAGCGGGTTAATCACACGACGTCCCTACCTTTGCCCCCGAAGAAGCTGGCCTTCTTGCATGTTCGTTCTTGACACACACGTGTATGGCGGGGTGCGTGGAGGCCTGCGTAGTGGCGTGCCGAACCTTTATAGTTATATCAGCCTGTACTTTTTTATATGTCCATTGCTGCTATTAAAATTCATCTCTACGTAGCCCCGGTCCTTTTCTTCTGCGTCCTTCGTCTTCTTTGCTGCGTGTAACGGTGCTATAAATAGACCTCTTCATCACACGCGCACCACACCCGAGCACGCAGTGAACTTGCGAGCCTTTTTCAGTAGGCACAACGAATACAGGCTCGTCATAAATCGCAAAAAAATTGCCTGTGGCTTAATTTATGCCTGGCTGTGCGTAGCGAGAGGTACGGTTAATGTAATTGTTTAGCTTGGTTCTCTGACGGCTGCATCTTTATCGTTTAGCTTAGTACGTCTGAGCGTTTAGGTTTGTTTGTTACCTCTCGTTAAGTTACTCTTCGATACGGCGAGCACGTTCTTCTTCTGTCCCTGCAGCCCGTTGCCTCCTCCTGGTTTCATTCCGTCGTTGATCCGCGGCCCTGGTACGAGATGCCAACTAGACGACGAACCATCCTCATCTGAATCCACTCGCCTGGCCGCTTCGTACTTACAGCACTTCTCGAGGCGTTTGGCTCGTTGTTCATCCGTCTGCTCGGCTCGCTGCCTCCTCTTGGTTACGTTCCGACGACGAAGCCTGGCTTGTTTCAGTCTTTCCGACTCACTTTTCATATCTGACGACGAATCCCACCGAGCCGCACACTCTATATATGCGATGCAACGCCGGCTCGTCCTCTGTTAATTGCAACGCAGTTTCACTGGCTCCTCCTCTTACGTCATGCCAGTAGCGTGGCCAGCGGCGCTTCCGGCTGCGGCGGTTGCTAGGCAACCGCTCAGCTCGCGGTGCGGCCACGGGCCACAGCGCGGCCAGAACACGCCCGTTGTAGCTCTCGCTACAAAAGTGCGTCTTCAGCGTCCAGACCGTCGAGTTCCTGGGCCATGTGGTCCCTCCACAGGCCATTAGACCTCTTCAGGCGAACATTAAGGCGATCCAGGACATTTCGTCGCCCACCTTATCAAGAAGCTGCGAAATCATTTCTCGGACCCGCTGAACTTTTACCGACGGTTCATCCCCAAGTCTGCTGAACTGCTCCATCATCTCATTGATCGACTGGCCACCAAAACAGGACCTCCGGACCACTTCGAGTGGAGTAAGATAGCAGCGAGCGACTTTCCTGCGGCGAAAAAGGCGCTATCCGACGCTGCCATGCTTTTCCGTCCCGTTGCTGACGCAAAACTTTGCCTCATCACCGATGCCTCAAGAGTGGCTGCCGTCGCTGTAGTTTAGCAGTTCGTTTGCGGTTGACAACCGCTGAAACCTGAAGCTGCAAGCAGCTGAAAGGAGGCACATGTGGAAGAAAAAGTAAAGACAGCGCGACTCCGTGAAATTAGAATAACTTCTATTTTATGCGGCTGCCAGTATGAATAGTGCATGTGCGGCCGGATTTCTTTTAGACTGACTTTCATGAAAAGTCACTTCGAAGTAGCTGGCTTGTCACATGGCGGAGAAATACCCTCAAAATCTTCCAACCGTGCCCCCATTACTTTTGTTTCCCCTGTACATTGCGATTGGGCGCGAACTACTGGCCGCCTACCTTGAAATCAAATATTTGCGGTATTTCCTGGTGGAACATGGCAACACCTTCTCGGAGGTTATCTTCAAAAATCCTTGGCTTTTCTGCAAATAGACGACCCCTCCCTCATCAGAAGACCGCTTCAAGTCTCGTCGTTCTTCCAGAGTGAGTGCCCAAGCAATGTAAGCGCCTTTTCCATCGACGTCAACGACTTGTATTATTCGCTACCAAAGCTCCTTTGTGATGAAGTGTCTCAGTGCATTGACCGGCATGGCGCCGTCATATTTCAAAACTCGTGTGGGGTAAACGTGAGCCAGCTTTTGGAATTATTAAGCTTTTACCTGCAGTCTACCTTCATCTCTGAAGACAACCGGTTAATGGTTCAGAAAGAAGGGGATTTGCAGAGGTTCATGTCTTGCGCCAGTTCTTAGTGATCTGTTAATGGCCCGCTTTGACAGAGGTCTAATGGCTACCCTAGATCAGACGATACCACTTAAGGTGTTCCGCTATGTTCACAATTATTTTATAATTTTTAACTGTGACAACTGCGACCCGCGCCAAACTTCTGAGCTAATTTTTGACGTTTTTAAATCTCACCTACAACCACTTAGCCTGACGAACGAACATCCGCTTGATTGCAGATTAAGTTTTTTAGGCACGCAGTTTTCTTTTAACCCAGGTCATTTTTGCTGGTCCCATGAGCCGCGGTCGAAGAAGGTACTTTTACCTTACTCATTTGCACATTCTAAACTCGTCAAACTCGTCAAAAGCCTTTTTAAAGGGAGCTCTCACGCGCTCGTGTGAGCATACGGTAGAATCTAGTTCTTCCAGGCAAGTCGACCGTCTAAAAGAAGCAGGGTTTTCTACACCCGGGTTTCAGAGCGCTTGATTTGTGAACTGAAAAAGAAGCCAAATCTAAATCAGGACAAGCCTCAAGAGGAAGAAAGAGAGAAACAAAATTCGCCGTAATCCCGTACATTCACCAAGTCTCGCACGATGTAAAAAGAGTGGCGCAAAAAGCGGGCGTGAGGGTGGTTTTTTTTGGCCCCAAACAAGCAGGCTTGTCAATGTGAGCGGGTTTATGAAGAAGGCAACCGGAAACCGCCATGTACCAAGAAACACGCTTAAAAATTTGTTGAGTGCTGTAACAATGCTGTCTATGGAATTCCTTTTTTCTGTAAACGATGGTATGTAGGACAAACAGGACTATATATTGATGATCGCCTGCGCGAACATGCGAACACACTAAAAGAAGTTCCTAATAGTCATCTTTCCGCACACTGTAAAAAATGCGGTTACAAACTTCTGTTCAAGAAGTGTCACATCATCAAAGATATCGGGACCAACGTACTCGCGAAATTTGCGAGGCGCACCGCATTTGTGAACGTGGTGACACCTGTGTGAGTGCTCCGTCATTGACCCTACAATCAAAAGAAAGAAGATTTTTGTCCGATCTCCTCACCTTGTAAAGTTTGCAAGCTTTTGTTTGTTTGTGTTCGCATCTCCACCCTTTCTTCACGCCTTTATCATCGCCCCTTTGGTGCCTCTCGAAGCCGGAAGTGCACCTAACCATCCCGGGAATAACCAAGAAATCGGACGTTCCACCACAAGGTCTCCAACAGCTCTCTATGCACTTTTTACATGAAGCCTACAGAGACCCGATTCATATATACACCGATGGCTCGTTAACGAACTCCAGTTCTGCGGGAGCTGTAATTGTGCCGGCCAGATCGGTAGACATTCAATTCAAGCTGTCCAATTTAACAACCTCAACTGCATCCGAACTCACAGCTATTCGCGAGGCTCTTCTGTACCTAAAGCAAGAATTACCACAAAAAATGGGCTCTGCTTTGCGACTCCAGGCCAGCTCTTCAGAGTCTGCACTCTGCTCTTCGCCGCGGCCCGTACGAACAGCTTGTGGCCGAGATTCGTCAAGCGTATGACTTCCTAACAAGGCATGGGCACAATATTATTTTTCAATGGCTCCCTAGCCACTGCGGCATTTATGGGAATGAATGTGCAGACAAAGCGGCTCATCATGCCCATGAAAGTGCCCAATTGGCCGACATCCCGTTGTCGCGCCATGATGCAGCAAGGTCAGTGCGCTCCATCGCCCGTGAAATCACGCTGACCGTTTGGAATACGCCGCAGTTTTCAAACCCCCGCCTGTACTCGCTCGACTCTGACCTGCAGCGCCACTTACCCACTAACATGCCACGTTCAGATGCCACCCTACTGTGCCGACAGTGGATTGGAGTTGCTTTCACTAAAGCTTACTCATTCACTATCGGCATGACTGACAGCCCTGCATGTGACGTGTGCGCCACGGACGAGACAATAGAACACCTCTTGTGTCACTGTGTCCGGTTTGCAACGCACAGACTGCACCTGTCAACCGCTTTCCGGAAACTCGACAACCAGCCATTTACTGCGCAAGCTGTTCTGTGTCACAGACGTAGCCCATCACAGTCCGAAAAGGCCACAAAAGCACTACTTCGGTTCTTAAAGGACACAGGCCTGTCTGAACGATTGTAGAGACACTGTGCACCATTGTTCATTTGTTATTTGGTTAGTTTACCGTTTAAGTTTAGGCTTTATTAGCGCCTATTGTTTTGTTTTTGTAGTTATCTTTAATTTTTCTTTTCTTGCTCCTCAAGCTCTATTGCTGTCTTTTCAATACTCTTTTCTTTCTCTTTAAATCCCTCCTTCCCCACTTCCCATGTGTAGGGTAGCCAACCGGACTGTAACCTGGTTAACCTCCCTGCCTTTCATGCACTGTATTATCCTTCCATCCTATAAAACCGTTCACGGAAATAAAGTATTTGGTCAGCGCGTCGTCTTGTTGTTCTTTCTTGTCTCCAAACGCCCCTGCCCTAAAATCTACTATCGACCTTCAGTAAAAATTGTGGCCCATCGCTACATGGTCCGCAATGCTCCATCAAAGTATTTTTGTCGAATCATTTTTTTTTATTTTTCTACCCGCTTTTTTATATCGAGGGTTTATAGCAAAGTTAGGTGTGGCGAAAAAAATCATACAAAAGTCACTTCTTTTTCAATGGCCATCATTTTTGCATGGACATCATGTCCATGGACGCAGGCCCCTTAAGGCCCTGCCCTATGCCGCGTTTTCTGACATTTTTGCTATTTTTTGCTCTCTTTACGCCGTTCCGAAAATGTGCGATTTTGCGCATTTTCAAACTTTTTAGCAAATACAAGCCGACTCTCTAAGCAATGAATCATTTTTTTTTCTGTTTCACCATTGCGAACACTTTGTTAAAAATATGTTGACACTGAAAAAAGGAGAAATGTGTGAGAAAACATTTGTCAAATCTGAAGAAATCTCCTTTCTGGCCCATATTCACACCTAAATTGCACATTGTTGTGCTCGTAGTCAAAATATCAAATACAGGGCATTCACTAGTACAAATCAGCACAGTTTATTTCAGGAAGTTTAGTCAGGACACGAGAGAAAAAATTTGAATTTGAACACCGACACTTCGCCACGCTGCTTCCTAGAGCGTCTTCTCTAAACGGCATGTGCCTGTTTTCATGAAAGATCCCGAGGCAGCGGCTTCGCGCTGCAAGAATAACTTCCCCTACGATGGTATTTTGTGGTGTAAATACGGAAAAGGGGTAGTTGTGTTGGTGGGAAAAGTACAACGTGGAGAGGGAGGAGAAATAGACAGACAGACAGACAGACAGACAGACAGACAGACAGATAGATAGATAGATAGATAGATAGATAGATAGATAGATAGATAGATAGATAGATAGATAGATAGATAGATAGATAGATAGATAGATAGATAGATAGATAGATAGATGATAGATAGATGGACGGACGGACGGACGGATGGACGAACGGACGAACGGACGAACAGACAGACAGACAGACAGACAGACAGACAGACAGACAGACAGACAGACAGACAGACGGACGGACGGACGGACGGATGGATAGATAGATAGAGCTTTATTCATTAGCCGGGGGGTGGGACGTCCGTTCTATGAGTACAGTGCAGACTCGACGCCTGGCTGGACATGAGACGCGCATTTAAAGCATCAGTGTACCTGATTCCTGCTAATGCGTGCAAAAAACTCAGTTCAACTCGATGACTCGGCTGCTGCTTGCCTCGTAATTTTGGGCATGCGTACGGAATACTATGCATAGGTTTTTCTCTTTATCTACCTCTTTCTAGAGAAGCCCGAATTTCGCAAAGTTCAGCGCGCGTGCCAAAGTTAATGACGAGGCTGTACAGACCAGATCGCTGGCAATATGCAGAACTATTGCAGCGGCACACAGGGCAGCCTATTGCTCAATCTCATAGGTGTGCTATACGCTTTTCAAAGCAGGGAGGTGACGTGGCAGAGGTTTGATATCTACTTTAGTAAACCACCGCTATAAGCAACCGCGAATAAGCTTGCCCGCGTCGCATCAGGTTCTACGCTGTGTGGTCGCGGGCACTAGGTATTCCTCATAGCGCGGTTCCCGCTGAGATGATGGCTTGACTAGAGTGACTTTGCTTCATTTGAAAGAGAAAGGAGTCCCTTTGCCTGCGAATTCCCGGTGGCCATGGATGGAGGAGCTTTTTCTGTGCAAGAGAGTGGTTTTACGACTTCAGTATCTGATGGCAGACGTGAGTGGCTCTAATATCAGTAGAATATAAGTTTTTAGATAAAATTTTAGTTCGCGTGCTTTAGTCACTCTACTAAGTATGCGCGAGCTCGTTTTAGTTGCGTTTAGGTGGCTTATTACACTACAAGACTGGTTAAGTGATTTCTTGGCACGAACGAAAGCTTTCTGCAAGACGTAATATTCTGCCTTCTTTCATTGGTTAGAGGGTACACAGAACTGTAACATTTTTATTAGTTCTACATTGGTTTAATTTCAGAAAAGGAATTTTCTGCTTGCCCCCTTGGTCCGAGATACTGCCAAAAGAGAACGCAGACAAAACGACGGTATGTGATGAATGTAAGTGAACGTTCGGAATCAGACCGCTCCTGCTCACTATCCGATCAGGACAAACAGAAGCCATTTCAAAGGTATGGGGGCATCATTACATGGTGTATGTCAAGAGGTACACAACGTTGCTAGCGCCTAACAGCTGTTGTGACCCTTTCTTGGGGCATGACGCAAACCGCCGCGGAACGTCGGGGATCACAACGGCCCTAACCGACCTTCATCGTCAGAGGCTCATTAAGGGAAGCCGGCTGTGCCAGGAGTGTAACTAACGCCGCCACAAATCGCTCAAACTAGCGGCTTCTGGATCTCTTGCCAGACAAACTGGCGCCAGCAAAGTAACACAGATGCAGCAACACAAGGCGTCGAGGGGGGCCTCGTAGCTATCGGTGAGAGCTAAGTGACAAGACGCAGTCTGCAGACGCATCGAAGATCGAGTGCCAAAAGGAAAGCTTCGTTATATTCAAGAAGGCGAAGACTTCGAGCTCGCAGTCCTTGGGGCTTGCCCAACTATCCAGCTGTTCAGCTCAAATTAACGCTGCATTTGAAGTAGTCGATTGTGCACTGATGCAAGATCACAAGGAAAAGTACAATTGGGAACACCAGAGAAGAAAAAAAATCCAAATTCTGACGCTGTCACCGAGGTCGTGGTTCCGTCTAAAAGTTATGAATTTTTTCAGGGCACCAATGCAACACGCATGTGACGCCGTTAAGCTCAGATCAGAAGGCGTGGTTGTTGGCGTACCTCCAAGGAGAAGGGGCCGTCCTTTCAGCGAAGAAATCGAGGAAGCTCTGAGAAAATTTCACGAAAATTTTAGCAGTTTCCTATTGTCTTCAGGGGAAAAAAGATGTTATTCGCGGTCGCCAGAAACGTATTCTTTTTATGAACATGCGAGAGCTGCACGAGGGGTGGAAGAAGAACTCTCAGTTTAAATGCGGGTTCTCTTCGTTCGCCAGCCTGCGTCCTGCACATTGCGTGTTAGCTGGCAGATGTGGCACACACACAGTTTGTATGTGCTTCGAGCATCAAATATCAAGCTTATCAATATCAAGCTTATGCTTCACTCTGCTGGCATCAACGCAACAACTGAAGAAATCCTGACGAAGACCGTGTGCGACCTAGACAACGAAGCATGCATGGTGAACAAGTGTGTCCGTTGCCCTGGCAACACATGCATCGAGCTGGAAATGCGGAACGCCCACTCTCTTAGCGCCAAGAACACAGATAATTTCCATGTGCCACGCCAGTGGTTCAGCGGCGCACACGATGTAAATTTGAAACTATTTATTTATTTATTTATTCATTTATTTATTTATTTATTTATTTACATTACCCTCAAGGCTATAAGGCATTGGAGAGGGGAGTGGTTAGTTACAATACAGTCATGACAAAAGCAGTAAATGGCATTACAAAGGTTACAAGAGTGGCTTCTAAAGATACAATTATAGCTGACGCATAATAAGGCAAGAAAAGAAATGAAAATTGGCCTCAAATTAAACAATGTTAGCTAATGCGCGAGGGAGGGAAAGTACAACAAAGGAATCTATAATTATACAATATTAGCTATAGCATGTTTGAATAAGTCGTGAGCAATAATGGCAGCTGTTGATGAAGGAAGGTGGTTCCATTCTACTGAAGTTCTGGGTATGAAGGACTGAAAAAATGCATTGGATCTTGACGATGGTATTCCTACTTTATTAGCACGATCCAGACGAGACGAGATAAAATAGGGAGGCAAAATAAACTGATGACGTAGGTGTGGCTGATGAAAAATTTTATGGAACAAACAGAGACGTAAAGCTTTCGGTCGGCAAAATAACGTTGGCAGTTGAAGGCTACTTTTCATTAAACATATGCTAGCAGTGCGGTTATAATTGGAGAGAATGAAACGAACAGAATTATTTTGAACCATTTCAAGCTTAGGACGAACTAGTGTTTTGTCATGAGTAATTTAAGTGATGATGGGGCCTTTGAAAAGTTGCGTCGGAGGTATCCTAGCGTGCCACCGGAAGAATTATCCTGCCACCGGAAGATTTCTGTGACCGATTGTTCTTTATGCTAGGTACCTTGAAAACGCACCACCATGTCAGCAACCGGCAGGCGCATACTTACGCGGCATAAAAAAACACCTCAAGAAAGACGAAGGCATTCTGCTTACGGACTTCTCAGAAAACTACACGTTTCTGCTTCAAGATGCCACGCAGTCCTATTGTTGGGTAAACACGCAATGCACACTGCACACATTCGTCGTATATTTCTGCTCAGAGGATAACGTACTTGACGTGTCCGTAAAATCATTTGTTACAATATACGACTGTCTTGGGCACATTGCTGCTGCTGTATCAGCATTTCAGGTCGAACTGTTGGGACTGTTGGCGAAGGATATACCTTCTGTGAGAAAAATTTATTACTTCTCGGAAGGTGCTTAATCCCAATATAAAAATAAAAAAAAAACTTCCTCAAATTATGGTATCACGAAAACGACTTCCATCTCTCTGTTGAGTGGAATTTTTCCGCTAATTCACACGGAAAGAGCGCATGTGATGGCGTCAGTGAGACAGTGGAGCGTCTACCAAGCAGGGCCAGTCCTCGGAGGCCTTACGAAGACCACATTATGACACCACATCAACTGATTGTGTGGGCGGAAAGAGAGAGAGAGAAGGCTCTTTATTGAAAAAGCAGAGAGTTTTGCCGGCGTTTGTGATCACCTACATGCTTCTCTGCTAGGGGTCGGGGATGTAGGGAGAACAGGCCCTAGAGAGAGGTGGGCAGAAAAGAAAAAAAAAAGAGTGAGAAAAAAAAACGAAGAAGCAAACAAAAAAAAACACTGGCGTGGTATGGCGGGCTTGGCGGACTATTTTTTAGATTGTGTTACAGAATTTACAATTTTGAAATGTGGCCAATGTCCTCCAAATATGAAAACAAACTTTTTAGGGCCTGACGCTGCTTCGAGGGGCTAGTCCATGGTCCTAAGATGGTCTTCAAAGTTACCGGCCCTTGATCTGAGCATCACCGGAATTACTGTGCTTTGGGTGCGAGATAGCGCTGTGTAAGATAGAAGAGTCAAACTTGCAGAAAGTTTCCAAAAAAGCGCTGTCTATCAAAGGCACACGATCTTTCTATCACTTTGAGCCGTCATCCCTTTTCACTCTCCAGGCTGGGCTAACTTCGTACACTACTGCAGTGCAGGACAGTGTCTACAAGAGTTGCCGTGAGGAAACTTTGCTTTGCTTTGTTTTTTACTAAAATGAAATATGTCCTAAAGAACAGGATGAATACTGCAACGCTGCGGAAACATGTGAACCAGCCGTTTTTTGTACCAACAGCTCCTTGGGGACATGCAGAGCAGACGCTCTGTGGAACAGCGTAGGGAAATGTTGGTGTTGAAATTCAAAAATTGTTTTCGCTGTTGAAACAATAACTGTTTCAATTAAATTATCTGAAATAAAGTGCGATGATTTGTACTATTGAGTTCCTTGTATTTGATATTTTTATAACGAGCACAACAATGCGGAATTTAGGGTTGAATATGGCACAGAAAGAAATTTTTTCAAATTTGACAAATGTTTTCTCGCACATTTCTCTTTTTTTCAGTGCCAATATATTTTTAACGAATTGTCCACAATGGCAACATTTAGAAAAAAGTTATTTATTGGCCGAGAGAATGTGCTTGTATTTTGCTAAAAAGTGTAAAAATGCGCAATATTTCACATTTTCGGAATGACGTAAGGAGAGTAAAATAAAGTAAAAATCTTAGAAAACGCTGCATAGGGCAGCCCGGGGCCTTAACATTATGCCAATGAAAAGATTATCGCGACTGAATAAGAAGTGCTTTTTTTTTGTTTTTTGCCAGACCTTACTTTGCTTGGAACCCTCGAGATAAAAAAGCGGCTAGAAAAAGAAAAAAAAAATGGACAAAAATACTTTGAGGGAGCATTGCGGACCATGCAGGGATGAGCCACAATTTTTACTGAAGAAATCAGTGATGGTGGATTTTAGGGCCGGGACGTTTGGCACGGTATGACGTTGGTGTGCCGTGGAGGAAGGCCGAGCGATGAACCACGGAGGGGAGGCTATGTGGTCTTTTAGGCGTAACGTCATCGGATGCACCTCTAGGCAGCACTGCGTGAATTGGATGATACAGTGTATCATCCGTTTTATGTATGTGAATTTTATGATGCGTGGAGTGTGTGAATTTTGATGTACCATGACTGCTAATCAACCAGGTATAGATAATTGTAAATTTTATGTCTGTTCTGGTTGCATCTGCTTTCTATGAGGGCTGTGGACCCTGTCAAGCCCTTTCTGAGGCTTTTTGTTCCCGGTCCTGAGCACTTTGTGTTGGAATAAACTGATTTGATTTGATTTGAACCCCGCTGATACATCCCCAGGACTTACTACGACCCGCTTTTTACGACGGATCATCGCGGTCCCGGCAACTCCCGATAGAAACAATGCATTGAAAGCCCCGATGATGTGACGCTCGGTAGCGCGCGGTCGGCTTCATACGATGGACGCGGATAAACCGGCCTTTTCTCCATATTTCAAACCGCTTCACCGCCTCTCCCCGACATTTATTAATTAACCCTCGTTTGACGCTCCTTGATGTGCAAATTTCCACAGGCGGGCCAAACCACTTGCTGAAGAAACGCAAGCAAGCAGGCGGGTACTCGCGAGTGGGAGTTAACCTGCGAAGGCCCCAAGCCGTTAGAGTACGCCGACCCGCAAACCGCGAGACGTCGATGTTAAGGTGGCAGGTGGACCGTGAATTTGAAGCTTCCGTCGAGCCGCTGACGAACGCGAAAACACATACGACGCAACCCCACGGCGATGAACGAAAGCCCGCTTTCGCCGCCCGCTCCATCCAACTTTCTTCCTTTCAACACGCCCCCTGTCCAAAATCACGCTCCTACACAGCAAGGGTGGAGACACGTACCAGTTCGCAACGCCATTTGGGTCACTTGCTGGCCGCCGCTGCAAGTCACTGTAGCAACTGTGGTAAGACCGCGCTATAAATTTGAATCATCTGATCTACTTCGCCTTGCTTGATCTTGTGGGAAAGGAGAACAGTTATGCAGGGCACTTGGACCCAATAGTGACGAATGTCGTTTTTTTCAACTCGCATGGCCTTGGCAGTTTCACATTCGCGTTTTTCCTCTCAATGTATTCCCCGTTTATCCTTAATCGTATGTTTACCGAGTCAAGCATACTAAATACCCCCTCCGGACATGCTGTGAATAGTTTTAGAGAGGTGGTATCTCCCTGTCTTACCTAATTTCGGATAGGAAATTTATCGATTTGTTTGTGGAGGGTTATCCTGCCCGTGCGTTTTTTGTAGGTGTCTTCTAGAAGCCTTATGTAGGTTTCCTCTATTCCCTGGTCTTTTAGTGCATCTAAAATGGTTGCGGTAAGTATGCAATCAAACGCTTTCTTGTAATATATAAACGCCATGAAAACGGGTTTAGTTTACTCTGCGGATTTTCTTATCACTTGATTGACGACATGGATGTGATCAATGCTTGGGCACCGTTTCCTAAACCCAGCCTGTTCTCTGGGTTTTTGCGAAGGCAGGCTGTCACCTCTGCGGCTAACAATACGTTTGGTAAACAGCTTGTAAACAACTGATGGGTCAGTAATTCTTCAGGTCCTTGGCATCTCCCGTCTTATGAATCAGAATAATGTTAGCGTTTTTCAAGGATATAGGCATTTTTTTGTTTCCAAGCATTCCGAATATAGTATAGCAAGCGTTTCCAGTACATATCTGCTCCCTCCGTCGAAGGGCCCATGGTTATGCCGTCGCCACCTGCAGGTTTTCCTATTCCCATGCCTTTGAGAGCCTTTCCAACTTCCTCTTTAGTTACTCGTGGGACACCGCAAATTGAGCTTGTACTCTCCGTAGTTTCCCCTGGTCTAACGCCGCTCGCATACAGCTCGGTTAGAGTCGTTCTGCTGCGTTGATTATCTCGTCAAAGTTGTCCGTAATTTTCCCCTGTGCTTCTCTCAGAGCGTACATTCTTTGCCGATGGCCAACTTTCTCTTAGTTGCTTTCAAGCTTCCCCCTTTATGCAGCGTTGCCTCAATCACTGCCATGTTGTATGCACAAGTGTCGTTTGTTTTACTAGTGTTAATCAGTCTCGACAGCTCGGCTACTTCAATCCCATCCGCTGTACTTGACACTTTCATGGTCTTACGTTTGGCAATTAATCCCTTCGTTTTCATAGCTAGTTTTCCAGTTTTTTCCCCAAATGCTGTCTCTCCCACAGCTGCTGCTGATTCACTGAGTGCCGATGTTACTTTGTCATTTAGCCTGCCTACACTGACCTCGTTCTGCTCGTTCAAAAGGGAGAATTTGTTTTGAAGAGTTATTTTAAACTCCTGCGTCCTGGCTCTGACTGACTCCACACGGGGTTCTTAGTTTTCACGAGTTTCCTTTTTTTCACTTCTGAGATTCAGCCTTAGCTTACATATAACCATCCTGTGATCGCTGCTCCGGATCTTACTTAGCACCTCTACGCCTTGTACAATACCTGTGTTGTCCCCTAAAATTATGTCAATTTAGTTTTTGGTTGTACCATCGGAACTTTTACATGTCCATTTTTTATTCTTTCGTTTGTAGAGGAATGTGATAATCAACTTCAGGTTATTTCTCTCCACGAGTGTTACCAGTGTACCTCCTCGAGTGTTGCCATTGTGTATTCCGAAGTTTCCCACTGACTTTTGTCCCATTTGCTTGGTGGTGGTGGTGGTTGTTGTGTGGGATCAGGCGGGGTTAGCCTGTCTAGATATGCCGGCAATTGCTCCGCCAAAGCTCCTCCTAATTAGCCAATGGTAGTGTCTTTTCACCACAATTTCGCCAGTTCCGTCTCCTGAAGGAAGCTTAGGAGAAGGCGCGACACGTCTCTGCGCAGCATCCAATGTCCCCTTGGAAAGACGATGTAGTCTAGAGTGCTGCGTGGAGCTGCCAGCTTCCGAATTGTTGAGAGCATTGCAGTCCGCTCGACATCATGCTCTGGGCAACACATTACGTAGGGATGTACATCCCCTGTTACTGCACATGACGAACACTGAGGCGATCGCACGAGGCCCACCTTGAATAGCCATGCTGTGGTCTTCGCTGATCCCGTTCGGATGCGGTACAGCAATGTTGCCTTCGATCTTGTAAGTCCCTTTGGGACGCAAGGCTGGTGATAGGGATTTCGCAAGGACTTGAAATGTTCGGCCACTGCTCGCCTGAAGTCGTTCCAGTGATTGAGGGAAACTTTAACAGTCGGTGAAAATTGCAGCGCACTCGTGCATTCCGATCAGCGGGCTCATTGCCCTTGACGCCAACATGGGATGGAATCCACTGAAACCGCACATTAAAACCCTTGCTGCTGAGTTCTTGCGCAAGCCGTAAGGAACGCTGACACTCGTTTTCGTGGGGATCCCACGCTGCAAAAGTTGAAGTTCTGCTTTTGAGCCAGTCAGAAGTACATTTTCCTGCGGCTTATATGACAAGTTTTCTCAAAGCAGCCGCGATGGCAATGCACTCGGATTCGGTGGAGGACACCACATGATCCAGGCGTGCTGCCCAGGAAACCTGGGCACCAGGAATGACATACGCCGCTGCACTAACCCCTCTTTGTGGATCGACTGAGCAACCCGTAAAAATTTGAAGGTGATTGGCATAAGAGATCTCCAAATGTTCAAGAACAAAAAATCTGGCTGCTTCCACTGGTGTGTTTCGCTTGACGCTTACGTGAGGAACATGTAGCTGACACTGAAGGCTCTCGTAAGACCATGTTGGCATTGAGATGGGAAGTTTCCCGGGCCACTGATGGCACAATATTCTCAGAGTGTTTAGAGCAGTGTGCGCATGAGGGGCCGTCCTTGTTCGAAGCTGCCTTATTATTGCTCTTCCAGCACTGGTTTCCTCTAGACGCATTACCTGCGTAAGTAACCTCTGTGACGCCATCAAGCGGAGTGTAGCAGACTGGCTCTCCCGTATGACCTGCTCGTTTGCCGCTCCCTGAGGAACTCCAATTGCTATCCTCAGCCCTCTCCTATGCAAGGCATCGAGGCGCTCATACTGGGATTCTGAAGGGGAGATCAGAGGCAAGTGGTAAAGAATGTGACTCAGAATCAGTGCTGAATGAAACTTAATCATGGCCGCCGGGTGATTCCCCCACTTAGCTCCAGCAATCTTCCTCAAAATATTCACACGGGAAGCAGAGCCGAAACAGTCATGTCGACGGCCCGTCGCCAATGCAGTCTGCAGTCCAGGGTGACACCAAGGAACCGCACGTGAGTGGCTTGACGGATAGACAGGCTGCCCAATGTTAAATTAACACCGGTGGACCGTCGCCGGTTCCCAGGGAAAAGAAAAAAACGGGACGTCTCAGCCGAGAGTGTGAGTCCGACGGAGGACAAATATTTCTGCATGGTGTGAACACTCCGTTGAGCCATCGCTGCAAGTCGCTTATGTTGATATCCGGACAACCAGATGGAAACATCGTCAGCGTACACGGATACTTGAGCTCGTTGTGGAACTTCTTTTAGTGCTGCAGGTAGCCCAGCCATAGCCACATTGAAAAGAATAGGGGACAAAACACTACCCTGGGGAACCGCCCTCAAGACGCTTCGTTTTTGGCTGAGCACACTCCCCAACCGCACTTGCATGTACCGGTCTGTGAGAAAGCCTTACCGACCTTGCGTTAAGGTATCCCATCCCAATGGTGAACTGTGTTGTTGCCTTCTTCATTGCTGCGTTGACGTCCTCACTGAAGCTGTCTGCGGCTACGTCGTCATAGCTGATTGTTGGCGCATAGCCTGTACCTGAATCACTTGTTCAGCTTGATCGCCACAGCCGTGACTCTCTCGCTAATTCTGAAAAGCTCCTGCACGTTTCCTGCTATTTCTCCGTGGATTAAAAATCACACCCAGTTTTCTTTTTTCCCTTGGGGTCCGCTCTTTAATAGAATATACCCACCAGTGAGCACCATGCAGCATTCTCTTGTCCTTCTAACTTCGCTTAACCCTGAATGTTCCAGAACTCCTCTAATAGTACAGCTAAGCTTCCCTCGTTAGAGAGAGTGCATGCGTTGAACGTTGCCAGGGTCAATTTCCAAAGGCGGCCTGTCCGGACCCAGAGATTATTAGCACCCTTTGCTGTATCACTGTTCTGACCGCCGTCTCGGACAGGTGCTCTACAGCTGCTGGGGACTCAGTTGCTTAGTCATTGGAGGTGGTGGCCAACTACTACACAAGGATGGCCAGAACATTTATCTGGTGAGGGAGTGCTGTTGATGTCCCTTCAATTCAAAATGTCTCTTGTAATCGCTGTTATAATCGAAATAAATGTAAATAAAAGACATAATAAAGAAGACGCCGACCATAAGAGAAAATAAAACAATGACGTTTCGGCCCCCCGAACGGGAGCCTTGCTCACACTGAAAGCAGACAAAGAAAGCTACGCGTTTAAGAAGGCTGAAGCAGGTGACCCAAATACCTTGCCTAGGAGGAGGAAGAAGGCGGGGGGGGGGCGGGTTCAGAGTGCTTTTGTTCGTCTGTATCATTATGTATTCAAGATATCTAGAGGCGAAGTCCTTGTCGGTGGCGACAACACGCGCCTTACCTCAGTCTATCTCATGGTTAGACGATTGTGAATGTTCAGCGAGGGCATTACCGGACACTTTTCTTTTTCTACGCCATTACAATGCTATTTTAACCGCCTTTATAAATTTACCGATTCCCCTAAGTATACTATGTCACAGTTCGCGCATTCCACTTCATACACAACACCGGGAAATCGTTATTTTGGTTATTTATCTTTCACTGTCACAAGAGCGTCCTTTAGCTTCCTGGTAGGAACATGGACAACGTGCACGTCATACGTGCGCAGGCTTCGGGCCGAAGTGTCACTCACTCCCGGCACATGCGGTATGCTGCATCTTTTTCAGCATTTTTGCGAGGCTACAGAGGCGCGATCCAACTTGGGTTCCACCGAAGGCACGAAGGAATCCGGCTAACTGCTTGCAGACAGGTCGCGACGTACACGTTCGACGTCAGCCGAGGGGTCAGCAGCCGTGGAACAGATAGTGCGGGAACGATGTAATAATGAAGACATCACCTTGAGTCGCCAGGATGGCTCGTTTTCCACCGGGGGCGAATATTGTACCGTTGAATATGGACGCGATTCAAGTAATTGTCACAGTCGTTCATGCAAGGACAATGGACCTTTTTTCAGTAGCGTATCCCTCTTGCGGCGGCCACCCGAACCACACTTGGGGGATTATAGAAGAACACGTCCCCTTTTCTTCCGCCTGCCCTGCGCAGTTCAGGAAGCCGTCTTAGGTGCCACGAATGGTTTTGGTGGAAGAGAAATTTTCCGATGGCAGCCGTAGTGCCCATCTGTCGGCCGTTTTCAGGGCGCAGAAGACGGAGCACCACTTAGCTGGCTCGCCGTTCACCACAGCTAATCCAATATGGCGTTGTTTTGTTTACATTTTGCCCCCCAAGAATGGCGGGTCGGTCGCTGGGAGCGAGGGCAGCGCATGCGCAGAGCGCTACTGGAAAGAGGTCCATTCCCCGTTGGGGATATTCGGCTTGGTACACGCCCGACGACGAGAAGGAAGCAGCGCTTGGCGCACGGGTCGATCGAGTGTTGCGTCGGACATAGCTTGCTTGGCACGAAGAACCGCGGACTGAAGACCAAACTCTCCACCTCCAGGTTGTCCAGCGAGTCATCGTGGCGCTGGTCAGGACCCCGGCGACCCGGTGAAGGGAAGCGGAGGACCCCTAGCCGGGTTGGCTACATCTGCGGTGACGACTCCGGCACCGACACGTGGCAAGTCATGAAGACCTAGCAATAGGACTTTATTAGCATGCCCCAAAGAAGTTTTTCCAATCCAATCCAATCGGCTTCTCCGCAGGTCTAACTGCTCTTTCGTGGTCCAATAAACCACGTTTCAGTTGAAACCATGGACCTCTTGTGCGCTGCAGGGTGCACCGACTTGAAGTTCAAGTATCGCCCCATGTGCGTGCTTTTTCCAACACAGCAAAAGATAGTTTAGTACCATCCCGTTTGATTAGAACATCCAGGAAGGGCCACTCCCCGTTGTTTTCTTTTTCCAATGTAAACTGAATGCATAATTCAATGCAGTTTAAAGGATGCGCAAACGAGTCCAAATCTTTTTCAGTTACGCAAAAGCAGTGATCAACGCAGCAGAAGAAAATCTTCCGGGCTGGAGTAAATTGGACGAAAGCGCACGCCGTTCTACAGACACCATTGTCAAATTGGCGGCTATTACGAAATTGCAGCCCCCATGGCTGTACCGTGTGAACTGGTTTGTAGAAAACCCGCTGAAGTACATGCTCAATAAAAAGAATAATAAAAGGTCACAAGGTCCGGCACGTCGATGGTCGTTCTTTCCGTGAGGGTGGGGTTATAATTCAGTGCATCTTTGCATATTCGTACAGCCAAATTAATTGGCGCACTGGTAAAGAGGGACACCAGATTGAACGGCACCAGGATTTCACCATCGTCCAGCGAGAGGTCCTTATCTTTTTTTTAAATGGCTTGAATTCTTTACGTGCGTGTGACTCTGTCCGACCAGAGGAGACATCAAACGATACAAGTAGACAGAAAGCCTGCAGAGGGGGGACGGGGTGAAATCCACGATGTTGTCGTAACGGAGTACCGGGCTTGTGAATTTTGCGAACGCCGTAAGGTGCCGGGGCTGATCCGTTGTGGTATAAGAGCTTGTAGTAAAGTGGCTTATCTTGGGCTGGGTGGACCCGAAAGACTTCAGCAAGCAGCATCTGAAAAACACTCTGTAGTGTTGACGTCGAGTCTCCGTCAAGGCAAGTATACGTGTCTCCGTCAGAAAGCAGCGCTTGCACTTTTGTAGCGTAAGGTACACTGGCGGAGTTTGAGCAGTTTCGCGTGGGCCGTGATGGGCCTTTCTGCGCAAGCGCGAGGAGCGTTCGATTGGTTTGGATCGGATCGGATTGGATTAGATGGGCTTGAATTGGCTTGCCTTGGCTTGGCTTAGCTTGGATTGGATTGGATTTGGATTGGATTGGATTAATTGGCTTGCGTTGGATTGAAATCCAATACAATTGGAGTACGGGTGTGTAGAGAATTGAGTCGCCCCATTCTCCAGTCTGCGCATTCCAGAGGAGTGACGTCATAGCCGCGGCAGACGCACTGCTTCCGGCGAGTTCCTAGCTGCGCGCCTCCGTTGCGCAGTAGCCAAGTCTGACGCTGCGCCGGAGCCGCTTGATAGCCGTTTCGCGTGGCTGCTGGAGAGCCGTGCTGCGGGAGGAGCCACCCGCGAGGAGCAGTGACTGGACTGGACTGGACTGGACTGGATTGGACCGGACCTTACCGGACCGTGACAGGACCGACCGGACCGGACCGGACCGGACCGGACCGGACCGGACCGGACTGGACTGGACTGGACTGGACTGGACTGTATTGAATTGGATGGGATTGGATTGGTTTGGAAATCGTTTTAGGAACAGTTAGCACGATAACCAGCTAATCCTAGACAACCAGGAAACCTAAGGAGAACCAACTGAACCTTAGCTCACGCTACGTATATCCTGGCATAGCCGTGCTAAGCCACTGCTAATTTTTTCGTCGTAGTCGCTTCTGTTTATAATGACAGTCGCGTTGCATTTATCTGCAGGTAGCAAAGTGATGTTCGTATTGTCGCGGAGGCTCTTTATGGCTCTGCGTTGATCTGACGTAAGCGGAGATTCCCGAGCACGGGGGCGTAGTTTGAAAAGAACACCTATTGCCCGGGTGCGGGCTTCGTCATGGCGGGTGGGTTCCACACGGCTGACAGCCCTTTGCACAGCACAAAACACTTTCTTAACATTTGATGTGGGGCCAACATTAAAGTTTAGGCCCATGGGCAAGACGTCCAGTTCCGCACGGTTCAGGCTGCCACTGGAAGGATTATGGACCGTGGCATTCGCACTTCCATGGCGAGTGTTGCTATTCTGACGAGCCATCATTGATTCCAACTTGTTTGTTCGTGAGAACTCGCTTTGACGCGACTGCACACTTGCCTTGTAGTTGGCGTGTAGCTGCATGCTTGGGAAGACTACGTCACATTGATGGTCCAGGCGGCGACGTGCAAAGAAGGCTTCATTCTTAAAGGACCTAATCTTCTCTCAGCAGTCAAGGACCCTTGCTGGTAGAAGGAAACGTTCCGCTTTTTCGACAGCACGAAATCCAGCCTTTGTGGGAACCAGCCTACGCAGGTTGGTAGGTTATAGGTTATAGTTTATAGGTTTCTTTCCTTCGTGTCCTTTCCCTCACCCGTCGTAGGCATGTTACTATATCGGTAACACACCAACCCAGACCCAAACCGCTCGATTACAGAGCACAGTTGTCAGGGTGCATTGAACAGTCCTCCACGTTCAAATCTCCCACCAACACAATGGGCATATCATCGGCAGTGACTTGAAGCGCAGCTGTGCGTGTACGCCCCACCTCCTTGCACCGCCCACTCATGCACGCATAGACTGGCAACCGGTGACGGGCGCATACTTAGGCGTAAGATACACCGGCGAGCATGTCGCTCGGAAAGCCTTTCAAGCTGAAGTAGGATTATGGGCTGACGTCGGCGTTCTGGGCAACCGGCTTTTCAACCGGGAGGTATTTGTGCCTACTATGCGAGGTGTAACTTGAGGCGGCAACAGCGGCGGCGGCTTTCGGTCGCTTTTACGCCCATTCCCGCTTCTGTGTAATTCTGCGAAATCATGTGACAATGGCGCCGTTATCAGCCCATTGCCGATTGCGCTACTTGTGAAACAGGCATGGCTGCTGCCGAGGGGAATAACAGTTGCGATAGGGGGCGAGCGGTTGCGAGGAGGAGCCCCGGAGCGGCGCAGAGTAAAGCGGCTTCACCGGAATGAAAACGGGGGGGGGGGGAAAGGGGGTTGTTAGCCATATACTCATTCGCAGTAAAAAAGCGCAAAGGACGTGGACACGGAAACACAAGTAGACTGGACGAGCACTCACCACCAACTGGTTTGTTTCGAAACACCTCTTAGCTCATAAATGCCGGTACATCACAGGCGCGCCGGCTCACACACCGCCTGAAAATCAAGCCACATGCTCTGCTACTGATTACGGCGCAACAGGCGAACCTCACTTTCCCGCAAACACATCGAAGAGTGACTGACACAATTTTTGCACCCCTTTTTAGAGCGAAGACTTGCTACTTTCGTCCACCGGTTTCGCCGCGGGTACACAAGTTCACCTTTTGACAGCAGACACAACCCCTGTGACACACAACTGTCGCAGGGGTTTCGGCGCCGCGCAAAAGGCCCCATTTTCAGTCGTTCTGCTCAACTAGCTGCGGTGGCCACTGCGGATGCGGGCGCTTAGCTGATGGGCAGCCGACCAACCCCGCCGCCTCCCACGCATGCTCTGCTGGGTCGTCTCGGGCTACGTGATTCGTCTCGCGCCCGGTGAAGAGGAACGGTGCGCTCGACTTAAATGAAAACGAGCCGGGCTCCTTCTGTGAGCGTTGCACGGGACCCAAGGGCTTGGAGCCGTGATCGGCAACACAGCTGCAACAAAGGTTAACCAAGTGAAACCAAGACTCAACCAGACCAAGCCAAGCTTTTGTTTTGCATATCCAAGGTTAGCTGAGCTCGGTGACAGCCATTGTTTTTATGTTATACGCCTCCAAAAGTTCGCCTGCCGTGATATCTCTGCGGCGCTCCAGCAGCTTCAAATCAGAAAATAAAGGCGCACACCTATACTGCGTAATGTGCGGCAAGGTACGCACGTCGGCCACTTGTGAGCGATAGCTCATGCTCACGACCCTGGGCCTTGACACACCGGCCGGTTTATCCAATATAGGACTTGCCGCAATCGAGTGGCAACTTTGAAGCAACAGATACCGCACAATCTACATAGCTTCTGGTGCGCTTTTCGCAAGCCGCACTCTTTTATGCATCTCCAGGAATGCATGCATACAACTTTCGTGACGCTGAAAAAACAACAGGAACCTTGGGCCCGCTCACCACCTTCTTAAGGTTATGTGCCACCTTGTGGATGTACAGTATCACTTCGGGCCTTGTGACGCTTTTTAGGACGCAGCCCTTTGGCGCCCGTTCGTGGGCGGGGGGGCTTTACTGTCGTTCGATGGCAAGTCCGAAGCGTGAAAGAAAGCAGGTAAAGATGTGTCGAGAAATTGGGATGGGAGAGCGGTTCGCCGTGGCGGCGCGAGACGTTTCTCTGAATATGTGGGGAGATGGGTGGGCAGTATGCTGTGCCCGCACGAGACGCTCGACTGCGAGACGCTTAGAAAAAACGTGAGGGGGCGTGCGCGTGACGATGATGTGTGTTCGTTTAAGACGCAGTTCGCGGTCCATTCTTGAGAGAGAGAAAAGAGACTCGGTCCGGCCACGCAGGGCTCGGCCTCGTCCCCCTGTCTATCAGTCTAGGTTATTCAGTCCTAAGACTTCGGGCTTAGACCCCGAGGCTTTGTGCCCGGCCGTCGCTCGGACTACTCGAGGTCCCCGGTCGGTCCGATCGGCTCCCGTTGTCGGGAGGGACCGGAAGACGCGGGGCTTTTTTTCGCCTTTGCTTGGCCAGGGCCGCCTCGAGTCGCTGGATGGCCCGTCATTGATGTTGGAGCTCGGTAGAGTTCACACACACGCGCACTTCGGGCGGATACGTGTCCGTCGGGCACGGCACTAAAGTCCCCCCATCGCGCACAGCACTTTCACACCCCCACATCAGGTGTCTCAGAGTCGCGGGTTCTCGCTCACACGCACTGCACAGGTCGCTTTCGTAATAGCCAGGACACATATGTCGCGCGAGAGCCGGCGTCAGAACGGTCTCCGCTTGCAGTTGTCGGAACCTCGTCGCCTCCGCCCGAGACAGTTCCCGGTGCGGCGGCGGGTAGGTCCTCCGTTGTTCTCGATGCCAGCGAAGCACTCCGCCGTAGCCGGACAAGGGCTCCACTTCATCTTCTTCGTCGGTCGTTTCGTCGCCGTCTTCGAGGTGTGGCGGACGGACGCCCGCGGCCCGGCACGTGGCGAGATCACGAGCCGCAGCGTCCGCCTCCTCGTTGCGATTGCTGGTGTCGGGTGCCAGGTCTCGGCCCGCGTGGGCCGGGAACCACTTGATCACGACGTTCTTCTTGGCTTGCTGCTCGAGCGCCCTCGAAGCCCCTTGGGACTCCGCGAGCTTCGCAGTGCCGTTCCAGACCACTCCGCGTGCGAAGTTGCGGACGGCCGATTTGGAGTCGCTCAGCACCGTGCGCGTGCCCGGTAGGTCCATGGCCAGGGCGATCGCCATCTCCTCCGCCTGGCCCGCCGTCTGGGCGCGCACGCTGCTCGCCGTTAGTAGTTCTCCCGTGGATGCCCGAACAGCCACTGTCACGAACGTGCCCGGTCTGCTTCTGCACCTGGCCGCGTCTACGTAGACCGCGCTGTCGTCCTCTCGGTGTTGTTTGGCCAGCGCGAGCGCTCGCGCCGCCCTTCTTCCGCCGTCCCGCTCCGGGTCCATGTTCTTGGGGAGCGGGTAGACCACCAGTCGTCTGACGATGTCGTCCCGGAGGGGAACGAGTTCGTCCGTCGTCGAGCCGTTTCCGGCCCCTTGTCGTATCGTTGCACCGGTCCCCGCTCCCGAGTCTGGGGGCAGTAGGCCGGCTCTCGCCAGGATGCGCCGGCCCACCGGGGTGCAGCCGAGTCGCGCCAGCTGCGACGTTCGTTGTGCCTCGCTTATCTCCGTGAGGGTGTTGTGCACCCCCAGAGACAGCAAGGCCGTCGTCTTCGTACCGTGCAGGAGCCCGAGGGCCCCCGCGTAGGCTTTGCGTATGGCGGCGTCGATGCGCTGCTTCTCCGCTTCGGTCCAACGATGAAAGGCCCCCGCGTACGCCGCGTGGCTGACCACGAAGGCCTGCAGCAAGCGTAGCAGGCTCGCCTCCTTCATGCCTCGCGAGCGGGAGGACACCCGCTTCACCAGGCGCGTGGCGATGCCCATCTTCGTGACGATGTGTTTGACCGCCGTACCGTTGGTCTGGGTCGCGTCCACGAACATCCCCAGGACCCTGAGGCCAGGAACGCGCGGGATCGGCGCCCCCTCGCTGGTACGGACCACGATGTTGCGTTCCGCCTCCGCGGCGGCTTTCTTCCTGCACCGGCCGGGCGGGGGCAGGATCAGGAGCTGCGATTTCTGCGGCGAACACCGGAGGCCCGTATCCTCGAGCGCGGACTCCACGGCGTCCACCCCGGCTTGCAGACCGGCCTCGACGTCTCCGTCGCTGCCGCCCGTCGCCCAGATGGTGATGTCGTCCGCGTAAATGCGGTATTTGATGGTCGGTCCGAGCTGTTCCAGTCTTCGCGCCACCTCGATCATGACGATGTTAAAGAGGAGTGGCGAGATCACCGAGCCTTGTGGGGTGCCCACGCTGCCCAGCTCCCGCTCCTCCAACTTGACTCCGCCGACTTCCAGCCTCGCCGTGCGTCGGGACAGGAAGGACCTGCTGTACTCGTACGATCTTCGTCCGAGGCCGAGGCGCGACACCTGGGCCAGGATGGCAGAATGACGCACTTTGTCGAATGCGCTCTGCAGGTCCAGGCCCAGGATCGCGCGGTTGTCTTTCTTCGGAACTCCACCCGGGGGGTCCAAGATCGCTCTCTGCAGTAACAGCATCGCGTCCTCCATGGGTGCCGAGCTTCGCGCGGAAGCCCAGCATGGCGTCCGGGTATAGCCCTTCTTGCTCCAGGAAACCCTGCCATCTGGTGTTGAGGACATGTTCCAGCACCTTGCCCACGCAGGACGTGAGCGAGATGGGACGCAGCCTTTGGATGCCCGGTGGCTTGTTGGGTTTTGGCAGCAGGATGGTCTTTGCCGTCTTCCATTGCTTCGGTAGGTTTCCGCTTCGCCAGCACTCGTTATAATACCGGGTCAGCGACGAGATGGCCGCGTCGTTACGCAGCGCCTTCTTGGTCGCCCTGTCGGGGCCAGCGGCCGATCGACAGTTCAGGGACTGCGTGGCCTGCCTGACTTCCCACTCCTCGATGTCTCGGTCGAGGGCGAGGTTCGGCGGGCCAGCGTAGTCCGGATGGTCTTCGTGCGGTGTTGAGGGTAGGTAGCGATCGTTGAGACGCTTGTGCATTTCGTCCTCTCCCAGCTGTCTGGCAGTTGTGTGAACTATCTGCGCCATGCGGCTGCGTTGAAATTCCTTGCTCTTGGTTTCGTCCATTAGTTGACGCATCAGCTTCCACGTGCCGCCGCGGTGTAGCTGTCCGTCTGCTTCGCTGCACAGCGCGAACCACTGCTGCGCGCACAGTTGACGGCTGTACTTCTCGATCTCGCGACCGAGAGCCGCCACCCGCTTGCGCAGCGTGCGGTTGCGGCGCTGTTTCTTCCAGCGGCGTTGTAGCGATCTTCTGGCCTCTAAGAGATGGGCCAGTCGAGGATCCATTCGTTCCATGTCTTTGGGCGCTTCGATCTCTTCCGTAGCGGCCTCCGTTGCGGCCACCATGTCGGCGGTCCACCTCTTGATGTCGCCGACTTCTCCCAAATCCGCGTTTCTGAATTTGTTCCAGTCGGTCAGCCGATGTTTCACGTTTGTGCCGTAGCCGCCTCCTTCTTCTCGGGAGTGAGCCAGCGGTATCGTTACTTCGATGATGTAGTGATCGCTGCCAAGATTGTAGCCCGTATTCCGCCATCGCGCCGTCCCGCCGTCGGGCAGGAGTGCAAAGGCGAGATCCGGGTTGGTGTCTCTGGCAGTCGATGTCCCGATGCGTGATGGGTGCGCCGAGTTTGTCAGCAACGTGAAGTTCGCATCACTCGCGTCGTCCAGGAGCCTTCTCCCCTCGGCCGTCGTGAGCGTGTAACCCAGCTCCATGTGTTGCGCGTTGAAGTCGCCGCAGATATGACTGCCGCGTCTCCATCTCCCCTTGCGTCCCTGCTTGCTTGGTGGGTCGCGTCCCTGACTTTATGCAGCAGCGTCTTGAATTTCTGCTTCCTGTGTTGTGGATTGCTGTAGACGTTTGCGACAAGGATGGTCGTGGACGTCTTCTGCTTGTTCTTGCCGTTCTTGCCTCGACCTCTGCTTCTCCGGCCGGTAATGGCCAGCTCGGTGACGCAGAGCTCGATCGCCGTGTCCCGGGTTCCCAGGAATCTGTCGTGCTTTACACACGCCATGCCTTTGCGGACGAAGGTGCACACGCCTTGCGCCGCTCCCTTCCCGCAGGTGCGGGTGCTCGGCGGGCTGGCGTGTGCACGATAGCCGGGCAGAGTCATCGTCTTGGATTCCTCCACGTGCGTCTCTTGCACCGCTATCACGTCAGGTAGTTCCTTCTGATCCAGCGAGCGTAGGTGTTGTAGCACCGCTTTCCGGCACCGAAAGCCGTTGGCGTTCAGTGCCAGATGCGTAGCATTCCTTCTTCGAGTCTTTGTCCCCCCATTATGGCGATGATGGTGGTGTGGCGGTTACGTTGCAGTAACGTTGCATGACTGCCTCGATGAGTGTCTGCAACCTCTCGGGATTTAGTTGTTGTTCAATCTGCTGTTGCATCTGTTGTTGCTGCTGTTGTATTTGTTGTTGGAACTGCTGCATTTGCTGCTGCATCTGCTGTTGCTGTTGTTGCATGGTATGGGTGATCTTGTTCAATAGTCTTTGCTCTAGGCTCTCGAAATTCTTGCCCCAATGGCTCGTGATGTTGTTCAGCTGTCGGATACGGTTGTTCAAAGCCTGCATAGCCGAGGGGCTGTTTCGTGGCCGTGATTTCAGTGTTCTTGGCCATTGTCGCCGACAATCTGGGCGTTTCGGCAATGGCGTTCTCCTCCTCTTCTGCGTCGCTACCGCTGTCGCTAGCGCTTAGCACCTCTTCATCTGCGTGTTCTTCTGCCATCTTCTCAACCGCGACTTTCTCTTCGCTACACTTGGGTGGCGTGGTCGTAGCGGTGAATAGGAAGGCCCTGGGTATAGTTGTTAACGTCGCCGCGTCGGTTGGGGTCCGTTTCGGAGTCCCCATTACGCCGGTTGCGTGTTGTTGCGTTGACGTAGCGGTCGTAGAGCCCGATGCCTTGCCGGACTTGAGCTGCGCTATGGTATTGCGTTGTTGAGCAATCGTCAGTTGCATCTCCCTTATGGCTTTCTTTAGTTCCTCTACCTCCATTTTACAGTCTTTTCCGCAGCCGCTGCCTTTGATGCCGCCGCCGCCGCCGCTCGAGTTGCACTTCCGGCGCGGTGTCGAGTCGGAGCGGCTGGCGCCTCTCCTCCTCGATGCGGATCTCTCTCTCTGCGTCTTTCCCGCCTTTTCCGTCGCGGCCGCAGCGCCGCCAGGGTTTTCCTTCGCCTCTCCCTGTGGTTGCCGCCGCCGCGACGTGGGGCGCTGTCGTTGCGTCGCCGACGCTCCTCCTGTAGTGACGTCGGCCCACGTGGGGCCTCCTGCGCATGATGTCGCTTTTCGCCAATCCCGCGCCGCCGCGTTGCTCCCGTCCCCGCGGCGCGTCTCCAGTTCCGGGAACTCGTCCCTTCTGGAGAGTCTGACCTTTAGGGTCGGTTGCAAGGGCGCGGGCGCCATTTTGCTCGTCGCTCGTTCGCCGTCCATTTGCCGAGCCCACTGCCGTTTCTTGATTTGAATCGGCGTCTTGAATTTGTTCTTGCAACTGCCCGCACCGGTTACGTGCGAGCTGCCGCAAAGCCTACACTTCGGCCGGCAGTATTCTGCGTGGTCTTCACCCGGATTCTTCCTGCCGCAGGCGAAACACACCCGGGCACTGGGCGTAGGACACACGTCCTTCCTATGTCCCACTTGTCCGCAAATCTTGCACACTTCTCTGTGCTGGCGGTACAGGGTACACTTAGTTATGAAGCCGCCGTATTTGATGTAATGCGGCACCTTCTGTCCCTCAAACAATATCACCACCGAGGTAGAGCTGCCTAAGCGGTGCGCGGCCATTGCCGTCGGGTTGTGGATGTTGACTATTCGGCGTCGGATGTCTTCGTCCGACTCCTCGTGGCCTACTCCGCTTATAACTCCGCGGGACGTATTTTCGGGGGTGGCCCAGTACGCGTAGGACTCGTACGTCTCTTCCCCCATCGTGATCGCTCGGATCATTCCGTATTTTCCGGCGCTCTTTTCGCAAGGCGTGCTGACGACGACAATGTTCTGAGCGGCGTTCGGCGATACCGAATCTAGCTCCGCTTCCTCTTCGCCCACGTTAGCCGCGGCGAAAATGGCTCCCCGCAACGCGGACATTGGGGTTCTGGCTATCACTAGCCCGCCACGTGGCCTGATCACCACGCGGATCTCGTCCTGATTCGCAAAGCTCGGCATGCGTGCCGTCTTCGCCATGTTGGCGTTGACTTTGGCGGCAAACTGTGCTCTAGCTGCTCGCTGCCCTCCGTTAGCACCTGGCTTGCTCTTAGCGTTCGTAGCCGAGTTAGAAGCGCTCGGCTTACCTGATTGCGGGGAGCCCTGCTGCGGTGGGGTTACCGAGGCACTTTGCTTCTTCTTCGCGCGTCGAGAGACTACTTGAATCCAACCGGCGCACAAACTCGTTCGGTCTTCTTCGTCGTCCTCCTCGTCGGCGAGCGGCACGGCAGCGGCGTCGACTAAATCGTCGTCGTCGATGTCGGCGGCACCTTCGATGGCGGCGCGGCGAGAAGCCGAGGCGGCAATGGCGACCGTCTTCCTCGCTGAGTCGTCGGCTTCGTCGCGACTGGTCTGGTTGCGGTGCCTCTTGCGAGTCGGGTCCGTCATAGCAGCAGTAGTGTCCATCTCTTGGAATTCTTCTCTCTCGCTCTCCATAGCGCCGCGAAAATCCGCGGAGCTCGCCGGGGCGACGCTCAAGGCCACCCCGGTAGCGCGGCGACCGTACACGTGGCCGCCGTGGCCTAAGGCGACGTTAGGCTTAACCAGGCGGGCTTCGCCTCGCGGGCAAAAACACTCGTAATTCCTCCAAAAGTGGGCGAAATGTCCCAAATTTGGTATCTACGTGCTCCGGAGATCAAATGGAACACTCACGCATTAATTTGGGCCGGGTGGGATGAGTTGGTCCGCCGCAAATCAGCATTATCCACGGAGCCGATGTGAAGCACGTTCGAACGCTCCGGCGACCGCAGAGCCCCCCCCCCCTCCATTCTTGAGATGCACTTCGCGCCACCGCCGCAGAGGCTTACCATAGCAGCCGTTCGGAGTACCCACGAGTGAGTGCTGCCTCAGCGCACTGCAGCCACCGGTGCTGAATTGCGAGTGAGGCAACCGGTCGTGTGCATCTGCAGCGGCTGTTGTGGAACGTGCACATGCGCGCTCAGCCAGTTCTTACCGAGCAATGCGCGACGCAACTAGTGGAACTGCGTCATCTGCCGCTGCTGCTAAACGAGCTGCCAGACCGGAGGCTCCGCACCACCGACGCCAGAACCCCGAGTGAGTGCTGAACAACGAGCGAGGCAACCGGATTCACAATCCGAGTTGGAGCCAGCCTCCTTCCTTACCACGGGGCCCGACCAGCCACAGGCCGCCTAATTACGTATCATGACATACTCACGCATTACCGCCTCGCATGCCGAAATTACCCCCCCCCCGCGCATCCCCAGCTCAAGGGCGCACCAAGCAAGGGCCACCTGGCGGCTTCTGGAAGGTAACTCCTTTCCCTGAAGGGCGGTGCTCCATCACATCCACCCCTCCCTATGGGCCTCACCTCGTTGCCCCGCATGTGGCCAGGGCGTCGCACTTCCCCACTCTATGTGGGCCTGTCCTTCCAATCCCTTCCCTGTCATCACACGTGACAAGCAATGGGAAAGTGCGCTGGGTAGCTCCGACCCTGGCGTTGGTGGAACGAACTGCCATCGTCGCCGCCGCCCTTCATCCGGTGGCCACCACGCTTCCCTAGCCACAGTCTCCGCAATAAAAGTTTCTCTCTCTCTCGTCAGCCACCGCAGCTAGAAGTTTTCTGTAACCATACAAATATGTCTGTGTGAAATTCTTTGCCTCTGCATATTTTGCACAGTCAAAACACCTAACACAAATGCGCCCAAATATCGCATTAGTGAGTATCGTAATTGCCAGCCATTTTTTTAAACAGCAGAGCTGTTTAGGCCGACACAATTCCGTCTGGCCGAGACAGAAAACTCCGAGTGATTGGGTGCAAGTACCCTGCGACGACCACCCGGCGTCCTTGGTGGCAGGTGCTGGGCACAACCATTGCGCAGTGGCTTTACCAAAAAGAGAAAAATACTGGGTGCTCGTGAGCGCGTGAACCGCATCGCCCAGGCTGCGTGGGCTTAGGCCACAAGAGGTGAGCGTCTCCCGCCTCCTTCGTCGTCACGGTGCACCCACCGGCGCGCCACGTGTCCGCCCCGTCGATTACGACGACCACGAATCTGTCAAGCCACACCTCAACGATCCACGCGTGGATGCGGCCACGTAACGAGCTGAAGAAAAAGTGGAAGTGTACCGGGGCGAGGACGTGCTGCAAGAGGATTTGCCCTACGTGGCTGTTCCATCGGAAGACGACGATGAAAGGGATGACGACGATTGCTACTTAATAAAACACTATACATAATTTAGTGGTCATTGTTTTACAGTGCCTTCTAAAACGGCTCAGCACTGCTTGTGTGTGGCTGCTCCCTCTCTCCTGGGATCCGCTGTCAGTGTGGGGAGAAGCTAGGTCGACCCCTAACTCATCTGTTTCTCCAGCCTTGCACGACTAGTGCAAGTTGCGCCAATGTTTTTGCCTTTCTTTCTTCACTTCACTTTCTGCAGCAGGGACTCCGCAGACGCCACCAAAATGGTATCCAGATAACCTGATAATCGCAACTTTTTTGCCTCTTCATAAAAATTGGTGAGGGCCGCATGGTCGCAAGACTTCTGGAGGGCAGATTCTAAACATTGCGGGGCAGTTGCCCGCTTTAGTCCTTGTATGTGCCGAATAGAAATGCAGCAACGTTTTTGCGGGAGCGGGGGTTACAAGCCCAGCGTATATGAGAGTGCAGCAAAGAAGGTTTAAGATCCACCCGCCGTGGTGGCTCAGTGGCTAAGGCGTTGTGCTGCTGAGCACGAGCACGCGGGTTCAATTCCCGGCCACAGCTGCCGCATATCTGATGGAGGCGAAAAGCAAAAATGCCCGTGTGCTCGAGATTCCGGCGCCCGTTAAAGATCATCAGGTGGTCAAAATTAATCCGGAGCCCTCCACTACGGCGTGCGTCATGGCCTTCGTTGCGCACGCGCATTAAATTATGCAATCAATCAAAGATTAAGATCCAGAAACTGCAAGTACCCTTCGCTAGGAAGCTTGTGTGTAAACGACAAGCCTTGTCCCGCTTCATTAAAAGTGTCTAACACTCTTGGCAAAACCCCTAAAACACATAACATTTCCAGCTTTCTCCCTCAAAATCCCGACCTCTCAGGAACTTAGCAACACGACTTCAGGAAAGTGATATTTGGCATAAAGCAAGAAGTCAACGTGAAGATGAAAACACTAAGAGAGGTTTCCAGGTTTCTGAATATATTGTGTGTCATTCACTGTCAAATATTACTCCCCATGCATTTCTGTGGGATAGTTTCCATGGCTCAGGAACCTAGTCGCGTAATTTGCGAGGCTTAAAACTGTGCACAAAGCACGTTTTCACCCCCAATATTAGCGGCGCAAAAAACTTTACATTTTGCTAAATCACCACAGAGTAATCACTGTTGAAAGGACTGGCACGTGCGGGAGAGCTGCACATAAAATTGTCGTTAAGAACACATAAAAATCATCTACATATCTCAACAGCTTAAGCACTTTGTTGTCTTTAAAAGCACTATCCAGACGTGTGTCTACAGCCGACGCAAAATATTTCCAAGTAGCGGCGCCACACAAGACCCAATGCAGGTACCACGCTTTGAACATATAGCATGCTGTCAAATGACACCACGGTATCACCTAAGTAAACCTCAGAGGGGCATGAAGTCGTCAAGACATATTCCAACGCTATTTTGAAATGTTAGGGTCTCCGTTCTCTTCAATGCACTTTCTTACGGAAACAAACAATTCATTCTTCGGGATGGAATAAGAAAAAGTCTTCCACATCCACCAAAAATAGATGCACTGTGGAACCAATGTAACGCAACAAATCAATCAAATAAAGCCAATTTCCTGTTACAAAGGGGTCTTGATGGTCAAACCTCCTAAATGCTTCAGCAAGCACTGACTAACGTGCAGTTTCAAGGATCCCTTCTCGATCACAATAGACCAAAAGGGTACCCCATCTTTGTGGGATTTCAGAGTAAAAATCTTTTTTCAGTAGAAATTATTGTTTTCTTAAAAATATCGTGTCGATATTTTTTATCGCGAAAACCCATAAAGATGGGCATTGTTTAGGTCCATTGTGAGCGACACAGGATCCTGGGGGCTGCACGTTGGCGCGTACGTGCTGAAACATTTAGGTGGTCTGACCATCGAACACCCCTTTGTCACAAGAAATTGCCTTGATGTGACTGATTTTTTAACTGGCAATGATTCCATGGGGTATGTAGTGTGGGCACGCATTGTTGGAGATGCAAAAAAGAGTGCGGCTTGCGGAAAGAAGCACACTAGGCGCTATGTGGACTGTGCAGTGTCTATTGTTAAACAGTTGCCGCTTGATAACGGTAAGTTGATTGACTATGAGGTTTAACGCGCCGTAGTGGAGGGCTCCGGATTAATTTTGACAACCTGGGGATCTTAAACGTGCGCCAAAATCATGAACACACGCGCGTTTTTGCTTTCCTCCTCCATCAGGAAAGCGACCTCCGCGGCGGGGAATCCAACCCCCGTCCTTGTGTTCAGCAGCGCAACGCCTTAGCCACTAAGCCACCGCGGCAGGGTGGTCGCGGTAAGTACTATATTGGACAAACTGGCTTGTGTTTCAACGACCAGGCCTGTGAGCATAAGCTGTCGCTTATAAGTAATCGATGGGCGCACCTTCCTGAGCATTGCGCAGTGTGTGGCCCTCTATTTTCACAGTTTCGCAGTAAAGATACCGCAGCAGAGACACCGTGGCATGCCGAACTTTTAGAGGCGTGTCACATAAAAAAAGAGGGCCACAGACTGTGTCCGTCGTGGATGTGTTTGCGAGAGAGTGAGTTTCGCCTGTTGCGCCGTAATCAGTAGCAGTGCATGTGACTGGCTTTTCAGGTGGTGTGTTCGCAGGCGTGCCTGTGATGTACCGGCATTTATAAGCTAGGACGTGTTTCGAAATAAACTAGTTTTTTAATAATAGTAACCTGTGTTTATTCAAGGAGTACATACAGAAGCAAAAAATGGGGTTGCCAAAGCCTACAGGTGGGCTTGGGCGGCGTCGCCCGGCAAGAACGGCCTTCGCTTCTGTAAAAAACACTCATTGACAGTGGTAACTGAATAGGAAGGTAAAAAAAATACAAGCAATCAAAAAAAGAGAAAAAGGAAAAAGCGAAAAAAGGGAAGACGAAAAATTAAAGGGAGGAAAGAAAAAAAGGAAAGCAAACAACAAACAACAAACAGAAGAGACGAAGAGAAATAGACAAACAAGATACAATAAATCAACATGGGTTGCAGCTACATGGGTGGCATTTTTCTTATCACAAGAAAACAATTAGAGAACAAAGAAATAGCTACCAATCACCTCACACACACACATACTTCAGCATGTTTTTTTTCGCGTTGTTTTTCCGCGTTGTTGAAGAGAACAATTCCTCAGGCAATTCGTTGAAGATAAGGCCGCGCAGTCATTCCATAATGGGTACGGGCCCTTGGCGTCATATATCGAGGTATGTCCCGCAGAGGTATAGGTTTAACAATGGGAGTTCGGTAATCCGTACACCAGAAATATTTTGCACAACGATTTGCTTAAACAATGTATCGAATGACGGTAAACCACTTGCCTTAAAGGGGCCCTGAAAGGCATTTTGAGCACACTAAATGAACTAGCGCAATCGCTAGATTGGGTCGCCAACGTCACCTGTGCCAAGTATTACTCTTTTACGCGCAGCGGAAAGCTCACACTTTTGTTGCAAAGTTTGTCTCTTTTTTCTCACCCTTTCCTTCGTATTTTTGGACGCCGCCATCTTCACATGTCTACATCATCGATTCCCAGATGTTCGTCATGAGCTAGACATCCTGCTATTGGGCGGCTTTTTCACGCACTTCCGGCAAAGAGATGAGTCGTCTGCTCAGCGTCGGCTCGCCGGCTGATCTGCCAGCGGAGTGCCGGAGTGCTTTGACATTTTACGGCAAACGAAACAAGTGTAAACAAACGCTTAACCGTTTGTATTGAATGCAACACGGCCATAACACGACGTGGATTTTATCTTACGTGAGTACGTACCATAAAGAAAGTCCCGTGGCACTTCTTTGGTGCAATCGCAGAGAACGCCCTGAGCCGAATGCCCGGGTTTGACGCGTACATTTTATTCAACTTCAAAACAATCCAGAGATGCGTTTCGAACGAACGCAACGTCACAACATGCGTTGCAAGTCTGAACCGCGATTTACAGACGATGAGTTGCCTCCTCCTGCCCGTCGTAAATACGGCACTCACCTCACACCCGGTTTGCGGGGACGAGCAGCAAGTCACAACTCTGGCGCGCAAGCGAGAAGGCTTTTAGCCAGGCACACTGCACATACCAAATGCGAGGTTGAGTGGTACGTCGTTCGAGAAAGATAATCCAGACCATGGGAAGCACTATCCACCCGCAGAAGTACAATGTCGCATTTCATCGCGAAACGAACGCGTCCACAACACACAGGAGGCGATGCACACACACACACACACAGCTTCGGTCGTTGCATTGGCTTAGCTGCAAGCTTCGTTCGGACAATCAGCGATGCTACGACGATACAGAGCTGCGTGAGGACGACGTGCTAACCACTTCACGTATTTAAAAACACAGGGGCAAAGAACTAGGTTCATCGGAAGCAAAAAATCTTTCCTCCATTATAGTGCCTGAAATATACTGGCTAGTGTGCCGAGGGCGGGCTCCAGGCGGGCGCCGGGAGCGATGTACGCGGCCGTCTGCCGCTTGGGGCGCTGCCGTGCGGGAGTGTGCGCGTTCATCCGGCCCGAGCAGATCGCGCGGTTACCTCCGAGCTGCGTAGCAGACGGCAGCGGCAGAACTTTCCATTCCCGCTCGCGACGAAAGCGAGCGAAAGCGATGGGAATACTGTCGCGCAACCAAAATTTGTCCCGACCATTCGACAAAAACGATCGTCGCGCGACAAAGCGACGGAATTCCTGCCGCAGTGCGAACGGGCCTTTATGCGCAATCTCCGCCCCACATAAAACAAGCTCTTGCTTGTCGCCTGAGCATACGGTTGATATCTGACTACGTTACACTGTGCTTGCCAGTGTATTTAAACGATGTCACTAGGTTTGAAACGTACGCGCTCGGCGTGCAGCTTTGTAAACGCAAGCGGTTTCACATACGCACGCTATTTTGCTGCTAATAGAGTTTTAGTACAGCGTTTGTGGCCTTTGCATACGCTAAACGCTAAATTTTTGCGTCCCGCTACGTGACACCGCGATGGGAGTTTTAGTAGAGCGTCTCATCAGTTTTGCGTAGCGACACACTAATGCATACGGCGCCATCTGTCAAATGTTTTCCGAAATGTCTCGCCGGCTGATCTGCTAGCGGAGTGCCGGATGTGTTTGGACATTTTACGACTATCCAAACAAGTGCAAACAAACGCTTTCCCGTCAGTGTTGAATGCAACACATGGGTGCAGCTTGTCAGAACACGGGTTCTCGCTGATCGAGGTGCAGCGTTGGTTTGCTCTTCGCCTTCACGTTCATCGCCGCTGATAAAGCGATCCGATCCGGCGCGTTTTTGTGCACGGGTTCTGTGTCGGTTTGAAAATGTCTTTTTTCAAATGCCGCCGGTAGTAGTAATTACAACCACCAGCAAATAATACCCGGCACCAGCGGGGCCACATCTCAGACCGCGCTTTTGGATAACAAGTGCGCGGTGCACCAAAGGGAACGAGCGCACGATTCTCCCACGCGGCCTGCGAGTTCGCCGACCGATACCAACTGTCAGCCCTGCAGCTACGTAACACCGCGAAAGGGCAAGGCCAAGGCCGCACACATGCGCCAGGTCATTCGTTCGCTTTTCCAGCCTGTGTCCTGGTGTCTACAGAGATGAAAAAAGCCGAAAGAGCTGGCCCGTAGCAGACGGCAGTCTGTGGGGGAGCGCAATAGCGGAAGTACGTCACCGCTGAGGAGCGGAGCATCATGGGAGGGGAGGCCAACAGCGAAGAAACAGTTGAAAGGAGGAGGAAATACGGCGCGACGATAATTCGCGGTTTTTGATTTACGATTTCTCAGCTAATACTCATCGCTTTAACAAAATTCTTGCAGGAGGAGATTGCTAATACATTGCTTTATTTGGTTACATGTACATCCATGCATCGGCGGAAGGCATTTCAGGACCCCTTTAAATACACTGTCGAATCCGGCACGTGTGAAAGAACACTCCTGGCTATGTTTTTAAAATACTGTTAAATCTCTTTTTCCAGGTAGCGGAGCAGTTGACAAAACAGCCCATGCCATAACGAAGAACACTATACCCCACATTTTGAGCTAGTATTTTTCGAACAGACAAAAGCAGGAACACTTTTAGGTTGTACAGCATACAAGTAGTAGTTTTAAATGTACACATACGTATTTAACAGACTCGACACAGAAAATACGGGCACAGGAGCAAGATGCACAATTTGATGAGTGTATCGTGATAAAGCAGTCGTTCGGCACTGTTTTCTGTCGATTTCGGAAACAAACTAGCCGACTTTTTACAGGGTTGGTTGTTATTAAATTTGCTTCAAACCAATCCGCTACACTTCTAGCATCGTCTTGAAGATTTGAGAGAGCGAGAGAATAAACAGATTTGCCAGATACCAGCAGGGTGTCATCGGCGTATTGATAAAGTTTCGAAGTTCTAAGAACAGTAGCTTAGTCATTAACGTAGAAATGAAAAAGGAGAGGTGACAAGATAGACCCTTGCGGGACACCTCTCTTAAGTCTGATACTATCACTCAGCACCGATCCAAGTGACACCACTTGAGAACGATCCCGAAGGTAATTTTGAAGCAGAGATAGACAGGGTCCGCGGAAGCCATAACGGTATAATTTAGTACAGTGTATGCCACGGTTCACAGTATTAAACGCTTTCTTAACATCAAGAAATGACCCAAAAGAAACCTCATTCTGATCTATGCTGTTATGAAGGGTATCAGACAACTTTCCAAGTAACACCTGTGTGCCCGCGCCGGAGATGAACCCGTTCACTCAGTAATTCATGTTTTGTTACAAAGGAAGTCATGACACTTAATATGTGCTTTTCAAGAATTTGGGAAAGACAAGATACAACTGAAATAGGGCGGCAGTTTAAAGAGTCCTTTTTTGCCGCTTTTATAGAGGAGAACCATGCCTGCGCACGTAAGACTGTCTGGCCAAGAGCATTGTTCAATTATGTTGTTCAATATAAACAAAATAACACCTTTTATATACCCCAAAATTTCTGCAGAGATCACCTATGTGTATGTTATCAAGCCCTAATGATTTGTTGCGGCTTAAACTACTGACTATGCAAATGAGATCAGGCTCTGTCGAAAATGGGATAAATGCGGACGATGACACAAGATTTGGTAGTATATTGTTACTTTCGCAGTGAACTGGATCGTTTTGTTCCGATGAAAACGATTCATTGAATTTGTTGGCCAGGTCGGAAGTAGCGGAACCAAAGTTGCATTCTATTGTGCTTTTTGTAGACAGGCGTTTGTTACCTCGTAATAGATTTACTCAGGACCATATTTTAGTCATATTGCGACTGGGCGCTTTGAATTGTTCGCTACAGAATTGCCTCTTTTATAAACGAATCTGCAGGGTCACTCTATTTTTCACCGTACGGAACTCGCCGCGCAGCGCTGTGTTTTTTTTTTTTTGTTAGGGGCTCGGCGACATCTTGCCCAAAGCATATTTTTTCTTTTATAAGTGACAAAACACCAGGGGTAAGCCATTGATGCTCATCCCTTCGTTTTTTTTATTACTTCCGTTTTCTTACCCGCCTCCTTCATCTGGCCTAACGTGCGAACGAACTTGTCATATGCAGTGGCATTGTTATTATCTAGAATGAAAGAATTCCAGTCAAAGGTAGCAATTTATTTGTCAAACTTTTTTATCTAAGATGGTGACAGGATGAATATGATCCGCTTGTAAAGAGTTGGATTTGGTTAACTGACCCACAACGAAGTAGTGATCTGTTAATTTCTGCAAATTAGTGAGCGCTCGTCTGCATGGGTAGTGACCGCTCATCTAGTCTACTTGTGCTTGTCTGTCCACGCCGTTCGTGCTCTGTTTCATTTATTTAAACCGATGAACAAACTCGCCAAACAAGAAATAGTATTTTGTTCCATAAGACAGTAGTTTAACGTCACCTTGAATGTCAAAGTAAGGAGTAGCATTTATAGTACAAATTAAGAGGAATGAACAAGACCCACAGGACGACAAAGAGGACGAGCACTGACTCTGAACTATAAACTAAATAATATTGTTACGGGGCATTAATTAGATTCCCCACAAATAGGACGGTATTCATGCACTGTGCTAGCGGGCATCATCATCAAGAAGAGAGATGAAGAGGACGCTGACGGTGAAGCGCGTTCGCTCCCTGGCTTGCGCGGTGCTCTCTTCCACCGTGGTTTCTTATAACTAGCCTCTGAATGTGCATCGTAAATACACCACTGTAAACACAGCTTTACCCTGTATCATTTGGTGGAGAGTGCTGCATTGGCCCCGTCCTGCTCTACCTCACCCCTTCCTTGGCACGAGTGAGCCGTGGACGCGGCTGACTCGGAGGTGCTGATCACGGAACTCCGAAGCGGGCGTCATCTCGAGGCCCCACAATGGCACCGCCTACTGAAGCAACGAGCGCCGCTACGCCACTGGCTCATCGTGAGCCAGCCTCGAGATCCTGGTTTCTTCTACGGTACCGGTGATGTCGCGTGGAGGACTGGATCAGCCGCTACGAGCGTGTGAGTGCCCACAACCGCTGGGATCCCACTATTATGCTGGCGAACCTCGGGTTCCACCTGAGAGGTTCGGCGGAGACGTGGCATGACCCAACGCAGCCAGACTTACTAGCTGGGATAGCTGCAAGGCGAGATGATTGCAATTTTCGGCAAGCCTGCTGGGCGCCAGCTCGAGGCGAAAAAAGGAGCTTGCGTCGCGAGTGCAGACGTCGACCGAGCCGTACGTCAGCTACATCCTAGACGTACTGGCCCTTTGCCACAAAGTTGATGCTGAGATGCCCGAAGCAAGATAAAATCGACCACATTTTGTAAGGCATAGCTGACGATGCCTTTAATCTGCTGCATGTGCAAGGACCTGCTCTACCGTAAACTCAATTCTGAGTGAGTGCAAGCGTTTCGAGCAGGCCAAAAGCCGTCGAGTTACACAACAATTCAATCGCCTTCCAAATACTGCCGCCACTTCTTCGTGTCAGGGACCGTTTGCTCCTTCCGGTCAACCACCCTCGGAGACAACTGCGGACGCAGTGGACACGCATTGTCCGCCGCGAGATCGAGGCGATGACACCGGTCACCGGCCACCACTCGGCGTCTGATGGCAATCTTCCGGCGATCTCGGTGATACAAGCGGTTGTGCGCGACGAAATTGCGAGCATGGGCCTGCACCCAGTCTGCCACGTGAGCTACTCGGCCCATCATCAAGTTCCCTTTAAGTCGCGTTCATGCAGTCACAATGATCACGTCCCCTGCCCTCCGAATTTTCGCGCGCAACGTCGGCCCTCGTCTTACAGAAACCCGGCGGAGTGGAGGACGCCCGATGACAGGCCTATATGTTTCAATTGCAGGCGTGTCGGCCACGTTGCACGGTATTGCCGCAGTCGCTGGTTCCCTTCCGCTCAAACCTCCTGGAACGACGATACCATTGACCATGCGCCGCGTCGTTTTGCACCTTCCTACCAGCAGCGCACTGCCGACAACCCCGCCGCATCCACTCTGCGTTTTGGCCGCTCCCCTTCTCCCCAGTGCCGACAGTCTCGCTCCCCGCAGCCCCGCCGCTCTACTTCGCCGAACGACTACGTACGTCCCACATCGGAAAACTAGTGAATGCAGCTCCCGGAGGTGATGCTGCATTCCCGACCTCGACCGAAAATCCTCTTTTGACGCTACCGACCAGAGACAATTTACTTGACGTGAATGTTGACGGCGTGCCTGTCCGTGCTCTAATTGATACCGCGGCGCATATATCGGTAATGAGTGCAAATCTCCGTCGCCGCCTACGTAAAGTTATGACGCCTGCTCTGTCGTATGTTCAAGTTGCTGACGGCGGCACGCCGGCCGTCGCTGGAATGTGCACCTCTCGTGTTAGTATCGCCGGCCACAACACCACTGTAGTTTTCTTTGTTTTGGACAAATGCCCTCACGACATTATCCTTGGCCGCGATTTCCTGTGTGAACATGCCGCGCTCATCGATTGTTCAGCGGGACTTCTGCATCTGGAGTTACCGGCTTTTGATAGCGACGCACCCCCGCTGCGTTTATGCTCCTGCGAATACGTTCGCCTGCCGAGTCAAGCAGCGACCTATGTTCCTCTCGCTACTTCCACGCCGGTTCCTGATGGAGACTACCTTGCCGCTCCCATCGTAGACGTTCTCCTGACGCGTGGTGTTGCCCTTCCACACACTGTTGTTACCATCAAGCACAACAGCGTTAACTTGATCTAATCAACTTTGGATTTCACACTCAAGTCCTTCCGAAGGACTCACCATTGCCACCCTTGCTCCTTTCTGTGCACCGGACGTTTCTGCTTTTGCTGTGAACCATCCGTCAATTCCCCATGAAGTCTCCGATTCGCTCCTTACCACTCCAGATAAATTTGCACCAATGATCAGCCCAAAGCTATCACCCGCACAAACAAACCAACTGCGCTGTCTTCTGACATCATCTTCGACGTCTTGACTTGAGCGACAAAGCTTTGGGGCAAAGTTCTACAGTCACCCATCGGATCGATACAGGTGATGCGCTACCCATCCATCGGCGTCCGTACCGTGTGTCCCATAGTGAACGAGGCATCATCCAGAAAGAGGTTGACAAAATGCTGGCCAAGGATATTATCGAACCTTCCTGCAGTCCTTTGGGCTTCCCCGGTAGTTTTGGTAAAGAAGAAAGATGGCACTTGGCGATTCTGTGTAGACTACCGCCACCTGAACAAAGTAACCAAGAAGGACGTCTACCCTCTTCCCAGGATCGACGACGCCTTAGATTGTCTACACGGTGCCAAATACTTTTCGTCCATTGACCTACGCTCAGGTTACTGGCAGATTGCAGTCGACGAGATGGACCGAGAAAAGACCGCCTTTGTCACCCCAGACGGTTTATATCAGTTCAAGGTTATGCCTTTCGGTCTCTGCAATGCGCCAGCTACCTTCGAACGCATGATGGACTCTCTCCTGCGGGGATTCAAATGGTCCACATGCCTTTGCTACCTCGATGACGTCATTATTTTTTCTCCATCGTTCGAGGCTCATCTCCAACACGTCTCCGAAATACTTGCTATTTTGCGTCAAGCGAACCTACAACTCAACTCCGCGAAATGCCGATTCGCCAGGCGCGAACTAACTATCTTGGGCCACCTTGTCGACGCAAATGGAGTGCAGCCTGACCCCGACAAAATAAAGGCGGTTAGAGATTTTCCGGTGCCCCGGTCATCGAAAGACGTTCGAAGTTTTGTAGGCCTGTGCTCCTATTTCCGTCGCTTCATCCGAGGCTTCGCTGATATCGCCCGCCCTCTCACCGACCTTCTCAGAAGGATTCCGTCTTTTCGTGGGGAAGTGAGCAAGCTCAGCTGTCAAGACCCTGATCTCACTCTTAACAACTTCGCCCATTTTAGCTCACTTCGATGTTGCCGCTCCCACGGAAGTACGGACTGACGCTAGTGGTCATGGCATTGGAGCCGTCTTAGCTCAACGCCAAACGGGCCACGACTGCGTTATTCCTACGCGAGCCGCCTGTGACACCAGCTGAACGAAATATTCTATTACTGAACGGGAATGCCTTGCCCTAGTGTGGGCTGTCGCCAAATTTCGCCCATACCTCTACGGTCGACAATTTTCCGTCGTGACAGATCACCACGCGCTATGCTGGCTTGCGTCCCCTGAAAGACCGACCGGACGCCTCGGGCGCTGGGCTCTGCGGCTGCAGGACTACTCGTATTCTGTAGTCTATAAATCCGGCCACCTCCATCAAGACGCTGACTGTCTATCGCGGTACCCAGTCGAGCCTCCCGATCCTACAAGTTGCGACTCACTCGCCACCTCTGTCTTGTCTATTTCCTCCTTTCAACAGCTTGCTGCTGAGCAGCGCCTTGACGTCTCTTTGAGCAGGATCATCAACCGCTTAACCGCTGCCCCCTCCGACCCTTCACTGCGGTTGTTCCGACTGAAGGATGGCGTCCTCTATCGCCGCAATGTCCGCCCGGATGGTCCTGATCTGCTTCCTGTAGTACCTGAGCACCTTCGTACAGATGTACTACGGCAGCTCCACGACCTTCCAACAGCTGGCCATCTAGGGGTTTCCCGGACCTATGACCGCGTGCGACGCCGTTTCTTCTGGCCGGGGCTCTACCGCTCGGTTCGCCGTTATGTCGGCGCCTGTGACATGTGCCAACGCAGAAAAGTGCCTACCACGCTACCCGCCGGTCTTCTTCAGCCGCTCGATATACCTATTGAGCCATTCTTCCGAGTTGGTTTAGATCTCCTCGGTCCGTTTCCCCGGTCTGCGAACGGCAACAAGTGGATTGCCGTGGCCACCGATTATGCGACACGATACGCAATCACGCGGGCTCTTCCGACCAGCTGCGCAACTGATGTAGCCGATTTTCTCCTGCACGACGTCATCTTACACCACGGTGCTCCTCGGCAGCTCCTGACAGACCGCGGACGATACTTCCTTTCCCGAGTAGTCGACGACATCCTCCGCTCATGCGCAACCGTTCACAAGGTTACTACCGCCTACAACGGCCTCACAGAGCGCCTTAACCGGACTTTAACAGATATGCTGTCAATGTACGTTTCTGACGACCATGGTGATTGGGACATTGCCTTGCCTTACATAACATTTGCCTACAATTCGTCGCGCCTTGATACTGCCGGATTCTCTCCATTCTACCTACTATTCGGCCGAGAGCCGACGTTACCACTGGACACTCTATTTCAACACCCTCTGCCACCTTCCGCATATGCACAAGACGCCATCGCCCGCGCTGACTTTGCCCGCAACATTGCTCGCGTCAGGCTCGCTTCGTCCCAGCGCTCTCAAAAGGATCGCTACGACTGCCGCCACAGCACCCGCCACTTTGCACCTGGGTCCCTGGTGCTGCTCTGGTGTCCTGCACGCCGTGTAGGGCGTTCAGAAAAGCTTCTAGCCAGGTACCACGGCCCCTACCGTGTCGTACGCCAAGTGACGGAGGTCAATTACGAAATCACCCCGCTGGTTCCGTCAGACTCATCCCGCTCTCCACAAACAGACGTCGTCCACGTCACGCGTCTTAAGCCATACCGCTCGCAACCTACGGCTTTACCCTGACAAGCACCGAGACGGCGCTCCTACCACCGGGGGGGTTGTGTTACGGGGCATTAATTAGATTCCCCACAAATAGGACGGTATTCATGTACTGTGCTAGCGGGCATCATCATCAAGAAGAGAGATGAAGGGGACGCTGACGGTGAAGCGCGTTCGCTCCCTGGCTTGCGCGGTGCTCTCTTCCACCGTGGTTTCTTATAACTAGCCTCTGAATGTGCATCGTAAATACACCACTGTAAACACAGCTTTACCCTGTATCAATATATTCGGTCTGCATTGACAATCAACAAAGAACGCACTCGGTATGACCAAAACAAAAATAAACCAATAGAGAAACAGCCAAGAAATTTTTTTAACACATACAAGGCGTGCTCTAACGGGAGTGAGATTTTTTATAGCCGTAATGAGTTTTCCAGAAATTAATCTCTTCTGTACTAAGGAGGCTAAGGAGGGTTTACTGGTATACACGCATCCTTCATTCGTTAGAACTCCCAATCCCTGCCCCTAAATGAGAGGCATTTGTTTCAATTAAGGCGTTTGTATTCTGTATCTTTCTTTCTTGATCACCTTCATTTTATTTTTATTTTATTTATTTACTCTCAATTCACCATGCGTTACAGAGAGCAGTGGTGGAAAAACAAATAACAATATGTAAAAACAAATGGAGCATGTTTGAAAAAGGGTATGCTTTTACGGCACTCTTGAAGTTCGCCGGGTCAGTGATTGATGCGATGGAAGCGGGAAGGTGATTCCAGTCCGAGCGTGTTGTGGGCACGAATGAATTAAAATGAATATTTGTACGGCTGCTTGGAATTGCAACATTGAAGGGGTGATCGCTGCGGGATGAAATGTAGGATGGCGGCAAAAAAAAACAACGAGTTACTCAGTGATTGCATGGTATGGTACAACTTGTAGAAGAGGCACTGGCACGAGATTTTGCAGCGAAGTGATAGGCTAGGTAGCAGACTTCATACGAGTTACGCTTGCCGTACGGGAATAGTATTAGTTGGACAGAATGAAGCGAGCGGCGCGATTATGAATTGCTTCGAGGGTACTGATGTGAATGTTGCGATCGATGTTGACGCTGTTCCTTCACTAATGGTTCATACCAACGAGGTGTACTGGGCAATGACCCTGTAGAATTGAAGCGGAGAAATGGCCAAGCGATTACGTAATATAATTAGAGAATAATTGTTGATTGATTCTGATAGGAAAATAGGAAAGAGCCCAATTTCTTTCGTAGCATTCCATCCGATGCGGGAAATGTCTGTATCGTTTTATTGTCATCATCGCCATTAACGACAAGAACGCGTAAACACATTAAGAAGCGTTCCTTGCAGGCAGCCTATTTCCGCATGTTCTATTTGTTCTCCCCTTGCTCATAGGCTTTGAAGTCGGCAGCCGGAGCCCAAGAAGAGAGCACTCTGGCGCAGAGGAAGAAGAAGAAGAAGAAGAAGAATGCTGCACTTGGCTGTGGTAAGCATGCAGCTCGGTTCAGCCGCTTTTTAGCCTGCTCCACTTTGGCATCTAGCGCACGGTGTTGGGAAACCTGTGAATTTAGCCCACTTAAAGCACACCTCCTTAAGGATCTCTTTAGCGTTGTCGATTTGACTGCGCCTTCCGCACGCTCCATGCTGCGAGCAATGCCAGAGGCGATAACTGCAAAGCGCCAGGATTTATGAGTGCCAGGTTTTTCGTACGTCACCCAGCTTAGGTTGAGGGCGCGCAATAGCGAGGGGAGTGCCCGCCTCTGCCTGTCTGTTCTTGTTCGCGCCACGGGCCACTTCGCCGCTGTGTCGCTGTCGTGCATTGCAACAACTAGACCGGCTCGCGCTCGTCGCTCGTTGACTGTGTTGCTTATTGGAAACGGCCCAGCTTAGATGCAGTCGCTAATTTCACCGATTGCGTAGTCTTGCGTATGCCGAACCAGTTCGGCATCAACCTTACGCCTAAAGAAAATCAAAGCCTCAAGGCTTACGGGAGAAAGCATTCCTAAAGGACACTAAAGTCAAAATAAATGTTGCATTGCATGGGTTGATTACCTCACCGGGAACACGAATATGCCACTCTTGGCGTAGCGTTTTTTTAAATAACTTAGAAAATCGTGAAAACGTGGGGCAGCCGCCTGTCGCCATTGGCTATACCTGGCAGCTTGCACAGGAAGTGGGTAAAACGTTTGGAGTGCGAAACGTCTTTCCTGGCTACCGCTGGAAAGCGCTACTCTTCCGTACTTGGTAGAGTTCCTGTATATCGCATAGCGCAAGAGTTGCGCTTCTGATTGCCACCTGCCGCGAGTTCCAGTTCTACAGGAAAGCCCGCTTCAGTGCTGCACACAAGACCCAGTATTCAGTCAGTTCTGCTCAACTGAGCATCGGCGGTTGCTGCGGAAGCGGCGAAGCGGTGGCCGCTCAGCTGATAAGCAGCCGAGAATCGTGCGCCAGTTTTTGTCGCGCCGCTCGGCCCTGCCGTTGGCGCGTTGGCCCGGCGGCAGCTCCTACATGCGAGGCGGGTTTCCCGCAACACCTGGAACTCAAGATGGCGGATGGACGCGCACTCTGCTCCCCTAGGGCATGCGGTTAAAAGGAGGAAAATATTCCACGTTTTGATTGGCTCCTGAAACCACTGTCAGATGGGGACAAAAGTTAGGGACATTTAGAGAATTTGTTGTTACAGCGAGCAGACTTGTATTGGCCTCGCGCGTAGGCTCCTAGGGAATTCCCTGTAAGGAACTGTGTGCCGGCGTCTAGCAGCAGACAACGCAAGAAACAGCTGGACGTTTCCTTTCAGTTTTGACGGGTGTCTTACTTGATGATATTTTTTTATGAATGCGGAGCGTGCCTGCCTGACCGTGTCCATGGTATCGCCCCGAGTTTGCCCTGCGCTGGTTCCTTTATTCTTAAAAATTTCAAAACTTCTTTCTCCTCTGTGTGGCCCTAATATTACTGCTGCGCTGCACCAACCAATCATCCGACCTGGAGGACGTCTTCTTCATTATTTCTCCGACACTGAATTTCCTCTGCGTTTAAGTTTCTTGCTTCTTTCAAAATCAAAGAAAAATTCCGTGCAGAGCTGCGAAATTTCCTAGAAGCGCGCGCGTGTACCGGCCGGAGAGAACACTAATCTCAATAGCACTTTTACTTGCGCAGTGTGCCACTTTTAAACTAAAAAAGAACGTAGGATGAGATATTGCCCCTTCAAATCCGTTTCCAGATCTGGTCATTTCAAAATGCACATTTATTGGCGATAGATGGTGGCGTACCTTATTTAATGGCTCTCAGGAAAAACAAATTTGTGTTGTTGCAAGATGCTTGATTGCTATCACACTACTAGCCCTTTGTAGTAACCGATGTAAAGCAAGCATTAGATTGCTTCCAACTTACAGGCTTCAAGAGCAGATGTGAAGGCCAGTATTAAAAAATGCAAAATTTTTAGAACATGCTGTTGTAAGTGAACCTGCAGTGTAGCATCTCAATCTTCAAACATGTGCTCTTGTGAAGACCTTTAAAATGTTCCTCGGACAAATGAATTATAACTTTTCAGCTTGAGAGGTAAAACTTGAAATGGTTGTGAATGCTCGCTACCTGGCAGTTCGTTGTTTAAACTGCAGCATAAATACCAGATAAGAGACCAAGGGACGATGACGTGCAAGTGCTCGTGTTTTGTCCTGCACATCATTTCCACGTTCCTGCGCTATGTAAAAGGAATATACAAAATTAAGGAGACAGTTTTTAGTTTTATTATTCCCAGCTCCACAGCCATAGAAGACAGATATCAGAGGTGCCCAGCACAAACGTTGTAGGTGCATCCAGATACTCGTTGAGACCTCTGTCACTGAAAAGAAAAAACAAATAACATTTTGAAAACTGATCGAGCACTACATATATTTCCTTAGAAGCCTCCCATTCAAAATTCTAATGACCAAATAGCTTAAACACAGTATACTATTATTGTGTTCCTTGCGTGTACGTTTTTTAGTATGCGTATGGACACTGATGTTTCTGCTGTATTTTTCTTTTCTTTTTTTTCCTTGTACGCACTTGGCAGAATTCTCTGATGTTCATTATTCTTCGTTCAATCTGCTCAGGTACCACGCCCCTCATTAATGCCCGTGGGGCCATAAGGGTACCTTGAATAAATAAACATAGCACACCTACATGGAATACATGGAACTACGTCTACGAATTAATGTTCCTGTAGCAGTTAAAAAAATTATAAAGTAAATAATAAAATGCCACCTTTCCACGAAAACCCCTAATACAAATAAAAACACTGCCAACTCCAGCTTTCCTCAAAATTTTGTATACCAGTCTCTTTGAACCAGGCAATAAAACTGTAAACATCTTGCATACAATTTTGTTTTGCACATAAATTGCAGGCAGTACTGGTCCCAGAGATTGATTTTGGAGGGGGGCTAAGGCATTGCGCTGCTGAGCACGAGGTCGCTGGTTCAATTCCCGGCCGTGGCGGCCGCTTTTCTGATGGAGGCGAAAAGCAAAAACGCCCGTGTGTACGACATTTCGGCGCACGTTAAAAGATCCCCAGGTTGTCTAAATTAATCCGGAGCCCTCCACTACGGCGCACCTCATCGCTTGCGTTGCGTCGGCGCGTTAAACCCTACAATCATCATCATTTTGGAGGGAGCGAATTTTATTTTTTTGGGCGGGGGGGGGGGGGATGCGCAGGGGGGTTGAATAAAGAACCCCTCCCCTCGTTGTACCAGTTTTTCGGAGGAGGTGATAACCATGGCGGCGTGCGCGCGTATGCGGATTATCCCGTTTGTGCACAATCACTTAGCGGCACCATGGTTTTTGGCCCCCCTTAGGCGGTACAACGGCTGGCTCGAGCCCGCATTTATGACGGTCGGAACACGTTTGCGACCTCGCACAAGTGGGATTCTTGAAAAAAGAAAAAGTAAAAAGCTGAGGACCTCTTTAAGGAGGAGGGGGGGGGGGGACCTTGTTGGGACCGCCATTGATTGCAGGCAGCTTAACTTAGGTGTCGCAGAAGCTGTCGTGCAACGATGACTTACTTGCTCGTCTCTATTTTTCTGATTTTGCACCTCTACAAACAAGTCACATCTACACTAGCCATGAAGTTGGTCGACATGTTAACACGTTCCAAAAAAGGTAGCTATAGTGTTTTTTTCTAGCAGTATTTTAATGTTCTTACTCTCACACCTGTGCCACCTAAGGGTGGTTCGGCTGGAGAGCACTCCTCTGTGTGCAGCAAGTTCTATGGTGGTCCTATAAGTGGCAAAGACAAAGTAAAACAAAACCCTTTCTCATGTAAGGATGATCCTCTGCTAGTTGAGTGCAAGGGAGAGATTGGTTGACCTTTGCACGATAATGTCTTAATCACGGCTATGTTCAGTTAGGTGTACTCAACAATTATTAGAAGTACAGAGCAAAAAAAATGTTTCGAAGAACGACTTAGAAATACTGATGGCCAGAAATGGGTGGCCAGAATACCACGGCCTCTTTTAACTCCAAACTCAGAACACCAGCTTAAAACAATTAAAAAATACGTTAAAGGGACAGACAACCGATTTTTGCCGAGTATATGTTCGTTATCCCAAATGAAAGGCCATCACTTCAAACACTTTATTCCGAAAAGGTTTCGCTGATAGCGCCCAAGAACTTTTTAAATCGAAATTTTTAGATCTACGAGCCGTATGTGTCCTCTCAAAAAATAATGCTGGCAACCATGACATACAGTAGCGCGGCAACATACTTTCGTCTGTATGCGAAATGAAAAACGATATTTAAAAACTTGTCCCTAGCTACACAAAGTGTGAATCACAGGCTTCTTTATTCTTTTGTTTTTTTAATTCAACAGTCTATTTTGCACGGATGCGCCATCTGTTGGGATAGACGATAGGTAGAACCTGGCTTCATGTTGTGGAGATGGACATGTAGGTGGCGGTAGCGTCGCGCTGCTAGTGTGGCTGCTCCGCTGAGCGGCCCGAATGAATGCACACTGTGGGCGCGCTTCGCGCCTTTCTCGCACCGTATGTGCGCACGAAAGGCGCAGACAAGAGTGGTATGTGCTGTAGCCTGTAGTTCGGTTACTCAACGTTCAATGCCTAGCATGGAAGCGGTAATAAGTTTTCATTACGCCAAAAAAGTGGCACCCATCGGGAATCTCAGAACGGCCGCAATAATGACAATGAACTTGTACTCCGTGGCTAGTAGCAAGTTCGATCTTTCCAGACTATGGCTTTGAGCCTTCAATAAAATCAAATAGAAACAAATCAGGAAGAGTCGATCTCCGGAATTCAGTTGCCAACAGCAGTTTCAATCGCTTTCACTGGTAGCATGACGCATTCTTGCATTTGTGGGATGCCCTCAAACGATAACACCACTTAACCGCCCCGACATTTTTTCTAAGAGCTTAGAATATTTTTTTGTGTGCTTGAAAGGCAACATCAGATTACTAAATTTTAGCCAGCGCAAAGATATAAATGCAACCTTTCTAACAGGTCTGCGCGCAGCTTTAATTAAATGAAATTTTACGGACGCGCGCAGTACAATCAACATCTCATGTTAGGCTAGATTTTTGCAACGTGACAAGCAGGTTTACAGTGTGTAAACCAAGCCTCTGGGACCTCACAGTGCGCACAGATTGTCTGTTACGCCGTCAACGTCGACCATTCGCGTTCATTTTAAAATCTAACAGGTGCCTAGAACAGCGAGATGTGTTTGCATTCTTGCATAATGTCGCTTACGAACCATAAAGATGGCAAATGAAGTTGTCCTGTTGTAATAAAACGTTCTCTTTTTATTTCTCATTACGAAACAGCGCAGCGGGTTCCCGGTAGCTACTTTGTTTTGTAAACTGAACTTCGCTTTTGCTTTGGCATTTATTTCTTGAGTATTGGCTAAAAAATGCACGATTAAAAGTTTTCTTTGCATTTCGTTTTTCTTTTTTTTTGGGTGGGGGGGGGGGGGGTTCTACTAGCGTTTTGCGCGCAGCGAGAAGAGAACGCATGTAACGTGAAAAGCCAAACGTGGGTCTATCAGTATTACTTGCAATCGCAAGTACGCTAGGCGTCGGTTCCGTAGCGGCGAAAAAGAGTACTTCGAGAGTAGACACCAGTATTTTCTAAATTCATTAAGCAGCCCTTTTGGCCCGAGATTGTCCAGGAATTGTGGCTGGCCTTTTAAAAAATCGCATTGACAACGAGCATTGTGGGAAAATATTAAAAATCCAGCGAGTCACGGCACACACCCTCAACACATGTGGGCAACAAGGTGCATTATATCACGCGATTTTTCCTCCTTTAAACATAGGTCCACCTTAAGCGGTTAAGACGTGACCAAATTAGGCATTGTGTTATGCTGAGCGAAACATATTTCTGGACAAGGTGATTTATGACGGGATTTGAAAGTGGGCTATATGAAAATAACACACGAAATGCCACAGGACAGGCGCAAACTCACAACTTCTTTCTTTTACCGAGAAATCCCCCCGAAATACCCTTGCGCATCCACCGAAACGGATTTTAAATAAAACGTAAAATTAGCAACACAGTATATGCATCGACTGTCCAAAAATGGTATTTATTTTCGAAAAGGTACGGGAAGAATTCGATCTCACACAGACACTTGCGGGTGTAAAATACGTCCCCGGTAATCTATGGGCGATAGCGCACGGGTCGTGTGCAAATTGTTTTTGTTTGTTTCTTCTTTCTAAAAGGACACAGCTCAATTTTAAAAGGGTGTGGCAAATGCACGGGTATGCACAGGCCTTGTCACTTCGTGCCCGTTTCGCGTATTAAACTTTTACCCTTTAAATAACCACCAGGCCACTTTCACAAAGCACCCTTTGACATTCCCGAAACAGCAGTCGACTGCACTTATCAATAGGAAAAGTACAATGTGTCGAAGCAATGCTTATACTACGTTTCAGGCGTATAACACGTTCCCCACGGCGAAGATGTTTTGTGGAATTAAACCAGTGCATTAACCCGAAGCTGTCGCTGATTATTGCGTATCTAGAAGAAATGCGCAAGCAGAGGTAACTATGTCATTGCTTCCTGCCACACAAGTGCACATATTGGTTGTTTTATCGTGTGCAGCACGCGTCTTGCGCCGCGGGCAACGTGAACGATCAGACGACGCGAGAGCGCCATCCACACTAAAAGCGGTTCGTCTCGCCGCCGCCTGGGGCCGACTGTGTTCGATTTCGGGGCGAATACAGGAACTTGGGGCGAGAAAGCGCGCAAGCTGCGCACGGCTGTTTAGTTCGACACCAATATTCGCGGAGCCCGAAAAGGCCAAGATGTTTTTCTGCAACGAAGCGCCAGTGAGCGTGACCATGGACGGCGCTCCGAAGCGTGTCTCCGTGACGTCGGCTTAAAGTGGTCCTGAAAGGAGTTTTGAGCGCACTTAATGAACATGCGCAATCGTTAGGTTGGGTGGTCAACGTCATCTGTGCCAAGTATACCTTTTTCACGTGTAGCGGAAAGCTCACGCTTTCGTTTCGAAGTTTGTTGCCGCGTTCCCACCCTTTCCTGCGTGTTTTTGGGCTCCGTCATTTCGACGTATGTACGTCATAGATTCCCCCGTGTACGTCACAAGAAGAAATCTCGCGATTGGACGGCTCTTTCTCGCACTTCTGGCGAAGAGAAGCGTTGTCTTCTTAGCGTCGGCGGGTCGCTGCAGCATCTGTGGCTTCCTGCAGCACGCTCGACAATATTATGTTCGTCCATATTTATCTCTTTTACTTTATTACCACGCTTCTCGTTGAAGCGCCTTGGTTAGGTCGACACGACGACGACATGATGGCGACACCGACTTTCGAGTTGACAGACCACCTTGTTACACGACTCTGGCAGCGACACGAACACATCGGCCGATCGACAGTCAGCGTTGTGTGACTGGCTCGCTGACATGAAGACGCTCACGGCGACCGATCGGCCGAAGGGTCGTGAGGAATTGAGAGAGAGAGAGAAAAGACTTTATTGAACGAAACCGGCGTGCAGGGTTACACCGGCCACGCAGGGCTCGGTTTCACCCCTGTCGTAGACTTAGGTAAGAGTCCTAATGTCTTGGACGTAGACCTCGGAGACTTGGGCCCGGCAGCTCCGGCTACTTGGGTTCCTCCGTCCTTCCCACCGTCCCTGGCATCGCTGCCGGGAGGGGTAGGCGGATTGGAGATCCCCTTTCGCCTTTGCTTCGAGAAGCTTAAACTGCTTCCCGACAACATTCGTGCCGTAATAAATGCGGCGCTGTTGCGTTAGTTCCGACAGTGTAATAAACACATTAAAGTCAAGCTTGAAGCCCCTACAACTCAACACTAGCGCTAATTTGATTTTTTATTTCTTGGCAAAAACCAAGTGGAGGCTAAAGGCGAACGTGGCCTGACAGAGGCCTCAGTCACCCGATTTACAGCGTACATAACAACACGTCTGTTCACAATTTAAGCATGGTAGCACGATCGTAATTGATCCGTATTACGGCTTAACGGCGCTTCGGCCGTTCGCTTTGGCGACAATTTGCTTCCCAAAGTTGCAAACTACATATTCCTGTGCAACCAGCCACGCTTGTAGAAAATATAAGGTCAGCTAATAACAGAAGAGGAGATATGAAAGCTCCATTAGGTAATAAAAAATCAATATCGACCAAAGTTTTTAGCGTAAAGCCTGAAACAAATATACGGCAAGCACTAATCCGGCAGGGTGAAATCGCAGTCGTAGCCGAAACAGTGCTGTTGATCGAGGTAAGCTATGGTAAGGAGTTCATGGAACCTTACTGCGAAACTGTTATTCAAGGTTTGTTCAGTTAACCTGCCAGGAATTCTTTAAATCAGGTAGAAAACAATAATGGGACACAAATGGCTTTATTGATTTATTTATTGATTGAGTTATTGATTGATTTGTTTATTTATTTATTGATTGATTTATTTATTGATTTGTTTCTTGATTAATTGGTTTATTCATTGATTTATTGAAAGGTTTAACGCGCTGACGCAACGCAGGCGATAAGGCCCGCCGTAGTGGAGGGCTCGGGCTTAATTTTGACCACCGAAAGATCTTTAACGTGCGCCGCAATCTCGTACGCACGGGCGTTTTTGCTGTTCGCCTCCATCAGAAAAGCGGCCGCCGCTGCCTGGAATCGAACCCGCGACCTCGTGCTCAGCAGCGCAACGCCTTAGCCACTGAGCCACCGCGGCGGGAAAGACACGAAGGGTGGGTCTCAATGCAGTATAGAGGTTATTTCCGCACAACCTTAGTTATGTCGTGATGCAGTGGACTAAAGCCTAGCGCCCACTCAGTAGAAGTCATCGGTTGAAATCCCTAGAGCGTGGTTCTTTTTTTTTTTTTTGCTTTTTAAGTGACATGGTTTGCGAATCGTATTCGCGAATCCAAAACAAAAATTTTTCGTGGGACTGTGGAACTACTATATCAGAGCATAAATGGGGCCAGTTAGTGTGAACTGTAAAACACTGTTAAATAACGCAGTATACACGGGACAACATAGAAGAGGTGACACAGGACTAGCCCTGGAGCTAGTCCTGTGTGGCCTCCTCTTTGTTGTCTCTTCTGCACCGCGCTGCTAACCATGTTTCACTACCATATCAAACGGCAATGCATTATTTTTATGCTTTATAAACAATGATCTTTTTAAACTCGTGCTTTATATATAGAGAGAGGCAATTGTAGTTTCAGGGAAAAAAATACTGATGTGTGTATTTTGCCAAATTGGTATGTCTTTAATACATAGTTTACTTACACCCACCTAACCAAGACACAAGGTAGGCTTGGGTAGGGGGAATATATCGTCGCGGTCGGCCACCAAACTCTCCAAATATCGCAATTGGCAGCACTGGGCACGTATAAAAATAACGAGTAGCCTTTATAGAGAGAACATGGCTTCTCGGCGATCGGGAGAAAAAGCAAGGCTGTAATAATTGTTTTGTGCAATCATATGCGCAGTCGAACAAAGAGGCAGGCGCACACGTCCCCAAAATCTCACACTACTCTTCCGAGACCTCTCGTAATATCTGTTGCGGTGTCGCTCCCATAGCGCCGTCTTTAGTTCCCAAGTGGTGCAGAAAAGCCACTGGCCACGCCGCGGATGTAGGAACTATCGCGCCGCTTGCAGAAGTCGCCGCGAGCGTGTACCGCCGCCAAGCGCCAGCAAGCGCTGCGCGGGGCAGCCAGAGCCGCTCACCTGCTCACAAGTGCAAAAGGAGGGCGGTGCGCAGCCCTGAAAGCGGGCTTCCCCCGTCGGATCCGGTGGCGTGGCGGCCCGTGGAAATGAGACGCGCAACTCTGGCGAAGCTTATGCAGGAATCCTTCTAAGCGGCTCTTTTTAACGTCATCTGTCAAAATAGTTATCATCCATGCTCTCGCTCTGAGAGCAGCAGGAGGCGTGTGCCTTTCGCAGCGGTGAACCTGCACAGAAATACACAAAACGCTAACAAGCACGACCCATTCCGCTCTACGAAGGTGGATGACCACAAAAACTTTTTTGCACACTACGTAGATGTCATGCAGCATTTAAGTGAACAGTACGCCAAAATTTCGCTTCTTCTAAGCGTTGATGGCGGTCATGTCTACCTAATAACATACATAGAGGTACTATCGTGATAAACTGAAATGAAAACAACGGAGCGCGTGGCTTTCAGTACATACCGCGCCGCGTATGCGCAGTGCGAACACGTGACGAGAGTTTGTGTCCAACATTGATACACCGTCGTTCGGCGAGTGAGCGTTTTGTTTTGTCCTCCCACCGCGTTTGGCGCACGCTCACGCAAGCGTTATCTAACTTTGGTCCTGCGATGAGTGAAAACGGTGCACGCTGCTGCATTCCTTTATTTTTATTTCGTGCTGAGTGCCCAACGGACGATGGAAATACGGCGGTCTTTCCAAATCAAGGTTGGTCACGAACTGTCGTCACGTGTTGCATACGCGGCCCGTCGCCAGGAGGCGCGGCAAGCCACGTGCTCCGTTGTTCGTGTTTAAATTTATCACGATAGTACACACGTCTATTTTGACTTTACTAATCTTTAGAAGGGTGCCCAATAAAAACTAACCTACACAAAATGCACACCCGTCGTAGCGATTACACATGTAAACTTGGGGTCTATGTAATGTTGGATCTTAAAAATAGTGCCTATTATTAGGGGCACTGCATATACATGTCGAGCTGGAGGTCCAAATCGCGACAAAATGTTGATAGCGCACAGCAACAGGGACTAAAAGGTAGGAAGAAGCAGCACGAGCGCAGTGCTGTTCTGTTACAGGTTCGCGTCCTGTTCCAGGTTGCCGTTTGTAATCAGTAAGCCCAGCTAGTTCTCAGTCCAAAACATGTTTTGCGTGGTGTGGACTTTGGTGGTGACTGCGTGCTATAAACGCATGCACCGGAACGTTCGTACTCCAACTCGCCGTGCTTCAAAATACGCTGGGCATCAGCTGTTTTGGTTCTCCCGCATGAAAAATACATGCAACCCTAGCTTTACCAGCGCCGCTTGAAACAACTTTAGGTTTCTTGAATGCAGGAAGCTTATGCGTATAAAGACGCAGCACTTCATAAAATATGAAATTTGCATGAAATTTGTCTAGTCTCGCTTATCGAAAAAGCGATATCGAACAGGATTCAAAATATAGAACAAGCATTGGCCGCTGCTCCCGTACATATTTTTTCATAGGTTCCTTTATGTTTAGAGACATTTTGGGATAAATGCTGAGGTAAACCTTGAGGGAATGTTGAGGATAACGTTGAGGGAACGCAGGGAATTATATACCCTGCCCACGCCCATTTCTTATTCTTAATTTCTACTTAATTTAAGTACTTTAATTTAATTTAAGTACGTAATTTTAAAATTAAGTAAACTTAACTCTTCCTAATGTCCTTAACACGCGTTTGTTCCCTGACCCACTCCGCTCTCTTCTTGTCCCTTAATGTTACACCTATCATCTTCCGTTGAATTGCCCGCTGAGTCGTTCTCAATTTAAGTTGAACCCTCTTAGTGAGCCTCCAAGTTTCTGCACCGTAGGTGAGTACCGGTAAGATGCAGCTGTCATACACTTTCTTCTTCACGGACAATGGTAGGCTGCCATTTATCTGAGAATGTCTACCCTATGCACTCCACCCCATTCTTATTCTTCTAATTATCTCTGCCTGATGGTTGGGATCCGGGGTTACAACTTGGCCTAAGTAGATATATTCGCCTACCACTTCCACTGCCTCGCCACCTATCTCGAACCGCTGTGCTGTCCCGAGGTTATTTATCATTACTTTAGTTTTCTGCATATTAATTTTCAGGCCCACGGTTCTACTCCGTTCGTCCAGTGCCAAAAGCATGCTTTGCCATTCGTCCCCCGAGTTACTCAGTAAGGCAACGTCATCAGCAAATCTGAGGTTACTGAGGTATTCTCCATTAATCCTGTGGGATATATGAGGGGTTCCTCGGGGACCTTGCCAGCACTCTGGGGTAGGCCCCCACGCTAGCTCCCGGCGTGTCAACCACGCGGGCTCCCATGGCTACGGCAGCCCAGCGAGGTTCGCCGATACGAGAACACAGTAGACAGTAGTGCCGAAGCACAGCCGTTTATTTGGGGAATCCCAAAGCATGCGAGCACAAGGCTCGACGGCGTTCACGAATCACGCCGTCCGGGTCGTGACCGCGAACGGGAGGTAGGCACTCACGGCGCGCGACAAACAAAGCTCCCACCTGAGATGCATGTATCCATGACCGCCGCGTTCCGCCGATCTCGCCCCGACCGGGTCTCCGCCGAGGCTCTCCCGACTCCCGTGCGCGCACGCTCGCGCCGCCCGCGCTTGCGCGCCTATCCCCGCACACATCGGTGGCGCCATCTCTCGGGGGACGCCGACGAACCAGCGGAGCGCCGGACCGGTTTCAGCGCACAAGCGTCAAGCGTCTCTCCCGAAGCGCGCGCTGGCTCGGGATCGCAGGTCGCGGTTCTCCACGATTCCCACACTCCTCCCCCCTAAAACTGGACGCCACTTGAGCTCGAGTGACGCCACGTTGCACCACACTCGTCACGACGTCTCAAGTCAGCAAAACAGCCGCCGAACGCCACTCCACACCAAAGTTCGCCACACGATGCCGCAGTCGCGATGCTCGCCTCACAAACCCGCAAACACGTTGCAATGGTTCCAAGTCTCTCGCGGTTGGGCAGTACAGCAGGTTGGCAGGCCCGGGGGTAGCCTGCAGCCGCAGCCGACGAACGCCGGGGTCGCGCCATGATGCGACCCTCACTCCCAGCTCGAGGCGGTAACAGGAACGGCCGCGCCCACTGCGGCTGCCCGAAGGCTCGCGCCGCTCGCGTAGGCGCCAGATCCCGCCGCCTCCTGGGTTCCGTGGCCGCTTCGGCCGCAGGTCCTCCCGAACGGTTGGCTGCCGCCCGGCAGCTCGGAGCAGCAACTGGCGGTAGCTCCGCGGACCGCGCTCGCTCCCGCCGGTGGTTCAGCAGGCCATCCTCGCTGTCAGTGGCAGTGGTGACTGGCGTGGCTCCCGGTTGTATCCGTTTGCAGGTCTCACTCTCACCGTCCAGTTTAAACGATTCCCAAACTTGACGTGGGGAGCAGCGGGACTCCGCAATCTCCTGTGTCTGGCCGGAAACCTTATCGGCGACCTCGCCAAATCAAATCAAATCAAATCAAATATTTTATTTCCAGAATGAATTCTGGACGGTTTCCTGACTAAAAGCTGTGAATCAGCTTGACGAAGGACAGGGAACCGTTCCATTACATAGCAGCCAGCGTAAATAGCGTAAACACACCAGTGTACAGTGCTTGATAGCAGGCCGGCAAAGAAACACACCGGAAAGAGAAAAAAAGAAAAAAGAAAGGGATGGAAGGTAAGAAAAAAAAGAGAATCATTGAATAAACATTGGTTAAACATGACTTAAAATATATACACATACCTATATACACATCCACACACACATATATATATATATATATATATATATATATATATATATATATATATATATATATACATATATATACCCATATATACATGCACATATACATACATATGAACACATACATAAGCGCGCCTGTAATGGCATATGAACAATACACAGCATTATACGCAATAGCAACACAGCTTAACACAATGCTAGCGAAATACACAACGAGGTGTAATCATATCATCACAGTGTTATATAATGCCATAAAACGCAGACATGCAAAAAAAAATTTTTTTACAATAAAATGGATGTAAACACACAAAAAAAAACACACAAAAAAAGCGGTATTTATACTTTACAGAACAGCGCAGTAAGCTCACGTTTGGTGTATCCGATTGTGTGAAGGTATCGGTTTAATATTGTCACGAAGACAAGGACGATGCAGTGGTGTTGAATGAGAAACACGTTTATTGGAGCGAACTTGTGCTCCCCTAACAACTCAAAAGAATACAGAGGCGGCGAAGCAGCGGTCAACAAAGTGACTTGCACAGGCGAGTCTCGTCGAATCGAATGCCCGGCGTCCGCACTGCAGGCTTTTTATCTTTTGGCGCGCGTGGTTCTCGAAACGTCGATTCGCATCGAGAACATAGTAGATCCAAGAAGATTATTCTGGGCTGTTCACGTTAGATCGGAATGCTCTCCCTATCACAACAGATAACACATGCGGCACCGAAAGAAAGAATGGAACACGCGCTTCCCTTGGCGCAGAGATAACACAGACCGGCGCAGCCGGGCGGTAAAAGCAAAACACAAATAAACAAACCCAATGTATGGTTCGCGGCATTACCCCCCCCCTCTAAGAGTGCATCGACCCGATGCTAACATAAGCGACAGTCCGAACAAATGAAAATAAAAGTTCGTCATCGTCCGTAGAAAGGTTTTAAGCGAACCACGTGGACGACTTCAGGCCGCGTGCGTCGTCGTGATGTGCCGGAGTCACCATCGGGGATCACTTCGTAGGTAAGTTGGCCAACACGTCGTAGAATCTGGTAGGGTCCGAAATACCGTCGCAGGAGCTTCTCACTGAGTCCGCGTCGTCGGATGGGAGTCCAAACCCACACACGATCCCCTGGTTGGTACTCGGCGTCTCGGCGTCGGAGGTTGTAGCGGCCCGCATCCACCAGCTGCTGGTCCGTTATACGAACTCGAGCGAGCTGGCGGGCCTCCTCCGCACGTTGAAGATATCCGTGGACGTCGGCGTTGAGGTCGTCGTCTTCTACGTGCGGAAGCATGGCGTCGAGCATCGTAGTCGGCCTTCTACCGTAGACAAGCTCGAACGGCGTCAGCTGTGTCGTCTCCTGGATAGCCGTGTTGTACGCAAACGTGACATACGGGAGCACTTCGTCCCAAGTCTTATGTTCAACGTCAACGTACATTGACAGCATATCTGCGATTGTCTTGTTCAGACGTTCTGTTAGTCCGTTCGTTTGGGGGTGGTACGCCGTCGTTCTTCGGTGATCCGTGTTGCTGTAGCGTAATACTCCTTGCATCAGCTCCGCAGTAAATGCCGTTCCGCGGTCTGTGATTAGTACTTCCGGGGCTCCATGTCGCAGCACAACTTGGCTTATAAAGAACTTCGCCACTTCTTGTGCAGTCCCCTCGGAAGATGCGGCGGTCTCTGCGTAGCGCGTCATGTAGTCTGTCGCTACGACAATCCACTTGTTCTGTGATCGTGACGTAGGGAACGGGCCTAAAAGGTCATTCCAATCTGTTGAAATGGTCTCGATGGGACGGCGATCGGTTGCAGAAGTCCGGCGGGTCTTGTCGGCGGCGTTTTTCGTCGCTGGCAGTCACGGCAGCTCGGACGTAGTGGGTGACGTCAGAGGTAAGGCCGGGCCAGTAGTACCTCGCCTTGATTTTTCCAAATAGTGCGGGCTGTGCCCAGATGTCCGGAAGACGGGTCGTCGTGGCACGCTTCACAAATTTCGTCACGAAGGTCCGCGGGGATGACGAGAAGGTAATTCGCTCTTGTTCCGGGGCTGAAATTCTTCTTCACAAGGACGGAGTTTCTCAGGCTGAATGCTGGTAAACTGCGTTTGAAGGTCCTAGGAACGGCAACGTTGCATCCCTCGAGGTACTCGATTATGACGCGTAAGTCGGGGTCGGCACGCTGCTGGGCGGCTAGGTCGCTCTCCGTCACGATCCCGAAGAACGCGCTGTCTTCATCAGAGTCTTGTGATGGTGGGTCGACGGGGGCGCGGGACAGGCAGTCGGCGTCGGAGTGTTTCCTGCCGGATTTATAAACGACTGTAACGTCGAACTCCTGCAGGCGCAAGCTCCACCGCCCAAGACGGCCAGAGGGGTCCTTCAAATTGGCGAGCCAACACAGCGCATGGTGGTCTGTTACAACCTTGAATGGCCTTCCATACACGTATGGGCGAAATTTTGAAATCGCCCATATAATAGCCAGGCACTCTTTCTCAGAGGCAGAATAGTTTTTCTCCTCCTTCGACAGACCACGGCTAGCATAGGCGATTACCCTTTCGCAGCCGCTTTGCTTTTGGACAAGGACGGCACCCAAGCCTATATCACTGGCGTCCGTATGCATTTCCGTTTCGGCATTTCCGTCGAAATGAGCGAGCACGGGCGGGCTTTGCAGGCGTTTTTGCAGCTCGCCGAATGCTTTTTTCTTGGTCGTTTTCCCAGCTGAAAGGGGTGGCAATCTTTCGTCAAGCGCGTGAGTGGCTCTGCAATGCGTGCGAAGTTTGCGACGAAGCGCCGGTAGTATGCGCACAGCCCGAGAAATCTCCGCACGCCCTTCTTGTCTTTTGGCCTTGGGAAGTTCGCAATGGCTGAAGTTTTTGCCGGGTCAGGTAGGACTCCCGCGGCGTTGACGACGTGGCCCAAGAACTTGAGTTCCCCGTATGCGAAACGGCACTTTTCAGGCTTCAGCGTCAACCCCGACGTACGAATGGCCTCGAGTACAGACTCCAACCTTGCAAGGTGTTCGTCGAAAGTCTGGGCGAATACCACTACGTCGTCGAGGTATACGAGGCAGGTGTGCCACTTAAGGCCAGCTAGCACAGTGTCCATGACTCTTTGAAACGTCGCTGGTGCTGTGCACAGCCCAAACGGCATCACCTTGAACTCGTATAGGCCGTCTGGGGTTATAAATGCAGTCTTCTCTCGGTCTCTCTCGTCCACTTCAATTGCCAGTAGCCGGTCTTCAGGTCCATCGATGAGAAGTACTTCGCGTGGCAGAGGTGGTCGAGGGCGTCGTCGATTCGGGGGAGGGGGTACACGTCCTTTTTCGTGATTTTGTTCAGTCGCCGGTAGTCAACGCAAAACCTTAATGTGCCGTCTTTTTTCTTTACGAGTACGACGGGCGCAGCCCAGGGGCTTTTCGATGGCTGTATAATGTCATCGCTCAGCATGTCGTCGACTTGAGTCCGGATGGCTTTCCCGTTCGTGTGAAGAGACGCGGTACGGTGACTGTCGGGTAGGTCGGGCTCCATCTTCGGTTATTATTCGGTGCTTCGCTAGAGGTGTCTGACGTAGTTTTGCGCTCGACGAAAAACATTCGCTATAGCGACGCAGCAAAGCCAATAATTTTTTCCGTTGTTCTTGCGGTAGCGCCGGATTCACGTCGAATGGCTGCGGGAGCTTGAATGTTTCTACGGGTGTGCGTTCAAAGTCGGCGACTGCGATCACATCACTTGCTTCTTGCGTTTCTTCGAGGAACGCAATTGCAGCTCCTTTGTTTAAATGCTGGTACTCTCGGTGAAATTAGTGACCAAAACGTGAGATTGGCGTTGCTTAAAGTGCGCAATGCCTCTTGCGACGAGACACCGCGGTCGAGAAGCAACCTTCGATCACTCTCTACGATAGCGTCGATGTCAGAAGCAGCAATCCTCACAGTAGACCGGCGATCATCAAGCTTGCGCGGGGTGGCAGGGTGATGTGATCGTCGGCGATCCTGACAGCAGCACGGTGATCGGGGTTCGGCTGCGGCGTCGTGGAATGATTGGAGGAAAATGTTATCGACTTGGTCTGCAGATCAATTATTGCGCCGTTGTCCGTCAAAAAGTCCATTCCGAGAATCACGTCGCGGGAGCAGTTAGGCAGAACGACGAACGCCGCAGGGTACGTTGTGCCGTCTATGGTGACGCGCGATGTGCACGTTCCACTTGGCGTCACGAGGTGGCCTCCTGCTGTGCGTATGTGCGGACCGTCCCATCTGGTCATAACTTTCTTCAGTTTAGACGCAAATGGTCCGCTCATTACCGAATAGTCAGCTCCCGTGTCTACGAGGGCGACTACGTCAAAGCCGTCGATGGACACCTTGACGTCAGATGCAGTCGTCCTCGAGTTGCGGGTTCGTCGGTGGCGTCGTATCTCTGCTTGTACGTGTTGATGGTCGGGCACTGTGCATCGTCGTTGTCGTCTTCTTCTCAACGGACGTCTTGGTCAGGTCGGGTACGCGTCGCGCCGTGTAGCTGTCGTCGTGTTCAGGAGTCTCGTTAGGGCTAGGTCGGGTAGTCGGGATGAGGGCATGTCGTGAATGATGGTCTTCAGCGAGCCGCTGCGTCGTTGGAGGGTTTTCATTTTTCCGCCGTTGTGCAACTTTACCTCCCGAAGTTGCTGCTTTTAGTTTCCCCCGCGTGGGCTGGGGGACCTTCCACGTGAGAAGTCAGCAGTGCTGCGGCGGTTTGGTGACTGAGACGGGTAGGGCGACGGTGAACGGTTGAAGCGGGCTGGTCCCTCGGCTGGTGGTTGGAGAGGTATTCTTCGATCTCAGCAGGGCGCTGGCCGTATCGGGGGCGTGGGGCGTCGACGGAGAACCCTCGCAAACCGAGCCTCTTGTAGGGACAAGCGACGGTAGATGTGGGTCGGCCTCTCCGCAGTGGTAGCACAGCGGGCGATTATCGGGCGTTCGCCACACGTCGGTCTTCCTTGGCGTCTGGTATTGGTCTACAGGGGCGTCGGGCGGGCGGCGTTGGACGGCGGTATGGCTCAGCCTCTTGACGACGGGTTGGAGCAGGGCGGGGTTGACGAACAGCCGAGGAGTAGGTCATGGCTTGTGGTTCGCGGGGTGCTTCCGACGGCGTAGAAGTTCCCAGTGCGTTTTGGACTTCTTCTCGGATTACGGTCGGTCAGGGAAGCCACTTGAGGTTGCGGCGTCGTTGGAAAAAAGCTTCCGAAGCTCCTCCCTGACCACTGCTCGGATGGTCTCTCGCAATGCATCGGAGCTTCCATTTGCAGCACCGATGGTCTCCGAGAACAGCGCGTTGACAGGGCGGTCGTACTGCCTGGTTCGAATTTCTAGCGTCTTCTTCTCCATCGCGGCCGCCTCAGACGCGAATTCGGCCACTGTCTTCGGAGGGTTACGGACTAGACAAGCAAAAAGCTCTTGCTTCACTCCTCGCATTAGAAACCTTAGCTTCTTCCTCGGTCATTTCAGAGTCCGCACGACGAAAAAGTCGCTTCATCTCCTCAACGAAAATCACGACTCCTTCGTTGGGGTGCTGCGTTCGAGTTTCAAGCAAAAGCGCAGCTCGCTCTTTTCTCACCACGGTAGTGAAGGTCTTAAGGAACTCCTCTTGAATTGAGTCCAGTCGGTCAAAGAGCTCTCATGGTTTCTCGAACCAAGTTCGAGCAGCATCTTCTAGTAAAAGAAGACATGCCGGAAAGTTTCTTCATCGTCCCACCTGTTGAAGATGCGACGCGCTCCAACTTCTCCACCATTCTTCGGGGTCTTCAGCGGGGGCTCCCGGAACGATGGAGGTTCTCGGGGCTGCTGCAGGATGATTGGCGACGTTGTTTCTTGCACCATGGTGTTGGTTGCAGCGTTCCTTCTCTTGGGCCCTTCTGGCAGAAGACCGAACTCGGGCGGTAAATCTTGCAGGCGGGGGCTGGCTCTTGTTGGAACTGGCTTGGCGGCTTTTCGAGGTTGTAGTGGGCATGAAGGGTGCGTACCCAGCACCTCCACCAGATGTCACGAAGACAAGGACGATGCAGTGGTGTTGAATGAGAAACACGTTTATTGGAGCGAACTTGTGCTCCCCTAACAACTCAAAAGAATACAGAGGCGGCGAAGCAGCGGTCAACAAAGTGACTTGCACAGGCGAGTCTCGTCGAATCGAATGCCCCGGCGTCCGCACTGCAGGCTTTTTATCTTTTGGCGCGCGTGGTTCTCGAAACGTCGATTCGCATCGAGAACATAGTAGATCAAGAAGATTATTCTGGGCTGTTCACGTTAGATCGGAATGCTCTCCCTATCACAACAGATAACACATGCGGCACCGAAAGAAAGAATGGAACACGCGCTTCCCTTGGCGCAGAGATAACACAGACCGGCGCAGCCGGGCGGTAAAAGCAAAACACAAATAAACAAACCCAATGTATGGTTCGCGGCAATATGCTCGGTACGTTATGAGCAAGGGACTGTAATTTATAATTGTTATGGAAATATGGCACAAACCATATGTCCCTGTTTCTGGTGTGTATAGAAACGCCGCGACAATTTAGTGAAGCAAGTTGCTTTATGAATGTGGTGACACTAGGGTAAATAGGGTAACAAAAATGCCCGAGGGGACTCCCCCTTGCACGTTCGCTTGCTCGCGGAATCACGAGTCCGGCAACTGTGCTCCAGCAGCCACCCCCGCCTGGAGGCAGCTCGCCTGACTATTACGGGTTGTCGGCATCGAAACGCCCGTCCGAGCTATTTCGGCCTGGTGCGTTGGTCGGCAAAGCAGCGTCAGCATCAAGCAGGCGGGCTCCTGCAACTCACTCGCAGCAATACAAGCTGCCGTAGAGCCAGCGCCAACCGCAATACCAGCGGCTTACTAGCGCACATCACCGGTATAGGTCGCCTGAGAGTCCGTCTCTTACTAAGACTGGCGATCTCTCGCGACCAACGAGCCCGCTGCCGAGCCGCGCGAAGCTCTTACTGCCTAAACGCAATCTCGAGCGGAGACCTTCACGGCATCGAGACGCACGCACTCCGGAAGCGCGGAGACAACGGTCCCATTACTCCCGCTTCCCCCCGCAGCGAGAGGAGACTGATTCTTCAGCGATCCCCCTCGCTCTTTGTCAGGCGTCAAATCGGCAAACACTCCGCCTCGGACTCGAAGCGCAGTAGCGGCGGGCTCATCGTGCGGCTTGCGAACTCCCAAACACCGCACCCTTGCTCGGTAGTGTCCTCCGCGCCTGCGGGAAACTTCAAACCCGGCGCGCCGGCGCGACTGCGCGGAGACGGCGCTACGAGGAAGGCGACCCGCCCGCCATGTTGGAACAAGGCCTACGCACCTCCCGTCTCGCAAGCGGGCCGCGACTGCGGTGCCTCGGAGGTATCCTACTGACTCACCGCCTGGTGCGGGTAGGAAGGTTTACACATTTGCCGTCACGGCTGTATCGGGCATCATAACTGTCCTGCCTGCAACCGACTGGCGCGAGCGTTTTCGTCCGAAGTCTTCCGGACAAAGGGTAGCGGGCTACGACTGCAGCAACGCATTTCTCGGGGAGCTAGCAACCTCGAATTCGTCTGAATACGAGCCCCACGTTCGGGCGCCATGTGGGATACGTGTGAGGTTCCTCGGGGACCTTGCCAGCACTCTGGGGTAGGCCCCCACGCTAGCTCCCGGCGTGTCAACCACGCGGGCTCCCATGGCTACGGGCAGCCCAGCGAGGTTCGCCGATACGAGAACACAGTAGACAGTAGTGCCGAAGCACAGCCGTTTATTTGGGGAATCCCAAAGCATGTGAGCACAAGGCTCGACGGCGTTCACGAATCACGCCGTCCGGGTCGTGACCGCGAATGGGAGGTAGGCACTCACGGCGCGCGACAAACAAAGCTCCCACCTGAGATGCATGTATCCATGACCGCCGCGTTCCGCCGATCTCGCCCCGACCGGGTCTCCGCCGAGACTCTCCCGACTCCCGTGCGCGCACGCTCGCGCCGCCCGCGCCCGCGCGCCTATCCCCGCACACATCGGTGGCGCAATCTCTCGGGGGACGCCGACGAACCAGCGGAGGGCCGGACCGGTTTCAGCGCACAAGCGTCTAGCGTCTCTCCCGAAGCGCGCGCTGGCTCGGGATCGCAGGTCGCGGTTCTCCACGATTCCCACACTCCTTACTCCCACCTGTTGCCGATCCAACGTTCGGAATACTTCTCGTAAGCATGCCGTGAATAATATTGTAGAGATGGTGTCTCCTTGTCTGACGCCCTTCCTTATAGGTATTTTACGGCTGTCCTTATGGAGGGCGATGGTTGCTGTGGACCCAATATAGATATCCTCCAGTATTCCTATATAATGCTCATCTTCCGTAATGCCCGAATGACTGCTGAGGTTTCGATCGAGTCAAATGTTTTCTCATAATCTATGAGGGCTCTATATATTTCTCTATCACCTGATTGATCGTGTGAATATGATCCATTGTTGAATAGCCTTTACCGAACCATGCTTGTTCTTTAGGTTGACTGAAATCTAAGATTGCAGAAATTCTGTTAGCGATTACCTTGGTAAGCACCTAGTAGACGACTGACAGTAATCTGATCGGCCTGTAATTTTTCAAGTCCTTCATGTCACTTTTCTTATGGACTAGGATGATTTTCATGTTTTTCCAAGATTCCGGTACACTTGCGGGCATTAGGGATTGCGTATACAGGTTTGCCAGTTTTCAAGTACAATTTCTCCGCCATCTTTCAAGAGGACGGCTGTTATCCAATCCTCCCCAGGTGCTTTGCCCCATTGCATTTATTTCACAGCCTTCCTTACTTCTGTCATTACTGGTCGGATGTCTACGTCTTCTGAACTACTTTCTCGTTCGGCATTATCCTGGATGTCCCGGCTACTGTGCAGATCTTTGTAGAACTCCTCGGCTACTGTGACTGTTTTATCCCTATTTGTGATGACATTGCATTGCTTGTCTTTAAGTGCATACATCTGATTTTCCCCCGCCAAGGCACCTCTTCGCTGCTTTCAGGTCTTCGCTATGTGCTTCGCTGCACATGTGCTCACGCTAGTATAATTTCGGACCCACATCAGCAATACATAATAGATAAATTAGAACGAATTCAGCGAATGGCGGCCAGGTTTTTTCTGACTATGATAAAATGCACTCCGTAACCACTATGATGGCTGGGCTGCTCTCACTACATTGGCTGTGCACAAGAGAATTGCGCGCCTTAAATTTTTATATCAACTTTATAACAGCAAGCTGAACTTGAGTCCTTGCTTGTACTTAAAGCGTCCTGGAAGAGTTTCGCCGCGAACTAATCACGCTTATGCCATTTTGCCTTACGTGCCTAGAGTGGATGTCTTTAAGCAATCTTTCATCGCCAAAACTATTGTTGAGTGGAACAACTTATACCCACGTGTATTTCCTATCAGCAATATGGTTGACGCTTTCGCAAAAAATTCGAATGCAATATTGTGTGACCCTTGCATTGCATGCCTGCCCGGTAACAGCCCGGATAGGCTCTCAGTATTGAAAATAAAACAAATAAATAAAACAAATAATTGGTAGCTCCCGGGTGTCGTGGTGAAGCCCACCTGTGGCGATTTTAAGGAGTGAGGAGGAACTCACTACAACAAAACTATAGACGTTTATCAGGGAACTGGGTTTCAGTGGCAATTTGTTAAACTAGAGTGGAAAAGAAAACAAACGCAGCACGTTTACCTTGCGCGTATTGTAGTTCGTTGATACTATTACTGTTTCCCTTTCAGATGACTGTCATCACCTTCCCCGAAGTATTCAGGTAGGTGCACGCGTATTTCGAATGTATAAACACCAGTTGTGCGAGTGACAATGTGGGACGGAGCGCGGACGACGGATGAAGAAAGGATGCTGGGAGGGGGCGAAGCCACGTCCGACATATGCTGAAGTGTGAAAGAGTTCGGCTTCATCGGCACGGAGTATACGCAGAAGCTGCGGCTCAGCAAAGCAGAGGTTTATTGGCTGGTTTCAACTGGGGAGTGACGGTACTACACCGGCGCCAATGAGAGTGACCCATCTGCAAGTATCGGCAGGGGCGCGTCACCACCGGCGTGAGCACTGCTCTGAAGCGCTCTGTTCTGGAGCCAGGAAGGCGCCCTTCATAGAAGAAGACACGCCGGCTACGCAGCGGTACCGCCGTGCCGCATGCGCCCTCCTGTGAGCCTTAGGTCCCGGCAGGAGGCCCAAGAGCGGCAGCACTGAGTCCGTGGCTCCGCGAGAGGTGCCCGCTAGTGTCACTAGATAAGATACAGAGTACCGTCACTGAGGCACGCAAATGAGCAACGGCGGCCATTTTGGTGTTTATCAGTGTTGACAGGCTGCCGCTTCTTCGGCCTCACCGCTAAATTTGACGAGGGCATTTGTAAACAACACTGCCGAAGACGCAGGAACACGGCATCTTCAGACCCACTTCTGCAGCTGAAATGCTGCGAAGCGGGTTATCTTTGATCCACGTTTGGAACGACGCCAGTCGCGTGCGTCTGCAAAGCGGAGAGGACAAGCTAAGACTACCACAGTTGGCCGGCACACAATGCATAAAAAACAGAATAGCGGTGCCCATGCACTGTCGCAGTGTAAACAAGTTTCACGTGATGCGAACTGTCCAATGATCACAGCGGCGGCACCGCACAGCAGGAGAAAAGAGTGCCGATACTCTGTAACCTCATCTTGCGACACTTGTGTCCGCTGCACTCCTGGGTGCCTCGGTTGCTCTCTCTCGATAGGAAGCCGCGATGAAGCGCGTACGGCCATCATTATACACATGGAGGAAATATGTGCTCCATGATTACGCACAATCATGCGGGTCAGCGCGGCACCGTGGTGCGCATAGTGGACGGTGCAAAGCGTTTCTCGCGTGCGTGGTCACGCAGATGCGCCAGTCTCGCCGTCTCCACACATGGCGTAAACAGCAGTACGTGTCCATATTAAAGAAAAGCGAGCGTGCATCGGAAATTCCGCCCGCCGTCTTGGTTGGTCTTCAACTTCTGTAGAGGCAGTGCCGCAAAACGTAGCTGTAGTGAGTATGATGTCGAGGATGTAGGCTATACAGCCTACAACTTCAGTATCTGTGTAGGATATAGGCTACAACCTCGATTTGGCCGATCTAGGCTATATATAGTCGATATTAGCAGAAGGCTCGGTGGAGAACGAAGAAGAAATAAACGCTTTTGAGAAAGAATATGTTAAAAGATCTTGTCAAACTTTTGTGCATGCAAAAAAGTTGCACACGATCTTTCAAGTTGGACAAGATCTGTTCACTGGAAGTACATTGTACTTCCACTGAACATATCGTACGCGACGGTGTTTGTTGCGTGCATGTCGCAACACCGGCAGCCGCACGGCAACTGCAATTTCCTTTCACCAGGCTCCCACCGTTTAGGTACGGCGGCAGTGCTTCAAAAAGATATCCCGAAGTAGCTGAGGTTCTGACATCAGCCATTGATTGGAAATGGCTGTCATGCCAACTTTGCCGTTTGTTGACCTAGCCACACTGAGGAATCTCCAAGAAGGGTGGCTCCAGTTATAATGAAAACGCCGCAGCAGTTGAAGACGTTGCCGTCGATTAGTGTTCCTTTCACCTGAAAAAACATTGTTTTTGTGCAAGAATGACGGCGCATCCGCACATAGATGAACCTGTTGGAGCTGTTTATGAAATTGAAGCCTTCCCTGGGAGCCTCTCCGCGTGCCCAGCGACCTTCACGTAAAAAAGCTTCTCAGCGTAAAGCCAAAGTCGATAAAGTTTCGCAATTAACTTAAATGCTCGAAATAAAGAATGCCAGCTGTGTAGGCAGATTCAGCTCACGTCAAGTGGGCTCGTTTTCGTTTTCATTTTCGTATCAGGCACCGCACCTCTGCACTTTAAAGGACCCCTGCAATGCTTTTCTTTGAGATACTTTTGAGGCTTTACGTCTGTTCTTCGTTTCATGCTGTGATAGTCATAAAAATAATTATCACGATCAGCGCAGAAATGAGTATTATACTTCCCACTCTCCCCGATGACGACGCATCGCGGAACCAATGAAGGCAGCAAAAACCACCGCTTCCTGGTAGTTTTAAGGCCATGGTTGTCTGTACTGGGAAGCTCCATCCGCGCTTATTGACGGCGTCGTTCGGCGGCACCGCGACAGCCACGCCGATACAGCAAGGTCAAGTAGAAAGCGGGGACCCCCGAAGTCGCTTGCCCGTCGCTGCGTTATGTGTGTCGCTACGTTTACTTTTCTGAACTCTACCATACTCAAGCTATTTTTGTTAACAGTGAGGCTGTTCATAACAAGAATTCAAGGTGTGAGGTGTGTGCGCTGTCTTGCTACGTAGGTTCGACTTGCTACGCTTGTAGATTGTTGCGACCGGGAAGGCCGACCCGAGCCGAGCTCCATCGCCTCCGATATACATGTGGTAGCGTGGTGTGAAGAGCGGCCAGCCGCTGTTGCAGCCGTGGAGACGTCCAGCAGCCGTAGGCCAACGTAACTGTTCACTTCATAGTGAGAGGCGAGCCGAAGCCAAAGAACAACGCCCCGACGGGCGAGGTAACAGTTACAGGACTCGAGCAGAGCGACAGCATTGATTCTCTGCTCTTACAGGGAATGGATCTACAGCGCTTGGGCGGCTCTATTTATACCCAAAAGCGGCAACGGTCAAAACAGCGTTCCCGCAGAATGTGCGCACGTCACGAAAGTCACAGACACACACAACGCTCTTTCCAGAGTTCGTGAGCAGTCGGTAGCATCGGCGCTCGCTGAGCTCGAGAGAGGGAGAGAGGAGGACTCCGCTGCGATCGCGGGGCCTCTGTGTCCTTGAAGCTCGCTGAGACATGCCTCGCCGGGCCGGCAACCGTCGAAGTTTGAAACGCGCCGAAAGCGAAGCGTCTGACCCGGGCTTTGTCGAGACGTGAAAACATGAGTCACCGACACGGTGGTGCGTAATTCGACTCATCACTCCTCGGATGTGTGGCTTCGGCACACAGCCGAGGAGTGATGAGACGAAGCCCAGCTACGGGCTTAGTTGTAACAAGATTCACAGAAGAGCGACAAACAGTCGCGTTAACTCAACGTTACTAGAATAAGCTCAGTTTCGGAGCTCCGCATCCCCGCCAGCGGAGGAGGGTGGGCCGAACGGCGGTCGCGAGAACTAGCGACGCTGCAGTCAAGTCTTGCGCTACTCTCGGCGCGTCGTCTGCTTCGGCGGCGGGCCGCCGCTGCAGCCGACCGGGGCGGGCCGCCGCGCAGACGTACCGAGGCAGCTTTCTAGTAGTGCTATTGCTAAACTTAAATATCGATCATCTTTCCAGTCGAGTAGCTTAAACGCCTTCGTCCTTCTAGTCGACGTTACCGCATCACATTTGTGCACTGTTTAAGTGGAAATGCGTTGGGTCACCTGTATGCACTCACCAGCACGCGCACGCAGCTCTTTGGCTGGCGAAGAATCGACGGTCGGCCTATATTTTAACTGTCTACATTGCGTTTAACTTCATGTACGGTAGTTTCCAAGCCAATTACCCTTTTCAGCGTAGTTTTTATAACTACTACCCCGTCTTACCTCGACCAAAAACGATCCAACGTGTTTGTGAAAGCAGTGCCTTTATAAGTGCTTTTATCTCCACGCGTCAATACCACAGTTTTTCTGAATCTCGTCGGTGCGAGGTCCCGTTAACCAGCTTCCGATGTAGAGTTCCTATGCTAAAAATTTATATCCACCGGGCTGGTCCCACCTCATCTCGCCTTTGTGCACTTTGTGGGGCATACGAACATTAGATCACCAAACATGAAAGTTCGCTTCACAGTTCTGACACTCAGTTCATCTGTGACAAACGCACTCAAATTTTGTGAGTTCGCATTAAAGATGGATCCGCAATTTAAAGGTACTCATGGTACGCCTGAATTCATAACGATCTTTGACCGCCATTTTGATGTCTTGAATCCAAATCCGTTCAGCTGGTCATGCAAGACACATTTCAGAAAGGTGAATCAGGCTTCAATGAATACTTTTTTTGAAAGTAGCTACGAGGTAGACGCGTGATCTGAGAAAATGGCGTGTCCAATCAAGCAGTGACAGGTCAATATTTAGCGTACTCGTTTTGTATAGTAGTAGATAGCTATTTACTTTATTAATGGCCTAAGCGAAGTCGAGAAATATACAATTAACGAAACAACTATACTCGAAGCAAACATGCAAGGCATTAGTAAGTTTACAATGCTAGGACAGAGCCAACTTGACGGGGTGAATAGAAGACAACACAAGTTCGAAGGTGCTTGTTTACAAGTTTTACCTCTCCTCTCATTACAAATTTTAATGGTTAGTAAGTGCTTGTGGTTGCCAACAATTGACACTAACAAGTGCTGTGTGAAATGTATGCTCCGCTACTGCAACGGGCGCCACGACTCAGGAGGTGCATCATCACTGATCATGTTCTGTGTTTGCTTGCAGATTGTTCGCGAGCGCAAACCTTAACTGTCGACGAGGCGATAACAAAGCTGGTCGTGCTTGGCTCCAGCTATAAAAATACGTCGCTCCATCTCAAGCCGGTAAGTTAGACCTACCTTGTGTGGGCATCCTCCCGGTTGGCGCCTCTACTTCAACGCAGTATTGCATTTGAGGCAGTAAATACTAAACAAACAAAAAAAAACATTCCCCCTCCTCCATCGTGCGTGAGCTATTTTCCATGAAGCTACTTTGTGTGGTCTGGCGTTATGATGCGCTTTTTAAAGAAATTAACCGCGATGTTTAGAAATACGAGTTTGTTGTGTTAGTATACATTTGTTGATTGATTGATTGATTGTGGGGTTTAACGCGCCGACGCAACGCAGGCGATGAGGCGCGCTGTAGTGGAGGGCTCCGGATTAATTTTGACCACCTGGGGATCTTTCACGTGCGCCGAAATCTCGTACACACAGGCGTTTTTGCTTTCCGCCTCCATCAGGAAAGTGGCCGCCGCGGCCGGGAATCGAACCCGCGACCTCGTGCTCAGCAGCGCAACGCCTTAGCCACTCAGCCACCGCGGCGGGTTAGTATACATTTGTGCGTGGTGGGTATATCGCTGCAAAAACATACTTAGGAAAAAATTCGCTGCGTATCTGCTCATTTCGCTGCAAATGTCGTTGAAAGATGGCAGTCTTTTGCCGGCTACGCAACGTACACTCCTCGGCCTTCTTTCCTTCCAACGTGTGTTGCCCTTCCCCTCCCGCATCGCTCGTCGATCCTGCGATAAACACGGTGGAGGTTTGCTCAAGTTAATTTAATTTTTCCCCATCTGCTGGAACTTCCCGTTACTCTTGGACATCCTGGAATACCGCCAGGGGGACTGTCGCTATTTTTGGGTCAAGACGTGCTTTGAATGCGTATTTTTAATTTCCTGTCGCAAAAGTTAAGCAACTATTCATTTTAAATAAAACAACATTGAAAGCACTACTTGCGCATTCATCTTTTTGCATCACGTATGCCTAACGTTTCCTTTTTGCTGTTCTATCTGTTATTTGGGACGTGTTATGTGTTCTACCGGTTATTTTGTTGTTATTTGGAATCCTTACACCAAGACAAACATCAGCTGAGTCGAAAGCGCACAAAAGAAGGCTGTGCGCTACATAATTACAAATTCGGCCTCACTTCAGTATATTTTGTTATGTAAATATGTTTTCGGCAAATAAATTTCTTCTTCTTCTTCTTCTTCTTCTTCTTCTTCTTGTTCTTCAGTAACCGAGCTTCTAAGACGAGCCGAGTTACCGTCGTTAGCTACAGGAATCATTTATCCCGACTGAAGTTTCTCCACCAAATAATCAAGGGGCATTATAAAATAGATGTTGCAGACGTGATATCATTTTCAGCAGAGTAGGAAACCAGGCAAAGACACCAACTAACAGTCGCGCCCCATCGCACACGTACTACTGTCTAAGTATTCCTTGTTTCCTAGAACCATTTCCGATTGGAATAAACTTCAGGATACACAAGTTCTACAGCTATCCTCAAGTTTTTTTGTTTGAGTCCAACCAGGGGCGTAGCCAGAGGGGGCACACCAAGCCCGTGCCCCCCCCCCCCCCTCCCCCCGAAAAGATTCGTGCCTGTCTGGGGTGGGGTTTAAGTAGCCTGAAGAACCGCCTGAAGTCGCCTGCTGTCGCAGAACCAGCAGTTTTAAGGACATTCTTGTTCATATATAAAGCTGAAAACTAGGGCTACGTCAACGTCTGATCCCTGTGCCCGCTCCCGATGCTGTACATGTCAACATATACAGCCCGGATGCATTACACCGAGCAGCGCCGGGAACCTGCCGCGAGCTGATCGACGCAGTCCCGCTGTTTCGCTAGCACGGCCGGGAAATGGCAGAACAGCAGGAAAAGCCTCATATAGGCATGCATGTGGTCTGGACTTTAGCGTGTCATTCTTTGTCTTTACAGTGGTGCAAAGTATAATCACATGACAGAGCATGTCACTGTATTTTGTTCAGTCAACTATCAATCCTTGATATGTTTATTTTTCTATTCACATCGCATTTCATTGACTATTGCAGTTCCCTAATTTGTGCTGTATGAAAGCATTCCTCTGCCAATCTTGTATTTCCTCCACATCAACAAAACTATACAATTCTCTTTATTGCGGAGCGTCGCCTTTTTGGCACTATTCCATTGTTTCCTTGACCTCCCTCTTGATTAGAATCGGCATTCTGTATTTGCTTAACCGGAATTTTGCTGAAGCCATGTCTGTTCGATTTAACGGATAGAAGTAGTACGAAATTGAAGAAACGTGCAACAAGCTCAACATTCAACAGCAGTGCATTAAGGTGTTCCGCTAAGCGTAAGTTTACTATTCACGTTACTAGCACAAAAAATAACCAAAAGGCGATTACTTATTAAGGACAAATACGCACGTTTGCTAGCTTCACCGCCGTATTATACGAATGTGCTGCTTCTACAGTCCACGGCGATTCGAAGGTTATTGCGGGAAAGCTACTCTTTCAAATGAAACAGACAGAACACCAGCTTTAGCAAATCTTCCATGCCAGTTTCGTTATCGTCGGTGTAGATAAAAGGCAACCAAGTCTGCTTGATAACAACGAATGTAAAACTTTAAACCCAAAGGGTGGCAAATCATACAGGGTGGCAATGGCAAGTGCAGGCCATTGTAGCAGCATGGAACAGCCAACAAGAGAGAGAAGAGTGCGAAATCTTGGTTTCGAAACGATTCCGAAATCATGGTTACGAAACGAAGCCGTAGGACGGTGGCACGCGTGGCCGCTGATGCTGGCGCGATAACCTTCAAATCGTATTCGACTGTACTTCAGAGCTGATAAGCAAACTTATTACTCACTTTCCTAAAGGAAATTCTAAAACACGCGAATCTTGGTAGTAAACATCCAGTGTTGGCCTCTACTTGCGCCTGACGAACTTCGGGGACCGCGTGCCACTCACGAGCACACTCATGATCACGCTCACGAGCGCGTGCCCGCATAACTGCCTGCTCTACGGACGAACGAATCACCCGTGGCCTACCCATAGACCGGTGAACGGGAATTTAAGTCATATCATGATCATCATCATCATCTAAGTCCTTAAGGTGGACTTTACTGTTAGCGTTCAGCATACACAATTCGCAGTTAAAGACAGTTATTTCACGCTTCATTTGAAAAACGACGCCTACATATTTCCCCGCCCCATTGTTTGGTCGACCGCGCCCCCCCCCCCCCCCCACGAAAAAAATTTCTGGCTGCGTGCCTGAGTCCACCCTTAATTAGCATTGATAGGAAATCATCTGTTTTTGTTTTTATTTATGCAGGATATTGCACCGTGTGGATAAAACTAGGGGGCACTTTTAATTACTCAGCACACGGAGAGTCAAAATGGCGACACAGCTGGAGCACCGGCAAGAGAGCCTTCGTCCTTCTCTTCGTCCAGTCCACTCCCGCGCTACCATTAGCGGGATTGACCGCGTCGCCCCTGTAATAATAGACACCGTTACAATATTATTTCTCACAACTTTTCGTACCCGAGAAGAAACCGAACCAACTCACCTGTGTTCCATTGTACAAGTGTTCTCAACCATATATTCTTTTTATGCCCTGTAACCCACCTGCTAGAATCCCTTTCAGGAATGGCAGTATTTATAAAGGATTAAATATACAAGTATGAGCATGGCCCCAAGATATAAACGTGTCGTACAAGAATGCTTTTACCTCTTGGCCTGGCGTCGGAATGGAGGGGCAGACTGACAAACATTTCCAGGTTCACTAGCAACACTACTATGTGGCTTAAAAAGATATTTCCGGGATGTTGCGCTGGGGCGCTGTGATGGTGGCCAGCACGAAGCCTCTGCAGCGCGGGAGGCCTGTGAATTTTGAGAAAACTGTTATTGAAGGCGTTGAGGATGGTAATATGAGCTCTTTGGTAGCCGAACAAGCTCGCGATGCCAGTCAAGCGATGATATTGTGGATAAACATGCGTTTATTGCTGCAACTCCGAGCGGCGTACAGCGACTCGTCCGCTACCGCCGAGAACTCTTTCACTGTCCCGCCGCCTCGGCCGCCGCGGCGCGTCTTCGGTTTCCCCAGCCGACGGTGTCGTGTTGTTTTAGCTGGCGCTACTATGCGAACGCCACCATATTACTGAGATTCATGCCATTATTCAGGTGGTTGGGCGCGCTATGTCCTTCGCAATGCAAGTCCTCGGCGTCGTTTTGGTCTGTGGTACTCACAAAGGCCGTAGGCCAGGCGGGTGTGCCGGTGCCACAACACTTGCCAAAATTTTCTGAGCGCCGCATCCCTTCCTCTCCCTTCTTTTCGTCCTATGCTATTTGCACCCTCAATCAGAAAGCTATAATGTAAAAACAAATATACGAAGGGTGTCGGTTTATTATAGACAAAAAATGACTACAATTTTTGGGGGAGCACGATCTGCTTCCTTCTTATTTTTTTTCTTTTCCAGCAGCGTATAACAAAGTTTAACAAACAGCCCCGGAAAAATATTTCTGACTACGCCGTTGCCGCTGACGATGACTTGGTCTCGCTGATACAGTGAGCTCAGTTTTCACCCTTTCTAGATTAAATACAACACAATCTTCGATGACACCGGTGCTCCTGATGTTACGTTACGTGGCTTGTTTTCTGGGTAGCCGGCCCTTTGTGCTGCTTTGTGAGAGAGCTTTGCAGTTCAACAGCCCGGCTTTTGCACTCAGGGAACTTGGCCGCCGCGTCTTCTGAGTGTTCAGTTGCGTAAAATACACACTCCACGCCTTCCGTGCATTCCCTTTTCTTAAGGTCCGCTTTGCCCCACTGGCTGAACGTTTGCTACCAGCCATTACTTTCCCCCGTGCCTGTTTCCCGAAACTCTTTCCCAATGTAATAATGAATCAGCTTTCTTGGGCTCTTCGACCACGCCTGGAAGTGGCTGCTCGTTCATGGCCTTATTCACCGATAGTTTTTATGTGGCGCCTGTCAACGCTGTATCAGGCTAATGAAACTCCGGGTGCTGGACGGGAAAGAACAAAAGTCTATCGTGCGTTGGTTATTTATTCAGACTGTGGGCCAGGGGTAAGCGCTCAAGTGCTGAACGTGCGTACCAGTAACCGGTACAACCCCACACAGGGCACCTTGTGTATTTAAGGAGACGTTATTGGCGATACCGCGAACCCCGAGCCTCCACTCCTAAACAGTAACCAAGGAGGTCTAAAAAACAAATTGGCTCCAATCCACGCTTTGAATGTGATTGGAAAGCGAACCTTTAAACAACACAGTAAAGGTTGGTTCGTTCTGCTTCTCTGTTTCGGTGCCTCGCCGATGATGTGGCGAGAGACAAAAGCCTTCTTGATGATCATCTGCGTTGGTGCCTGATGGTTGCGGCACTGATGAAATGACGACGAGAGTTGTTGAGGGTTTTTAAAACTGTATATATAAATAGAAGATATATACAGAAGATTTACATACTGAGGATAGACCTAACAAAGTAAGAAATAAAGTGGGGTTCTTGGTCAGCTACAACTTTGTGCACGCGGCACCCCCGTCAGCGACGGACCCTTACCTAAGACTACCCAAGTGGTGAGATCCTCCCTAGCCGGACATGTGCATAGCACATTAAACCTTGAGGATTCGACCACGAGACCTCGTGTCTCGTTATTTTGATGGGTTGCTTAGGCTCCAACCCCGATACACAGGCCAATCAGTATCTCCTGGGGACCTGATTGAATGGATTACCAAGTCCGGGCCTCAACCGGGGTGGGCAACGCCCCCCGTAACCCTGAAAGGCTGGTCACTCTCTCTCTCTCTCTCTCACCGGAAAAACAGAGAAAAAGATCAAAAGCAAACAAAACAAATACAACAAACACTCAGAAACCCGCGGAGACACGTGCAAGCGGCAGGGAAAGCTGCTATGTACGTGGCCTGCGTCGCCAGTAACCACGCCTCGTCCAAGACCACAGCCACTCCGAACCAGCTGGGACCCATAACCGCCCGTCTTAACGAAATGCGGTGCGTCTTCCAAGATTGCCCGCCTTGACAGGCGATGCCCCGTTAATTGGACCGCGCGCCAGAATCAACACGTAGAGAACACAGGCGACGGCTGCCGCCGCACGCATCGCCTTTTCAGCATCCACCCCGGGCCGCTACCGGACACCCCCGCACGCCCTCACTGCGCGCGTTCACGGGCCAACAAAGGGAGAACTATCGCCATAAATCGTCAACTGTCTAACCACAGTTGACAGTTGACAGCTCCAAGCTCCCCCGTCTCCGGCGGTGCGACGGACCGAATGGCTTTACAACCGACCATTCCGCTAAACGTACACGCCGTGGGCCACAGAACCAGCTGCCGCCAAGTTCCCGAAATGCCATTCGAGTCGCCGGGCTACCAAGGTTTTCCCACAGTCGCCCCACGCGCGCCGACCAAAACAGCGCGACAACGCTGTTGAGGCCCGAGACATTGTGTCCTCACGCCGCGGCTTGGCCCAGAGGCCATTTGCTCTTAACAAGCTGGCTGCCATAAAGCCATTCATGCCTCATTCCCGGAACGCGCGCTCCCCCTGCGTCCCACACATTCGGCGTCGTTGGCCTCTGAAACCCTTACAGACGCCCACGTCAATTGCCCATGCGACATCACTTGAATTCACACACCTGGCTCTACAAAGAGTGAAACCAGAAATTCTGCCAGCCGTTACCTGGAATTCGCGGGGGCGGCATCCCGAACGCAGCTTCGTCGGCCACGGCCTGGCTAGAGAGGCCGGCGGTAGTCGCTGCTGTAGCCCGGCATATGGCTTGGGAATGCGCAGCCCGGCCGTGCGTCAGCAGAAAGAAAACGAAGAGGGGCGTCATTCGAAGGGTGAGACAGCGGAACCTAGCCATTCTGGTGGGCTGGTTAGGGGCTACACCACCGCGCGACACAAACACCGACACAATTCGGCATGTGATTAAAGCTAGTTAGTTTAGTAAGTTTGAGAATAGCGGGAAAGCAGAGGGAACTTTTATAATCGCTATTTATCAGAACCAGTTGCTTATTTCGCCTTTTGTAATGTCTGCTAAAACACAACCGAATTGGTATTCACCAATAAACGAAGTCCCATTCGTGGCGAGCAGTGCGTAAGAAAGCATTGAAGGACTCTGGCTGTACTAAAACTCCCCGTCGGTGCCAACGTAGCGTGGCGCAAAAATTTAGCGTTTAACGTACGCAAAGGCACGAACCGCTATACTAAAACTCTGTATTAATACCAGAAAGCGCCAACGGTAAACAGGCCTCCAGCGTGTTGCACGGCACGAAAAAGAACAAATACACCAAACACACCTTCCTTAGATTCGCTGTTCAAATGTCCCTAGAATCAGCGGCCAGGTCCCCAGAAGTTGGTGCATTCTTCGGGGTGAGAACTTTGGGAAGCGATGAGCCATGCGCGCCGTCGCCAGCACTGGCATGGGTCACCGACCTCGAGCACAGGCGCGCTTGACGAGATCCTGCGTGTCCTAACTAGTTTGACGAGGGCGGGCTTTACCGCTATACCCAAGACCTGCACAGCTGTACACCAAACTTGCACACGCGTGCACAGGGTATAGGCGCGCTGAATCGTAACACCTGGGGAGGGCAATCTCGCCGGAGCTTCATATTAAAATGTGGTTTCTTCAGGCTAGTCAGTAGACTGAATAATCATGATTTCGCTTTTGGGGAGTTCGCTCGTGATGTGAATTTCAAGTGATGCGTTGTTAAGCAGTTGTTGGTTTGAGGTGGTTTAGTCATGCAGCTGTACCACGTCAGCATAACTGCAAGACAACTCTCAATTGTGAGAAACTAATAATATCGCCTGTTCTCGGCTCGCAGTTACAACCTGACAACGGCATCTTTTTCGTTCTGCCTTACTTCTAACACACACACACACACACACACACACACACACACACACACCCACACACACACCACACACACAGCACACGCACACGCACACGCACACGCACACGCACACACACACACACACGCACACGCACACCCATACACACACACACACTATTTTTCTTTTTTTATTAATTACGTGAGAAAGAAAGAAAGAAAAAGACGCGCCCAGGTAATTAATAAAAAAAATATTGTAATGTCACTAACGGTAAAGAAATAGTCTAACCATTCCCCTATGCTTCTTTGGCGTTGTAGACTGCCGGCATTTCTTTCTGTATTTCCCTAACGAGCCCCTCATTTCCAAAACTATTATCGTGCGAAAGCTTAGCGAGGGCCTCGGTTCCGGCAGCCTTGATGCCAAGGTTGCATGAGAGAGTTTCCCGCAAGTTACCCGCTTATGACAGGCTGTAGACGTTCGCGTCACGCCCCGGGGGTTGAAAAGAAGGTCCCCTTCTCCCCGTGTAGTCTGAGTGGCGCTGGCTACCACCCTCAAGCGTCAGATACAGTTGTAGTAAATATAAATACCCCAGAAAGTGAAGGAGAACACAGTCGCCCAGATAGCCGAGTTGGTAAGGCATTGGAGACCTAATCGAAAGGCGTGGGTTCGGTCCCCACTCTGGGCAAGTGTTTTTCTTTCTTTCTTTCTCACGTAATTAATAAAAAAAATATTGTAACGTCACTAACGGTAAAAAATAGTCTAACCATTCCCCTATGCCTTCTTTGGCGTTGTAGACTGCCGGCATTTCTTTCTGTATATATAACTTATATAACGTGATTTATAGGTTATATAACTTAATTTCATTGGCTCATTTGAAATTAATGAACGCATAGAGAAGCGTACTTTTTTGTGACGTACCGTTTTAAAGTGCCGCAGAATTCCGAGTAATTTTTCATTTTCTTCCCGCAACAGGAGAGCCAGCACAAGTTTACGTCGACATAAATTTGATGAACGTTGATCCACCTTCAGGATCAGAGTCTGTAAGATTCAAGATATTTTTATTCTTTGTATGTTCCATGATTCACAATGCACTGCTTGCTTCAGACGTTGGGAAAGTGCACTGATGATTGTGACCGCTGTGTTATGACATTACATTATTGTATACCCACTAATATTCTCATAACAGGATGGGCACGCACATAGTGGCGCATATAAAACGATAGTAGGAAGCAATCTTTCGGCTCCGTCTACCGGCATGAATCACCACATGAACCGACATAGAGTAATGCATACGGTGCCAGAAAGCTGAAATTAGTCTTCCGGACTACTGCCCTACCTGAGCCATATTTTCCCGCACTTAGTACCTAAGAGGGAAGTTTTTTCAACAGCGTTTAGTTATCCAACCACTGATCCCTGAAACACATCGCTTGAACTGACGACTGGCTTCCATTAACCAAAAAAAGCGGAGAAGATACGCAAACACCAATGGGAGTGCACAAGAGCAGCAGCATAAGGCAGGCAGCCTGGACTACATTTGGTTTTCTGGTAGTCGCGTAGGCCGCGAATTTTCAACGAGACCCCATAGGGTGATTACGCTGTGGCCAGGTGATAAGCCGGGCCAGCATTATATAGGTGAACTATATATAGGTGAACTATATAATGCCGTAAAGGGGCCAGCAAACAAAATAAAAGTTTGTACTATTCAAAAGATTTGGTGTTTTAGAGTGCCTCCAACGCTTATGCGGAAGCCAACGATACTTTTTCACTGTGATATTAATCAGTTTACCTTAAAATCTCGATCCTCCCGCCAAATCGTCTGTTTTCGTGCCGTCATCAATGACGTAACAAGAACAAGAACAATGTAACGAGAATAATGAAACATTTCAAAAGCGCGATGCTACACAGATCTATAAAAGATCGCATATTTCTTAAGGGGAAAGCCTTACACGTCTCACGAAACGCGAAAAGTGACCGTAAGGGCTGGTGAAACCAAGTTAACGAAACCAAACTACCAAAATGAAACCAAATTAAGGCCACTGTAAAAATAAAAGTAAAAATGCACATAGAAATCTAATTGGGTTTCAATTGGATTTGAACTCGGGTGGCCAAGAGCCGCAGCCAACAGTGGTAACTACACCACTAACCCTGTATTGTGCCAGGATGGAACGCAAGGATGAAACGACGGGTTGTGTCTACGTACGACTGGTTGGAACATAATTAAATTCCTCTTTAGGCTGGACCAATAATTATCCGGATGGGTCACCGCAAAGACAATGCAGCAGTGAAGAAGTCTTCGATAATTGCTGAATTTTATATTCAAATCACTTATGAGACTTAAGTGGGCCACAAATTTTTGTTACTACTGGAATAATATAACTGCTGCATGGTGAACCACAAAACTCCCAGCATAGCTTCCACTCTCAAAATCTGCTCAAGGTTTCACGTCGAGGCACTGATTTCAGAAAGCGCTTTCCTCACTGCCGATTGGTCGCATCCCAACAAATTTCCCCGGAGAAGCACAGGTTTTTTTCTTCATGTCATCCTTGTTGAAAAAAAAAAACGAAACAAACTTGTTTTTCTAAATGTTGTTGGAAATGGTCTGACTCGGATGGTCCTCCGCACGCGGCTGCCGTGTAGACGGCGCCGGCGTGAGAAGCAGGTAAGAGACAAATGCAACCGACGCCAGCCCCCAAGGGAATTTATTACTACAACCACCCTAGCGCTCCCGTCTTAGGCCGTCGACGGGTCCCGCGTTGCTCGAGCGGCTGGAGTCGTTCGACTCTCGGCGCTATCGGTGGGCGATGGTCGGTCCGGGATGGAGCCTGGAGGGGAAGTCCCGGGGCGCTACGCCGCCGCAGGCTGAGGTATTCCCGCTCATAGCGGGTGGCCGCCGCCGCCGCCGAAGCATCGAGCTCCTCGCTTCTAAGCGCGCCGGTGGCACCATCTCAGGAGGTGCAAGCGAACCCCCTATTGTTTTTGGGTCTCGTATCGCTGCCGGGTATCGAGTCGGGTTCGCGGGCTTCCATAATTCCCTCAGTGTGTTTTTAGAGGCGAAGCTCCTCTTGCTGGGCTCAAGTCCCGCGTCGCGCGGTCGCCGTGCCCACTAGTTCTCCAGGCGACCGCTGGAGCCGCAGCTGTGCAATAGTTCATACATGGAGAGTGTCCCTATTCGCACGCCCCGTGGGAAAATTTTTTATTTTTAGTTCTCACGCCGTGTGGGAATTTTTTTTTATTTTTAGTTCGCACACCGCGTCCCAACAAAAAATAAAAAATGTTCGCACGCCTTTGAGCCTTCGCCTGCTTCGCGAGTAGCGCGGCTTGCGCTGTCCTTTTGGAATCACTCTGGTCTCTGTTGGCACACCTCAAGCTTAGCATTGTCAAGCTGCCCGCATAGCTGTTGGCTAATCTGTGTTAGTGAGTAGCTGAATAGTTTGTTAGTTGAGGCAATAAATTTGATAAACACGTTGGTAAACATGTTGGATCCGTGGAGCCACAAGTCCAGTTGTTCTTGGTTGAATGCTTGCATTGTGTTTCGGGGAGTTAAGTGTTGAAGCTGACTTATCTCCGCCGTTTCCTTTTTATATTTTGTAATTCCGGTAGGCATTCTGATGTGGTTCCACCGGGAAAATCTCTACCCCTGTAGTTTTTCTCGGCTCTATCATATGCGACCGATGAGCAGTTCTCGGAGAACCATCGTGTTCAGCGGTTAAGTCGGTGCTGCTAATTCAAATATGCATATTTCTAGAAATAGAGTGCTTGATATTTCGTGTGAGTACAGCAGGCACGTGCAAGATACTGTGGTGAGGAAAAACAGTGGTACATATTGATTTTACATTCTGTGAGTGTTTTGTTTACCATATATATTTTAGAGACATGAAATGCGGGGCGGAAAGTTTTGCAGAACGTGAACTTCTTAACGTTTTAAAGCCACAATTCGGTAGGATTATATAGAAGAAACTTTGGAATGTGAAATATGTATCAAAATTTTGTGGTTTTGGTGTCAGCTTGCTGAATCCAAATATGTATTGTGTTAATAGGAAATATTTTTAGTAATGGAGGTTAGAATTTGGCAGGTTGTTTTCGCCAAGGAAGCACCGATCGATGTCGTCTCATTGCGTTCAATATGGTAGAATCAACTGGAGATAATGTATTAATGCACAGCTAATACTTTATGCACAGGACCATTAGATTTGTGGATATCTACAGAGGGATAGGGGAACTTGTAAACCAGCACGGGGGAGCTAGCGGACCTGCACACATTTTAGTGTAACCAGTATTAACTACACGGAAATAAATGGTATATTGTCTTTAGCAGCAGAGAGCAAACAGGTGCGCGACGTGTATTTTCTTTTTCCGTCTTTGTTGAAATGTTTGAAATTGAGGGGGGCAGGCGCACAGTTAAGTTTGATTTCTCTAGTGATCTTACCTAATTTGCATATATTGTAACTGCTTGGACTGCACTACAGCTCATTTTTTGTGCTACATGCACATTTGTGATGAGATGGTGAGGCAGCAAGTGCTGCAACAAATCCAGAGTAGTTACGACGTTAGGCCCAGTGTTGTTTGTACCTGATGCTGCCGGTCGCACAACCTTCCTTGTGTCTTCTAGGCGACACCATGGAAGGGCAGTGGCATAGGGTACCAGCAGCCAGATCTCATTGCTATGTCCTACCCAATGTCTACACCTGTCATTAGCGGTTGACCCAACTACCACGTGTCTATCAAACTAGTGAAGATTTGGCCCTTGCTCAAGCTTCACATTCATGATGATTCTTCCTTGACGACGTTGACCAGCTGCACTGCACTGTCACTATCTTGTCAACTAGGGCCAACTGCATCGCCCGAACTCTTCCATGCCTTACCTTCTCCTTCACCACAATGGGTGCGCCCAAATCTCACAAGGTTTCACCTTTCTATCGTTACATGCTTTTAGGTAGATAGCCCAATTACGTTTCTATTCCCTATGCCAAAGTTTGCACCTTGCACCTCCACATTCTTTCTAAAAAAACATTCAATTCTCAAAATTTTCTCTAATCGTCATTTTTTTTGCATTATGATTTCAAAAGATGGGTTTCAGCTTTAAAATAACTTAAAAAATGTGAAGAAAAAACAGCTGTAAAGGCAACTCTGCCTCAATGCCTGCCGGACACCAAGCAAAAAGGGAGCAGTAGGTTTGCATTACTTATGCATAGCTACTCACAAGCATTACCCTGTGCATCATCATGATCATCGTCGGTCTTGTCATTGTCTGAAGCCATTGTGCAGTCACAAAGAAAGTGAGACTCACTCTCGGAGAGAAATTCGAGGTTTTAAGCAGACGTTGCTACCGGAAGTATTGCAAAAAAGCTGTTTTTTTAGAGACAATGCCACCACCATAATTCCTCATGTTTGACACCATTTTTGTTACATTTGCCAAACAGGTTTTTTTTCCAAAGTTCTGAAGGGCCCTTGGTACTAGAACGGATTACTGACCCGTAAAATCCCCTTTGGTGCCGAGAAGCACAGCATTGACCGCAACGAGTGAGGCTCGAGATTAACTTTTATGACTTCATTAAAAGTTATTCCTGAGAACTGCTTCTAGTGACAGCTGCAAGATAGCTACAACAAGGGTTAGGTCACATGTGCTGCCTCACTGGGGGCAAATTGCATGAGGCCCAGCCCACGTTGGTTACAGAGCAGCACCTCAGCGGATTCATCCACAGTGTGTCTTTAGTTTCTGCAGCTGAGACTTCGCGTTTAATGAGAACTTTATTAACCACTGCACATTACACCACTCAGGAAGCTAGCCCTGCGTTTCACACAGCACCATGTCGCCTACGGGGTCCAGTTCTGCAAGTGCCTTGCCATGGTGGAGCTGGTGAAGGGGGTAGAGCTGTTCCAGGATCCGGTCCACTGTGCCACGTCCCCAATGTCAAGCTGGACCAGAGGCTACTGCAGCTGAAGGCGGCAGTGTGGAAAGTAGGGAAAAGTGCTCCAAGTCCCATTGCTGAATGGATGGCCTACCAGCACACCGTGCTGCTGGAGATGCCATGCCCACTGGCTGACAGGGTGGAATGAGCTGGATCGCGCATTGGCTCGGAGGTTTACCCACACGTCGCAAGCTCTGGGGTACCTTCCAAGGTGTCCAGAGGCCTCAAAGCATCTGGAACCCACTGGAAGTGATGTGGTTGGCCCCAGTCATTTTGGACTGTTTGGGAGCAGCAATAAGTCTGTTTGGGAGAGAAAAAATAAGGGAGTAGTAGAAGCTAAATATTATTTCGAAGCAATAAAAACAACCCACAGGAACATTATATATACAGTCCAACCCACTTATAACATCATTGGACATAACTATGAAGTCACGGCACCATCAACTTTGCTATATGTTGTATGGTAAAATACACCGCTTATTAATTACACCTATTCTTATTATTGGTTATAACAATTGAGCCTGACGGTACGAGCCTATGTATAATATAGTATTTGGAGACTGTGGAAGATCATGGGTGCAATGTGTGTGTGTGTGCCCCAGGCTGTAATCCATTTTGCCAACAATTACTCTGTTGCGATGCCGGATTTCAGCCTACCGAGTCAAGCAGTGATTTCACAATTATAGGGCACATCAATGGAACACCAGATATCAGGGCCTGAATTCTCTAAAATTATGGCTGTAATTTTTAAGTAATATGGCATTAATGTGCACGTATTCCTTGGTTAGGGAATCCTGTGGAGGAGCAGGAGAATCAGGGTGCATTGTTCTGCCTGTCGTTGTTCTGCCAGACGTACTGTGCGATTTCTACAATCTTCCACTCCCCTGCGGGACTGTCAACCACGGAACGCATGGATTTGTGCACCAATACCGCATCACTTCAAAATGACGACCATTATTTTAGAGAATCTTGTGTCAGTTCAGCCACAGTCAGAGGCAGATAGCTGCTTAACATAAATGCACCAAATGAAAAAATGTCTCCTATTACCCGTTCAAAAACCAGAGGCCCCTGAACTCGGGCAACTGCAGCGTACAGTCAATCGTGCTAAGGTTGTCACTCGATGCCCATAGCTTCTTCTCCCACACCACATTCCTCTATTGCTTCAATAGGCCTCCTGCGCTGGAGTTTTGGCGACATGCAGCGCCCTAGCGGCCAATGCCACTGGGTAGTACAAAAGCAGACGACGCTCGCCGCCCTCCATGTGTTTTCAATTACAACCCAAAGTGAAAGTTGGTTGTGGCGCCTTGTGGCGTGTTTAAATGACTGCATACTGTATGAAATAGCCCTTAAAGTAGTTGCAGAGGCTAAACAAAATAATATCAGCTAAAACAAGCCGATTTATCGGCTTTCTTATGAGCGAGCTGTCGCGGTGGTCGCGGCGTGGGAGAGTATCGCCAGGTGGGGTGGTTTAACTGTTTGACGAAAGAGACAGTTTTTTCTTCTTGCGTGCGGTCGACAAAGGAAAGTTCACGAGTAGTATAAACACGGAACACTGCTCATCCTATGTCCTGAGGTAACTGTAAAAGGCTGCTTCAGCGGGAGCATGCAAGCGAACGCAAGAATTGCGCATCCGACTCAGCTGACACTGCTGGCCTGGCACGAGTGGAAATTTTGTTTCGTATTTTCGCAAACTAAATGAATCTTGCGTAACGTTTTACGCCGCACGATGTACGAATGGCAGGGTATATGTATACTAGCGAGTAGGTGGGGCAATAGCGCCAAATAAACAAATTAAGCGCTATTAAAGGACGCAAAACATGCACCAAATCACACGCCTGCTGCCTGCAGAGATGTGTACTTCTGTAACATCACATAACACAGCATAGCATAACACAGCCGCATACATGGTGCGGGGCCCCGAATATTTACATACGATCATCACTGACTGTGTTGGTTTTCTAGTGCAGGGGTCGTCGAATCTGAACGCCGACACGCCAGTTTTGACTTCAAATGGAGTTAGACAGCGAGACAAGAACAGAGAATTGGCGTCCTTCAGTTGAATTGCCCCCCCTCTCCCATCTTCACACTTCGCCAGATTATCGTCAAATATTATGAGAAATTCGCACAATTTTTTCTCTTTGCATTCAAAGCCTTCCTCCCACCTGCTTTGCCGTCCAGCCCTCCGCCGTGTCGGCTGCATGGAACTCGGCCGTTGCTGACCCTCATTCTAGGTTATTAAGTGCGCACTGGGAGTGTATGCTGCAAGAGCGTAATTAAGTAAAGCGAGAGCAAACAACGAAAGCGAGCGGCCTCCTAGTTCGCCCGACCACTTTGTGTTACGGCCACTAATTTCGGAATCGCAAAACAGATTTCACGCTTCTGACGGTCGCGGCATTTTGTCACTGAGACACGCAACAAAACGGCAAGCTAACGCTGCACCATGTATTCGTAACGGCGACGCAAACGAGCACGGTTTAATGAAAGGGCGCGCATAGTGTGCAGGTACGCAAAAGAGCGGCGCATCGCAGCAGGCGAGCCTGCGGTTCGCCTGACTCGCTGGCTTTTTAAAGGGCGATCATCGCCAATTGCGTCACTCTTCTTGGCTGTTTTTGAGAAGTCTTTGTCACCTAGAGTATTAGGTTAAACTAGAAACTTCACTTAAAATTTCACTTCGTACGACCATCGATCGGTGAACCTGCGAGTAGCAGACGCCGTCACGGTCCCGGCACTTTCGTCGGCGCTGTAAACGTGTTTAGCGCTGCAAAGCTTTTCCCCCTAATGCCAAGTTGATCGCTGAAATAGATCGGACGCGTCGAAATAATTCAACTGATTAAGACTTATACAGAGATTATCAATAAACATTACCCCGGACAAAAAAAATACAATCCACAATCTGCTATCACCGCATGTGTCGTCCGAGAAACGCCAACTCTGCTTCTTGCAGACTGACTGAAGAAAGACTCACGCACCTCGACCCCTCCCGGCTGATATTCCAAGCTTCTATTACCTCCCTTTGTGTCCTGCCCCTGTGTCTAAACAACAGGGTTTTTTTTTTCGAAAATGGGATAGTTTTCATGGCTCAGTAACCTAGTCGCGCCACGGGTGAGACTTGGAACTGTGCATAAAGCAAGTTTTCACACCCAATATTAGCTGCGCAAAAAATTTAACATTTCGTTAAATAACTGCAGACTAATCACTGTTGAAAGGACTGTCATGAGCGGGAAAGCTGCACGCAAAATTTTTAAAGGTAGTTTGGAGCGCTAGGTTGAACTCGGATGGATTCGAATCTTCACAAGTTTTCCTTTAGTGTGTGCATGCCCGTGGATAGCGTTTTGTACTACCTTTACCTAATGCCCGCTTTACAATTCACGTAGTTAGAGCAGTCGGTCTTGATTTTTACACAACTGGCCAAACCGCTATTTCTCACTGAAGCTAAGCTGACGTAGCCACCGCAAGAGTTACGTCCAATCATCTGTTTTTATTAATAACAGTGGTTCAGGCTAGTCAGTGAATGGAAGCGGTTTGGTCAGTTGGGTAAAATCATGACAGACAGCTCTTGCTTTGTATTGTGAAATGGGCTTAGGGTAGCAGCTTGGAGTTCCACCCGGATTAAGCCAGAGCTAGTCCAATCATCAGTGATAACAATGATTAATAATTAACAGGGACTCTGGCTAGTCAGTGAGGAGACGCATTTTGGCAGTTTGAGTGAATATCAAGAAAAACTGCTGTTGCTGCATGTTTCGAAGCGGGCATGGGGTAGCGGTTTGGAGTTCCGTTTGGACTGAGCTAGAGTTAGTCCAATCATTTTTACAGTTGAACCTCATTATAATGAACACTGATATAGCAAATTATCGGCTATAACGAACTAAATACAAACTTTGATTGGACACGCATCATTTCAGTGCCGGAAAGTGGAACTGCAAGAGCTGCACGCGAAATCGGCATTAATGAAGAAAAAACTCCCGACGCCCAAAACTGTAGAAGTAGAAAAGGTCCTTTTGTGCGCGGTCACTGCGGAAATCTTTATCCTGTTCGGTGCTATGAAAAGCTACCATACAAAAATCACGTCCTTCTTCAAATAAATAATAATGCAGGCCTGTTCTGTCAAATGAACTTTGCCCAGTTGTAATTTCACGTACTCATGTTTGGGTCCATTTAGTTTGAAATGCCACAAGGAGACAGCTAAGGATAACTCGTTTACAGTAAGTTCAAAGCCTAAAATAATGCGTTTTTGTGGCTAGGATTTTTCCCCTAGCGAGATTGCCGATTCGTTAGTGCCAAGTTTTACCTCTACCAAACAACGTCTATCGGGTACAACAAACTAATTTACTGCCACGAAACTACTTTGTTATAATGAGGTGCGACTGTAATTATTAGTATTGAATAATAATTAGCAGTGATTATGGCTTGTCAGTGCGCCGAAAGGGCTTGGCCGGTTGAGTAAAGGGCTTGGCCAGTTGAGACTGCTCCCACCATGAGTTGCGTTTCTCCTAGACAGAACTTTACTAACAGCTGGCGTTCTGTCTGGACAGAACTGTATGGAAAGCATCGAACTGTACAAGATGATCACGTTGCATTAGAACAATTATGACCAGGCCCGTGTCTCAAGTGGCTTAAAGCTCTTGGATCAGCTCGCTGAGGTGGCAAACAATTAGTGGTTGATAATCGAAGAGGTCGAGAGCAGTCCAGTGCGCCAACACAAATTTTAAAAAATTTGCCGATACTTCCGGCGTATTGCTAAGAAATTTTTCGGGTACATCCGAGTACCTTTGGATACACCAAAAATTAAAAGGAGTGATAATAGAGAACGCTAATCAGTACAACAGCATTCAGTGCTGTGCTCATGCGCATATTTGCGGAGCAGCCCGCAGGTACAGTTTTGAGAGGAGAGGAGAAGGGCGCTTGTCTAAGGTCCCATCCTGCAGAGCTATCAAAAAGTCTGTTTTTACGCAATGATCTACAGTTATAATACTGCCAAGGATCCCCAGGTGGTCAAAATTAATCCGGAGCCCTCCACTACGGCGCGCCTCATCGCCTGCGTTGCGTCGGCGCGTTAAACCCCACAATCAATCAATCAATCAATCAATTATAATACTGCCGTCTAATGAGAAATATACAGGGTGTTCAAGTATACAGTTTATATGTTGCAACACCCTGCAACGTACATGAAAAGGTTGCACCACACACGAAAAAAACGTTTTCAGCAAAACCACTCCCATTATTTACAAATTTTGCACTAATGTCACATTTCAATAATATATGCTGTTGGGCTAAATGGTGCATATCGCCTGATAAAAAACACGACACAAAAACAATAACATTTCAGATCACAACCACAAAGCGATCACATTTCAGATTAGTTAGGAAACAGGCCAGGCAACAGAACCACTTGGTTACTTCGTGGCGCCGAAAAGGCACTTTTGAAAGTGCAACCAGGATGATGTAGGCCAGACATCAGTATGCTCGAAACGCTCGAAAGTGGCCATTTTAAGTTGTTTTTCCACTTCCTTTTTTTTACTGTCTCACTTGCCTCAAATGCCAATGACAGCATTTTTAGGAGGCGTTGACATAACTTGCGTAGCAGCCGATTTGCCCACCGCATAAAGCTGGCACATGCGCGGAGAAAACGACACTCCCTGGGCACGTAACACGAACGCACACTTGAGACGACGGAAATCTTCGCGGAACAACAAACATCGGTACCGTTCGTCGTCGTCACAAATTCACCCGCCACACTGAGACAGATGTCGGAGCACTGATTGAATGTACCACAAGTAGCGTTGCAATACAGTCACAAAGGCGCCGATAGAATTACCTAATACTTACACGTTGAGGGCCAACTACAAATAATTCTTCTTTTAATTCCTCTCTGTAGCACCTGTAGCAGCACAAACACGAGGCCTCCCACATTTCCACAGAGTCGTCTCACAGAACAGGGAGAGTCGTCTGCTGGACGGCTGGCTGAACAGTGAACTGGCTGGACGTGTATTCCTCCTCTCCCTTTCAGCTGCGTGCGAACTAGAAATAAAAACTGTTGGCACTCGGCATGCGAACTAAAAATAAAAATTGTTCCCACGGGACGTGCGAATAGGGACACCCCATACATTGAGGAAAGCAACCTTTTCTTTCCTTCATGAGTTCATAGGTCGCCGGCTAGATGGCCGGCGCGTCACAAGCTACTCATCATGAACACCTTAGAAGCGAAGGCAGCGGCGCGGAGAGCTCGCGACGCGGCTGCAATGCGGGCCCGCCACCAAGACCTCGCGGTGAGAGCTCGCGAGGCGGAAGAAAAGACGCCAGCATCGGCAGCAATCCCAAGCCAGCACCAGCATCAATCCGGAGGCGGCGGCAGCGGCGAGGGCTCGCGCAGCCGAAGCAAAGCGGGCTTGTCGACAAGCGGATCCCGAAGTGAGAAGAAAGAAACTTCATTAAGCAAATCTGTTAGCTCTATTTCTTGAATCATAATGCACCCAAAGTGAGAGCCCGCGAAGCAGAGGCGGCACGCAAGCGGCGGGAAGAGAACCTCGAATCGGAGCGGGCGCTGGATAATTTCATCGATATGTAAATAATAAATATCCTGTATATAAGTGTGTATACAGTCACCCCTATAACAACGTGTCGAGTCTTTATATGATGTGTGGGCGAATGTTTCACGGTTTTGCCAATAAGCATTGGAGCTTCACCCCACTCATAATCATTCACTTCGTGGAGATGGCGGGATATTTTTTGTTTTTGTTTTCAACCGCTGAAACCTTCAGTTGTCGCAGGGACGGCGCGCGTGGTCAGCCAAGATGCCGCCGCAGAGTGCTAGGGCGTCCGTGCGCATATACGTGGGTACGCTTAGCCTGAGACGTGTATACTCAGTCCGGTGCTAACCAATACCAGCCGCGTTTCTCCTCCGTACTGCAGGAGTTCGGCCTGCTGGCGCTGGTGCGTCTCTCGTGGCGCGACCGGCGGCTGAACCTGACCTTTTTCAGCAAGAACAACTTCCTGGCGCTTCCCGCCTACCTGGAGGAAGAGATATGGTCCCCGCGCCTCGCCTTCCTCGACGCCCACAAGGTGGACCTCCTGCCGGCCACGGACGGCGACCACGCCTCTTCGCGCATCACCAACGTTTTCGAAGACGGCACGCTGGCCGCCACACGCAGGCAGGTGCATGGCGGCTTCGCGCAACGAGCGCTTCTTAGCCAACCATGCGGTTTTTTGGTTTGACACTTGCGAGAAAAACACTATCCTTATTAACATGCTGGCTGGTGATATGCACGCTCAGACTCAATATATTCATTTAAATTCAAATTTAACCTTTTAAAGACTGAAAATAACTTGAGCAGATATTGTATAAAAATACAGAATAGTGAGCCGCTTGCGTTCGGTTATCGATTTGGGACGATATAATTTCGAAATACCGTCGCAAATGCATTCCGACAGTAGTGTCCTTGTGTTGGTAAAATGCAAACATCCCGATTCAGCTGTGTACGCTGTGAGGGGCGGGCAGAGCAAGCGTGAAGTCAGAAATGCATCTTTAAGCATCTACCACTTGCAGAATACAATGTAAGCTCGATAATTGTACCTTCAATAATTATAATTTTATGTATTTATGATTTTATTCGAGCTTTACGATTTGGTCCGTCCAAGTGTTCGTATGAGCCTATGTATTGAAAAGCCCGTTAATTCGAACGCGGGGAACTACGCGCCACCGCGCCGGAAGCTCGGGCCCTGGCGCACGGCCAGGGAAACAGCCATGATGCCTCTACACGAGGCTATGGCGCCTCCAGACAGGAGACAAAAACAGAAGGAATGACGTGGTATGACGTGGTACTGGACACTGACGTGGTATTGGACACTGCCAAAGTGTACCTCATTAAACACACAAAATTCACAAACACTTTGAATAAGAAAGTGTTCCTTACTTGCCACTCTGTCCGACTCGGCTGATCTTCTGCACCCATTCTTCTCGGAGCTCCGGATCATTCGGGAACACGTGAAATCCGATGCCCTTGTGTTTTACGCTGTTGTTATAACGTCCCGACACGCAACACGTGAATCTAACCATCGTGGTTCATTCAAATAACGCAACTAAAGCTGATTATTGCAGCCCACCGATGCAGCAGCTACGTAGCTGAACACGCCGAGCGTCCACTGAATACTCCAGTTACCATCATGCATTGCGGCTGCGGTGGCGTAGTGAAACTCGCGGTGACATCGGTCTTAAAAGGATAAAAATGGCGTGTAGAGCATTCGGCAGGCAGTCTCAGATAATGGATAGCAGCCCAACTTTGTCCATAAAGAAGAAAGTGCATGACACCAGCATCTTATACTAGAGGATATCAACAATAGGTCCACAGCCTCCATCCCCCTCCATAAGGAGAAGTAAAATACCTATAAAGAAGGGCTTGAAACAGGGAGACACAATCTCTCCAATGTTATTCACAGGATGTTTACAAGAAGTATTCAGAACATTGCATTGGGAGCAGGCGGGAGTAAGGGTAATGGAGAACACCTCAATAACCTCAGATTTGCTGATGACTTTGCCTTGCTAAGTAACTCTGGGGACGAATTGCAAAGATGATTCCCGCACTGGACATGCAGAGTAGATTCGTGGTGCTGAAAATTAATATGCAGAAAACTAAAGTAATGATCAATAACCTCGGGACCGCACAGCGGTTTGAGATAGGTGGCGAGGCAATGGAAGTGGTAAGTGAATATATATACTTAGGCCAAGTAGTGACCACGTGTCCCAAACATGAGGCAGAGATAATTAGAAGAATAAGAACGCGGTGGAGCGCATTCGGCAGGTACTCTCAGATAATGAATAGCAGCCTACCATTGTCGCTGAAGAAGAAAGTGCATGACAGCTGCATCTTACCGGTACTCACCTACGGGGCATAGACTCGGAGACTCACTAAAATGGTTCAATTTAACTTGAGGACAACTCAGCGAGCAATGGAACGGAAGATGATAGGTGTAACATTAAGGGGCAAGAAGAGAGCGGAGTGGGTCAGGGAACAAACGCGTGTTAAGGACATATTAGTGAAGACATGTACGTAGGCAGGCCATGTAATGCAAACTAAAGATAACTGTTGGTCATTAAGTTTAACAGAGGAGGCAATCCTGGCAGGGGGCGGCAGAAAGTCAGGTTGGCAGATGAGATCAAGAAGTTTGCGGAGATAAATTGGTCGCAGTTAGCACAGGACCGCATAATTAGGATATCTATTGGAGATGTCTTCGCCCTGCAGTGGGTATAGACAGGCTGATGATGATTATGATGATGTTAAAGTCTGATAACGAATGCAGCTTGCCCCCCCCCCCCTTTTCCCAGTAATCATGATTGTAATGAGTTTCTTCCTAAACGCGTGTTAAGGACATATTAGTCGAAATCAACAAGAAGAAATGGGTGTGGGAAGGGCATGTAATGCGAAGGCAAGATAGCCTTGGTCATTAAGGGTAGCAGAGTGGAACGCTAGAGAAGGAAGGGTGGAGGGGGCGGAGAAAGGTAGATGGGCAGATGAGATCAAGAAGTTTGCGGGGGAAAATTGGTCACAGTTGGCACAGGACCATTATAAATGGATATCTATGGGAGAGGCCTTTGCCCTGCAGTGGGCGCAGATAGGCTGATGATGATGATGATATTTTTGTTAAGGTAGAAAATAATCGTTTCGTAAAACGTGGTGTTCGCTCGACTAAACGGTCACGTAAGCCCCAGTGTCACTACGCCAATTGGCCAGTGTTGTGTGAAACCACAAAGCGCCACACTGCTGTGCAGCTATAAACAAGTATAGTGCGCGCAGCAGTATGCACTGGTACTGTCGTAACTTTCATTGTTTACCCCACCATTCTGACTGGCATAAATATAATATGAATTACATTTAAGGGAAGGTGGGTCGTTCTGGAAGCTTATAAGCCTTGCCTAACTTGAGTTTGCTTTTGTCGGCCTCAGCCAATCGCGCAGCTGTGCATTTACGTCGTAGGTTCTAGTGCGGGAAATGAGCTAGTGATTTTCATGACAATTCCAATTTTTTCCGAATTATATAGCTTGTTTGAGCGAAGTGTGCGTTAATGCTGCCTACACCAACACGCGCACGCCCCCTGCATCGGGGACGCGCAACTTCCGGCACTGCCGCGCCGCCGCACACACATGTTTTCCGGAATAAAAGCCTCTATATTCCCATAGCTGAAGTTCATTTAAAGAGCGCGGGTTCTGCTATAGCCTCGGAACTGGCCCGTACCGCCTACTGGACAGGTGATCATACGCAAAACGGATGTGTGGCGTATAGCTACAACCACTCTAGACCTCCCTTCACGACGATGGAGACGATTTTGCCTATAAAGCGGGAGAAGCCCGCGAGCCGGAGCGACAGCGGATCCAGCATGAACAACGTGCCGACACCAGTGGCTATAATAAGAAGAGGCGGGCGGTGTTCTACGAGGCTTGAGAGGCTGTATGGGTCTGGACTCCCGTGCGCCAGCCTGGGCGTTCAGAAATACTGCTGTGCAGGTGTTTCGGGCCGAACAGTCATTCGCCGGCTTAGTGAGGTCAATTATTAAGTCGCACTAGACGATACGGCGCACTCATAGCGACGAAGGCCAGCCCCCGAGGTCGTGCACGTGGTTAGAATGAAGCCCTACTACGACAGAGGCTAATCCAGTAATGCTACACGTACTAAGTTGCGGAACATTGTTTTCCCGCCAATGACTGTAAGTGTCGCACTTGATACTGATGTGCGTCGCCATGTTCGTTCTGGGTGTTGCCGCCTGAACCTCCATATGCGATCTGGCATAGAGACGAGGCTTCGTCTGAAAAAGGGGGCAATGCCAGAGCTGAAGTTCATTTAAAGAGCGTGGGTTCTGGTATGGTGGACAACCCCGCCGTAGAGGAGCAGCAGGTATGTCTCTGTGCCGGCTCGGAGAAGCGGAGGAGGCTCGTTCGTGCTCTGCCTGCTGGCTGCGTCACCATTAGGACTGTTGTGATGGAGCTCCCTTTTTGTTCCCATTAAAGTAGCTACTCGTCCGTAGTGCCTCTCAGCTTTACGCTACAATATGTTGTTTCTTAATACGCTTACACTTCGGAACATATCTGGGTCAGCCGTCCTCAAGCCGCTTGCCAAGGGGACCTCTCCGTTGAAATTGCAGAGCTCCGGCTCTTTTCCGCTAGGCTGCATGGTCAACCAAAATTCTCTAGTTTAGTGACCGCCCTGTATGTCTGTAACGGCCGGCAGGGACGCTGTTTGTATATAAGCCACCGCCACAAAGACAGTGTTCGTGATTATGTTGTGTCCGCGGTAGCTGCTTGGGCCAAAGAAGAAACATGGCATGTCGATAGGTGGATCCTTTGCGAACTCCGACCGCGTGCTGGCCGTTGCTAAATAATGAGCTCGTCCTCCCACGACGGAGTGTGCTTGTGTAGGGTAGGCGCACACGCGTCGAGAGGCTCGATAGGCATGGTCAATGGCGGCCATGGAGAGTGAGATTGCAACGGTCTTTCGCGCCATTTGCCCTCTATTGGATGGTGCTTTCGAGAGTGGGAAGACCCGTATACCGACAGAGCTCCTCGATCCGCGTATGTCGTGAAAGCCCAGTCATATCCCGAAGTGCTTCATGGCAAAAAGCCTCCAGCTGGTGAGTCTGATGTTTGGTGCGTGAGTATCCCATCGCTCCTTATGTGGCTTTGGACACGACTACAGGTTGGACTCGTGTCCAACGCCGTAGCTGATGCGAATGAGGGTGTGAATGTGCAGTTGCACATCATGCGATACGCGCTGTTCGTGCTGTTGGCGCTCGATCATTGTACGTGAGGGGTCGAAAGAGCGGCGGCGCTCGTCAATTGAGGACGGTGAAGTGGAACGAACTGGCGCTGATATCGACGGTCCCTTCCTTTAGTTCAGCGGCATAGGTGCCCGGTGGTGTTATGATGACTGACTCTGTTTCCGGCTTTTGGGAGGGGAGGTATGTGGGGACTGTATAACCCGGCGCAAAGCTAGGGGGCGTGGAAACGCATTTTTGGCGCGTGCGCATTGCTTTTCGATGAGGAAGGGGGGCCAGCCAGGGTCAAGAGCTTACCTGCCATAGGATGCACCAAGGCTGGGAACATGCGGGTGAGGTACGGTCTGCTGTCAGAGGGGCATGACAACGGCAGCACTTGGCTTGAGCGCTGTGCAGGGGGCACTGGTAAGCCCGATGTCCCACAGCAAGACTACGTGTGCATGTGCAGGGGTTTGGTTTTATGAAGGCGGTATGGAAGAGCGCCGCGCTTGAAGCAAACAGCCCGGTGATTAACGGTGCCCGCGAGAGTGATAAGCAGCGATTGTGCGCTAGCCAACATTCGTGCAGCGAGAGTATATGTAGTTCATAGCTGTAGACCGCTCATGAGATGAAGAGTGAAATGGCTTCGGACGTTATGAATCACACCCATGCAAAAGAAAAGAAAAGCCGTTCCACTCAATTTGAAAGCTGTCGGATGTGCAGAGCAGTGATTCGCCATAATGGGCTGCAGCGCCATTCTCCGCTCACTCCTACCACCCAATGCATTTCAAATTTTCCGCGTTCACAGTGCTTGCGCGCCCCCTGCCTAAAACTGCGCCAGCGGAAGTTCTATTCTTTTTGCGCTTGCTTTAATTTTGTATGCTGGAGCTGGTTTGCTTCATTTCTGACGCGTAATTTTTTTTCTTGCGCGGCTGGAGCCTTTCGGTGTCATTTCGAACGCGCCATTTTTTTCTTGCGCGACTGGAGCCTTTCTGCGGCATTTTGAACGCGCCATTTTTTTCTTGCGTGAATGGAGCCTTTCTACGGCATTTTGAACCCGCCATGTTTTTCTATGCGCGGCTGGAGTCTTTTTGCGGCATTTCGAACGCGCCATTTTTTCCTTGCATGGCTGAAGCCTTTCTGCGTCATTTAGAACGTTGACGCCGTTAGCAGGAGATGCTGAAGAGCTCTCTCCTATGACACCGGCTCACTTCCTAAGTGGCAGGCGGCCAAACTCTCTTTGCCACAAAGGCTGGGACTGCACGAGCCGACGTCCGCCAGCGCGGAGATACAAAATCGAAAGGTTCCTCCCGATCTGCTGCTCGTTTGGCCGCTCTGTCGCCAGCGGCGACGTCACTACAGCCTTGCTGTAACGGGCACGCTCTCCTCAATTTCGGTTTCAAAAACGACGAGTTTTGCTGACAACTTGAGGCATGCGTTTCTGCGTCCGGCCAACCATATCCGCCCGGGAGTTTGCCGCGCGACGCTGGCGCCATTTTTGTGCCGTAGTGCCGGAAAACGGAAATTGTGGAGGGAAAAATAAGAACGTGGCGCAGCTGTGGGCGAGATTCCCACAGCTGCGGCACGTTTTTTTTTTTTTTTTTTTTTTTGCGCGCGAGCGCTGTTTTCGCTTGCCGCGAGTTTTTCCCGAGGCAGTAGGGCACAAACGTTAATTACCTAATTTAGGTTAATTAGTTAGATTGTGTTCAATGTCAAAGTGATGTCACTAGGGCTTGTGAGGTATGAAATTAGAGGTATCGATGAAGCGAATCACGTGGGAGAAATGAAAAATTGCTTCTTGGTAATAGTCATTAGACAATCACGTGAGTCATAGATTGGGTTAGCAGTGAAAGTGATGCCAGCAGGGCTTGTGAGGTATCAAATTAAAGGTCTCGATGACGGGAATCATGGGGGACAAATTAAAAATCGCTTCCTGGTTATAATCATGGGATTGTCACGTGAGTCATAGATTGGGTTGACAGTCACAGTTATGTCACTAGGGTTTGTGAGGTATCAAATTAAAGGTCTCGATGAGAGGAATCACGTGGGAAAAATAAAAATTGCTTCTTCGTAATAGTCATAAGATAACCACGTGAGTCATAAATTGGGTTAGCAGTGAAAGTGATGCCAGTAGGGCTTGTGAGGTATGAAATTAAAAGCCTCGATGAGGTGAATCATGGGGATCAAATTAAAAATCGTTTCCTGGTTAAAATCAATAAAGTTCATTGTCTGTCTGTCTGTCGTGGTTATATCATGGTACTGTCACGTGAGTCATAGATTGGGTTAGCAGTGAAGTGATGCCAATGGGACTTGTGAGGTATCAATTCAAGGTCTTGATGAGGGAATTATGGGGGACAAATTAAAAAATCGCTTCCTGGTTATCGTCATGAGATAGTCACGTGAATCATAGAATGGGTTTAAAAGTCAAAGAGATGTCACCAGGCTTGTGAGGTATCAAATTAAAGGTTCTCGATGAGGGGAATCACGTGGGAAAAATAAAAATTGCTTCTTCGTAATAGTCATAAGATAACCACGTGAGTCATAAATTGGGTTAGCAGTGAAAGTGATGCCAGTAGGGCTTGTGAGGTATGAAATTAAAAGCCTCGATGAGGTGAATCATGGGGATCAAATTAAAAATCGGTTCCTGGTTAAAATCAATAAAGTTCATTGTCTGTCTGTCTGTCGTGGTTATAATCATGGTATAGTCACGTGAGTCATAGATTGGGTTAGCAGTGAAAGTGATGCCAGTGGGACTTGTGAGGTATCAAATTCAAGGTCTTGATGAGGGGAATTATGGGGGACAAATTAAAAATCGCTTCCTGGTTATAGTCATGAGATAGTCACGTGAATCATAGAATGGGTTGAAAGTCAAAGAGATGTCACTAGGGCTTGTGAGGTATCAAATTAAAGGTCTCGATGAGGGGAATCGCGTGGGAGAAATTAAAAATCGCCTTCTGGTAATAGTCATGAGATAATCACGTGAGTGATAGATTGGGTTAGCAGAGAAAGTGATGCCAGTAGGGCTTGTGAGGTATCAAATTAAAGGTCTCGATGAGGGGAATCATGGGGGACACATTAAAAATCGCTTCATGGTTATAATCCTGAGATAGCCACGTTAGTCATAGATTGAATTAAAAGTCAAAGTGATGCCACTAGGGCTTGTGAGGCATCAAATTAAAGGTCTCGATGAGTATCATCACGTGGGCAAATTAAAAATGGCTTCCTAGTTATATTCGCGAGATAGTCACGTGAGTCGTAGATGGGTTTAAAGTCAAATTGATGCGACTAGGGCTTGTGAGGTATCAAATTGAAGGTCTCGATGAGGAGAATCACGTGGGACCAATTAAAATCGCGTCCTGGTTATAATCATAAGATAGTCACGCGAGTAATAGATTTGGTAAAAGTCAAATGTGGTGCCACTAGAGCTTGTGAGATATCAAATTGAAGATCTCGATTAGGGGAATCACGTGGGACGATTTAAAATTGCTTAATGGTTATAGTCATGATAGTCACGTGAGTCATTGATTGGGTTAAAAGTCAAAGTGGTGCAACTAAGGCTTGTAAGGTATCAAATTAAAGGTCTCGATAAGGGGAATAATGGGGGACACATAAATTTCGCTTCCTGGTTATAATCATGAGAAAGTCACGTGAGTCACAGATTGGGAGAAGTCAAAGTGATGTCACTAGGGCTTGTGAGGTATCAAAGTAAAGGTCTTGATGAGGGAATCACGTGGGACCAATTAAAATCGCTTCTTGGTTACAGTCATGAGATAGGGAGTGAGGCATGGATTCAGGTAAAAGTTAATGAGGTGCCACTAGGGCTATGAGGTATAAATTAAAGGTTTCGATTAGGGGAATCACGTGGGACAAATTAAAAATGGCTTCCTGGTTATAGTCATGATAGTCACGTGAGTCATTGATTGGGTTAAAAGTCAAATTGATGCCACTAGGGCTTGTGAGGTATCAAATTAAAGGTCTCCACGAGGTTAATCACGTGGGGCAAAGTAAAAATCGTTTTCAGATTATATTCGCGAGATTTTTCACGTGAGTCGTAGATGGTTTTAAAGTCAAATTGATGCCACTAAGGCTTGTGAGGTATCAAATTAAAGGTCTCAGTCAGGGGAATCACGCAGGAAATTAAAAAGTCGCTTTCTGGTTATAGTCGCGAGATAGTCACGTGAGTCATAGATGGGCCAGCCGCCAGACTGGCCGCTGTCTCAATGTACGCTTGAGGGGAGTGTCATTCCTCCTTGAAAGTAAGGCCCTACACAGCTGGCGCTGCAGTGTTCAGACTGCGGTTGTAAGCCATGCTTCACAGACACGCAAGTTGTTTTAAGTACAGAGCCCGTGCTTCCAGGGAAATTGCTGAAGCCTTCCATATCCGGAATAAAGGTTCTGAATGTGTAAGTCACGCGTCGCTGAGTATTCTAGATAAAAAAGTGCAACTTCTTAAGGAGAGGGGGTAGAAGATGAGGGAAAAAAGAGGAGAAGGAAATGGGGCGGTTGTCCTCACGTTCCGCCGTATGCATTTGCGACGGTCACACGTGCTTTATTGTTAGGTCTTGGTGTGGTATAAATGTGTTTTCGATTTTAATAAATCTTTCAGTTGATAGTAAGGGCTGGTGTCGTTTCCCTTTCTCGTCCCTGTGTCTGTTTGCGCTTAAGTTTCACTCATGGATTTTTATTGCCTTTAATATTCGTATTTCAGTGTTTTCAGTTTCTTTGCTGCATTTTTATTCGTGAATTTTTCTTGGATGTATCCTAAATAGGCGCTACGTCTCCTGTGTGCATGTGGAATAGGAACCGTTTTGATTCTGTGATATTTTAATTCCAAATAAATTGCTTTTTGTGTGAAATTGCAGAATAAACCGACTGTTGAGGTATTTTCTTGAAAAATGAAGTCTGAGCTAGTTTTTTCTTTTCCGTGTTTCAAAATCACTTGTCCTGTTCTGTTTTCTTGTAACTGTCTATGGTACCATCGTGGGGAATGGGGGGCTAGTGGCAGGTGGAGCGAAAACACGCTGCCTCGCGGGGAATAGCAGAACGCTCCTGGGGCGTAACGGGATGCTTTCCAAGAGAGATAGTAGTACCCTTCTGCAGTATCCGGGACGCCGCAGCCAATAGAGCTTATTCACGCCTAAAGGGAGTGACGGAAGGCTGTCTTGGATATGTCATTGCAATTCCCACACAGGGTTCAAGTACTCCGCCTCGAAAGCAGCAAGTAAATCGCACAAGGAATGTTTCGCCTTGTTTTGACCGCCGCGCGCTACTCCTCGTAAGAGTAGCCCAATGCTTCCAAAGGGAGTGAAATATGGGACAAACGTTTTTACTCCTAGACAGAGTGCCGAGCACTCCTAGATTTCTTAGTGTGTACTGTTCTGTAGAACACGCCTCACTTCACCACATGATTTCGTCATGCCCAGTCATATGATCATCACGGAGAATAACTCATCCCATCCTTCGTAACATATCATCGTTCTCAGAGTGAGAGGCGGCCATCTCTAGCCCAGCTCCCCTCGTGCAAGAAGCGCTAGCCCAGTTGGCCGAAGACACCGAGCTCACAAAGAAGCGAGAACCCCGCTGTCTAGATGACTCAGTAAATAACTCAGTGTTATAGTCACTGCAACTTTTGGACCAAATAAAATGAGTACTACTGCTGCTGCATCACATGCTGTAGCAGGATCCCACCTGCTACCACAACATTCGTTTATAGATTGCGACCTCAACCACAATTTAACTCAACCGCAACCTTCCTTACCGAGGGCGAGTTCTCACTAGTAGGAGACAACGTTGCCAGACTTATTTCCGGTAAACCGGCAGGCTGACCATGCCCTGCTTAGCCTGCCGTGCTCCGGTACTGGCATGGCTGGTGGGCAAAGTATAGGGTGATGTCGCCTGGCAGTGATATCGCCTCAAAACAGATCTACAAACTGTCATTCCCATCAGTCTGTCTTAATGTTGCAGGTACGTATTCAAGGCCTCTTGCGTGATCAACCTCGAGCTGTATCCACTGGGAATCCAGCATTGCCCGTTCAGGATCAAGCTGCGTGAGTGACCGCGAACGCCAAAAGCTTTCAGACTCAAAACGTCGCAGTGCTGTGCTATACGCCTGAAGGGCATTATGTGTCATTCCTAAGTTATTATGGAGAGAACAAGGTTCACCCGAGTGCACCGTGTTCAGGGAGATCGTTTATTTGCAATCTCGAGTGGGGAACCCGCGCGCATACCCCATGATGATGAGTATCTACAGAGATAAGAACGAAGTGTTGGCGCGTCAGCTAATGATGATGATAATGTACATGTGTAGAGGGAACATTTTCCTCTTCTCGCGCAGACGAAGTTTTCAGCCAAAGGCAGCCCTCTATTATGAAAGCAAATATAATTCAGGGCATCTCTTACTAATGCCACCGTTTTGTTCAGAACAAGCAATGTCATCAGACCAGGCCGGTCACTAGACAGTGCGCTTTTGCAAGCGACCCTAGCGGATGGCTCTAGGCCCGCGTTCGTCTGTTTCCGAAAACATCACGGAACTCGCGCATTGGACATGAAGCGCGTGTGTGCGTGAATTTTATGTTTCTTTATGTTTATATTTTAAGGAAAGCTGATTACCATGAACTCTTTGGTATAGGTTATTTCTGTTGTGCACGTACATTGCTGGTGGGTATTTTCCTGCTTTTTTTAAGGGGGGGGGGGGGGTCCAGTCTGCTGTCTCGTACGTATTTGAGATTGTATGAAACCGCTCTCCGTTGTATTCGTTCTATAGGGTTACAGAGCTTGTTGGAAAAGGGGAACCACGTGACATTTAAGCATTCTGAGGCAGGCCTGATGCAATGTAGATGCGAGTATTTCCGTTTTGGGCCGAGATTTCTGGGAAGGCCACCCCTAAATATTTTCCCTGGGTAAACGCGTGAAATATCGTGTAAACGCGCTAAATTTCGACGGAAGGAGAAAAAAGAAACGGGACAGAGTCACATGGATAACGTCCGTAAAGCTACACTCGTGGTATTCTGTACAGTAGAGACTGGTATAGGCGCAATTTATACGCCCTTTCTTGGCGCCTCGTACCGGTGATTCACGGCCGGCCTTCTTGAGCAGGGCGCGCTGCCCGTGAGGGGCAGAATCGGCCAGAGGATAGCAAAGCTGGCCGGGTTTTTGTTGCCCCCTTTCACTTGGCTCCCTCTGCTCTCAGGGCGGCACACGGAGTCTTCAGTGCAGCTTCACTGGGCCATCGCGCCCCAGACCGGCGTGCGAGCCTCGCCACGACTTCGCACTGTAACTGTCACCAGGACCGACCAGGCGCTGCGTTCCATCGCCGGTAAGCTGACCCTTGATGGTGTGCACGCCCTTACACTGCACCACGCAGTGGGTGTTCGCCCATCTTCTGGTGTACCACAGTTTTGTCACGGCATCGAGATAAAACCACCCGTGAGCTGATAGAAGCATTTCACATCAAATAGTCCGGAGATAGATGTGTTAGTGTCGCGTCAATTTTTATAACAGACAAAGAATATGTTTATCTTGCCACTCGTTGCGATTGTAGTGGTTTCTTGATATGTTATGGTTTTGCTGTTTTAATCCTTTACCCTTCGATTGTCGCGTGTACACCGGTATTTTTCCCTGTAAAAAGTGACCTTCATGGTTTTATTGGGCGAGATGAACGCACCACGTGAGATGTTGAAAATATATATTTGTGTTTCTTTTCAATAAGCAAATAGTTGCGAGTTAGCGCCGTGTCGTCTCTGTTTTCTACTTTCGTCCCTGTTGTGTGATCGCTTCCACCTTCAAGATGAACAGCTACCAACTAGCCCAATTGTCCGTTCTACTACGCATCCAATGTTAGCGGCTAACATTAGCGGGGGCAATTTGGCCGGAATAAGCACAGGGAGGAGCATGTTTCATTTTGACTAATTTGAACACCGAAGTATTTACATAAGCACACCGTACGGGGACCGATCAGTAGGAAACGGAGCAGGAACATCGGAGCCGTGACCGAATTAGGGCGCGTGAATGTTCCCTCTCGCCCCCCTTCTCCGTTAAGCATGGAGGCCTCCTTTGAAGGGGCCCTCTATTCTGCGTCTCTGCCTGGGCATGCTTCGCGGCTGAATATACCTGGTTTCTACGTGTCCCTGCGCTCAAAGCACTGCGCGAATTATTGAACAATGTTTAGTCTTCACAGAGCCGAAAAAAAGCTCCAGGGGAGTCTTTTTCAAGGAGAGGCGCGATAAGTTGCAACCTACGAAGGCATCGCGCAGATTGTCTCCACCCCGAAATATAGGTTTGAAGAAGCATTGCTGCATTTTCTGTTTTTTTTTTTAATGAAACATGCCGATTGCTGTTGTGTTTTTCTGTTTTCCTGCCTGGATTACGCCTCATCTAGCCTTGGTTCACATGTGAGAGTTTGGGCAACTTTGTACTCCATTGAAATAATGCTTACAGCGCGAACATTTAGACGAAGGATGAAAGAGAGTGGATACACGGAAGAAGCGCTGTTGAACTAATGATTTATTTCGAAAAACCATACCTCGGCAAAGTTGGCGCGGCTCAATCAAACTCACTCACAATTTTTTTTTCGAATCACCACTCACTCAAATTCAGACTCAAAGCTGAGCAGCACATCTGCGCTCACTCAAACTCAAGCTCACATTGAGCGCAAAACTCAGAACTCCTTCGGACTCAAAACTTAAAATGTACTCAGAACTCAAAATGTACTCAAACTCAAAAATGGACTCAAAACTTATATGTACTCACAACTCAAAATGTACTCAAACTCAAAATGTACTCAGAACTCAAATTGGACTCAAACTCAAAATGTACTCAGAACTCAAAATGCACTCAAACTCAAAATGTACTCAGAACTCAATATGAAGTCAAACTCAAAATGTACTGAAACTCAAAATGTACTCAGGACTCAAAATGGACTCAAACTCAAAATGTACCCAGAACTCAATATGGACTCAAACTCAAAATGTACTCAGAACTCAAAATGGACTCAAACTCAAAATGTACTCAAACTCAAAATGTACTCGGACTCAAAATGTTCTCAGAACTCAAAATGTACTCAAAACTCAATATGTACTCAAACTCAAAATGTACTCAAACTCAAATGTACTTAGAACTTCAAAATGTACTTAAACTGAAAAAGTACTCAGAACTCAAAATGGACTCAAACTCAAAATGTAGTCAGAACTCAAAATGGTCTCAAACTCAAAATGTACTCAGAACTCATAATGGATACAAATTCAAAATGTACTCAAACTCAAAATGGACTCACAACTCTATCGTGTTAGGAATCCACTGTGGCTCAGATGGACTCTGATTTCATTAGCATTCAGTGTTGTCAAATTCATGCGTGGTAAAAATATTACGGGTGCGAATTCGTGAGCTCAAACTCTTGCATTCGGCACGACATGACACCGTAGCTCCTGTGAGGTCGGAAACAATTTCGTTGCAGATTTAATACAGCTATACCTGCTGCCCATGATGACTAGCGCTGGTTGCAAGCAATGGTACGTATATATTGGATACCAAACTCTTGATCTAGGCTCCGTGTTCGTGTTTATGACAGAGGTGGCCCAGACTCGATGGTGTGCTGGGTCCCTGGGTCTAAACATGCAAGATTGGGCGAGGGAATTTGCGCTCACTGCTCCGTTCATTTATGTCGAAGCTGTTTAGGGTTACGGATCCGTGCATTCTTGCTCTGCTTCCTGAAAAAACGCCTTGCGTCAAAGCGAACTGTCCCGGCGAATCTCTGAAGCGCGAGGCGTTCATGGATATGCCTTTGCTTTTTTAATGCGTAGCATTCTTTTCCGAGTACCCCCCTCTCCCTACCCCCACTAGGATTGTGTAACGCCGTGCATTTACACAAAAATGCAGATATCACGGAAGTTCAACCTGTAATAATTATAAAAGCGTAAATGTAGAAAATTGATGAAAGTAAATGTTAAAAAACTAAAAAAAAATAATAAGAAAAAATATCGAAAATGGCGAACCGTGTAACACGGGAGTCATGGATAGTCTCAGATTGGGTTAAAATTCAGAAATATGTGGCGCTAAAGAATGTAGGGTATCAAATTGAGGGTGCCGAGGAGGGAAATCACGTGGGACAAACAGAAAAGTGCCTCGTTGTTTGCTGAGGCACTTTTATTAGTTTTTATTAGCATTTGCTAGGGGAGATGAGCTCTCGTAGCTCGGCGCAGCACCACGTTATCGTTGTAAGCAATTACCGCCACCGTACCCAGCTGTTAATTTGCAGCATGCATGCGTGTGCGTGTGCGAGTGCGAGTGCGCGTGCGTGCGTGCGTGCTTGTGTGTGCGTGTTTGTGAGTGTGCGTGTTTGTGTGTGTGTGTGTGCGTGTGTATGTGTGTGTGTGTTGCGTCAGTCATCTGTTCTTTCATTGTGTTTGAGATGTAGTCGTTGGAGAACTGCAGAGCCCGAGTTAATTCTTTTCCTTTACATTGTCATCATGTTCTAGTTCTGATATCTTGCGCTGATTTCTCATGGTAATAAAATCAGTTCGAACGCACACGCAAACTGCGATTGCTTATTTTTCTGAAGTGTTTTCCTTCTGTCGCAATGTCTGTTTATGTCTTGGTGGCTCTGTTGCCTCTCTGTCTCCTGAGCTCTAGCAAGGAGTGAATGCCTCACATGTATTTGGCCAATTCTGGATTCGAGTGCACATTTGTACACTGTGGGAAGGAAATTGTGGACACGAAACGCGGCCGCAAGGCTTATTCATAAAAAAATGTAAAATTCGCCTTTATGATGAGCTCTGATGCCCCCTGTTACCTATGGTCGTCCACAATTTCCACAACACCATATGTGTCGAAGGACTTGCGTGTTTGTTGGGACACGGGGAAATGGAGAAGTAACGTTTGAATGGCAACTATTTGCAGAGAGTTTTTGTGTCTTGTGATTTAAGTTCGAGAGCTTGGCATGGCTTTTGTTCCTACCCCATGCCATCCTGCCTCGTTGGTTCAGCAATTAGACGCCAATATTTTTATTTCTATCTGATTGGTTGATTGATTGATTGATTGATTGATTGATTGATTGATTGATTGATTGATTGATTGATTGATTGATTGATTGATTGATTGATTGATTGATTGATTGATTGATTGATTGTAGGGTTTAACGCGCCGACGCCACGCAGGCGATGAAGCGCGCCGTAGTGGAGGGCTCCGGATTAATTTTGACCACCTGGAGATCTTTAATGTGCGCCGAAATCTCGTACACACGGACGTTTTTGCTTTTCTCCTCCATCAGAAAAGCGGCCGCCGCGGCCGGGAATCGAACCCGCGACCTCGTGCTCAGCAGCGCTTTTATTACTATCTACCGTATTGATGGACATCTCTGGACAAGCCCTTGCATGTATATAGCACAACTGCCTTACGGGTTGGCAGGGAATTTTGGTTAAACCCTACCCAGAAATTAAAGAAACATACCATTTGCTATATCCTCATAACTACAATCAGAAAGCATTTTTATATTTGTCCCACGTGACCCCCCGCGACGAGACCTTTAATTTGATACCCCACACACCCTTGCAGGATCGTATGGAATTCATACCAAACTGACCATGACTCTCATGACTGTAACCAGGACGCATTATTTAAATGTCCGACGTGATTCCCCTAACTGAAACCTTCAATTTGACACCCCACATTGTTTTCTTTAGTGGCCTCACCTTGAGTTTACCCCAATCTATGACTCATAATGACTATCTCATGATTAGAACCACGAAGCTTTTTTATTTGTTCCCCGTGATTCCCCTCGTCAAAACCGTAAATTTGATACCCTACACGCCCTATGGGTCACTTCGAATTTTAACCCAAATAAGACTCGCCATGACTATCTCATGGTTATAACCAGGAAGCATTTTTGTATTTCTCCCACGTGATTCCGGTCATCAAAACCATTAATTTGATACCCATCACATCCTAGCGGAATCAATTTGAATGTTAAACCAATCAATGACTAACCATGACTATCTCATGATATAGCCATACTGCATTTTTGCCCCACGAGATTTTCCTCATCGGAACCTTCAATTTGATGCCCTGCACACCCAGTGGTGTCATTGTGAATTTTAACCTAATGTATGACCCACATTGAGTATGTCATGATAATAATCAGGAAGCACGTGAGTACCCTCATCAATCCTTTAATTTGATACGCCACACGCCCTAGCGCATTGAACTTGAATTTTAACCGAATCTATGACTTACCATGACTACGTCATGATATATCCATAAGTCATTTTCGTCCCGATGGATTCCCCACATCGAGACCTTGAATTTCATTCCCCAGATGCCCTCGCAGCGTCATTTTGAATTTTAACCCAATCTATCACTCATTTGACTGCCTGATGACTACAATTAGGAAGCATTTTTTATTTACCCCGCGTGATTCCGTTAATAGGGACCTTTCATTTGATACCTTACACGCCTTAGCGTCATCAGTTTGACATTTCACCCAACCTAATGCGGACATTATTTCGTCTAAGTCAATTCAGCTAATTCATTTGAAACAGCAGAAGGGACAGCCCCCGCCCCTTTTACCCCCGGCTCGCACCTCTTCCTTTGTGAACCCTAGTATATCAAGTCGTTAACAGTAGCAGGCGAACAACAAGCAAGCAAGCGCCGCAGTGTGCTTTCCCACCACCCTTTCCCACGCTCTTAGTGGATCCATCAGGAGTAAAAGTTAAGACAACTCTTTTTTATGACCTCACCTGTCAATTATCACTCACGCGCCAGCCGCGAATACTTGGTATACAGCAAGTGCTTAGGGTCATGAAAATTCAACAAGAAAGTAAAAAAATTCAGACACCCCCTCCCTGCCAACCAATCAAGCGGATCGCGAATGGTGCCGTACCCGCAGGTAACCTGAATTCCGAGCACACAGCGACGCATGAAACTTAACAGCTAACCATAGCTGCCTGCTAGGCTACTCATATGTACTCAAACTCGAAATGGACTCAAACTCAAAATGTACTCAGAACTAAAAATGGACTCAAATTCAAAATGTACTCAAACTCAAAATGGTCTCAAAGTCAAAATGTACTCAGAACTCAAAATTGACTTAAAGTCGAAATGTACTCAGAACTCAAAATGGACTCAGAATTCACTAGGCCTAAGGCGTACTCAAACTCAATCGGACTCAAACTGAGACGGGCTCACTCGGCTCAAACTCACTCAAGCTCAAACTCACCATGCCACACTAGCCTCGCGCTCACTCAAACTCAAACTCACGCGTGAGTTTGAGTCCAAATGAGTCTCAGTGAGTGGACTCATGAGTGAGTTCGCCGACCTCTGCAGAAAACACAGATATGTAAGTTCCCAAACATTATACAGGTTGCGCGAAAAACATTGGAACCAGACAGGCACTGCGCATAACAAGGATAACCACCGTATATATACAAAAACAGCAAACAAAAAGCGTTATTTAGCCCTTGGGGTGCACCACCGCGGAGAACAGATAACCCAGTTCTTTCTCTGAAATCTCAGGGACGGCATACTGATGAATGCGTCGCCAATACGTGCCGTTGCGGCGGCTTCTACTATCTCTCTTTAGTTAATTGATTGTTGCTCCTTGTCCATGTTGCTGCTCCTCTGTCGTCCCTAGTCTAATCGTTTGCGCTGTAAGCATTAGCTCTGTTCACACACACTCGAAGACATTTGCTTCCCTTTGAACCTGTTGAGCTTTTTAGTCTTTTTTTCTGTAGTGCATGGTCTACACCATGCGTAATCATATTTTGGTACGCCGGTACCGTAAGGCCCAGAATAGGGTGCTCTAAGTACTCGACTAAATAAGCGAACGGATGCGTAAGCAGTATTATGCTACTTCTACGTTCTACAAACCTCAGGTCTTCTCGGTTTCGTCTTGGATGCTATTTTCTGGTTTTTTAGTTAATCGGGAGAGTGTGCTAACTCAATTGCTTCAATTTTTAGTTGCCAGATTTTGCATTGAGCAGTGGAATTGGGCAATTTCTTGTCATTTTATTTCACCTTCGGCGACATTCCGCAACTTTTCATTATCACAATGCTGTGGCAAGTTATAGACCAACCATACATGGCTTTTATGACAGATCTCACCACTAGCGACTTCGCAATGCTCCGGAATGACAAAAAAGTCGCGCCAATTCACCCTGTGAATGTGGTTGGAAAGCAAAGCTGTAACCGGCACCCACAACGATCACCCATGCGACGTCACTTAGATTCACTCACGTCGCTCTACAATAAAATAGTGAAACAAGAGACAAGTGAAATGTACCTCATGACACCCTCTATTACTTCAAAGAGATATTCTTGGTGAGGTTAAATTAGACCATGACGCATGAATGGTGAGTTGTATTGGTGTAGCACATGAGTGGAAACTTTTTTTTATAAAATTAAGGAAGCTCAAACCCGGCGTTAGACGATCTCACTTCTCCGCCTCTGCCGTTGCGGACGATGGCCACGAGATCGGCGGCAGAGACGAAGGAGGAGGACGAGAAGGAGGAGGAGACGCAGGAGGAGAAGGAAATACTTCTATTCAGATTTCTGAAGGGCCCAGAGTGCGGCTCAGGGAAGTGGTTCCTTCTTCACTGTAGCCCATATTCAGTCCGCGCCGCCTCTGCTTTGTGCACCGACTGAAGCAGGGTAGGTAGGGAGGGGCAGGACAGCAGCATCTCCCATTGCTCTTGTTCGGTAGTTGACGGAAAGAGAGGATGGCGCTCAGGGCTAAAGTCGCACAACCCCGATTTTGTGGCACACTGTTCGTACTTCTGAGCAAAATTTACATTCAGCGTCGTAGCGATTCGGGTGCATTAAAGGGACACTGAAGTGAATTTGTCAAGCTCCCGTTTTTGCTTGCACTACGTAGACTGCCTCAAATTAGCACACTTTTCATCGTTATTCCGGTTGACAAATCGGTAATTATTTTACAAAGCGCGAAAGAAGAAAAACTACCATGCGCGGTTTGCGGCGGCCGCACCAACTAAGGCTGAGACGTTGGGAGGAGGGGGCACCGTGATTGGACGATGCCCGAGGTTAGCAATCAAACAAGTTTCGGTTTCGGTTTCGGTTCTGTAAAACACAACTGATGGCGTTCTTGGATGGGCATTCTCAATATCTCAGTAATCATCGTACCGCGGTTCTGCCATGTTGTCGGCTGTAAAATGTATAAGATAAGCCTTCCAGGACGGCTTGGAATCGTAGCATTCACTAGCCGAGGCCTACGCAGTACATGAACGCCCTCCGCGTCCCTGCAGACGCTCAAATGCCATGCGCTTTTCCCCCATATTTGGAGCTTGCCTCACTCATGCCTGTATCGTAAAAAGCGTGTTCGCACCAAGCCAAGGGTCTGTTGATTCTGGCCTGTGCCCACTGCCCGCAATCAGTCGGTGCTTATGGAAACAGCACGCCAACGAGAACTCGCTAGCGCGCCAGTGCCAGCCTGCGCGCGTTCTGTTAACTAGCTCGTTGAGCAATGAACGTTGCGGCCCAAAAAAAGGTGAACTCAGTATAGAAAACATCGGGGGAAAATGAAAAAGTTAACTTATAAAAAAAAAGCACGTAACGGCGGGGATTCGAACTTGTGACTTGCAAAACATTTGCGATGACATACCTAGCGCTCCGGACAATTCGGTCACTTTTTTTTCTTTATTGTCTTCTTTGACAGGATGACAAAACAAAGACACACGTAACTGATAATCTGTACACTCAATACTCAATACAACCACTAGAACTGCAGCCCTTCTTGGGCTGCAATTTCAATATTCTTTCATTACCAACAATGTTTCAATTGTGGGTAGCCACTCGGGTTTAGAGGGCTGAAGTTTCAGTATCTGCACAAAAGAACCTATTGAATCTTTGAAGTAGTGTCTGATGAGCCTGGCATCTGGGTCGGAGTAGCGTACCGCCGTCCTGTTTCTCCAGATGCTATGTAGTCCATACAGCATAATTGTGTCAAGCGGCACACCGTCCTCATTTTCAACGTTCAAAAACCTACTACCGTAAGCATCGACGGGCAAATCTTTTTTGAGTGTTCGCTGTAGGATGTCCCAAAAGAACACCGCTCCCCAACAGTCCAAGAACACGTGCTCAATTGTTTCTGGCTTTCGACACAGAAAACAGTGCACACCCCATGGCACAAACCATCCCTTTTCCTCCATCCAGGTCTTTACTTCCAGTGTTCCAGTATGGAGTTTAAAAAAGAAAGATTTCACTCCACCTGGGACCGTCATTCTTTTCACTCGCTTAAGTACATCTCTCTCAGGCCTTAGATTACACTTGCGGCGGTATATTGGCACTGGCAAACACTCTCGACGATATCTTTGTACAGTTTCTTCCGACACACCCCGCTTAAGTACTCCAAAGAAAAACGCACTGAAAGAAAACGGTATGACCACACCACCTCCTTAAAAAATCCACGTACAGTTCCCCTCATGTACTCAGAGCTCACAACAAATTCAGGCAAAAGTCTTCCAAGTCGCAGCTGACAAACCGTCCTAAGAAACGCGTCTTCAACATCACGAAGAAACAGAAATCAATTGACTACTTGCCTTAAAAATAAGTGCGATAAACCAAGTCCGCCTTCACGCACTTTCCGAAAGAGGTTCGTTCTATTCGTTCTTTCCCATGATGAACTCCAGATAAACACGGCGAACACACGATTAAATTTCTGAATATTAGCCCTTGAACAATGCAAAACTTGCATTACATACCACAGCTTGCTTATAAAAAAACAAATTGCAAACTGTGGCTCTCGCAAACATTGATAAACCCCACCCTTTCCACTTCTCTGTCTTTTCTCGAAGTTCCTTGAGTTGCTTGGCCCAGTAAGGGTCACTGTCTTGATAACTGTCTAGTAGCACCCCCAGGTGCTTAACAGGACTCGTGACCCACTGAATGTTGGCGAAAACGCTTGGCGTGGACTGCCATTCGCCATGCCAAAAGCCTAAGCATTTAGACCAGTTTACTGCACTACCGCTAGCTAAGCAAGAGTGCTTCACGGTTTTTACTACCTCGAGAATGCTTTCTTTAGTAGTGCAGAATACTGCAATGTCATCCGCGTACGCTAGTAGTCGAACTTCCGTCATTTGCAACCGAAAACCTTGAATGTTACTGCTTTTAATGACACTTAAGCAAAACGTCTCAATATATATACAGAAAAGGAGTGGGGATATCGGGCATCCTTGCCTCACCGATCGCTGCACCTGAACTCTTTTTCCAACTGCCTTATTAACTATATATAAGACGGGTTGTGCATTTACTGTACGCCATACGCACTCCGTTTCGTATAACTTTGCCGATATTAATGTACTCTAAAATTTGAAATAAGATATCGTGCGGCACACGATCGAAAGCCTTCTCCAAGTCAATCTGGAGCATTGCGACCCCAGATTGTGTAGCATCACAACACTCCAGAATACAACGCGCCTTATGTACATTCGTGAATATAGTCCGCCCTCTGATTCCACAAGTCTGGTGTGAACCTACAATATCTTGCATTACTGTTTGGAGCCTACTAGCTAATACTTTCATTAAAATTTTATAGTCTACATTTGTTAAGCATATAGGCCGGTAAGATTTCACATCTCTGAGTTTGACGGCGTCGTCCGTTTTTGGGATCAGTACAGCGTGTGACGTAGAGAAGGATGGGGGTAGTGCGTCGAGATCGTATGCCTCATTAAAAACCATTTGCAGCACCAGCGCAATTTCATTCTTAAATTTCTTATAAAAAGCAGCCGTTAAACCATCCGGTCCTGGGGATTTTCCAGGATTTAGATTCTCTATAGCTTTCACGCTTCATCAAAAGAAATTGGGATTTCCAAGTATTCTTTTGTTTCTTCATCTAATCTGGGCGTTAGCTTCAGAAAATCTCGCTTAAATATTTCACAATTAACTTCATGTTTTGCGAAGAGCTCACTATAGTACTGAAAAAAGACAGTTTCTATAATGTTTGTATCACGAGTAATCCTTCCATTATTTTCTATTTCCACGATGTCATTGCGCCGCGCATGCCATTTTTCAAGGCCTAAGGCTCGTTTGGACGGCATCTCGCCCGCAGTTATCTTTTCAGCCCTTGCCCTTACAAGCGCGCTACGGTACCGCTCTGTGTCTATCGCTTCAAGTTTTTGCTTTACTGTTCGTATGTCATTTTAAGTGTGAATGCACTTTATAAGCGACCCCAAACCTTCCACCGCCGCCGGCGGCGGCGGCGGCGGCGGCGGCGGCGGCGGCGTCCGCAGTCCTCCTCTCCCTAGCAACGGCGTGGAGCGGAGAGGAGCGTCGGTAGCAACGGCGCGGTGACGTCACTTCACCATGTGACCGCGCTCGCTCCGCCTCCTCGCCGTGGCTGCGCGGGTGCGCGCCGCTCCCCGCACCGCTCCTCGCGCCGTGACGTCATGGTATGACGTCACAGCGCGCCTCCTCTCCCCAGCAGCTGCCGCGCGCCTCTCTCCACCGTGACGTCACACTCTCTCCTCTCCCCCTCGCTCGGCTGCAGCTGCCGTGCGCCGCTGTCCCTCTCCCCTTGCGCTCGCCTCCTCTCTCAGCCACCTGGCTCGGCGCGCTCGGCGCGGCGTACCCCCCTATATATGCAGCGATAAACTGCCAGACCTCCGTGGGTCGGCTCGCGCGCGCTCACGGGCGAATGCCAACGGATTTTAACTTTACTCCCCCTCATAGCATCACCCCGTGCATTCGCACTTAACCATGTTCATCCTCGGGGAAATGCTTGGGAGTTTTTTTTTGTACTCGCCAGGTTTCATGCATTCTTCGGCTAACAATGCTTCTACGTTTGCCCGCAATAAGGCCTCTTGCTTTGTCGCCTCTTGTTTTAGTAGGCTCGATCTTTCAATTGCTTTGATTTTTACACTCTGTTTGAAGAGTTCCCATCCTTCACAGTGGCAGCTGTCCTCATTTTTCAAACTTTCTAGCAACGTAAGCGTATTAGCTACGAACACGTCATCTTCTAAAAGCTTCCCATTTAGTTTCCACCCTTCCCAACTAAAGGCATTCTTATTTTTTGTTTTCCTGCCAATGCAAAACAAAACCAAGCAGTGATCACTGAAAGTCACCGGACAAACTTCGTATTCTCGACAATCTGGAATCCATTCTAAGGATAGATACGCTCTGTCCAGTCTAGCGTGGTTAGTACCCTGGAAGTGTGTAAAGAACACGGGCCCATTGTTAAAAGTCGCGCCAACATCTTCTAGACCACTTTCATTAATTACATCACTCAAAATAACTGTACTTGCATCCCGAAACGGCGTTGCACTCGTTTTATCGCGCGAAGAACAAACACAGTTGAAGTCCCCCAATAACACTAGGAAACGATCCGATTTGCAATAGTTTCCCACCGATTGGAAATCTTCCTTTCGCGTTTGAACTTTAGTTGACGCATATAAACATATAACTCTCCATTCCTGATTTGACAGTGTAAAGTCACACACAATAAATCTTCCATTCACACATGCAGTGACACTTACTATCACAGCGCCAATACTCTTTGGAATAAAAAGAAGACACCCTGCCGAATTTCCAACAGCGTGGCTGACACAAACGTTATACTGATTTTCGAACCGTCGCGCCATGCTCTCTGTCTGGTCTTCGCGGTCAATTTTAGTCTCTTGAACAGCAAAGACATCAATGTCCTTTTCCGTGGCTAATCGATATAACTGGTTTTGCCTCTTTTTCGTCGCCAGCCCTCTCACATTAAGCCCAGCAAATCGCAACGGTTTTAGCTACTTCTACTGGCATAATTGATTAGCGAAACCAGGCAAAGAGCACTGCGCTTACCTTTCTAATTACTGCATGTGAGTCAATGACACTGAACCAGATCACTTTCCGTCGCGTGAAAGTGACGACGACCGTTGTTTGTTCGCATTTCTCTTCTTCCCGACGACGACTTTCCACTTCTGCTCTAGGTGTCGCAGCCGTTGCTCATCTGTCATATCCGTAGTTTGCTCCCTTCGTCGCTTTGACGAGCCTTCTTGGTGTTCCATATTTTCCGCGTTGCTGTCTTGGGTTGCCTCCGCCGTTGGTTCTTGCTGCGTCTGGCTGGACGCGTCTGTTTCTGCCTTTGCGTCTGTTTCTGCCACTTCGCTTACGACAGACTCCGTTGTAGCGTTCACGTCGGCGTCCTCCTTGACCTCGTTCGAAAAAGCTGAGGCAGCGTTCTACCGGAAGCAGAATGCGGACAATTCGGTCACGGGCGAGCGCTGCTGACCTTGGAAACATAAGGTATATAATGTATAACCAGTTTACACTTATATTTAGTTTTAGCATTTCAAGCAGATTAGGTGACTATTTGTTGTATTGCGCTCGTGCAGTAAGCGTCCCCCAAATTTCCACAATATCTCACGCCTAGCAATTGCGTTTCTTAGACGGAAAAGCGTTCGCAGATGTTGAGTCGTGCTGCTTGCCGCTGTGCTTGTTCGCCCAGCGCAAAAAAAGTGCTTCCCGCACCCTAGTTTTACGCTGGGCGGTAAAAATATCAGTTGATTTTATTTCCTTAGTACCTATATTGACTTCGCTGACTCTTCTCCCGCCTTCAAGAGGCCTTATATTTTCCTGCTGGCGTACCAGTCAGCGAAGCGTCGCATGTGCGCTTGTGCAGCGCTTGTGTGAAGCGACCTTGACTTAGAGCTAGATACAGTGTACAAACTAACCAAGTAAAGAAAGGCAGATTCTTCCATTCACAAACGTGACCTGGCTTCGTTTCAACTGAGCGAACGAATTGCGACGACCCGTCGGCGGCCGGCGGACGAAACGCTGGGCCGACTGACTCTGTCTGAAGGCCGGGGCGCCGTGCAGTAGCGCAGCCAATTGCGAGCTGGGCTCCTCCGGACGTCACACGAAAACGCCACAGAAAATGGGCGAGCGTAAAAAGAGGAGGACAGCATTTTCGCATTAATTTTTATACTAAATAAAATCACGTAAACGCGCCCAGAGTGGTCGAAACATGGCCTGGTGACTCCGAACTTCAATTTGAGCTAGTAATCCTGCAATGTTTACATATCACTTCAGTGTCCCTTTAAGTGAAGACGCGTCGGGTAAGGAAAGGAGCCGGATTGTATGAGCCGTAGGGTAGTTCGTTGTTTTATGGAAATGCCAGGGTACGGTGAAGGTAGGGTCTGTCTCAGAAGGCGATAATTCTGGGTTATGTCCCTGAAAGAGACAAGCGGGTGACTGTCCTCTAGCAGCTCCATAGCACGGGGGGTAAAAGGGCAGGCTTGGTGGGCGTATTCGTTGCCCTCCATGGAAGCGTGAGCGTGTGTCCAGACAAGATGAATGGAACCATTTGGGGAGTGGTTTTTTAGCACACGCAGTGCCGGTCGGGCCGACTGGTAATTCCGGTAGGCTTGTTGGGAATCGGTGACTACCTTCCGAACCCCTGGTTGAGTGAGAGCTAAAGTGATGCCTGCCTCTTCTGCTGTCGTCATGTCTTTGGTCTTGAGTGAGGCACAAGCTAGGAGGCTGGTTCTGTAGCTGGCCACGATGGTGGCGTACTGCTTCCCTCGACGTTTGGAAGTGTCTGTGTAGATAACTGCATGATCCCTACCGAGGGTGGTGTTGAGCGCTTGAGCCCGTGCTTGTCGGTGACCCTCGTCGTGTGAGCGGTTCCTTTTTCTAAGCAAAGGGAGCATTTTATTTCTTGTCGCCAAAAGTCCAGGAGTACATCAAGCGGGGTGCGATTCTGTGCTGCCTAATCTCGTGAAGGATGCGGCGACTCGGCGAAGTTCTGCTCATTCGGAGCTTCTGAATAGAAATATGGCCCTCTATCAGCTCTTCCACCGTGTTGTACTGCCCCGTGCTAAGCAGCCTCTCTGTCGACGCTCTCATGGGAAGAACAATTGCTTGCTTAACCACCTTTCTAATCATTATATAAAGCATATTTATGTTTTCCTTGCTGAGAAGACGATATGGGGTTGACGTAAGTGATTCTCGAGAGGACAACAGCTGAAACTAATCGACAAGTATCGCATTCCTTGAGGCCTCACTTCTTGGGGGGCAGCTTGCCTGATAATGTGTATGATTTCATTGATGCTGTGTTTGAGGCGCTGCAAGGATACGTCACTCTTGGTGTTGGCCTGAAGATATAGGCCGAGGATCTTCATGCTCGGGTTTGGAGTGATGGCCTGGCCATCAAGGAGTATTTGAGTGTGTTCCTTGAGGTGTCGTTTTGCGTGAGGGCGGACAAGGAGCAGAGATTTTTTACGTGAACACTGGAAGCCACAGGCGTAGCGCATTGGCGTACTAGAAGTGATACACCGCGGGTTGGTGTGAGCGTCCTTTATTCGCTATCGCGTGGCATTCACCGAGAATGTAGTGGTTAACCCCTTACATATGCTGGGTGAGTGCATCACTTGTCTTCCCCGTCGTGGCGTGGGCTCGTAGCTAAATCGGTAAGACAACGGGCTCTGTCTTTGTTACTCTATTAGTTCCAGGTTCGATTCCTGGCGGTGCGAGCCATTGTTTTATTTGTTCGCGGGAGTTTTCTGTTGACACCAACGGTAGCGAAAGGGCGAAAGAACCCTTGAGGGGTAGAGGTAAAAAGCTTTGCTTTAAAAGGAAGGAAAAGAAACTAAAGTCCTTGTATAGTACGTAATTGCACTGTAGATTGTTGTACTACATTGTAAAGCCTGCAAAGGGTGCTAACCAGGTTGTAGGCGTGCGACAGCAGAATATGCGCAAAAAGATGAGATGTGCCGCGTCATCGTTGAATCTTACAAAATACGGAAATCAGAAGACGCGTGTGCCGCCCAGCCATCTATAACACTTCAGCAAAATGAGGTTAAATTTTTGGATGCAACAATCAAAGGTCATGCGGTATAGTAATGCATGATAACAAAAGTTATGTTAATGCTCTTTGCGCATGTGTTGTGAAGGAACGATTGAGTATAAATGCATGTGGGTTTTTGTATTGAATAAACAGTTGATAGAAAGCGGGCTCGTGTTGCCCTCTTCTTGTGTATGGTCTGTCCGTGCTTTACACATGAAAAAGATCAGCGACTCCCGGACCATCAGCCGTCTTTCTATTAGGGCCTCTATCACCCAGCGCAGCGTTCCCTAAGTAACTGGCAGTGGGACCCACAAGGGAACAGGCCACGACATCGCCACGGTGTCACACAGCCGCGTAGCCACCTTAGTGTGTCGGCAAGCGTCCAGGAGTAGTGAAACCGGCTCGCCTCTTTTACTGAAAAGCAGTATATATGTCTACCCCCCTCCCCCCAGTTTTCATTCCGGTGTCATCGATTTACTCGGCGCAATTCCAGGCCTACTCCTCACCACCACTGACACTTCTTTAACAGCTATTTTCCCCCTCGCCTCCACCGATGCCCCTTTGGCAAGTTGCGCAGTCGGCAGCTAACGGGGGTAGTGCGGTTATGAGATGATTGCGAAAAATCAACAGAAGCACAGATGCGCGTAAAAATGCACTGATGATTACTACACTCCCTAATATGAAATTTGTGCGCAGCGCGAGCTGCGCACGGTCTTCTCGATCACGGCGCATTTCTGCTGCGTCTCAGGAAGTGTTCGCGTGATCAGCCAACATAGGGCGGCGTGCGTTACTCTGCTGCTACCTCGCAGTGCGCCGCCGCCGCCGGTCAGCATATTACAAATTGTGTTTGAACCTCCCGCGCAAATTCATGTGGTTCGGATTAGCCCCGCACAAGGGAGCAGCGAGCATGTTGTTGCGTATCGTGTTCGAACCTCCCGCGTAAACGTCGCGTGGTTTGGATTAGCGGAGAATGGAACTGCGTCTGGGGAAAGTGCCAGGTGAGGGCGCTATTTGGTGGCGACACATGAAACATGTGTGAGGGAAAGGCAGTGAGAGAGATGACTTCCCCCTTCGCTAGCTACTGCGTTCGCTCACTCGGTTATGCGGACATAAACAGACGCCTTTCCCACGAAGCCCAGGTAACGGCCGCCAAAGGCTGCCCCCTAAAACGACCGATAGCCTCCGTCGCCGTTTCCACTCAAATTCGTTTAGACAAGTAGCTGCTAATCCATCCCGGTAGAAAAGAAACGTCCCCAGTTGGAAAGCCGGCTTGAGCCCGTATTTCTTTTTCAGCTTGGACGGCGTTCCGATCTACATTTTCGCCGGTGTCTTTCCCGCCTATGTATGCGTCATCACCGGTTACCGGTTTATGGGTGCATGGTTTGCGGGTACAAAAAGAGGGCGTGCACGCACAGCTGGGCGTCATGCTGCTACCGATGGAATTCCGGCTGTACTGGCATTAAGATATCGAAATTACATGGGTGTATGCGATTATCGCCTGTCCTACTGCATCGAGGGGTTCGGGTGTGGGTTGATGTGTTACACCGACACCTTACACAAACAGTGAGATGCATACTAGTGGAAAGGAAAATGGTCAGCCACATGTTTGTATGCGAGAATAGAGCTCAAGGGCTTCCAGGTTTTAAATCGTTATGGGACGGATGCATGCCGTTCGTTTGGAGGAAGAGCAAGAATCGAAGCGTTGTTCCGAACACAAGCACGAATGGGTGCAAAAACAACGGAAAGCTGCTAACACCGCTGTTACCGCCTCAAGTTTAGCTCGTGGAGTAGCGTCGGATCCCTACCCGGTCAACAGCAAATTGCCCGCTTAGAACGCCGGCGTGAGCTATTATAACTTTTTCAGAGGGCTTTCAGGGGATATTTTCGACGGCGTCTGTCACTTCTAAGCACGCGCACATGACCGGTGGCCGGTTTATGCGTGCGCAGGTTTGTAGTGGAGAATAGTGGTAGGGACGACGGGAGGCATGCCCACGTAGCCACAGGCTTCATGCCCGTTCTGCAGGATTGCATGTCCCTTGTGGTGGTGCGACAGTTAAACGCGGACGTTAAACGGCCCAATTGGACTTGTCCGGAGTTTTTAGTGGTAGAGGGGATTGGGTTTGTGTGTTAGCCTATGTTCAGATTACCGACGCAAAACCCGTTTTGCCATCTATGGACGTTGATTAATTGTGCGGTTTAACGCGCTGACGCAACGCAGGCGATGAGGCGCGCCATAGTGGAGGGCTCCGGATTAATTTTGACCACCTGGGGATCTTTAACGTGCACCAAAATCTTGTACACACGGGCGTTTTTGCTTTTCGCCTCCATCAGAAAAGCGGCCGCCGCGGCCGGGAATCGAACCCGCGACCTCATGCTCAGCAGCGGAACGGTGGTCAGCAGCGCGCTGAGCCACCGCAGCGGGTCATCTATGGACGTAAAAAATAATGCCATGTCACGCAGTTCGGTTGGCTGAGACGTGAGATGACGTAATTCTTTGAAGTTACCACAACAGTTGCGGCAACAGTCTGAATCCGTCCTTACACGAACAGTAAGATGCTTACGACGAGGGAGGGGCACATGCCGTTCCATGTTTATCTGCAAGAACAAAGCTTGGATCCGTAAGAGGTTCATTCGTCTAATTGGCTTGAAAATATGCTCCATCGCAAATTACGATAACCATGTTTTGTTTTGTGCACTCCGTGGGCTGCGTCCAGCTTTGCAGGTCATCCTTCTTCACAGAGTGGAAGGCCACTAATTTTTTAGGACTGCCCAATTTTTCCTGAGCCGGCTCCTCACACGAGCGGCTTCACTATGGCTCCCCAGAGGCGCGACGGCGGCCGAAGAGGAGCGAACCCTCTCAGTGTGGCTCACCTCCGGTGGTTCTGCGTTTCGGGTTTCTTGCACCACAATGTTGACAAAAGACCAGCCGCTGAGACCCCTCCCGATGGTGTCATCGTAAAGGAAGAAACTCATTACAATCATGATTACTGGGAAGAGGGGGGGGGAGGCAAGCTGCATTCGTTATCAGACTTTAACATCATCATAATCACCATCAGCCTGTCTATACCCACTGCACGGCGAAGACATCTCCAATAGATATCCTAATTATGCGGTCCTGTGCTAACTGCGACCAATTAATTTCAGCAAACTTCTTGATCTCATCTGCCAACCTGACTTTCTGCCACCCCCTGCCAGGCTTGCCTTCTCTAGGGATCCAATCTGTTACCCTTAATGACCAACGGTTATCTTTGCTTTGCATTACATGCCCTGCCTACGTCCATGTCTTTACTAATATGTCCTTAACACGCGTTTGTTCCCTGACCCACTCTGCTCTCTTCTTGTTCCTTAATGTTACACCTATCATCTTCCGTTCCATTGCTCGCTGAGTCGTCCAAAAGTTAAGTTGAACCATTTTAGTGAGTCTCCGAGTGTCTGCCCCGTAGGTGAGTACCGGTAAGATGCAGCTGTCATACACTTTCTTCTTCAGGGGCAATGGTAGGCTGCCATTCATTATCTGAGAGTACCTGCCGAATGCGCTCCACCCCGTTGTTATCCTTCTAATTATATCTGCCTCATATTTGGGACCCGTGGTCACTACTTGGCCTAAGTATATATATTCACTTACCACTTACATTGCCTCGCCACCTATCTCAAACCGCTTGCGGTCATGAGGTTAAGCATTACTTTAGTTTTCTGCATATTAATTTTCAGTCCCACGATTCTACTCTGCTTGTCCAGTGCGGGAATCATCTTTGCAATTCGTCCCCCAAGTTACTTAGCAAGGAAACGTCATCAGCAAATCTGAGGTTACTGAGGTATTCTCCATTAGCCCTTACTCCCACCTGTTCCCAATCCAATGTTCTGAATACTTCTTGTAAACATGCTGTGAATAACATTGGAGAGATCGTGTCTCCCTGTCTGAAGCCCTTCTTTATAGGTATTTTACTTCTCCTTATGGAGGAGGATGGTAGCTGTGGACCCATTGTAGATATCCTTAGTATTCTTACATAATGGTCATCTACACATTGGTTCCGTAATGCCTGAATGACTGCTGAGGTTTCGACCGAGTCAAATGCTTTCTCATAATCTTTGAATGCTATATTGAGGTCTTTTCTCTCCGCACATTTCTCTATCACCCAATTAATCGTGTGAATATGGTCTATCGGTGAATAGCCTTTACGAAACCCTGCTTCAGACTTCACTGAATCAGACCCTGTATCAGACTTCTCTATAGGCTAGTATCCCCTGGTTGTTCCCGGCGCTGCTTAGGGTCACATACATGGTCGCAAGTTGGCGTCCCGTATCGAACCCTAATCTTTTCTATTCTATTAGGACACACGGGCTCATGTTCTTCATATGGAAAGTGTTAGGGGTGATCTCTCGTTGCGCCGTGGCCATGGCGGCTGCCCTTTATTTTATACACATTAGCCGTAACGGCCGCGCGCCTTTCGCAGTGCTTCTGTGCACATAGCCCGAAATGGTACAGACGCACACAACTCTTTCGCAGTTCTGGAGGGGCCGGGAGTAGCGGTGCTCGTTGAGTCTGAGAAAGGGGGGAGAGGTGATCTCGGCTGCGACGTCCGCTTCGCCGGGACAAGTCGCAACATGAAGGTCCGTTGGTAGCCGCCGAGCTTGAGTCACCGACAGCGTGGCCCCGCGCGCCTTCCGTTCACCGGCAAGCTTTATTCTGTCCTAGCAGGCTTTCTTACACAGCACCGGAACACTCCGCAACTTACAGCTAGCGCGAGAGCGATAGCGGCGCGCTGAACCGTAACACGCCCGCTCGTAACTACTTGCAGTATCAACGGCAGGCAGCTACTAAAACTCTTCAGGGGAGAGGGCGCCACAGCCCTTCTACCGAATCACTACTCCGCACTTGCCAGATTTCGCCATTAGTCCGTGGAATTGCTTTTTCTTTTTTTGGTTAAGTGTGATTGACAAGTGGCCCCATGCCGTTCGTTTAGGACTTCGTTTCCTATCAGATCACGCCGCCAAATCGACTGTTTTTCTGGGGCCCTCCGCCTCGAGCTGGCGCGAAATCCTGTTTTTTATGACGAAATACAAAAAGTTTCACTCCACGGAACACATTCGCTTTCACCCCGGAGCCGTGATTTAAATCAACTTGCCGTCCAGCGCAGCAGTTGCCAGCGGTGATTATGAAGTCTCGCCCATCACTGACGCGTTGCTCACCCGGAGTGTGCACTTGCCCGATACCATGGTCAGTAGAGGCCGAATTGTTAGGCATTAAAAAAGGTGCGCTTTAGGTGCCAAAAACAGCCAGGCAAGACAACGTTTTAGGTCTTCAACGCCGTAAATATAGGCACCAAGATGTTTTAATAAATGCAAATAATGTCAAACGAAGACGTTCGCGAACTGTATACCTACGACAAGAATACTAAAAAAAAATCATTCACCCCTCCGTCTAACGACGACTATGTTGCAAGCGAAGGTTACTCGTGATAGGTTTCTTGGTTGGGCAGTCACATACTGCGAGGGTGTGCTACTCTGGAGGGACGCACTACTCTTCTAGAATACCCACAGCGACTGCCGGGTGTGCGCTCCGTAGGCCGAATGTTTGGGGGGTAGGGCGGGAATCGGTACGGGCTGCTTGGCGTTCTGTGAGCAATTTGTGAGTAGGTGCCTGCCGGTTTGAGGTGTTAAACCCCAAGATGTGACGTTAGGCTTAACGTCCTAAACCTCAGAATGGGACGTGAAGCCTCATGTCTTGTGGCTAACAGACTTCCGGAACGCAGAGCAATGCCGTTCTTCTCGTGAAGGAGCCCTTGGTTGCCGTGGGGGTTTTCCAACCCGCTTCGACCATGTCGAAGTGGGGCGATCGGATGGGCGCCGGCTTCGTAGCGCGAGGCACCCAGGTTCTATTCCGGCCACGGGAAGCACTCTTTTCTTTCCCTTCACCCACGACCAGTCATCCTTATCGTGAGAGAAAGCTGGCTTTCCTTGAGGGCGTATTGGCGTACAAAGGCATCAGGGAGAACACTGAAGGCCCAACCAAATGCACGCGTAAAACCGACGTACTCGCGCAACGTCGTACGCCTGCGGCGGCATACGCCGCTGCCTTTACGCCGGCCGACGACGTCGGAGAGGGCGAGTAACCACATATCGCCGCAACGCGCGCGTAACCATTGCGCCGCGCAGTGTGGCTCGACTACTTTGAACTCAGCTTTGTGGCGACCAGTTCAAGTACATTTTAACTCAAATAAAGCAAATAATGCCTATTCGCACAAAAATACGTATACTTAATACAGAAACAACTAAACAGTTCTTGGGACATGAAAAACGTTAAGGATTAGTATGCATACTTGGCAGGCAGAAAACCATTCCGCTACTATGGCGTAAAACTGCCTTGCTCCCATAGTTGCTCGTTGCTTCGCGTGTTTTGTCCGGTTGTTTGGACACTGTATTTTACAGATTACTTCGTTTAATCGCATAATGAATAGTGAAGTTAGCTTATTTATCAACTCACTGTCTTGTTATGTGATCTGACCGCCGATAACATCACCGCCAGAGGTGTACGTCAACACCGTACCACCGTACGTCCGAAAGTTTGCGTCGATGTCTGGCGCGCTTTGACTGGGGCGTAACAAGCGCGTACCAATGCATTCCGCGTACGCCGGAGTACGCCGGTTCCTTACGCGCTTACGCCGGTTTACGTCGTTGCGCGAGTACGTCGGTTTTACGCGTGTGTGTGGTTGGGCCTTAAGGCTTCTCTCTAAAGCAGTTCCACTGAACGTGAAACCTGTCAAGTGCTGAGCAGGGGTTCGCCAGAGTTTCAGAACCAGCCCGGCGTCGATATGAGTGGTCACGAAAAGGCGCCGCAACCCCCTTTAAAGGAGCCATGAAGAGAAAACACAAGTTTGGTTCATTCAAAAGATTGTCTCGTTAGAATCATACTGACACCACTTTTAACGTAAACTTCGCTCAAATAAGCTACATAATTAGGAAAAACGGGAATGGTCATGCGACCCACCAGCTCATTTCCCGCAACAGAACCTATGTCGTCACATGAGCTAAGCTCTGCGATTGGCGGAGGCTGGCAGAAGCAGACGCAAATTAGGTAGAACTTACAAACTAGACGAACGAGCGATTTGCGCTTAAATTTAGGGCACATTCTTTACAAAGCAATAAGAATGATGGGACAAACAGTGGAAGTTACGAAAGCACATGTAAACATAGAAGTACTGATGCGTTCTGCTGTTCGTACTGCGCACAGCATGCTTGGTTTCGCTGCACAGCACTACGGGGCTTGGGGTTGTCTCAGACGACACTGGCCGATTGACGCAAGCAACGGTGTCTTACGTGACCCCATTTGTCGAGCGAGCACTGTTCAGGGAACGAATATTTTCTCCCAGAACAAAAACAAGCCAGGTTTAAATGCGGGCAAAAACAAACCAAACGCTTGCCACGGTATGGTGGCGCCATCTAGGATACGGAACGCAAAGAAACGCGGGAACAAACCAACACCGCTGTACAGGGTGGAGACAACCTTTGAACGGTCCCGTGCCGCCGCAATTGGGCCAACGGGCTCAACGCGTTATTCTTTTCGTTTCCCACGAGACCTAGCAACGCGAAACAGACAATATGATTCAAACTTCTTCAGTAAACCGCGTTGCGGCGATAATTTTAGCGCGGTTTTGACACAATGACTTGCTTCGGCGGCGAGCGAGCAACCGAAAATGGCGGCGCCAGCGTATACGTGTCTCTACCCTGTACGGCGGATGCGTGAATGAAGGTACTCTAGGCTGCAGAGCGGTCGGTTTCAGTGATGTCACTTGGGACCACGAAAACGCACGATTAGCGGGAAAATCAAAATTTTAACCTAAATTGTTTAATTTCTCAGTGAATAAAGCATCGTTTGTATCCGGACAAGCGCGGGGGGCACTATAAAACACGAAATCTTTCGAATAAAACCAACTTGCATTTTCTCTTCATGGCTCCTTTAAAGCCTATAAAAAGCCACAGGATTGAATTTTCATTATTTGAGTAATTATAGCGCTCATGTATGGTTTTATCTTTGTTATTGTTGGCTATTTGCAGTCTATTCCTGCACGTCACCGCGCGAGCTCAGATTCGAAGGACACTGAATTCTTTATTTCCTCTCCTTTGAAGATATCCACAGTATGTGCCGCATTGAAATGACATTTACCATCCCGTCGTAAAGAGAGTCGAGAGAATCGCGAAAGCTGAGATTGGGTCCAGCCTTCGCCGAAGGTGCGTCCAATCGACCGTCAAGCCTTCAAACACTCCAGTCCCGAACGAAGAACTCGCCCATGAGACAATTTTTTTGCACACTAAGTGAACGCATCTATGAACGATATGAATTTGTACTGGTACGGGATCTATGAGATAAAGGTTGTACTCCTTAATCATGATCGAGGCGTGCATAGTCTTTTTCTAGAAGCGTTCTTTTTCGAGATTTTCAAGTAACAGTTTTGAATCCCGGTTCCCCGCGTAACGACGAATGCATTGTGTTTTGAGATAACGCCATTGGTCCCACTAAAATGCTCTGTGGCCTTATCAAAGAAAGAGCGTGATTTATGAGTTTCGTGTGACGTGATAAAATTGTTCTATGACGTGGGCCAGCAGTGTTCATGTATATATATGTGTATTCGTGTGCTAATAAAACTGTTGGAAGTAGCGCCTTGTGTGTGTCAAGTCACTTGTCCTGTTGTCCTAGCGCTTCAATTCTATGTCATGTTCTACCAACAGGCCCAAACCAGCACCCTCGTAATCGAAAATACCGTTTGTGATCTTCGTTTGCGATGCGGCGACGCATATCTGAGCCTCCAAATTTTCCACGTCGCAATTTTTTAAGGTGACAGTACCGGGAAAATCTGAATTTAAGGAGCCGAAAATTTCGCTAAAGTTGGCCTTTAAGCCTTGCGCCTTGTCGGCCGGAAGGACGTGAATCGAAGATGTCCGCTGTTCATGGTAGCCAGCATTAGTCGCGTTACTGGTGACGCCAACTAGTGCAGGGTACAAGCGTTCCGACGTCCGGTCTTCCCCCCTTCAAAGGTAGCCGTCCGTCTGGCGAGATTTCTGAAATGCGCGTGTGTACCAGAGACTGCCAACATAGCCACAGCGCGTCGCATGTCGCGAATCCGCCTTTTTCATTGCGGTGTGCTGCCACCTAGCGTGCCTAGCGGAAGTTGAAGCCGTAGGGTTTGCCGGCGTTTCCTCCGGCTGCGTTCTCGTTGTATGCACGGCAATCCCACATTACGGCGAGGAGCAGCCGAAGTTTTTCTTCTGTGTTGGTGTTATAACGCCTTAAGACGACAGCCCCTGGTCATCACATAATACCAGGCGGCTTCTTATCACTGAATGAGGGCTGGCAGAGAAATCTCGGACAGATCCGTGTGCCGTCCGAGTGGCAGCTCGAGCAGTACTTGGAGTCGTCTGGCATGAAGTGCGATCGCCAGTTCAACAAAGGCCGGCAGTTCGCAAAATGCCTTTAAGCGCTGGACACATGTACGATTGGTACACGTGATTCGCATGCGACTGATCGTTACGACTGTCGCCACTAGTCGTACGCGTGAATTTGAGACGGCCCGATGCGCGCATGAGATGCGTCGTCGGCGTCGCTCCGCCCACAGTTTTTGCACCATGGTCAACTACGACGATCGCTGAGCTGAATTTGTAGATTCTGCGCGTTTGTTCGCAAGAAATGGATAAAGCAAGCAATCGTGAAGCGTTTTCTGCCTTCGGAAACAGTCCGCGCACACGCCGGCCGCGCCTGCCAGCTCGGCACACTCAGCGGCTCGAACCGGCGCAGACCACGGTAGCAACCGCGCTTGTCGCTGCTCTTCTGAATCAATCTGATCGCTAAAAAGTTCCACATGCGAGAAAGTAGGTGTTAGTGTGGTGAAAAATTGTGTTAGGGATTGTTGTCAGGGCGTATTTTAAAAGCGGCGATCAGATATATCTGCCGCGATGCAAGCCTACGCTGAACGCTCGCCGCGGCGCGCGGTGCGCCGAGCAGCCGAGAGATGGCGATACCTGCGCGGAAGCATCGAAACAGGCTACGCAGATGTCTTGGTCACCGATCGCTCAAACGGCAGTTATAACTTAAATAGAGTTCCACATGCGAGAAAGGGTATGATAGTGTAGTGAAAAGTTGTTTTGCGGATTGTCATTCGCAGTTGCACAGATAGCAGCGATCAAATATCCGCCAGGATGCTAAGCCTACAGTTCCCATCACCCGAGCCGACGCGAGCGACGCAAGCCGCCGTAGCCGATCGCGTGCGGCCGACGGGAAGCGATAGAAGCCGGCACCGTTCCCTTTTCGGCACTCCGAGTTACAGCGGAACGCAGCACAAGTTGTGGGCATTGTTCCGCGCACAACGAGCGCACACAAAAATCAAACGATGTAAATAAACCACGACCCCTTCCCGCTTGTGCGGGAGCTGTGGGGAATGTCGTCTGCTGCCCCTACTGGACTGCTTAGGGACTTGGCCGCTAGGGGATTGCGCATGCGCAGTGGGGTTGTGAAAGAGGCGGATTAAGCGCGAAACAGCCAGTACTCTGCCCCTCCAGATTCCCCGAAGGCTCGCGGCAGCACTCTCATAACAAGCGCGCTGAAAATTGGCGCGGTGAGCAAGAGAGATTCAGGCGACAATCCTGCTCACAGTGATGCGCTGCTTGTAACGACTAAACTGGCCTCCGTGCCGACCATATGTCACCGACAACCCAACCAACAAGTAAACAATTTTATTAGGTGTACACAGTGTTATAAGCCGAATATGTGCATGTCAGCCCACTCAAAAGGTTGCAGCTATGGAATGAATTGGATTGAAATGGATTGGATTGGATTTGGACTGGTTTGTATTGACTTGGATTGGATTGGATGAAATTGAATTGTATCGGATTGGGTTGGATTGGATTTGAATTATATATATGTACACATGCGTTGTCACTCATTTACATGCGCGAGTGGGGAATGCCACGGGTGATTTACGGTGAGAACGATCCCCAGTGCTTCGCCCACTCGTCATGATTCACTTCGTTGAGATGCGTGAATTTTTTAGCTTTGGCGAAATATTTTCCTCGACGTCCCTGCAGGGCACGAGCGCTGCCTGCTGCTGATGTTCGCGTTCAGCCGCAACCCTTGGCCGCACATCCTGAGCACGTGGCTTCCGTCCGCGCTGCTGGTGCCGGTGGCGTGGGCGCGGCTGTGGTTCCCGGGCAGCGGCCTGTTCCTTCCGTGCGCGGCGCTGGCGGGCCTGGCCCTGCACGCCACCGAGTTCAAGGCGCTGCTCCGGGGCCACGACGTGCTCACCGCCATGGACGCCTGGCTCCTGCTCTGCCTGCTGCTCGTGCTCGCCGCCTTTCTCGACCACCTGCAGGCCACGGCCGGCAGCACCGTGCGTGGCTCGCAATTTCTGCCTTCCCGCGCTCGTCACGCGCCTCCTTCACGCGGTGGTCAGCTTCACTTGTGGTACATCTTAACCGCACGTAGACTGCAACAAAAAAAAACCGGGGTTAGTGTGTTGACGTCGCAACCAAATAAGAATTGCTGAAATCGGAGGTCGCTTGTAGTGACGTCTGTCATCGTACTGGTCAATCCACGTTAGTGGGTGTTTGGTTACGCCTATGTTAAGATGTATGCTGTGGTTGGATGAAAACTTACCCCACCCTTACCCGCCGCGGTGGCTCAGTGGCTAAGGCGTTGCGCTGCTGAGCACAAGGTCGCGGGTTCGATTCCCGGCCGCGGCGGCCGCTTTTCTGATGGAGGCGAAAAGCAAAAACGCCCGTGTGTACGAGATTTGGGCGCACGATAAAGATCCCCAGGTGGTCAAAATTAATCCGGAGCCCTCCACTACGGCGCCCCTCATCGCCTGCGTTGCGTCGGCGCGTTAAACCCCACAATCAGAAAACTTACCCCACCGACATAACTTGCAACGTCAAACTCGTTCTGCTTGGAGCTGCGTGTAGCGGTTGCCGGCATTTCTGAAGTAGAATATCACGGCGCATTTACTCGGTCCACCTATACAGAGTGAATCCCAGCCGCGGAGTCCAGCTGATGTAGAAGAATGGGTTCATCCCTTATGAAAACGAATTTTTCCTTTCTGTTTACTTTGTGGATCCTCCATGTTGACTATGTGGCCTTTCTTTTGACTTTTCCTTTGTGTTACCTCTAGGACATAAGCAGGCTGTGCAATTTTTATAGACTGCCGGACAAACAGTTATGATATTTTACCTCTATATGTACTGTGGTAAAAATGAAGTTTATGTTGCTATGCGAAGATTTTATTTCGGACGCGGAGTATAAAACTTAGGTATAAAATAAGTGAAGTTTTTTGTCTTGGCTAGAGGTGGTAAGAAACAATGGCGATGGTTTGTGGAAATTCTGCAGCACTGTATACGTTATTTCGTGCTAGTAAGGTCTGATAAATTCGTAGAATTAACATTACGAACTGGTACGTTTGTATGAAACAGTGGCGTAAAAAGGATACATTATGAACGAGGCTATTCGAAGTGCCTCCTCCCTCCCCTTACAAAAAAAATGGGAGGGAGAAGAATATAGACCAGAAAAACGTAAAAAAAAACAAAAAGCCGAATAGAAAATAAGGCAATGAAAGCAAAAAACAACCTGAAAAGTGGCTTCCGATTGTCCTAGTCTGTGTTTTCCCTCAGGGTCATTGTAAAATGGCTTATCCTTTACTAAATGCTGAAGCCGGGTACTGTTTATTGGGGTAGAGCTTACGGTATAAAGATATTGCGACAGAAAAAAAAGAAGGGACACAGCCAGAGGAGAGCAACAAGAGCAACAACAGCGTCAAAATAACACCTAAGGCAAGAAAACTTTACTTGAAACACACAGTTTTTTAAACGAAAAAAAGTCATTGGGCTGGTTCGAACCTCCGCCCTTTGAATCAGTAAGCGAGTACGTAACCTCCAAGCCACGGGAGCGGAATGTGAGGTCCTTCTAGACGTAAGGCTAAATATTTCAGCTTGCCCTGCCTTGCTAAGCCTCCATTTCAGTATAGTGCCTCTAGGCACTATAGTTTTAGTGAACTATTTGCCTGCGCGAATAACTTGACGCACGGTGCTTTTGTGTGTGCGCGTGCGTGCGCGCGTGCGTGCGTGCGTGCGTGCGTGCGTGGGCGTGTGCGTGTGTGTGTGTGTGTGCTGTGTGTGTGTGTGTGTGTGTGTGTGTGTGTGGTGTGTGTGTGGTGTGTGTGTGTGTGTGTGTGTGTGTGTGTGTGTGTGTGTGTGTGTGTGTGTGTGTGTGTGTGTGTTTGCGGGGAATAATTTTTTACCACCCTGTTCTGTTTATGAAAAGTAAAAAAGTGAATGCTTGGACGCTGAACAAAATACAAAACAGTCAATCATGATGTAGATGACGATGATAATAACCTTGTTAATCCCTTTTTATTTGAATTTGATTTTGAGTAGCAACAACTTACAACGAAAGACGTTGCTGGCATCAAGAAAATATACTGTCATTAAATATGTTTGCTATTATCAACTTTAACAAAATACTATAATGACGTCAGCTGCCTAGTTTGCTTCAGGGGTGATCATGGAATAACTGCTATATAGCCAACTGTAGTAATAAGTCTAGTCTAGGCTAACATATATGCAGTCACTGTCATAGGTGCGATGTGCAAAAAAAAACGTGGCTGGTTCGTTGTTTGTTGTGCGTAGTTTTGGTGGTTTGATTTCGATTTGCTGGCGTTACGTGAATTACTACGTGCTCCCCCTGCCGTAATATTACCTGTTAGTGCTCTTGTGCCACCTGAAACGTCGTGAGTGCCGGCACAGCGCCTGTGTCGTCGCCGTACTGCGCTGCTGTAGCAAACGCACATCGAGGTCGCCATTTGACAAAACACCTGACAGGTTTTGCGTGCCTGCGTGAATCAAGAGTTTCTACTGCAAGTTCCAGGCTGTCGGCGTGACACGAATGATTTTGAGGAGCAGTAAATGCACTGTAAATGGCAAGCGCCACACGAAAGACAATTCGCGTTCCAGTACTTCGCACCCTCACCAGCGTTCAGGGCGTGGAGATGTGCAATTTTATTTGCCCGAATTGGGCCGAATTGACACAAATTATCGCGCATTAAATGCATTAATGAATGGTCAAATGTGTGTGCAGTGTATATATACAGTGTTTTATTGACGGTATTGGTGCTACGTTGTGACGAGTTTCCGGGTTGTGTTTCCCCTTCAGGATCACTGCCTTGTGGTCGGTGAAGTGCAGAGACAGTGGTTCTTCGAGCGGGGCTAGATTGCATTTGGCAAAGACGAGGTTTAATGTTCGGTAGTACGCTGATTTCCTTAGTTAGTAACCACCTCGCCCAACCTACCGCCTTATTTGTCTATGGAGGTTCCCCTGATGGTCGTCGGTTGATTCCGGAACGCGCTTATATATGATGGTGATGATTGCTATTGCAATCACTTTTGTAGCGGGGGGATGACATGTCATCTTACCAAAAAGGACTTATATACCTAAGTTTAATACTCTTGGTTTAATACTAAGGCTGTTTAAGGCAGGCACAAAAAGCTCATTAGGCACAAAATACGTTTTTTTTTCTGTTAGAGGTGGCAACTGTACTAGGCAACATTCCACTCTGTTTTTCGTCCACCAGCATTCTAATCTTCTTTTCGTCCCCGACAGCCTTAAAGTTAACTTCCTCTGTGCTACTCTAAAATCCTAGGGCTTCTGGAAGCCCAATATTTCCCTCGTGTAGATTTGGATGGATACCCTCACATTCTAACACTATGTGCCGCATAGTTTCTATTTCTTTTCCGCAGACCACGCATACCGCATCATTTTGTGAACACTTCCCCACAAAGCTCTTTGTTCGCAACCAACCTACTCTAGCCTCAAAAAGCAAAGCACTGCCCTGGAATTATCATAGAAGTTTTCCTTTCTGATGTTCAATTTCTCAGCCCTGTACATCTGTAACGACGTTTTAGCTTCCATTCTTACTCTCCATTTATTCGTTTCAATTGGCCTTGCATCTTTTTTTGGTACCTTGGCTGTTTTGGGCTCTCCACTGTTCTTTTCGTATTGCATCGTTAGCCTTCCAGTCTTCCTTAACCCCTGCGTGTCCACGCTTTTCAAGTATAGGTACCTACAAACCTTACCTGCCCACCTTCGTTGATCCATTCCTGTCAACCTCATCTCATTGCGCTGTAGTCACTGTAGTTTCAACTGCAATTGCAACTGTTTTTTTGCCGCGGATTATCGTTGACAGTTTATGGTTTTTGCTTTGTTTTTGCGTTTTGTGCCCTTTGAAATTCGCGCTGTTTGCTACTGCAGTTTTCAGTGCTCTCCCCAGATGGCGCGCGGATGGTACTACAGACTGCGCTGCTCTCGGTAGATGGCTTAGAATGCTGTGCGCTCGTAGAGTTTCTCTGGGTCTATTCGATTCAGCCTGCACCTCTTGAACCAGTTCACAGCGGTGCAAAGCGGGTTCCGCCATCGTCGGAACCAGACCTGCACATTTTTCGTCTGCTTCTGCACCTCCTCGGCAGGGAGTGCACGCAAAGCTATGAACCCGTCATGCACCCGTCAGCACCACCGGTGAATCGAACGGCGCAGTTCAGGTGCCGCGAGCTGCACCGCTGAAACGAACGGCGAAGTGCGGCACCACCTGAACTGGTTCACGCGGTGCAGGTGAAACGAATAGACCCTCTATATTGGCGGTGAGATGTTTGAGTAGCGCCCCCTGGCTCTGACGTGGGCTTAGGGGGTAGGGACCCACTCCGCTGTCGTCGGCTACACTCCGCTTGTGAGGGGCTGCAGCGCCTGGGCTAGAAATTGCTCGCTTTGATGCTTTAGCGCATCAAGAAGCGTGTTTCTAGTAATTCAGGTATTTTTACCAGCCTCTGCCGCATGAATAATTTCAAGGTGTATCCCGCACAAGTTTGCAACACACGATGAGAGAGAGAATAACTTTCTTCAGAGCAACGGTCAGAAGATCGCGTGTAACTTGTCCTTTCTAGCTTATACGTGAGGTACAGCGCTCAGAGCTCCTCGATAAGTATTCAAAATGCGTAGGCTTCCATACACTATTTTTGGGACGCTCTTATGAAAACTGAACAGTCTAAGGCCGCGTGCGAAGCAGAGGGCCCCTACACGCGCATTGCATTGCAGGAAATAAAGCGGCTGTCCATTTCTTTCGTTGTCGACCTGCATCAGGTTAATGTTTTTTTTTTTTTTTTTTTACTTTGCCCAACGCATTAATTTTTCCGCACCGTTACAAATGTTTATTAGTAGGTTTTGGGATGCTGGGGTGGATCACAAAGATCGTGTGGATATTTTCTTCAGGCTGTATGGCGTATATTTCCTTCATGACAAATTCGATTTAGATATGGCTGCGTGCAAGAAGATGCATATTCTCTGCGTGCGTTGTTTATTCAAATGCAAATACAATGAGAAGATTTGTGCTACGCCACCGCGATCGCGCCTCAGACAACGTTGTCCAGGGGCCGAATTCTCTAAAACGACGGGGCGTCGCTTTGAAGCGACGGGTTAGCGCCATTGAAATGCATGTGTTGTGGGGTTGGGGCCGTCGCTTTGCGGTGCTCCTCATGAGGGGTGATCCGAGAAAAGCAGTGTGGCAAGGGCGCGAAGTGACAAGCGAAACGACGGGGGGCAGTGGGTGTCGCTTCGCGCCCTTGCCACATGCTTTTCTCAGGCCCTCCAGAACAACGTGGTCCGCAGCAGAGTACTCGAAGCGGCTTTTGGTGCTCCGAATTTCTACCGTAACCATCGTTATCATAACGAGCTGACAGTCAACCCAAACAATTATGACATAATTACGGCGTTAAAGATGTGATGTACTAGCTAACAAACGCAATAAATAGTATACGTCCATATATTACAAGAATCGAAACCGATGAATATTTCAAAAAATCTCTATACTGCTTGCACCCCTTCCAGACGTAACAAAAAAATCCTAGTCTACTCCGGTTAGCGTTCTATGAATCGAAAAAAAAAATACTCTTACTCTCTTGTTTTGGACTGAGGACCCTACCCGCTAATGAGTTCAATTTTACTGTTAAATTAGGTTTTCCCCTCGCCTCCTCTTACTCCTCTTGAGCGCAGTTTTCCTATGATGCATATCTCAAAATTGCGAGAATGTACCGAATTTCCCTCCAGGTCTGAACAAACATAATGTTACTGTATCTTTACCGTAGACGTTGCTTGTTTTGCTCAATAAACCTCCATACTGGTTAGAAGCATATTATAAAACCAACAAACAGTGGGTTATCTGTCGCTCAACCTACAGGTTTTGCGGCCCATAGTGCATGTCGGCACACTTTCATGCTATTACAACGTAAAGTGATGAGATATAATACTTTCGATCGTTTTGCGAGGTTGCGAAAACAGTTTTTTTCTTTCATATGACTACCGGGAATCCTAATGCCTTCTGCCAAATCCGACAGCCCCGAAGGCGTGGTATTTACTTTGGCCTTGCATTTTTACTTTTGTGGGTTATTAGCAGCTGGCGACTCCCTTTGTTCTAAAGATTTATGAACACTGAAGCTGACGCTTACTACGACTCTTGGCGCTCCACACAGTGCCGGCTTCGCAAAAACTGGGGCGCCGCCGCAATGTTTGTTCCGGAGCGGTATCAAAAACTATACTTTAAATAGCGCCTTCAGCTGGTGTATGCGATTTAAAGAATTTTATTATGATGAAAAGTTACGCACACACGGAATCTGGTGCAAACAAGCATCAGACGTCAACCGAGCGCAAAGAAACAGCAGGGAGAGCGAGCCCGAGTGAAGCAGACGACAAATGCGAGAGTCCCTAAGCCGACGTCACGGAGGCTAAGATCCCTAAAATTACTAAGGTAGCGCCAACTGCTCCCTCCTTCTCCGCTGCCCTCCTCTTTTTTCTCTCCCCTCACCCGCGGCGCCGCGGTCCCTTTAACTCCATGGTGGGGCCGCAATTTTTGTTGGCTTCCTCAGAGCAGACGCCCTCGCAACGCGTCGGGCCGCTCGCTGCAGTTTTTCGTGCAGTTTGCTCTTGTTTTCGCGCCGCAATCGCTCTTTGGTAGCATTAATAGTATTTCTAGAGCCCCGTTTTACCAACACGCATTAAGTGAGGCTGTTTTGTTGTATAGTTTTGTCTAGAAGAGGATACTATTTGCGGGGTGGATGCCGCGGGCGCATACGGACAGCGCGGGGTTTGTTTACGTGTGCGGCATGCTCAGGATAGTTCGTGAACGCGAAAGGATCGAACGTGGACGTTTCAAACTGCTCTGTTACATAGTATTTCTAGAGCCCCGTATTACCAACACGCCCCTAAGTGAGGCTGTTTTGTTGTATATTTTTGTGTAGAAGGGGATATTTGCGGGATGGATGCCGCTGGCGCATACGGACAGCGCGGTGTTTGTTTACCTGTGCGGCATGCTCAGGATAGTTCGTGAACGCGAAAGGATCGAACGTCGACGTTTCAAATTGCTCTGTTACAGTAATTCCGTTCTTGCATTTGCGTGATTAAGTTGTGGTTGTGCAAGCGCTGCACAGAGGGCTTGCGCATGGTTCGCGGTGACCTTGGTTCGCGGCAGTTCGAGCACTGCGCTGGCTTTTTTGCGTTCGGGTTTTTTGCGTTAGTTGTAGATCATTAGGCAGCGCTCAGTATGCGTCCCGCATTAGCTACTGGCATTCATGCCACCTTTATTCCGTGCACTTTCCGGTGCTTTGATGCTGTTGCAAAATATATGTCACCTTCACGTCGTTATAGGCTGCTGTCAGGGTCAAAGTTCTCGCGTCTCCTCGTTGGCCTCGCCCATGACGGCTGTACTTTTGGCAGTGCGTCCGTGGCATAGCAATGTTCGTGGGATTGGCGTTCACAATTACTTCGAGTAAGGCCCTGTCGGGCATATCTGGAAAAGGCTGGCACAAAGAACGCGCAGTGAAAGAATGCGCTCAGCTTACAATTAGCTGTAGTGCCCAGTTCTATAATAACTACCGTATTCCAAGGCCAGAAGCGCGTTAACAAGCGCAATTGTGAATCCTTTTTATGCTGTACAGCTAACATTGATTCATGTGTGGGATCTGATAAATTACAGCTTGCTACAGCCGAGCTAGCCGTGACTGCACTGACGTTATTCGAGCAGCCGAAGGCACAACAACTCGGCATCGCGAAGCTACATAAAGTGACGCCGACGCAACACTTGTTTGAAACGAGCAGCTGACTCTTCGGTTGTTATCGGTTTTTATACGCTGGCGGCTTCGATAAGGCCTGCTCCGAGGCAGCTGAGCCTAAAATGGCGAATTTAAATGAACAGTGGCGGCGAAGAGAAGAAAAACAAACAACGCGGGGACGGGTACTACGTCACTGGCCGTTGGCCAATGGCGCGCGGCGTTCGCCGGCGAAAAAGAAAATGGCAAAACATGAAGGAGGAAAGGAGCGCGGGCGAGGGCGAAAGGCGGCTAGATCTAAAGATGGCGCTACCTTCGTAATTTCAGGGACCTTAACGGAGGCGCGCTTCGCAGCGCCGCCCGTAGTCGCGCTCACCGCCAATAGCTGTGCCCTCGTAGAGTTCCTCTCGAATACCTCTATATAGCTCCCTGCGGGACCTATTTAGAGGAACTCTATGCGCACGGAGAACGCCGGATGACGGCACGGACATTGCGAGGTCCTAAAGTGCTTCGCACCTAAAAGATATTTTTAGCGGGAACACTTTTACCCAGCGAAATAGCTATGTTACCGCTACATTACGGTGACCGTAACTGAAGGGGCGAATGTTGCCGCGTTGTATCTCCTTCTCCTTCAACCATTAATGGTAACATCTATGGTATGGTAACGCTCACCGGAAACCTTCGACGGCGCTCATTGTTTCGCAGTTCGTTATTGCACCCACCTGAAGCTTAAATGGCCGAAGTGCCACTCACCGTAAGGGTATGTGAAACCTTCCATCCAACTAGCCGGTTTTGTGAGCATCGGCGAAAGGGTAGCCGAAAATGCAGTCGTTCGCTTTGCGCCATGCTCGTGCGCCCATGCTCAAGGAGCGCCCTCACACGAGCGCGCCACGGGTCTCTTTTCAGAGGCAGCGCGCGTGGAGTGCGCAGACGCCGCCCGTCGAGGCGGTCAGCGCGGGCCAAGTGGAGCGACTGTACGTGGCGGACGGCTTCCGGCTGACGCGCGACGTCGCCACCCAGACGCCGCCGGACGTGGGCATGGACGAGGCGCTCTACGATCGCCGTGCCAGGCTCGCCTTCGCCGTCGGCTTCCCGTTCGTTGCGCTCGTCTACTGGACCTCCTACCTGGCCGCCTCTCGCTGACGCCTGCGGCGGGCCGCTCGAGCACGGACCCGCACCGTGGCAACCTGCCCTTCGTGGCGTCATCACGGGGGTGGCGATTCATACCATCGACGGATCACACAACGCGCCATCGATTCGCGTATTTAGGCGCGGTGGATGGTGTCGCTGTTGCGGCCTTTTGATGCCAGAAATCGCATTTCTGGCGCTATCTGGAGCGGTGTACGTGCGTCGTCGACGCAGTTTGTTTAGATTGTGTTCCAACGCTTTACACTTGATAAGTGATGTAACCGGTACGACGTCTTCTCTAAGTCGTTATTGGCACTCGAAATAGTTTTTGGAAAGTTTGCCGTGAAACCGTGCAACTGCAGTGTTGTACACGCAGGAATTGTGCAGAATAAACGAACATTAGTTCCAGTTTAATAACATTTAGAACCTTCTATTCTAAGTGAAAATTTTGGCGTCATAAATAATGTGTTCTGGTTCGTAAAGCGATACGGCCAAAATGCAAGGAGAGTACTTGACTCTGCTGAAGCCAATCCTAAAGAAAGCCCCCGCCCGGTGGTGTACGTTCGTTCCAGGTACCTGCGTCATGGTTTTTGCAGCAGAGCTGTTTAGGCCCACAAAAATCCGTCCGGCGTGGAGACGTGAGCGCGTGCCTCGCGGCGACCGCTCGGCGCCCCCGGCGTGAGGGACCGGGCACGATCTTCAGGCAGTGGCATTAGCGAAGCAAAAACACCGAGCGCGCGTGGACGCGTGCCTCTTGGCGGTTACACCTGGTTACGCGGCGTCGTCCAGGCTTGCTCGTGGGCTTGCGCGACATGAGCTACCGCTGCCGTCGTCATTAGAGAGTTTTAGAATAACGTACGCAACCATACGCAAACAGTTAGCGAACGCTATTTCTTTGCGTCGTTCTCACTGCGCATGCGCCGTATGTTAAGCCGCTTCAGCGTTTAGAGGACGGACGCTATTTCAGCGAACTAGCGTGCGTACGTGAGGCCGCTTGCGTTTCCAACATGGGGCAACTAGCCCGGCAAGCATCCACGATTCCGCTTTTCTGTCGACAGTAATTTGCTCCCGATGAACCAATTTCTTTGTCTCTGTGTTTTTAAGTACGTCGAGTGCTTAGCACATCGCCCCTCGCGCAGCTCCGTATCGTCGTGACATCGCTGACTGCCCGAACGAAGATTTGTAGCCAGGCCAGCGACAGAAGCGGTGTTTGTGTGTGTGTGTGTTGTGGGCGCGTTCGCGATGAAATGCGACGTTGTGTTTCTGCGGGTGGACATTGCTTCCCATGCTCTGGATTATCTTTCTCGTGCGACGTACGACTCAACCTCGAATCGGGTATGTACAGTGTGCGTGGCTAAAAGCCCTCTCGGCTTGAGCGCCAGCGTTAAGTGACTTGCTGTTCCACCCCGCAAACCACGCGCGAGGTGAGTGCCGGATTTACGACGGGCAGGAGGAGGCAACCGATCACCGGTCGATTGCAGTTCAGACTTGCAACGCATGTCGTGACGTTGTGTTCGTCCGAAACACCTGTCTGGATTGTTTTGAAGTTGAATAAAATTTATGCGTCAAACCCGGGCATTCGATTCAGGGCGCTCTGTGCGATTTCGCGCAATAAGTTCCGCGGGACTTCAACGGTGTCTTTATGGAACTTACTCAGGTAAGAGAATATTCATGCCGTGGTGTGGCCGAATTGCATTCAATACTAACGGGAAAGCGTTTGTTTACAATTGTTTGGATAGTCGTAAAATCTCCAAGCACACCGGCATTCCGCTCGCAGATCAGCCGGCAGATGGCGCCGTATGCATTAGCGTGCCGCTACACAAAACTGATGAGACGCTCTAATAAAACTCCGCTCGCGGTGTTTACGTAGCGGGACGCAAAAAATTAGCGTCTAGCGTACGCAAAGGCTACAAACGCTGTACTAAAACCATCTATTGTCGCGTAGCGACCGGCGTGCCACTGGTACCGCCCCGCCGAAGACGATGCTGACAAATGTGTCAAGCCATCCCTTCACAATCACTTTACAAAAAGGGTAGAAAGGGTACAAAATAGCGAGTTTTGCATCCATCCCGGCGAATTTCTACCTTTAGTTTGCCTATAACACCCTCTATACTGCCTCTACGAAACACGGACACAAGGAAGTAAACGGTTCTTGTTTGCACAGTTGCTTTCGCCGACCGGGTGTACACGACTCTGTGCAACACCGCTGCTGCAGTATGCCGCTTCCTTGTCCTCTCACTGTCTTTTAAAGCCAAGGTTTACAACTTCCGTCAAGCGGTTTCGCGGAGGACGCGCAAGTTAACCTTTTGACCGCAGAGCCCCCCGGCGACACACCCGTGGAAGCGCATCGCGGAATTCGCCGGCCTGCTGCCGGCGCTGCGCACAAGGCCCTGTTTTAAGTCCTTCTGCTCACGTAGCGGCGGCGGCCGCGACGGTAACGGCCGCTCAGCTGATCGGCTGCCAACCAAACCCGCAGCCTCCTACGCAGGCGCCGCTGGGTTGTCTCGGGCTACGTAACTTGTCTTGCGCCGCGTTCGCCATGAAAGAGGAACGCTGCGTTCGCCTAGAATGAAAGCGATGCCGGGCCTCCTCCTGTGAGCATTGCACGGGACCGAACGGCTTTGAGCCGTGGTCGGCAATACAGATACATCAAAGGTTAACCAAGCAAAACCAAGACTTAACCAGACTAAGCCAAGACTTTGGTGTGCATATCCACGGTGAGCGAAGGTAAGCCGCGAGCATTCTTTTGTCACCGTGGGCTCGCCATGCGTTTGGGGCACATTCTGCGGGTGCCGCTCGCATGCGCCCTGCATGCGCCCTGTTCAACATTACCTCCGTATTTGTCGGTGCTGTCTACTGACGCGCAAGGGTATATAATACGGCAGCGATGATACTAAAGTGCCTCTTTTTTCTTCAACGAGTACGAACCGCAGCATTTTCGGTAGCGTTTTGGCTGGCGTACCGGTATAGCTGCCAGACCAGGAGTGTGCTCTCTGTTAAAAGAGCGAAGGCAAGGAGATTGATGAGTGGTATTACTCAAACATACATGCCGTATTGTTTCTCTACACGTTATTTTTGCTACATGTTATTTTTTGTCTTTGAGCCACTCTACTGCTTCTCCCGAAACGTGAAAATAATAAAAAATAGCATTTACACGTATTACATTGACGAAATAACAAAACACAGGTGAGGCTCACGCAATGGTGGGCTGCGTGAGCCCACCATTACAAGCTCATTTTCAAACTATACAAGCTCATTTTCTCTACTTGCGTGCTCTGCGATCCTTGTTATAAATATTTTGTTGCCGCTTTACGTTTAGTTGTGCTTTGTGATCACGCGAATGCTATAGATAAGTGAAAAGTGTCCTGTGTCGCGCAATGAATACTTGTATTCTTGCACTGTTGTCTGTGGCATGTATTGTGCGTTGGTAATATCTTTAATGAAGTGTATGTTGCTGTGTTGTGCTATGTTTGTTGTTGCCAATCTGTGCCCGCCAATGTGCGTCCTCGGTATTGTTGCCTACGTTAGGCATAGAGGAAACACCTTTATGTAAGCGCTCATGGATTGTTATGCTTAGAAGCTGCTACTACTCCCTGCCCTCCATTTTTCAGGTGAGTAACGCTCCAGCATTAATTCACCAAAGGGGGAAATCTTCCTCCACTCCCATTGGTGAAAAACATACTCATTCATTTCATCATCATCATCGTCATCATCATCCTGCTCAGGTCCACTGCAGGACGAAGGCCTCTCCTATTGACCTCCGACCACTCCTGCCCTGCGCTGATCGAGTCTACAGTTTGCCCCGGAATTTCTCTCTCTATGTCATTCCTCCTTTGGCTTACTGTGTTTCCCTAATGGTCCACCAGTTCTTGGTTCGTCTCACTACATGCATGCCAGCCAGCTCCCGTCTATTTCGTTTTCTTTATTTGCAAAGGAGCAAAATTTATACCTCTTCGGGAGCAATATATGATACATTCCTGTTTCACATCTAAAAAAGAAACTACCAAACCCTTTTTTCTCAGAGTGATCCACAGAGAGATGGACACCAGACCACCTGACGACGAAGAAGAAGTGGAGGACTACCTAGGCGAGGACGCGCTACAATGCGATTTTCCCTAGGCTAATAATGTGCCGTCGGTAGACGACGACGAAACGGATGACGAAAATTGCATCTCAATAAAAAACTGTACACACTTTAATGGTCTTTGCTTTACACTGCTCTTCGCTACTTTCAGGCTGTCTCCGTTCTTTACAACATGCTCAATCCTCTCCATATTATATTCCCGTGTGTAACCAGTAGAGTCAATCAAATGTCGATTGAATCTCATTAACGATTTTCGTAAGGCGGAGGAGTTGTTTTTGTGTGACAAAACTGAAGGTCTTGGTATTTTAGAGATATGACAAACGGGAGGACAAGTTAAAGACGAGGGTCGGTCGAGCGAAGGAAAACAAACATGGGCCGATAACAGGAGACCCTCGTGACTTAAATAATGTCTCGGTAACAGTATTTGCCCACTTCTATTTTTTTCGTGAAAATTTTGTACAGTTGAATCGCGTTGATACGATTTTGCATATTACGTTTTTCGGGCTAATGCGTTTTTCTTTTCATTCCCGGCCGACGTCACTTTGAAGTGATGAATTTTCGTGCATTTATTACGGCCACATTTTTCCCGAAATTTGGATAATACGATGTTGACGGGAATTTTTAGAAATTGTACGTTTAGTTTTCGCTAAACAAGCTCAAACCGCATTCCAAAAACTGCGATCTGCAGGTTGCGGTACCGCTGAGACGAGCCAGCGCAGGTTTTGCAGTAAAAATATCGCTGCCAGTCGGGGCAGCTCCGTGCAACGTTGATGATACGCTAAGGGATCTACAGCGCCGTTTAGACGGCGCTGTAGATCCCCTAGCGTAGCAACGTAGCGTAGCAACGTAGCATAATTAAAAAAGGTGCGCAATGCTCTCGGTAGGAAGCGACTTGCCTTCCTGACTTCTCGTCATTACCGTGCTTCCAGGCTGTTCTTGTTCTATTTCAGGGTGTTTTTGTTGTTGTTGCAGTATTCGGTGCTGCTGCTGTGCTTGTAAGGTTTTCCCCCCCTCTGACTGCCTTTTTGCTCTGCGCGGCGGTGCTCCAACTTTCCAAGGCTTGCGAGAATGTCGAGCAAATGTGAGGCACTCAGTCTACATGAAAAAGTAGCCATTGTACGCAAATTCGAAGAAAACACGAAGTGGATGCGTGTGGATTTCGCACACGAGCTCGGATTCCCCATATCAAGGAAAAACTTTGAAACAAGCTGGAACATTCCGACCACGGGGTAAACAAACAGGAGGTGCGAAGCGTGAGAAAATTCTACTTCTGGTTCAAGGAACTTACAGAGGCAGGAGTGAACGTTGACTGGTCAGCCCTATGCAAAAAGGGCCCATCTCCCCGCGAGGGGGACTCGAGTAAATGCGTCGCATAGGGGGTGGGTGTATTGCGTTAACGTTTAGTGTTTGGGGAGTTGGTGGTAGTGAATGCGTTGTATCAGCAGCTTGTTGACGTAGTTTGAATGAGTCAAGAATATAAGGCGCGTTCGTAGCCTTTCATTCTGTGTCGGTTTTGTGGCGCAGTGGGAAGAGCACCATGTACCTCGCGTTCCGCCCACAGGTAGTGAATGCGTTGTATCAGCAGCTTCTTGACGTAGTTTGAATGAGTCAAGGCTATAAGGCGCGTTCGTAGCCTTCCATTCTGTTTCGGCTTTGTGGCGCAGTGGGTAGAGCACCATGTACCTTGCGTTCCGCCCGCAGGGTCGTGGGATCGAAACCACGCGCCGGTAAGTATTATTTTTTTATATAGTGTAGGGGGAGGGGTGCGGACCTGTTGTTGAGAGCGAGGAGGGTAGCGTGATGCGGGAGAGGAGGAGTGGGGAGAGGGCGCACCTGGAACGGCTGTTGCGGACGCCGAGGCACGCCGACAACGCCGGGTGACATCGTGAGTTAAAGAAATGCTCTGCATTTAAAAAGTTGACAGCATCGCGTTATTGTTGGCCATTGAAGACTTCCATGCATGCGGTGGCTGGCTTCACCGCCTGAAGGCACGACACGGATTGCCGTAGAAAACCGTGACCAAGAAACAAAACACACCGGCTGTTGTTTTTTTTACGTTTCAGAATAATTTTCTCCTGGACGTTGAAAACAAAACATTGCGGCAAAATTAATTAGCTACTTCGATGGCGCTCGATAAATGTGAGTAGCTTATCGAGTATGCCTATTTTCCTCGTTTTTTAACCTCTTTGGATAATACGATTTTCGCATACTACGTTTTATTTTCCGGTTCCTGTAAAAACGAATCAACGAGATTTCACTGCATATTCTTTATGTCGTATGTCTTCAATTGTAACCAAATGTCGCCATGTGTAGAATAAAAAGAGTTTACCTCAGGACCTGAACAGCCATTTCATAGTTCATCGCAGGACCGACCATCCTACCGCAGCAGGACGTCAAAACCAGTCGGTATAATGTATTCCGTGGTTATAATATACAGTTTGGAAACCTGACTCCCCGGTTGTCCTCGTCCTCGTCAGCGCCGGGACGAGTGGCACAATTGTTGATAGCAGAAGGTGAACTTGCCGGGATAAGATATTGCCGCGAACCATGTACGGGTTTGTTTATTTATTGTTTGTTTTTAATGCCCGGCCGCGCCCGGCTCAGTTATCTGTGTCCCATGTGAAGTGCGTGTTCCATTCTTTATTTTTATCCCGATAAGGCGACTGTTTCGCCGTAACGTCACTAGCGTAGAATAATCTTCCTTGATATACAATGTTCTGGATGTGAATCGACGCTTCCAGAACCACGAGCGCCGAAAGATAAAAAGCCTGCAGAACAGACGTCGCAGTATTACTATCACCGACGCTCGTTAGCGCACGTCGACTTTATTGACTGCTGCTTCACCGCCTGTGCATTATTTGAGTTGTTAGAGGAGCACAAGTTCGCTCCAATAAACGTCTTTCCCTTGACGACAACTACATCGTCTTTGGCTTAGTGACATCTGGTGGAGGTGCTACGCTCCCTACGACGTCTGGAAGCCGCCAGGCCAGTCCAACTAGAGCCAGCCGCCGACTGCAAGGTTTGCCGCCCAAGTTCGCCCTCCTGCCAGAAAGACCCAAGACAACGACCGCTGCAACCACCACCATGTTGCAAGAAACAACGTCGCCAATTGTGCTGCAGCAGCCCCGGGAACCGCCATCATTCTGAGGAGCCCCCGCTGAAGACCCGGAGGAATGGTTGGAGAAGCTGGAGCGCGTCCGCATCTTCAAAAGTTGGGACGATGAAGAAACCTTCCGGAATGTTTTCTTTTACTTGGAGGATTCAGCTCGAACTTGGTTTCGAGAACCACGAGAGCGCCTTGACCTACTGGACGCAATTCAAAAGCGAATTCCTTAAGACCTTCACTACCCTTGTGAGAAAAGAACGAGCTGCACTTTTGTTGGAAACTCGAACGCAACACCCCAACGAAGGAGTCGTAATTTTTGTTGAGGAAATGAAGAGACTATTTCGTCGCGCAGATCCGGAAATAACGGAAGAAAAGAAACTGAGGTTTCTGATGCGAGGTGTAAAGCAAGAACTTTTTGCTTGCCTTGTCCGCAACCCCCCTAAAACGGTTGCCGAATTCGCGTCTGAGGCGGCCGCCATGGAGAAGACGTTGGAAATTTGTACGAGGCAATACGACCGTCCCATCAATGCGCTACTTGCGGACACGGTCGATGCCAGGGCTATTAGCTCTGACACGCTACGTGAGACAATCCGCGCTGTCGTCAGGGAAGAACAACGGAAACTTTTTCCAACAGCGCCGCAACCCCAAGTCACCTCTGTGAGCGACGTGATCAGGGAAGAAATTCAACTCGCTTCGGGGACTTCTAACGCGAGGCGCAGTTTACCCCTTCTGGAGGTGAAGCTGCTCTACGGCGAAAAACCGGAAACCCTCCAACGACCCGAGGACGCGCCGAGGACAGTGATTCAAGACATGCCCTCATCCCGAGGACCCGACCTAACCATGACGCGACTCCCGAACATGACGACAGCTACGCGGCGCGACGCGTACCCGACATGACCGAGACTGCCGCTGAGAAGACGACGACAACGAGGACGAACAGCGCCCCACCGTCAGAAATTTCTCCAATGAAAACTATCGGGATGATGTTCTCTTGTTTTGTTGCCTCTTTCCCCAGTGAAATGGCGAAGTGGTTTGCCACCATTGGGAGGGTACACATAGCAGCCACGTATGGTGAGTGAGTATATAGCTTGCGAGAGGCACTAAAATAATTCTCCGTAGTCAAGGTTAATGGCTTTTTACCCCCGTTGCATAGGCCAGCGTCGGGAGACCGCAATAAAAGATCACATTGACTGAGTACGGTCGATACTAGCAAACTCATTTTTCGAGTTCAGTGTGCAGCAAGACAGACGCGTGAGCGGCCCATCTCGAGTCGTCGGTACGATGCTAAGTGCGGGCACGGCAAGCACCTCTGCTTCGCTGAGGCATCAAGGCAGAATGCAATTGATCGAGCTGTATATTTTTTATACTTACAAGCACGTGTTTGTCTTGAGCAGATTTCTCCTGCTCCCCATACGACCAAACGTGTGGTGATCGGCCTGGCCGTAGGTGGCTAGCGCTGATCGCTCGCTTAAACATTTATTGTGCGTTTTCTAAGCGGGTTAGACTATCATTGCCTTTTGTGGTATAAAACTGCGTTTTGTGGGTTTTTGTGGTATAAAACTGCGCAGGGAAATGCGCATTTTGTTCCGTTTTCAACGTGTGTAGTACTGAAATAAATGTACCTATACTCTTTTCAATTTTCACAGTGCCATATTCCAGTTGAGTGATTGCCTCCTTTTGTTGCGAATTGATGTCTGCTGTATTTTTCATTCTTTCTTTTTTGGCTTGTAACCCGCCCGCTGTAATGCCTTCGTGGCGCTGTGGGTAATAAATAAATAAATAAAATAAATAATACAGTACTCTATATACTTCGTCCAAACATGGCAACATTACGCAGTAAAAAAATTCCCCCCGCTTCCCTCCCCCTCCAACCCCATGGAACTATGTCAGTGTACGAAATTTCTGCTGTTGCTGCATGCTAGCAGTTCATTGACACAGGGCAACGTTTCATGGCACTTTTCCCCGCGGAATGCCAATGCAGACGGTGTGAGTGCGCTTTGAGTAAAAGCATAAGTTTGAAAATGGGAATTGTTGCTATGAGTAAGAGTAGACAATGCCGCTGCTTTGGCTTCCAGCCTCTTCGGCGCATTGCACGCATCCTCAATACCCACCGAATTGACTTTTTCGGGAGCGCAAAAGAGTCTGATGCCGCTGTCTTTGCTCGCACGATTTGCTTAGCCGAAATCACAACAGCCCGTAGGCATCAGAAAAACCTAAGCCCGAACAAAAAATGGCCGCGTATCTGCCCCTTTCGTTAAAAATGTCGCCGAAAGACGATAGTCGACTGGCGCCCCTCCCAACTAAAGGCCTCCCATCTCTTTCCCGCTCGCCTCACATGCTGTTCCTTTCCCGTCTCGTTCCTCCCAAGATAACACGCCAGAGGTTTGCTCAAGTCAGATTAAATTTACCGCGTTCCACTGCACCAAGTGGGGTGCCTCGATGCCAGCGCTGCCGTACGGCGAGACGGGCGTGAATTGACGCACCCTACTACAACGTTTATTGAACCACGTTGCCCTACTCCACGAGCGTTCCAAGCGAAGCGTGGAACCTTTCGTTGTTATTGCCGTTTGATTTCTTAAATGCCGCCGCAAGGTTGAGCTGGCAATAACAGGCGGTGGTTTTCTGCCGTTGATGTATTCTTTTATTTGCTATCGCAAAAACCAAGCATCCACGACTATTTAATAACGGAACACTCCAAATATCACTTACGTATTGATTTGCTGCTTGATATTTGCGTAACGTGTTGTTCTTGTTCAACTATGTTGACAAGTATGAACACTGACACCGGACTTAGACATTTAGATTTGGCTGTGAGTATATAAGACTATTACGCAGCTGTCATTTCACTTTGGCCGGTAGGCTGAATTAAGTCACAAATAGGAAGGCAGACCAAAATTTCTGCGTATAAGTAAGTCTACTTTAGCGCGCGTTCGAAACCACCTCACTGCATACGCGCCGCACGCCGGTCCAAATGTTTTGCCAACCACCGGGCCCGGCAGAAAGGAGCGCGTGTACCGACCGTGACGTCACCGCCGCTATGTGACGTGCCTCTGGAGAGGTCCATTGTGAGGAAATTATGGTGACTCCAGTTCTCCACGTTACTGATCATCACAAGCCAAACGAGACGAGCCACGTAATCCGTACAAAACGCTCCGCCTCAATTTGAGCGTTCAGGAGTGCTTCGGGCTGTGGCTGCGCTTCACATTAAAATACACTCGCTCTAACGGATCGTTCAAGACAGTTCGGTGCGCTTTCTGTTTCGTCCGGACCACTGCCTCGACCAGTTTTGTGTACTTAGTAACGCGATCAGCGAAAGCACGTCAGAAATGGAAGCAAAACAGCACCCCAACTCGCACTATCGAACACTGGAGATATGAAAACTGGAGATACTGGAGGCGAAAGTAGCAAAGAGTGATCTTTCATCGTTAACCCGGGGGCCGGGCGAGACAAAAGCGATAAGTGAGGCACTGTCAGACAATGTCCGGCGGCCTGCCGAGTGGTCGATCCTCTTCGACGACGCTTGTGCTCCTTGTCTTTCGTCGAACTCGTGGACAAAGTTACGAGCTTTCCCCAAGTGAATTCGGTGAGTCCTCCACAATCACCTGCACATTAGTTTGCTTTTTTAGGCCGCTTTTCTTTAGGTCGCTTTCTGATGGTGGCGTAAAGCGAAAATGCCCGTGTGTACGAGATTTCGGCGCACGTTAAAGATCCCTAGGTAGTCAAAATTCATCCGGAGCCCTCCACTACGGCGCGCCCCATCACCTGCGTTGCGTCGGCGCGTTAAACCCTACAATCAATCAGGAGTCACAAAAAAAAAACTGCAAATATTGTCAGTGTGCATGGTGACGAAATGTGCAGTGTGTGTTACCATTAGCGCGGGGAAATCGCTGTGAGGCTGACCTTCCGCTACTTGTTGCGTCAGAAAGTTCAAAGGCGAGATGTTACTTATACCCATAAACTTGGCGTTTGCCGTGCAATATGCTACAAAGTCCGGGGTACATGTTAACGCTTCGAATTAACGGCTTTACTTCAAGCCTGGCTTTGCACAACTCAGTTTGTTACTGACGACGTCGCCCGCATAAGTGGTGAACCGGCTTGCGTATTGTCTTTTTCTTTCAGTCAGTAACGCTACAGTTATGGAAAAGTTAACCAGTAACGTTTAATATAAACTAAACGAGAATGCCGTGTGGCGCCAATTAGGAATAGCAAACGTTGGCGCACTTTTAGCATGCAAGAGCATCACAGCCCCTCGTCGTCTACTGTTGCTTCCCTGGCCGTGCGATTATAATTCGAAAGCCCTTTACTATTTGTGTTTCTAACTAGCTGGCTTTCGTCCATGTGAATTTGTGGTGTGACGGGTTCACCTTTAAAGAGTTCATTATGCAAATCGGCAACTAAAGAAACAATTCCCAAGGATCCAGTTATTTAGTGTAGCAGAGCAAGCAAGAAACACTGTATAAATTAATTCTCGTAATTTTGTTCGCCAGTTGGCCAGTTAATGCCTACTCTTCGGGCAGGACTTGCACGCATTGGCTTATAGGTGATATGATAATAAATTCCCACTTTTAGAGGGAATTTATTTTAGAGAGAATTTACAAACAAAATCGTGTTCAGTCAGAATAGAAACGTTTGACGCAGTTTTGGTGTTTCTCTCTGAATTAAAGCGCGAAATACGGCGTCATGCGTTTTCCGTATACTCCCTATATACGGAACTCACACTGGCAATCGTTTGGTGTTTCTGGCGGTTGTACAGGGATGAATCCGCTGTCAAAATGTTTGAACCTTGCACCATACTCTATTTTCATGTGTTGCGGACACACGCCCCTGTTTTTATTCCGGTGGTCTCAGCAAAGGTAGAAATATTGTATTCCCATAATTCCGTATGTACGGAGGGTTTCAGGAGTTAAGATAGGTACAAGGCAGGCACTTCCGATGAGAGGGTAAACGAAACGTTAACTAAAGGTGCTGATATGCCACGCCCCAACTGTAAACCAACTCAAGGGTTATAAAGCTATTTTATACGGCAAAAAATGCGCATAATTAATCTAAGAGATCGTTTACAATAAATTAATCACGGGTTTTAGAAACTATATCAGCATTGCTGGGGTCGAACCGGGGGAGTTCGTTCTAAAACCCTTGGCTACTGAGGCAGCACAGCGGACATTTTTGAGCAATAGCATAAGAGAATAGAAGGATTGTTTCAAGCAAAGCGGTACATGGCGCTGGGCGCGCTCAGGACGTTCGGGGTTTGCATCCACAAGAGAACGGAAACTCTTGAGCCGGCAGCATTGAAGTGACTGGTGAGGGTGGCGTTCGCAGTATGCCGCAATGGATACTTGTGATTGCGGCCCTGTTAAGTCCTGTATATGCGCTTGTCTCCCACCTTCATGGCTTAAAATGGCTGAGGCTTCTTGTGCATATATTATTCGTCTTTAAAAATGAGACATTTAATTTTAGGCGCGGCGTGGCGTTTGTCTGCATTCTTTTCTTGTCTTTGGTTTAGTCCGCCGATTTTGTTAAATAAGAACTCTCAGTGTGGTCACCGGGTCGCCAAACTTGTCATCCGTAAACAAAATTTTTAAGGAGCACATGTTTCGCATATGAAGTACAGCACTGCATTTAAAATATTGAGACGACGGCGACGTGCATTTAGACGCACTCCCAGTTCTAAGTTTGTGTACCACAAACCATCGCGGTGTTATTTTTGCTGCTGACAGGAACTTGTGGTGGTGACCTACAGGGGATGACAGCGCGGGTTTCTCACAAGCTTTCCGGCTGGCTGACATTCCTCCACCTGGTGGCGTTCAGCATCACGACGTCCCTGCAGCCGCTGGACATGAGCAATCCCGACCTGTGCGTCCAGCCCGGATGCTGCCTCCAGCGGGCGGAGCAGCTGCGATTGGACTGTTCTGCGCGTGCTATCTCGGAGCTCCATGAAGCAGTGGTTCCCGCTGTCGTAGAATCCTTGTCTCTTCGGCGCAATGGAATATCGCGGCTCGAGCGTGAATCTTTTCTGCGGGCCCCAGCACTGCGACAGCTAGACCTGTCCAGCAACGACATACAATCCGTTGCGAGGCAGTGGTGGTGTCCCGACAACGCCTCGGTGCCTGTACTGAAAAGTCTGTCGCTAGCGCACAATCGACTCAAGGTGATCGCAGACGGCGTTTTTGAGGGGCTCGAGTCTCTCACGCACCTTGACCTCGGCTACAACAACATCCGAACACTCAGCAAAGGCAGCTTTTGGCATCTTGGTCGTCTTAAGGAGCTTGTTTTAGACCACAACCCGTTAGTTCGTGTAAATGGCGATCACTTTGCTCCACTGGGAGAGCTTCGCTCGATCCAACTGAACCACTTAGGCCAGGTGAGCCTGCTTCGGGATGCGTTCAGATTTGTTAATGGCGTGGAAACCCTTGGGCTGGCCGGAAATGGAATTCTAAGCGTGCCTAGGCTGCTGCTGGGCCTAACCTCCTTGAAGTCGCTCGATTTGAGCTGGAACCCGTTGAAGCGCCTGCATCCATTGTGCCTGCACGGCATGCCAGTTCTGCGGACGCTGAACCTGAGTCACCTCTCCCATCTTAGCCACGTGGACGCACATGCGTTCGGGAACCTGCACAACCTGCGGAAGCTGTACCTCAGCTTCAACCCAAAGCTGTCGGCCATCCACCCGGACGCCTTCTACCGCCACCCCTGGAGTGGCGGCGGCCAGGTGGTGCGGCTCCAAGAACTGCACCTGCGCCAAACAGGGTTGCAGAGCCTTTCGCCCAGACTGCTCGATTGGGATGAACTGCTTGTTGCCGACCTAAGTGAGAACCATTGGATCTGCGACTGCCGGCTAAGCTGGATGGCAGCAGTCGCGGTGACACAGCGGTGGGAGAACGAGCCCAGGTGAGTTTTCTTTGCATGTTGTCGTGGGTCGAAATAATTGGGATTAATCGGGAAACTACGGTAATTAAATATGAAGAACTGTACATGCGGACGCTTCGTTCATTTGAGTAAAAAGTGGCTGCGGCTTGGCTCAGCTACCCTTGGATATGTAAAGCGAAAGCTTGGCTTAGTCTGTTTGAGTCTTGGTTTTGCTTGGTTAACCTTTGATGTAGCTGTTTTGCCGACCACGGCTCAAAGCCATTTGGTGCCGTGCCACGCTTACAGGAGGCCCGACCTCGCTTTTGTTCACTGGCGAAGGCTACGCAAGATGAGTCGCGTAGGCCGAGACGACACAGCGGCGCATGCGTGGGAGACTGCTGGGTTGGTCGGTGGCCAATCAGCTGAGCGGCCGCTCCAGTCGCGGCCGCTCCGGCTACTTGAGCAGAACGACTGAAAACGGGGGCTTGTGCGCAGCGCTGACAGAGGGCCCAGCGAATCACGCGATGCGCTTCGAGGAGTGCGTCACTGGGGGTGTGTCTGCGGTCAAAAGGTGAACTTGCGCATCCGCGGTGAAACCACTGGACGAAAGTAGTAAAGCTTTGCTTTAAAACACTGGTGGTTTTTAGAATGCAAGGTTAACAACCCTTACGGATATGTTCGCAGCGCAGTGGGAATTATATAAGGACGAAAGATGAAACACAACAAATATACACAGGCAAAACAACAAATGGTGGTTATCCTGTGGAAAAGGCAAATGGTCGGGAATATTATGGGCATATATTCTTTGTTTCGCTCCCAGATTCAACGTCTGCGTAAATATTTAGAGTGCGTTGCTACAAGAAAAGGTGGTGTTGCGACACAACTCTGTGCGAAGCTAAATGTGAGCTTAAGTTGAATCAAGCCTGCAGCGATCTTTAGTTTCTTATTAGATACGCTCACTTAAATTCACTTCACTTCACCTCACTTTATTTTCCGCCTCTACCACGGCTGTAGTCCGGACGCTTTTACCTTTAGTTGAAGCTTAGCCGAAGTTTTTACCTTTACGTACCCACGACATGATCGCATCCGCATGCTTGCATAAGCGGCCAGCCATAGCTGTGTGTCCCACCCCGCTTCACCTTGCAGGAGGCTGAACAGTGGGAATCCCGCTCTTTTCGGGGGATGATTTCGCTTCTTTATCTCATAGCATAACCTCTCGCAAAGGGCAAGCATCCCTCTTTTAACAGCCTTGCTGTTTAGCAAAAAGTAATTTTTTTCTGTCCGCGGTTAAAATACCAAGCGGCCCTCCCGAGAGGGCGTGTCTCGCGGCGACCGCCTGGCCGTTAAAAAAATCAATAACATGCCGAGCGGTCATGTGCGCGTGCCACGCGACCACCACCTAGTCTCCCCTGCGCACGATTGTCAAGCCAAGCATACCAACTTCGGGGAAGCGGCCAAGAATGGCAAAAATAAAAACTACAGCGTTCGCCGTAATCATGGAAACACTTGCTCGGAACGAGAAAGACACGTCACAGCGTACGCTCCTCGAAAGCCATTGCCAATTATTATCAGTATCAGAAAATGAAGGATGCTCACACTTATAGCAACAGTGATGTAGTAAAGGTCGTTGCGGTAGTCAACAAGAAGAAATCCGCTGCAATCATGGGACTTAAACCATCGTGATGTCCGTGAAGGTTGGGTATACAGCTTCGCTTCCTTCAAGTTTTACGCGTTAGTGAGCGCTTCCTTCATTTTATTCCCTGGACCTCTTGACGCTAAGCATAACGTTGCTATTTGATGTTTAATCACGTTAACAGATACCCAAAAACTGACGTAGACTGAGTTTGATATTGCTTGACCCGTCCTTAGGCTCGTAATTGTGTCTAGAGTATTTGCTGGTAAGTTCGACATGGGCCATAGCACATAAACGCAGCGGCGTACTCGTCAAACCTTGCCCACGGAGTTTTAGTTTCTTGGAGGTCTATATATTCCCATAGTGTACATAGCCCCAGATATCTAGTTGTGAATGCTTGTCGCCACGTTTTTTATTTCGTGTGGATAAGAAAGGTCGAGCCCTGTTTCGTACAACTAGAGGACCACACTTTCAGCATCGGTAAACCCTTTCTCGAAATTTTTGGTTTCGTGCGAGTGACACAACTGAGAGGGTGCGACGAGCATATAGCACTTAGTGTGTATACTTTTTAATGCTGAAGGCACAGGCCAACACCACAGACTGTGCGGATGTCTGGGATGTTCAGAGGAATGGCGCAGTGATCATCTTCACAGTCCGCATCACCTGTGAAAACTGAAAAGAAAGAACATCCACACCTTCATGTACGGGCACTCATCATGGCTTAGACCATACGAAAACGTTCGATATTGCCGGTGATTTCATGTGGACACTAGCGGTAGAACCGGCGATGTCCGGGTTTGCCGTTAGATAATACTTGGTATAACAAATCTTCAGCAATCTATAAAATGCGGGAAAGGGCATGGCACAGATTCGCCCCTTACGTACGGCTTGGTACAAACCCTGAAATCACTTTGTAGACATCCGTAAGCGTCTGAGCATGAGCAAAGGGCAGTGTTATACAATACACGGGCCTTTTGGATAGTTACGTTTTACCGAAAGAAACGGTCTAGCCTTTTTCAGCAAAACTTTATACTGATATCAAAAATAGCTTTAACCGAGTATGCCGTCCGTGAGACACAATCATTTAAAATAATATTTGCGGCAAAGCCAACTTTCTCGCAAATGCGTTGTGTCTCAATGTAATGTAGGCTTTCTTCTAAATGTTGTACTGTAGATGGTCGCTAAAGCGACTCTATCTCTACGCCGAGGTACTTCACTTGTCGTGATAAGATTCTTCACGACGCGGTTGCGAACTATTTAAATCTTTCATTTGTTGCGAATAGGCGGGCCATGTACTTTTCATAATTCGTTCCCCATGCAGTGCAAACAATTAGGGATTACCGTCTGCTGTGGAAACATAGGCATACACGGGAGAGGGAACGTCAACAAAAACAATGGTTGATTCCTCTGCCATAGGAATCGGTAAAAAACGAAAGAAAAATATGGAGCAAAATCTGCTGTGGAAGGAGCATGATTTACGAGTCGGCGGCTGTCTTGTGGGTGTGTTTGGCGAGCGACGTCTTGTAGCGGGTCGCTTCAGCAAAGGTGTGACAACTTCGGTCCTGCTCTGTGGCGTGTACGGCTGACGGTTGCGTTGCGATGATCTCAACTTGTGGAACGCGAAAGGGAGAGTTCGTAGCTTGAACCGTGAACACGCGATCGTATTTGGCTTCCCGCTAGCGTTTCTCTTCGCACCGATTTTGTCACGTTCACGCTATTCGCCCGTCGGCGTGGCTACGACGCTGCTCACGCCAACTGTCGCCCTCGTTAGCGTCATAAGGCCCTACTTCGCTTCACCTCTCCTAGACGGAAGCACTACCGGCGCCAATGAATTTTTTTCTGGCATTTCTCATGTGTTCGTTCTCCTGGCGACCTTTCCGTCACGGATATGACGTCAGCGAAATCTTGGTGTATCCTGGCATAAAACACTTTCGTGTTAAAATATAAAACCCGAAAACAACAACTCAAAGTATAGCGTTCTCTTTAGCACCAAATGTTGCTTCCCCGCGAGAGGACCCTGTGTGCAGGGGTGACCCCTTACAGGCTGCTTGCTTCGTTGTACTGCCGTCACTTGCGTGACGGATATGATGTAAGTGAAATCTTCGTGAATCCCCGAACAAAACACTATCGTGTTAAAAACCACTCGATTCTTGTTTGTTTATCGTACAATGCGAAACCCTCATTCAATGACTCCGTATATTTGCGTCAGCAGTGTTACTCCATAATATTACGACAACAAATTCTTGGTACATTCAGTTTGGTTGAAGACATCGATGGCTTGCGCAAAAAATTATTTTTAGGACCACAAGAGGCATTTTAGAGTCTTCCCCTCCCATATACCCAGACATCGAAATAAACGTTGTGATGAAGTCGAAGTAATAATGAAGCGCCGGATTTAAGCATTCAGCACGTTTTGTGCAATTTTGCCCCTTCTACCAGCGTATTTTCCCCCTTCGTTTTAATACCCAAACCATAGGGTGCTGTGGTGAGCACCCTAATCAAAAATAAATACCAATCAGCACCCTTTCGGCGGTTGTTGCACCCTTTTCAACTGTTGGTTACACCATTTATTTTGAAGCACCCTAATGTTAGGCTGCCGGTACTAAATTTGGGTGCTAAAAAGGTGCAAAAAGGGTGTGAATGGTTCACCAACCCTACGCCACATCCCCTCTCTCACTAGCACCTGTATTATGATTGTAATAATATGCGAATAATAATTACGTCTCCGTATGAGGCACCACGACGAGAAAAGTCGACACAAATGCCGACACGCCTGAACAGATGATAGCCATAATTAACATTTAGGGCAATAGTTTTATGTGCCCCATGCGGCGAGAATCCAGTGTTTTCCGTCAGTATCTTCTTACATGACAACGCCGTGATAGCTTGCCAGAAGTAATGTGCATTTACAAAGGACACCGTAGTCACCGGCACAGAGGAAGGTTGATGGCGTAAAACGAAACTCCAACTTCATCTCCCTTTTTCCTTTCCGTCGGTCCTTCCACAGTAACAGTAACACACACCCAGATAAAAATAAATCGCACGTAGCTGTATTGAACGATGCGGCTGTGATTAGCGTCAGTTTCTGGCGAAGCTGGCCAAGGTCTGCGACACAACTCTCCGGCCGCAGAAGCACCATGCCGGTGCCTCTTATGAAGAAGGAGCAGGGGTAAGTGGATCCCGTGTGAGGTACGGCTTGAGGTGGCTCACGTGGACGAGCTGAGGAGTCGAGCGCACAGACGACGCTGGAGGCGCCAGAGGCACAATTTCGTACGTGACGCAAGTGACGGCACGCTCGAAGCGGTAAGGGCCAATGAATGGGGACATGAGCTTTTCAACAGTCCAACACGGCGAGAAGGGTTCCACAAAAGAAACAAGGAGTGTGCAGCAAAGTGTGCAAGGCGGGGGCGGTCGTCGTATCGAGATTTCTGGGATGCTTGTGATGCCGAGAGCCATGCGCGGGCAACCAGGCGAGCCAGGTCAGCGTGGGCGATGACTTCACAAGCATACGCAGTGGTCGGCTGAGTCGGACCTGGCAGCATGGTGCCGAACGGTAGGGTAGGCTCACAGCCAAAGAGAAGAAAAAACGGAGAATTGTATGCAAATGTTACATTCTTTAGTGCAACGTCCCAATCCCGATGGTCGTTGGAGACGTACATTGCAAACTTGACAGTGAGTGTTTTGCTTTTTCTTAGCCGTTCTGAGGGTCTTAACACTTGCCACTTTGTGCTTTATTTCACAAGAGCGCAGAAGGTCGTCGCGAACTTGTGATAAAAAGTGCCGGCCACGATCCGTGAGCAGCTGGCGCGGAGGACAGTGACGGAGGATAACGTCGTGAATCAAGCAATCGTCGACATCGGTAGCACAGATCATGGGGAGTGCACGTCTGTTGGCGTAGCGGATAGCATAGTCCGTTGCTACTGCAATCCAACGATTTCCGGATAAGGACAACGGAAAGGGGCCCAAAAGGCGACAAGATAGAATGGATCGGTGGGAATGTCTAAAGGTTGGAACTGGCCGGCGGGACGTAAGGGGGCGTTTTTAGACGTTGGCAAACATCACATGCTGCGACGTAGCGATGGACGGCCGGGTAGATCCCTGGCCAGTAAAATCGCCGGCGGACGCGGTCGTACGTTCGGGCGGCCTTAAGATGATCACGTCGTGAAGCTGGCGGGGGACATCCAGCGAAGCTGGATATGTGGCTTTACGCAGAGTCAGCTTTGCCGAAATTGATCAAGGTCTGCCGCAGTACAACTGGATAACCGGACATGTCGGGGCCCTGTATTTAAAAAAAAATAAAACACAAAACTTAGAGGGAGCCCCTGGTGGTTCCGCAGAGGGACTAGAGATGCTGTAAATTTCTCCTGTCTTCGTCGGCGGCGCTGTACGAGTGAGTGGTGGCGTGTCTCTTTATGGAAAATCTTCCACAGTCGGGCGTGCCGCCCATTTTTGAGTCGGGTAACCGCGCTCCATTATTACCATTACGCCAAATCCAAGTACGCCAACAACGCCCAGACACTCCACGTCCAAGTACGCCACGTCATAGGATGCCAACAAGGCCGATACACAGGAGGACCTGCGGAACAGCTACAAGAGCTAACCGCCTGTCACTTTGGCGTTGTCACTTTGGTGTTGTCGTCCAATGCAGCAGTGCACAACTCTTTGAGAAGTACAGCAAGCGAAGTCACGAGGCTTTTGCATCGAGGCTACCTATAGTGCCCTGATGAGATTTATTTTCAAATATTACAGCCATGCCAAAAACTTACAATATTTTGTTACTTGGGCAATATCATTGAAACAACTTGGTACTACCTTTCGGTTCCACTTAGAGAAAAATTTCCCCAGTTTCGACAACATTTACGAGGTGGATCTTTGCCGTGGCTAAAAGGTAGGGGTAGGTGTTGGTAGATTAGAGGAAGAAGTTGGGTGTGTTGCTCAGAATCCAAACATGGTGAACGTTTTATCGCAGACGAAACGTGCGACACACAGGGCGCTTGCTTGTCCTTCACAATTAAGATATCATTGTCACTAGTACACAGAATTTCCAGCACGTTCCCCGGGTGATTATTGCGTCACGGGTTGAACTTCCGTTGCAGCGCCATTCCATCGCTGTAATGCTGGTCTGAAAAGAATTGTTTATTTCATTCGCAGTAACATAAAGAGAAGCGGATAATGTGAACTCGTCGATCATTACGGGTCAGCCCCTTCCTTTTGAAATGCTAAACCATCGAGTTTTAAAAGTTCTCGGCATAGAACGTAATGCTGGAAGGGAACATACAGAAAATTAGGAGTTAGAAAGCGAAAGATTACGTGCATTATTGACGCTGGCGATGTTTGAGTAGCAAAAGCCCAAAATGTCTGCCAAAATTGCGACAGAAAGTCATAAAAAAAAGTTTCATTTTCCAGCCGCCCTATTCTATACGGGCGATGTACCGTACAAGTCGGTTAACAGACTGCCCACACGAGCGTAATTTACACTGTCATGCAAATAAATTCGTATGCATTAGAGGGCGCATAGTGGAAAAATTTGCCGTATATTACAATCAAGGACCATTAAAGAACACGTGCACGGGTAGCTTGCAAACTGCACAGAACCATGCAAAAATATGCAGAATTAGTTCGAATAAGGTAGAGAAATAAAGCGATCCTTTGGAAGTGAAATAATTGCTTATGTGACCGGCACGAAACATGAGCGACGTGTGAAAAGCTAGCACAGTAGATGGTCTCCTCAAGAAGTTCTGGAATGCTACAGAGCGTACAGGCGGGGAAATCACATCTCTAGTTTTCTTGGCAGTAGTCAGGAAAACTTGCATCAGCGGGCCATCAGTCCGGCAGTGTGCAATCACGGATGATGGTTGTGCGTACGCAGGTGCGCGGGTCCTCATCTGCTGGAAGGACGTGCTATCCGTGACCTGAGTCCCTCCGAATTCTCCTGCGAACCAGAGCAGCAGCCCTCCATGGAACTGAGTTCGTCCATCCTCATGCTGTGCGGAATCATCGTGTCGGCGGTGGCCACCTTTTTAGGCGTACTCTTCTATCAACCGCTGCACGCCCCTGGACTCACCGGACTACTCGAGAATGCGGGAGAGCTCAGTGTGACGGGAACCCGCTGCCCTCCAGGTGGGCGGCTTTCGCCCTACGAATGTTGGCCTCCGCTTCTGAGCATTGCGCCCTGCTCTGAGCAAGGCTACCACCTGCCGGCCCAGTGCTACAAAATGTGACCGGGCTATTTGTGCGCTCACCTGTGCCTGCCTTTCTTATCTCAAGTTTTGAACGGAGTGTTCGCAACATGGATGGGATGCTGACGGTGGTAAAGCTGCCGCAAAGGGGCAACGGCCTACGTTTACCGGTTATCAACTTCAACTGGACATTTTTTCGATAACGCTGCATAAAAAGTAAACAAACAACCACTTGTTTTCTTGTCGAGCCAAAGCTCGTGCACATCAGTGTTTCAACCTGACTTGAAACTATTTGTTTGTTCCTAAATGTTCAAGCGAAATCGCGCTAGGCTGAATAACAAAAACAGTGCGTCTCATGTGCTCATATGTAATAGGTTTGTCGTTAAAACAAAAACAGTGAAGCAATGCGGTAATATTTATGAAACTTTCAGGATTGGCACTGATGGCAGAGTTTATGAGAGCCCCAGTTCACCATTTTTTTTTATGAGGGCACCTGTCTTCTCACTTTGCTAGGCCTTTCTGGATGTTGCATTTGTGTTGCTGAATATGGGTGTATGTATAATAGTTCCACATGCTGGTATTTGTTTGCACTAGCCAAATTATCGGTACTTGGCGTTGCTCGTTAACGTGACTGGTTTTAAGCTGCCGGTTGCCAATATGAAACAAGACACTCTTGCGCAAACCTACTCTTTCATGTAGTAGGGGGGGGGGGGAATAATACACGAGGCGTGGAAAATAAGTTGAAAAACATGCAGCTCCTGGGTAAAATTCCCTAAAGCCAGTCTTGAAGAGTACGGCCCTGATAAAAATCCCCCCCCCCCCTCTTTTGGCTCACATCTTTACGTTACGAACTGGTCCCTTGTTTAGCAATTCTTTGACGATGGCAGAATAGCTGGCGGTTACCATGAATTAGGGTGCTTTAGCAATTTCAGTCTGATTTATGTATTGTATGTGTTTTCTAAACTATTTGATCGTGTTATAGTCGTTGGACTGCGGAATGTGTGGATAAATACAAAATTTTAAGTTATCTGAAGTACGGTTAGCAAAACAAACGTCCACCGCGCGAGCACTATTGACAACAAAACACAAAACACTTAAGAATATTGGGCAGGAACAATTTACACTTTGTTTCTAAGTCTTCGCAAAACATTTCCATCGGTGAATCATCATATCAGTTTACAAAAACTTCATTGTGGAAGTATTGCGGAAGAACCTTTATGAAGCCCTCGAAGCAAGAACTACCAGAATGTCTAAATAGAAACCACAACATCCCCTCAACGTCAGATGAAAATGGTGTTCTTCAAGAGTCACTACTTCGTCCCTTCCTTATTCACATATATGTTAATGACTATTCTGCTATACTACACTCCCCAGGTGAGCTATGTATGCGAATGATACGTATGCGAACGGTATGTATCCGAATGCTTTTGTCAAAAATACTTCGTCAATGCGAGCTGATGTTTTACAACTAATTGAATATTCTTTCATTTTGGTTGCACACGAATAAACTTCAACTAATTTTCAGTGAAACTAAATATCTAATACTGGTGCCCATTAGTAAACCAACAAAACCTAACTTTAAATGGCTGTTCCGTAACGGTGCAATAAAGCAAGCCAACAGCACATATTTTAGGTACATGGTTTAAAAACGACCTAACCGAGCAAAAACGTTGGTTGTCTCAATAAAATCGCTCGTTGTCATCCCCTGTGGCTATAAAAAGCTGGTATGTCATACCTTATTTTATTCTAGACTTCCTTATTGTAATTTTCTATGGGCAGTGGCGTTCACTGATAGTTGTACAAAATTAATAATGTTGCAAGAAAGCACTGCGAATCATCTTTCATAGTTACACTGAAGAATAAAATATTTCAAAAACCACGATTTATTTATCAAGCAAAACTTGCTTGCACCTGATCTAGTATATTATACAGATTAATGAAACAAATCAGAAGTAATAGCCTTCAAAACAACCATACACCGATACTAAACAAGTAAGTACTGCCTACGTGATAAAAAATCATCACAGGTCCGTGAAGCGTAGGCAACATACTGATTTCAAATATCGCTGGTTTATTTTTTAGTTGAAGAAGGCCTGAATGGAAGCGAAAGGTTGTCGAATAAGTTCTTTAGAATGATATTCCCAGTACTTTGTTCGAAATACTAGCATTGGTCTAGTTATTGCAGTACTTGTTTAGAACAAGTGGAGTTCTGTGCGTTCTGTTTATTGTGTGTTCACAAGATGTATATAAAAGTATTGGTGTTGTGCTTGTGTACGCTGAGCCTTGAAATTTTACTTAAATATTCAGCCGGTGTATAGGAGAGTTTGCGCCTACGTGCACTCAGAAGGGCTGTCAATTCGGCAAGTTGGCACCGGTTCATAATCCGCGCACTGTTGCTAGTGCAAATGCGACCCGTGTTTGAAACACACTGAGGTGCTGCTTCAACACAAAGACTGGCTTGCCCGCGAGGTTGTGGAGACGCTTCACGTCGCAAAAAATAGCAGATGCATTACCGAACCCTTACCACCATCGCTGATAGAGAGGTTTACTTTCTTGCCAGAGCTGTTTGATTATGTCCGCATATGTGCCACTTATGTTTATTATTTTTTGTTTGGCTCCCAGTATGCGCGAATGAATGCTCTATGTGTGAATTGTAATCTTTCATGCGTATGCTCGTATATTGTTTTTCCTGTGGATTAAACAATTCACAGTCCGTCATCGTGTGCTGTTTCTCAATCATGAACACATACATTTCCCCCACCTCCTTACTTTGGGTCTCAGAGTGCATTTTTGTTTGTACGTGTGGGGCCTACGCATTGCGGTGCTGAAACGTTCTGGATGTTATAGTTTACGTTCGCTGTTGTTTATGGAAGTCAGCATGGAGCAAGAGCATTGGTCAGGCCCTAGCATTTTGCTCTAGCTTCTCTTTCCACTCAGAAAAATTGAATAAACAAAAACTGAAGCTTTTCTTCAAGCCTTCAGGCTGTTAGTGTTGCTCCTAGGCTAACTTCCTAACAAAATGAGCAGTACTGTCGTGTCCAAGATCCTGTAGCGGTGATATCTTTAGCGGGTAGTTTCTTAACCAGTGCAGGTGCTAATTTTCCTCAAATGGGAGACATTTTTGATAAAGACAGACGACTGAGCGGATAGCGTACAAGTGAGCCATACGTAGCTGCACAAATATTTTGCCGAGAAACATATGTGCATACTAAAAATTGCGGCTTAATCGTTGGTTATATCGCAGGAAAATCCTTTTTGTTGTATCATTGGTTAGATTTTTAAAAAATCCCCGATCGTACCTCCAGCTATGATTGTTGTTAAGAGGTATGCATACCGTGAGTGCATGCCATGAGGTATGCTCAAATATACACTTTCGCACGCGAGGACTTCTAATCACTTTTGTTTGTTCTTCAACCAGACGCCTTGTCTAGTGGTTCAATGAATCAGTGCAAGCGGAGGTACCAAAACATCCCCAAAGAATTTTATACAGCGCACATAAGCTGGAAGGGGCGTTAACCGCAGCGTAAGGTAACTTCTCAGGTACCTATGACACCCGCTACATGGGGATGCGGAGCCGGTATGAAGGCCGCGGAGAGGAGATCAAGGTCTGCATCTATGACAAGCTCCGCCTTGTCGTAGACAGCGGCCTCCCTTGGCTGTTTCCTGCAGCGAGGCAGCACGTCATAAACGGTCTTACTGACCCCGCCCAAGCTGCAACCCTCACGTTGCACCCACCAGATTTGAGCCTGCAAGATTTTATTCACCTGGCCGTAGAACTGCAGCAGAGTGCAACAAGGCAGGCAAAGGAGCCTCACCTACAGGCATCGCTGCAGACCCCGGCAGAGATACTGGCCCTGGTCCCGAATTGTGTGATGATGGCAGTGAAGCACGGGGATGCAAAGAGCAAGGTGACCCCAATTGTGACTCAAGAAGGAGCCTCGTGTGCCGAGTCCCCGTACCAAGCCAGTTATCCGCCGATTGTTTCCTCTGCTGCAGACGCAGGCCTTTCTCGTCGATGAGCCACCTTCGACGTGTGCAGGACCGAAGCAGTTAGTATTTCCGGGGAGCTGGCCTCTGCCTTCGTGCGATTTCAGTCGACTGGAAGGCCATCGAAATCTCACGGAGGCAAACAAGGTCGGGAACCCCAACACCTGCGTCGGCATATAGGTCAACCGGGAACTCCAACAGGGCACTTGTGCGCAGCTCAACGACATTGTCAACACAAGGAGCAGTGCTGTAGCAATTCGGCGCTTTCCGGGTCGGCATCCAAATGTCTACGGGAGCAACGGCCGGATTTGTCGATACTCACGCCCGTCACCCCGAGTCCACGATCCTACCACTCCCGGCATCCCGACGGTCGCACCCTCCAACCAGGATAACGTGACACCAGGAAGTTCCCTGGATCATTTAAACCTAGGCAGAGTGACGGTGGAAGACCACTTTTTGTCCACTGTGACGCGCTACTCCAACAACCTCACGGAGTGCTTGTTGTTCCCACAGCAACGCGAGAAGACGATCAAAATGGGTACCCCGACCAACCCATCCGCGGACGCCCCTCATGTATCTGTTAAACAACCAGCAATCGCTTCAGCTCGGACCGATGACGACGAACAAACAGACATGTCGGGGGAAGCTGGCAGCCCCGGCATATAATGTCAAACATCCAAACAGACGCCGCAAGCGCTAGAGAACACAAGAATGCTCCAGTCACTGAAAAGTGGGCTTCAGCGACTGTGGTCGAAAAGGACAACGACAAAGTCCACAGAAGTGACAGTACCAACTTAAAGCAACCAGACAGGAAGGACAGGATGACGCGTGTCTTTGAGGGCCAAGATTGACCGGAAAAACTATGACTCACTCGTCAACGGAAGAAATCGTAGCCCCCGCAGAAACCGGAAAGGAAGACCTGAAACGAGCCGTGAGAAGCACTCACCGGCAGGAAAAGTACAGCAGGCTTTTCAGCTGTTCTTGAATTTAACATCAAGCCAGAGCCAGCGGACCACAGCAACAGGTCGTTGGTGCGCCCCTTTGCAATGTGGCCGAATGTAATGGCACGAATATTGGCGAATCCCCCAACAGAGTGAAGAGGAAGGCGACTGGGCTGTCAAAGCAGGCAACAAAGATTCACGCCTCTCTTCCTCCCAAGCTTCGGGTAGCCATAGAACAATTATTTTTGCACAATCGCAATACTAAGCAAATATTATGAATGCTATGAGGGTAAATACTTGGTGAGGCATTACATGCGCCAGCTATTTCACACAGAATAACACTCCTTTACGGTGTATAGACGATGTCACTGAGCCAAGCTACTACACACACCCGCTTCCTGGTCCTTAGTCTTGCAGTCCAGCTGGCGCTAAGTTGAGCGCTCCAAGAGCAGCATCCTCGTCTGAGGCATGCTACCTGGTAGGCCACGGATCATTGCCGACTTAAACGGGCGCAAGCGAACGGCACCTTGCTGTGTTTGACGGGCCAGCCACTGCCTTAGAAGGCCAGTCTTGTTAGTGTAAATCACTGTAGCTCGTGTGAAGGAGACACCGAAAATAAGGGAAGATAATCTTAAAAAAAAATTGGCCGCGTATCTGCTCCTTTCGTTGCAAATGCCGTCAAAAGACGATAGTCTTTACAAGCTGTTGCGAAGTAAATGCCTCCCTTCGCTTTACCGCTCACCTCTCATGTTGTTCATCTTGAGTCGCGCTTCTCCCAAGGTAAAGACGCCAAATGTTTGCTTAAATCATTTTAAATTTGCCGCGTTCCGCTGCTCCAAGCCGGGTGTCTTGATACGAACGCTGCCGTACGGCGAAGACGCGCGTTAATCGAGGCGCCCTACTTCAACTTTTATAGAACCGCGTTTCCCTATTCCACGTGCGTTGCAAGCAGAACTTGGAACCTATCTGGTGGAACCTTTGCGTAACAGTTTCCGGTTGATTTCTTAAAATGGCGCCAGAACCTATAGTGGCGCGGGCGACAGCAGGGGACGGCGGAGTGAATTCTTTTTCTGCAGTTGATGAAGTATTTATTTTCGCAAAAGTCAAGCATGTTTGCATTTTTATAAAGGAACACTGCAAATATCACTCTGTATTTATTTGTTGCGTCATATTTGCGTAATGTCTTGTTCTTCTTCAACAATATTGACAAGTATGAACATTACACCGCACATAGACGGGTAGATTTAGCTGTGACTATATAAGACTATTGCGCAGGCATTGTGTTGCTTTGGCCGGGTGGGTGAATCGAGTCACAGATAGACAGACAGACAGACAGACAGACAGACAGACCAAAATTTCTGGGTTTAAGTAGCCCAAGAAAGACTATCGTCTTTAATAATAAAGAATTTTGTATAGATGGCATTCACATAAAAGTTTAGCGTGTTGAACAGTAAAAACCGCCATGACAGTGGCCGCCTTGTCTGAGCATGCGTCCACATTTCGCGGGAAAAAATGGCTCCAATCCACGTTGTAAAGGTGGTGGGAAAATAAAGCTTTCAACGGACCCCAAAACAATTGCCCATGCGATGTCACTTGAATTCCCAAATGAGGCTCTACAAAGTGTGAAACCAGAGATTTTGCCAGCCGCTATATGAAATTCGCGGGGACGGTGTCCCGAACGCAGCAGCGTCGGCCACGGCCGGGCTAGAGCGGCGGACGCCGCCGCTGCAGCCCAGCCGTGCATCGGCCGAAAGAAAACGGAGAGGAGCGTTTTTCGAAAGGTGACACAGCGGAACCTACCCATCCTGATGCGCTAGTTCGGGGCTACACAACCACCCGACACAAGCGCAGACACCAAAACAATTCGGCATGTTACCTTAGTGATTCCTGTTTAATTTAAATTAGTAGTTTAGTAAGTTTGAAAATTGTGAGGAAGCTAAGAGAACTTTTATAATCGCTATCAGAAACATTTGCTCTTTTCGCCTGTTGTAATACCTGTTAAAACACAACCGAATTGGTATTCACCAATTGAGAAAACGGCAGGCAGTGCGCAAAAGATAGCGTTTCTCCACCGGCGAGATGTCTGCATGTGGTCTCTCCATTTTGCTTTCCCGCCCTGCAAACCAATCCTTAACTTTTCTTTGCCTTACGACCACTTAATTCCGTCGGCATCAGGGTTACCCTTGAGGTGCTGTCGAACAAGTTAAGGTAAGTTGCCACCTTTGAAAAGACATTTTTTTTTCGAAAATATACCATATTTTTCTGTGTTACACTTTGGGAACACTAAGCAGAAAGAATTATGTTCCGCAGAAAGATTTATGTTCTTATCTTGGTTAGTTCAAAAGTTATAGCCAATTTTTTAACAGCTAGTGAATGGTTCTGTAACCGAAACAAAAGTGGTGGGGTAACAGAAAGTTATTACGCAGCGAAAATGAGAAGCGTATATTGGAAATTTATGTGGTATCTTTTAGTCTGATACGTAAAATATTGTTCGAAGACAATTTGTAAGGATTACGTTTTCTAAACATTGCTTTAAGTTTCAGTAAGAGGGATGCATGACCCCACAAGCGTCCCTCGTTTACTTTGCGCTCGCTTTGTGTTCCTGCGGTTAATGCTACCGGGCTCATCCTTTTTATAGGTATTATTCTTAGTGAAACCTGGACATTTTAATAAAAAGGCCAAGTCAGGTCCAGGCCACCAAGGTGACAGAAGCGCAAGTTTCGTGACAGTCGGTACAGAGTGAATGCTTCAACCGAAGACCATGTGGACGTGTATGTGTCGGTTAGGGCTGCAAAGCTTGGAAACTTCGAGAACAATTGTGCGGTACCGTTGCTAGAACCTTCACTTTAAGGTAATATGATTATAGCTATGCGGACACTATCATCTGTTTTTGCCCAACCGTCCTGGGTTGCCTAAGACGCACCTTGAGCCTGCCCACCCTTCTTTTTGTTATATGACATGCTGTTTGACGCTTGAAACATACCAACAGATGTATAAAAGATATTTTGAGGGAAGCGGGCACTGAACCTGGCCACCACGCTCCCCCTGCAACTTGTACCAGTGACCAGCACCGAGTGAAAAAGGATAAGCGCCAACTAATAGGTGACGCTGAACCTCTCCGCAAGAAAATGCGGGCAGCAACAAAAGCAAAAAAAAGATCTGGCTTCTAGCTATGAACCTGGTGAATTTTAACTTTCCAAAGCACGATCACCTGGTTTGTAACTGGATCGAAAAACTTTATTCTCTTTTTTTCTTAAAACTAGATTTCTCGCCCTTTTTTCGTGCGCGAACAGTTGTAACCTCGAAAAAAAAAACAATTCCTTTTAAATCAAACTTGGCAGGCTCGTTCCTGTATTACTAGACTGTGCAATGAACTAGGACTTCTAAAAATGAACAGTAAGTTTTGATGTAGTCATAATTTATTTCAAGGAATGCAGAAAAAATGACACTTTTTGGTTTCTTTTGGTATTTTCCCTATAACTTGATTCCCAAATATCGGATGGCAAAGAACCTAATTCACTGTACAGTATAGTTAGTTAGCCACCTCTGTGCCAAACATTTTGGATTTCCTGAAAACCTTTCAATAGGTTTAAATGTTCCGGCAACAGCGAAGCTTGCCGTATTTCTTATCAATAGCAAGCATCAATAATAGTTTCGCTGCTTTTAGCTTTTGAATATCACAAAATGCGGTCCTTTATAGGATCCATGTGAAATAAAAATTGAATGGTCAAAATTAAAAAAAATTGATACAGGTGGCGGCATACCTTAAGCCGTGCGAAGGAAGCGCGCAATGGACGCGAAGCTGCGCCAAAACAGGCCCCAAACGACCGTCGCTAAAGCATACGACAAAGCCGTCCCGCCGACTCGCCCGCCGTTGTGAGCAGGCACCTGCGCGCCGGCAACGCTGAGTAACCATTCACCGCGCAATCTACACTGTGCTCCGTGAGCGAAAACCACATTCCCCCTCCAAAGCTGCGTTAGGAATTCCTTGTCGCGCACGCAGCGAAGGAACCGCTGGCTGGTAGAGGTAGAAAGCCTTGCTTTGAAACAGGTCCAGCGACCGCCGTCTGCACCGTTACCACCCGATCTCGGCCGTGGTGTCAACAAATATGAATAACCGGAGGCACATTCCGTGGTGATCTTTTACTCGCCCTAGAAAACTGCGCCTAACCAAGTGAGGATGCAGGCGCAGTCGCGAAAGAAGGAAGTAGTGGACCTCGAGGTCCTCCGGCTGCTAAGCCGTCGTGAGAGGGTGGAGAACACACGTCTAACAGTATGAGGGCGTTAATCGAAGTGACGGCGGGTGCAGCGCGAGGGTGCAGCGCGAGCACGTGCCACAGCTCGGTCGGTGCTGATGAGACCGATGATCATGAGTGTCATCTGCTACAGCGCATAAGAGAAATAACTTCCTACAAAGGAGCAGGAGGAGGAATAAACGTCCCTATAAAGCAGTTCGCCTCGGGGAAGAGTCCTTATTCCGGGACCCCTTGAGACCGTCCGGCTTCTTGGGCTGTCTTCACCAGCCAAAGCTGGCCATCAGGTTCCGAGTTGTACAGTGCTCTCTCCCATGGCTCAGGGGAGGGGAAGGGCCGGGGGGGGGGCGTGGGAAGTAAGTTGGGGTTCTTATTGCAGCCCCACACAATATGGTAAAGCATGCTCGGAGCCTCACAGACGCGGCATTGCGAGGAGTACAGGTTGGGGGCTGGCGAATGTGGGCTCTAATTAGGTAAGGAAAGGTGTTCGTTTGGATACCTCGAAGGTGGTGTTCTTGTTCTTTTGTGAGGTTTTTGCGTGGAGGAGGGTACATTGTTCGTTGCAAGCGGTAGTTCTGCGTGATTTCCCTGTGGGACAAGAGGGGACAGTGACGCCACTGCTCGCCGAACTCCTGACTAGCCCGGCGTGTCAGATCTCGGGCATGCTGATGGGCAACGTTGTTGCCAGCCAGGTCGGCATGGGCGGGAGTCCAAATAATCCTTACGCGGTGTTCCGGAGGATGCTGCAGCAGAAGTTGTGTGGCGGGGGGTGAGACGAAGCGCTGGAGAACGTTCTGCTTGCTTGTTGGCAGTCCGTAATAATGATCTCTGCAGGGGTTCGAGCAATTGCTAGGGCTATGACGCACGAAATGCCTACGCTGCAGCGCAGTCGCCTCCGACCCCGGATATCGACACATGTGAGCCCGTACCTTTACCACGCCAGATTAGTTGAGTAGAAAGGCCAAATATTTCTTTCGAAGAAATTGTGCGCGTTCACGTACACAGCGGTGGAGCTACGACAGTAGCGGGTAGCGTAGCAATGGGGCATTGTTAGCTGGGAGACTAGCGACACCTATGAGCAGGTGGCCGAAGGAGAGGGCGCTCGCAGAGAACCGAGCCTTATGTGGCGGATAGCAAGCACGGCAGCTCGGAATGATCTGATCTGTGCTGATGACTCGACTTGTGTCTTGCGAAAGGCAGGCTGCGCTAAACAGTACCTGACGTCGATGTAATTCAGCCCGGCGGGACAGACTACACTTCCGCACAACATCGCTACTACGGCGCTCACTTTGCAGCCTTTGAGTTACTACAACTTGTACTCTGTCGTAAGGAAGTTGGGGTTGAGTTAGGGCACAAGATTGTCACACCGATGAACGGAACAACTACTCTACGCGTAACCGACGTTAACACGGCACTCCGAGGAGTCGCGGCCATCTGTGCTTCGAACAGCCCGTACATAGTACGCCACCTCAGCAACGGGGACGCACATGCGCAGGCATAGATGCGCACACACATCGTTGCCGGCATTAGCGGCGTGCCGGTGAATAGAACCTGTAGTTCTAATTGGAAATTTAGGTCATGGGGCCAACGCGACCGCACACGAGCCCCTTCGGCTCCCGTGTTACATCCGAGAAATCGTGTGCCTTTTCTTTTGACAGGTATACGACACTACAAGGAGTTCCGGTACTTCATCTCGAACTCGTGAACACCTTACTGATCCGCCAGGCCTATAAAGGATAAAGTTACGACTCACTTCATGATCTCCAACCTTGCCGAATACGATAGGCCCCGTCTCAGGCCAGGCGACACCGTCGTGCATGACATGTCACCTACGGCCACAGCGCGGGCCAGAGGGACACGTCCACGTCCCATCAATCAGCACCCGCCAGCGCAGGCATAAACTTTCAAGAGCGAAGTGGCCGCAGCACTCCTCCCCATAATCCTCTGGAGGCATGCCGCTTGCTGAGTGCTTGCTGGGCGCTGCGGGCTTGCTTGGGCGCCCGCAGCGCTCGCTCAAAAAAGCACCACTCCGAGACAGCAGTTTTCCATAAAAGTGATCGAGCATGCTCAACCTGACTCCAATCCCTTAAAGGGACGCAACACCGATTTTTGTCGCGTATATGTTCTCTAGCTCATTGAAGCCAGCGTTTGACATAGCTAAACAAACTGGCGGAAATAATTTTAATTTGACACCAAACATTCTAAGATAGGAAGGGTGGCAGTTCGCAGTGTAGAAACTTGACACTACAATATGTGTCCCTGTCACGTGACCTGAAAACCTTAGCAGCAATCTATAACATATGAAATTTTTATTCACCTAATGAAAACCTTTTAACACAACTATTTGTATAAGTTTAAATTGCATATGTATTATATATGTATTTTTAAACATTATTCTGAAACTTTTTAATACGCGCCGCCCGGCGCCGCTGGGTTGCTCGCTGCGGCTGAGCCTCCATGACCAGAATAAACGGCAGCGTACAGTAAACACACCCAGGGAAGGAGCTTGGACGATTGTGCCTGAGTCAGGGGCGTTTCTAAGTCCGAAATATTTGACTTCAGTTTTCAAATACGCGAACGGCAGCTTAAACAAAAAGACGCATCCGGTGGGAATCGAACTGCCGACCTCCACAACGTGAAGCCAGATTCTACCTATATTTTATGCCAAAAGATGGCGCCTACGTTCAAAATAGACTAGTGAATTAAAAAAACATATAAAGGAATAAGAAAGCCAGCGATGCAGACTTTTTAGCTGGGGACAAGTTTTTAAATATCGCTCTTCATCTCACATGCAGAAGAAAGTATGTTGCCGCGCTACTGTATGTCATGGTTGCCAGCATTATTTTTGGGAGGGCACATACGGCTCGTAGATATAAAAACTTTGATATACAAGGTTCTACGGCGTTATCAGCAGTACCGTTCCTCGTTAAATTACTTTAACGGGCGTCCTTTCACTTGGGATAGAGAACATATACTCGACAAAAATCGATTGCCTCTCCCTTTAAAGGGACCGTGCAACAATTTCGATAATCGCTTTCACTTTTTCCTCTGCGTCCGGAAGCACTGCGAAAGCTATAGTTATCATCAGCACGGAGCGGCACAGCGTGATTTGCTTGTCACACAACATAGGCCTTCCGTTTGTGTTTTATTTTTGTGGCTTTATTTTTAATGTTGCTATCGAAAAGCGCTCGCTGCTGCAACTGAAGGAAAAGTGGTCAACAGCCGCTACATGGCCTTAGTGACCTATTCGGGCGGCCGAAGAACGTCAAGACCGGCAAGAGAGAAAAATCTTTTGAGCGAGTTTCCAAGTTACCTGATGGGCATAGAGCCGTAATTATTGGCTGAGGTACCTTGCGACCCCCTAATCTAAGTACCGGGTGTGTTGGGTGACTACGTTCTGCAAGCGGTTAGGATTTCAAAACGAGTTGAAAAAAGCGTTGCAGGGTCCCTTTAAGCAGAACCAACGCCCAGATAGCTCCTGAGCTAACCAGCCATCCGCAGCGCCTATGGCGACTCCTGCAGACAAACTCCTTGGCCGCCTGCCGAGCACCACTGCACCACATTCGCCCCTCGCAATTCCCCTCGACAAACTTTCCACTCTGTGAGGAACTAGCCACACTGGTCCACTCTATGCGGGCCTGTCCTCAAGATCCGTTTTCCTGCATAGGTAATGAAGAGGCAGTGGGAGGGAGTGTGTAAGGTGAAGCGCTCAGTCGGCGGGGACGACGACGACGACGACGTCGCGGACACATGAAGGGATTGTCCTCGTTTTGGCAAGGCCGAAAAAGAAGAAGTGGCAGGCTACACGAGCTGATGACGGTGAACGCGAGTGGCCTATGAGAGCCGGCCACAACGGAGCGGTGACGAGGCCAGACGGGAATGAGGAAGGACGGCCATTTAGGTTGAAGGAGTTTCGAGAGGACGGTTCGAGGAGAGCGGCATCCAGGCGCAGATCGAGAGCTCATCGGGTCTCGGGGACCCAAGCTCGGAGGGATCTACCTGACGCCAAGGCCTCCCCTGACCAGCGTCCTATTCCCCAGTGTCCTGGCCCGTGGCAGGCACACGCGCTGCGTCGTGCCCCGTTCCTGAACGACCACGGCCTAGAGATCGTCTACCGGCGGCAACCGGGTGCCGACTGCCCGCGGCCTTCGGTGACGTGGCGCCTGGTGGTGACCAGGTTCCGGCCACGACCGCTCCCGCAAGTACCGTTCTTAGAGCAGCAGCGACGGAGCTGCACCGTCAACGGCCCAGCACGCGAGACTTCCCGACGCGACGCTCAGCGCAACGCACCGAGACACCCCGACGCCCCGAGTCCTACGCCACGTAACGGTGAACTCGTTATGAACTTTTTTGAGGCACTTTTCTGGCGCTTAGGCTTTTCTGTGCTTTAGTTAGACGTTTTCGGTTTTGTTAGCTTTCTGGTAGTCTATCGTCTAAGTATTGTTGTCTGCGTCGTGCTTTGTTCTATAATACACGTTTTCTTTGTAACCTCTCAAAGCGCCCTCGTCTGATTAACTGGTGACTGTGTCTACCCCCAGTCGCCACTGAACACACCCTACTAAAGAACCTGCAGAGGGGGTTTTCCTTCCCTTCTCACAAAATTGGCGTCCGCGACAGGACGAGGGCGTTTGCGTATTGAGAGGTTACGGTGCAACAGTTATCCCTGCATCTGTGTACGATGAACGTACAGGAGTTAGTTGCCACTGGGGAGCGTCTTGGGTTGCGTGAGGCGGAGTTGCGTGCGTGGGTTGGCGATGCTCTAGCGAAGGCGCGAGATGAGAGGGCGGCAGAGCGAGAGGCTAGCCATCAGGAGCGCGAGGCTGTACGAGTTCGACTTGAGTAGGAAGAAAAGAACCTGCAGCTAAGACTCAGGTTGGCAGAAATTGGAGAGAGTTGAGGCTCGGGGGCGACTGCTGGTGATGCGCAGTCGGTGGAAAGCCGTCTTTAATGTCAATCCACACAACTTCATTCCCGTCTTCAATGAAGCTCGTGATGATTTGGATGCTTATCTGAAGCGTTTTGAACAAGTGGCGAATGGGCAGCGTTGGCCGAAAGAGAAATGGGCCACAGCGCTCAGTTTGTGTCTAGCCGGAGCAGCTTTGAAGGTCTTCGGACGGCTGTCTCCTGACGAGTCCTTCGATTATGATAAGACTAAACTGGCGCTGCTGCAACGCTTCCGTTTCACGGTTGAAGGCTACAGGGAAAGGTTTCGGCAGAGCAAGCCGCAAGACAGTGAGACGGCGAAGCAATATGCGACGAGACTAGAGTGTTTCTTCGACCGCTGGGTGGAAATGGGAGGTACTCCTAAAACCTATGACGGAGTACGACAGTTAATTGTCTCGGAGCAATTCCTGACCAACTGCCACAGCGCGTTAGCAGTTTTCCTACGGGAAAGGGACTGCACGAAACTCTCGGAAATGACGCAGGCCGCCGATAACTTCCTCGAGGCCCAGCATCAAATCAACCTGCTGGGCTTTAAGGAAACGCAGGACGCTGGGTCGTCAAAGGAGGCGAGGAATATGACGAACCCAGCCAGAACCCCTCGGTGCTTTCTGTGTGACAAGCTGGGTCACCAAGCCTCAGATTGTCGTTCGAGGCCAAAGCAACCGTACTGTTCGGATTGCCGCCGAGTGGGTCATAACGTCAATTCTTTCCCTAAACAAGCTAACAGCAAGGAGACGATATTTTGCTGTATGTTAACGACAGAACGTAGTCTCGAGAAAACATGGAAAAAAGAGAGTAACAAACCCGAGGCGCGTGGCGGAGGCGTCACGAGGGTCGCAAACTGCGATGAGCCCGCGTGCACCAGAAAAGGAGACAAAGATTGTGAGGCGCTGAACGCTGAAGTGAAAGGCGCGTGCGAAGCGCGAGCTGATCCCCTACTCAAACATGGCGCGGTTGCAGATCCACCGCGTGCAGATGAGTGGAATGCGCCATGTGAGATCAGCCAAGCGCAGCCGTGCACCGAGTTGGGTAACCAGCTGGAAACGCACCCCCACACAGAGCGATTCGACTGTGGCCACGACACTCAAAAAAAGGACAGGGTGTTCGTGCAGGGGCAACTAGGCTACGGCAAAAACATGCAAAAACGCATGAAAGGGCGAAAGCAATGCCCCGGGAAAATGGTTTCAACCGGTCCTTTGCACGCAAAACTGAGCAAAGCAAAAATATTGAAGGGCGTTCCTGTTGATGAGGATAGGCCTAAAGTGAAACGTAGAGTAACGGGCATGGATAAGGCAAAAAAGAGAATGCTGAAACTAGATCGGAAGAAAGTCAGACGGCGAGCAGTAAAAATCAAGGTCCAGGGTAAGCGCCGCAAGCCAGATAGCGCAAGTCGCAAAGTACCCGGTGCGTCCTTCTGGGGGCGACTAACAAACGGGCCCGAAAGATCGCCCGCAAGGGAAAAGAAGCGGATAAACCTGGAAGCCGCTGGTTTGTGGCGGAACCGTCGAGCCGCGATTCTTGCCTTGAGCGCGTTACCGATGGGAGCACAGCTGACTCTAAGAACCAAACTGACAGCCTCGCCAAGGGTGCGGAGTGGAAGAGGTGCAAAAAAGTAAAGATGAAGCCTCAGATCAATGAAGCGGGCTGAAAACACGGAATCGACTTGGCTTGGAACGGGTTGCTTCAGACATATAGATTGTGTTATTAATTTATTGCTTGTTAGAGAATAGAATTAGAGTGGTCGGACCAAATATTTGTAGAAAATGTGTCTCTATTGCACTGATGTGTAAAGTTTAGGAGTGGTTGTTGTACTATAGCGAAATAGTATTGCATGATGGCATGACACTGCGAATCGTGAAGTGTTGCGGTGACTCACGGGAGACTTGTAGTGCGTGAGTGTGCGTGACAGTCGCTGAATGTGAGGGATTGTGTTCACCGTGTGCGGGATGGTGTTCACCGTGATGCCAACTACGTCTACGCCATCCGACCACCCAGCAGTGATTCTTCACCGCCTTGTGCAGTTTTTTCACGGAAGAAAAAATTTTCTAAAGGGGGAACACATGTAAGGTGAAGCGCTCAGTCGGCGGGGACGACGACGACGGCGACGTCGCGGACACATGAAAGGATTGTCCTCGTTTTAGCAGGGCCGAAAAAGAAGTGGCAGGCGACACGAGCTGATGACTGTGAACGCGAGTAGCCTATGAGAGCCGGCCACAACGAAGCGGTGACGAGGCCAGACGGGAACGAGGAAGGACGGCCATTCCAGTGGAGGAGTTCCGAGAGGACGGTTCGAGGAGAGCGGCATCCAGGCGCAGATCGAGAGCTCATCGGGTCTCGGGGACCCAAGCTCGGAGGGATCTACCTGACGCCAAGGCCTCCCCTGACCAGCGTCCTATTCCCCAGTGCCCTGGCCCGTGGCAGGCACACGCGCTGCGTCGTGCCCCGTTCCTGAACGACCACGGACTGGCGATCGTCTACCGGCTGCTACCGGGTGCCGACTGCCCGCGGCCTTCGGTGACGTGGCGCCTGGTGGTGACCAGGTTCCGGCCACGACCGCTCCCGCAAGTACCGTTCTTCGAGGAGCAGCGACGGAACTGCACCGTCAACGGCCCAGCACGCGAGACTTCCCGAGGCGACGCTCAGCGCAACGCACCGAGACACCCCGACGACCCGAGTCCTACGCCACGTAACGTTGAACTCGTTATGAACTTTTTTGAGGCACTTTTCTGGCGCTTAGGCTTTTCTGTGCTTTAGTTAGACGTTTTCGGTTTTGTTAGCTTTCTGGTAGTCTATTCGTCTAAGTATTGTTGTCTGCGTCGTGCTTTGTTCTATAATACACGTTTTCTTTGTAACCTCTCAAAGCGCCCTCGTCTGATTAACTGGTGACTGTGTCTACCCCCAGTCGCCACTGAACACACCCTACTAAAGAACCTGCAGAGGGGGTTTTCCTTCCCCCCCTCACAGAGTGCTAGGCAGCTAGGACTCAGAGGTCCAGATACTTCTGGGCACACACACTGACAACGTCGCCGCCGGCCTCACACCAACGGCCACACCACTCCCATAAACGCGCTTAAGGCTCAATGAAGTGATGTCTCTCCCTCTCAACAAAGTAGGTGCTAACTATGAGCTTGCGTACCATGGCACTTCCACCGGACACCTACATTGGCGTTATGCATGGTCTTAAAGAGAACATAACGAGTGCAACCTTGCAAGAACGTCAGAAAGCCAACCGCGCGCTCTCCCTACACTCTCAGCTTATGGGTCTTCCCACACCTGCCCTCATGACGTTCAATGACTCCAGGGACATCTACCACGTCCCTGTCGGCTAGGTGCTACATCAAGCCAGGCCGTATCACCTCACCACAAAAGTTCGCAAATCTTCGGATATGTCAGCGATTGCCGAGGCACCTGCCCCCAACCGGACTCACCCAGGTGTTCCGGTGGCAAGGTCGCCAACCCCTCAAACAGCACCTACAATTAAATATGCCAAACATCACACCTTACCGCAAGAAAGGACGGACGAAACGGGTCTGGTCCGGACCCACCCAACGGGTGATGCACCCCCGGGTATGGACTGTAGCCATGGCGGCTTTCCTCCTGACGCATCCACCGAAACAAGACAATCCACCAGCACCGCCGTCAGCCCCAACAAGCGTAGCTTGTTCAACGTAACAGAGCAGCTTCCACTGCTCACGACATCCCCCATTTCCCACTTAAGCAGATCCTCGTCTCGGCGCCTAGTCAACAAACTCCCACTGTCAATGACTTTACCCCCTCTCACCCAAAACCAGTGCCCCAGCTGAGGGACCATCTCGCGTTGGGAAATTTGGCTCGGGACCTTCTCGACGCGCACTATCGCGCTTTAATAAAACTGCTCGACCACCTCCTCCTCTCTGACCCCGCACGGGGCACCTTGTGTATTCATGGTGACGGCATTGGCGACACCGCGGACCGCGTGACCCCAAACATATGCTGTGAAGAACCATGGTGAATTGTTCATAGAGACTGGACAGCTGGACGGGTGGAGTCACCACTCGGCGCTCCCGTCGTTAGTGGAATGAGTCGTTGCATTGGACTACGCATCCTTCCGTTGTTTTTGCAGTGTTTGCTTCGTTTCGTTGAATGTGTAATGGGGTGTTGTGAGCGTATTTGTGTGGTGAAACAAAGTCTACACAGATGTGTGGGTGTACCCCATGTCGGGTAACGTACTTTTGGTCAAACGGACAAAGGCGTTTCCAAAACGTGCGCGCTGTGTGGCAAAACGAGGCAGTTGGCGCACCTTTTTAACATACATAAACTCATACATTGGCCCACACATAATCTGGACACGTATACAAAAAATGAAAGGACATCAGACACAGCCTTCCCCTGGTTAGCACAACAGGGGACACTCAAAGACCAGGCTAACACAATTTCACTGCACTTCCAACACGTATCAAGATCTGCACATTACACAAACACTTTTATGGAACACAAAATGTCTTGCGAAAAGAAGTCCCTACTGTAATAGCAACAAGTCGCACACTTCCCACAATTCTCCTTTTTTCAATTCATGAGCTGAAAGCTGCTCTGAACACATGTAAGACTTTAGCTCCAGCTGCAGATAATGGTACATACGACCCTTACACGCATGCACCCTTGAAGCACTCCTTCATTTATAGCACAATGTCAGGCTTTCGGGGCAGCTTCCAAAGCCTTGGAGGGAGGCCATTGTAGTGGCTTTCCTGAAAGAAGGGAAGGACCCTTCTTCCCCCTTTGCCTGTGCAATTTCCTCGAGAATATGATTAACAGGAGACTCGTGTACATTTTTGAGTGCAACGGTCTTCTCGAGAGCTGCCAGGCAAGCTTCAGGGCGATCTACCAACGAATCGTTCAACTCGTTGTATAACTTCCATTGGAGTCGTATATAAAAGATGCTTTCTTCCGCAAGCAGTACTGTACGATATTATTCTTTGATCTTGTAAAAGCGTATGATACTGCATGGCGCTATGGTATCCTCATGGATTCGGTGTCCTTGGGCATGTAGCGGTATTGAGCCAAGGCGTGGCGGGAGTCGAAAAATGGAGCTCTCCAAACAGAAGCAGAGGGTTTATTTTCGTGGCACCCAGTGGTGTCTTCGTCGTTCGATTCCGTGAGAGGCGAGCCTCCTGCCGCGAGAAGCGAGCTCTGAGCGCGAGCTATCCCTCAGCATCTTCGTGGCATCTAGGGGTATTCTTCGTCTTCGTGCCTGCTCCGGAGAACAATGGCGATGGCATTTTCCACACATTCCGGGCTGCGAGAAAATGGCTAGGCGTGAATTTCAAGAGAATAAAGTCTTTTGTATGAGTCTGGTTGTCACAAGCCCACCTTGCAGCTTGATCTTGCAAGAACGGATGATACCATCGGTGCTTTTGTAGACCTCCTGAGCTATGGCCAGTTTCCACATTTGGCGCGGTGTTTTTTTTGGTACACTAACACCACGTCTCCTACTTTGACTTCAGTGGCCGCTTTCTTCGTTGTGAAGTCTGCATACGGAAGCTGCAACAGGTATTCTTTCATCCACCTAGCACAGAAGTGTTCTGTCAAACGTTCTCGCTACCGATACCGCCGCACGGCATCAGTGCACGAACAGGTGGTTGTATCGTTTCCCGAGTCACTCTTGGTAGGCACATGCGGAAGTCTGCGACCAATGAGGAGATCGGCAGGAGTGAGAGCACATGGCTCCCCTATGTCCGACTCCACGAAAGTAAGAGGCCTGGAGTTCACAACGGCTTCTACTTCGGTGAGGACGGTAGCCAGGTCTTCAAACCAAGGCTTGGCTCTCCCCAATACCTTTCTGAGTGCTTGCTTAAACGTCCTAACCAGCCGCTCCCACGAACCATCCCACCAGGGGGCATTAGGAACGATGAACTTGCACCTGATCCCAGCATTGCTTAAATGCTCTGCGACTTCTTGATCGGAGAGGAGTCGGCAGACTCGTTTTACGTCCACCGAGGCTTTCTTGAAAGTTCGGGCGTTGTCTGAGTACATGACCCTGGGTAAACCCCTACGGGCCACGAATCTCCGAAAGCTGAGCAAGAAGTCCTCTGCTGTGATCGAAGAGAGTAACTCCAAGTGGAGCGCTCTTGATGTGGCGCACGTGAAGAGAGCGATGTAGCACTTGGAATCGCCGCTTGGCGATCGTACGTACAGAGGACCCAGTGAAGTCCACTCCTACAACCCTAAACGCGTTTGTAGACGATAGGGGGTCATTGGAAAGAGGGGCAGTCGGAGCATCTCGAGCCTGACTCGGAACCGCTTGCACAGATGGCAGACGTTGACCACTCGTTTCACCAAGGATCTTGCTCGGCAAACCAGTATTTCTCTCGTAGTTGTGTCATCGTGTCTCTCACGCCACCGTGTAGAACTTGAGTGTGGGCTCTAGCTGCCAGCAGAGACGAAAATGGGTGATTTACAGGCAATATGATTGGGTGTTTCTGCATGTCCGCAGTTTTCAAATGTGCTAAGCGCCTACCAACCTGAAGGATACCATCCGCATCCAAGAAAGGGTTGAGAGGGGTTAGACTTGGAGCATCAAGAAGAGCCACTGCACCCGTCACATAGTTCATTTCTGTCGCAAAACTTTCGGATTGTACGTGCTTGATCCAGTACTCAGAATTCCATAGTTCTTCTGCCGTTATAGAACCGGTGCGACTCCCAGCACGTCGGCAGTTGTTGATGAACCTTATCACCCATGTCGTCACTCTGAAGAGCTTCTGCAGATTACTGTAGTGCTTTACACTCATTACTGGACTCGTGCTTTCTGCTGTGGCCGTGACATGTATTGCGATCATTTCGGTATTCAGGTCTTCCTGAGCTTCTGATAGGTCCTGACTTGTTGGCCACAATTCCCTCCGCTGACGAATCCAGTCAGGTCCATTCCACCATAAGTGATTTGCAGTAATCTGCTCAACGGATGCGCCATGAGTTAGAAGATCTGCTGGATTGTCCGATCCGGAGCAGTACCGCCAGCGTGACGGCTCTGTCCTTTCTGTAATTTCGATGACTCGGTTTGATACAAATTGTTTCCACTTCGTCACATCACCTTGTATCCATGACAAAGTTACTCTCGAGTCTGTCCGCCTCGTGTACTCTACCTACACGTTCGTGACACTGGTAGTCCCATAGCTTAGAAGTCTTGCGCCAATTAAAGCTCCTAGAAGCTCCAATCGCGGTAAGGTGATTTTCTTGAGTGGGGCCACCCGGGACTTGGAGATCAGCAGGCTACACTTCCTGTTATTCTCCGTAAGGACGTACACCGCTGCTCCATACGCTTGCGGGCTTGCATCGCAAAAGACGTGCACTTCCAGTTTGTAGGGAAATTTATCTTCTCCGGTTATCCATCGGGGAACCGCGATTTCATGCAGGTTGGGCAGCTGGAATACCCACTGGTCTCATTCTTTCTGTAGATCTAGAGGCAGCTGCTCGTAATTGCACCTGCCACTCACCACTCACCTCGAGCCATTTTGGCCCTCGACCTAACAGGGGCCTTCGATAACGTTGCGTACGCAGCGATTCTCTCCCGCCTTAATAATGCTGGCTGTGGCAACCGAATTTGTTCCTACATTTCGGACTTCCTCACAGGCCGGCCAGGCTGTGCTCAAAATTGGAGATATCAAATCCCAACCAATCTCTCTTGGCAGTCGGGGTACACCGCAAGGCTCGATATTGTCTCCACTCCTCTTCAATATCGCTTTTCTGGGTCTACTAAAACAGCTAGAGCAGATTTCGAATCTTCACCACGCACTGTATGCAGACGACATCACCCTCTGGACTGACACACACTCTCTCGGTGGGCTACAGGACACATTGCAGCGTGCAGCCGAATAAGTCAATAATTACGCCCAGGCTTGTGGCTTACATTGTTCACCGCAAAAATCAGAACTTGTCATCATCCGGAAACACCCCCCACGACACCACGTGAGCCCATCGAAATATCTCTTGACGGCCATTCGATCAAACCTAGCCACTCACTCAAGATATTAGGGCTTACCATCCAAGCCAACACCCGAAACGACTTTGCCTTGTCAAAACTGCGTAATATGTCAGCTATAGTCGTGCATATGATTGGGCGGGTCACTAACCGGCATTGAGTAATGAAAGAAAAGGACACAATGAAACTAATTCAAGCTTTCGTCATTTCTCGCCTCACCTATGTCGCTCCATACATGGCCCTAACCAAATCCGACATTGAAACACTAAACAGGATCATTCGGAAGGCATTTAAACAAGCACTTGGGCTCCCTATGAGTACATCGACAACCAAGCTTCTTGAAATGGGTCTTCACAACACTATTGAGGAACTCATTGAAGGTCATCTCGCAAGCCAGCGCCTCGGTCTGACACACACTCCAGCAGGCCGCTTTGTTCTGACATGCATCAACTGACTCGGTGAAGAACAACCCCACCTGGCCCCTTTGTCAGACGAGTGGCGTAAACATATCTCTGTACGACCCCTGCCAAAGAATATGAACCCCGACGTCCATCCCGAGCGCAGGACCGCCCGCAGCCAAGCCCACAAACGCTTATATGGTAATCACTCTGACGTGCCCTACACCGATGCGGCGAGCTACGCTGACAACCAAACCATGGTTGCAGTGACAACAACCAGAAGCCATTTAACTTCATTCGCATCCATACGTACGACATCCCCACGAGACGCCGAAGAACTCGCCATTGCCTTAGCCCTCATCCAATGCTCCAGCAGAGTCATCATCACTGACTCTCAAGCAGCCGGCCGCAGTTTCCTTTCAGGGAGGGTTGCATCAACGACCCTGCGGTTACTTCAGCGATACCGTCCATCTCACCGAGTGGCGATCGTTTGTACCTGCCCATGCGATCGTTTGGTCCTGCCCATGCCTCTGTAACGGGCAACAACTTCGCCCACCAACAGCCTCGCGAACTGGTCCACCGAGCCCCAGAGGTCACCGCAGCTCCGACGCCACTTCTCACGTATCAGGAAATTACTCAATTTTACCGGACCACCAGACAAAAATTCCGTGCCCTCATCCAATCCCTCAGCAAACCTCAGGAAATAATACTACCACAATTACAAGCAGGCACGTACGTTCACCCGGTTCGAATGAATTTATTGTTTCCCACACAGTACACCACGCTATGCACGTTTTGTCCACAGCTAGGTACCCTCGAGCATATAATTGTGGAATGCGCTCACAACCCAGCGCTACCACCCCTCTCCACCTGTTCCTTTACTGAGCTGTGGGAGACACTGTTGACCAGCTGTCAACCGGAGGACCAGGCTCTCCTGGTGACACGGTCCAAGATGGCGAGGGCAACGCATGGATTCCCGGACTAGGGTTCCACTCTCACATTTGAGCTCATTAAAATGTTTTTGCTCTCTCTCTCTCATCCCAGCCTATTCCTCGCGACCAAAGCTTTTGGAATAGCAGCCTTGCTGACATGGTGTACGGTCCAATAAAACCTAGTTGATCAAATATCCTTGAGGTCGCTCGGAGAACGAATCTCTTCGCGTCAATTTTTGCTTTTAGGAAGGCTAGAAGATTCGATATCTGGAACCCAAACATGCCTCTATCAGGGTCCCAAGCGATGCCTAGCACTTTCACCGTGGATTCGTGAAGTACAACCATTTCTTTGCAGACTTCATGAGCTTCATGTTCCAGATGACGTCTTAATTTGTCCGAGTCTGTGGTCCATTTTCTGAGGGTCATGCCAGCGGCCTTCATGATTCCGCGTGCTTCAGAGTACAACCTCGTCGCTTCTTCTACGGAGTCGGCACCCGTGACAAGGTCGTCGACATAAAAACTCCCACCTCCCCTCGCGGGAACCCCTGTGTAGATGCGACGCATAGGGGGTTCACGTTGCAGCGTTGGACAGCGGAGGAACGGCGCTGGAACGATGGAGCGGAGTGGCGCAGGCACCGCGTTTTATAGCGCGCATAACGGTGAGGGGACGCGCCGGCGCCAGTGCGTCTACCGCGGCTATGACGCAACACAATTCAACACAATCCACTTTAATCCAACCCAAATCCAATCCAATCCAAGCCAAACCAAGTCAATACAATCCAAGCCAAGCCAAGCCAAGCCAATCGAATCCAATCCAATGCCCCTCGCGAGAGAGTGTTCGCTATCGAAGAGGAGAGGGGGTGAGCGGTGGAGAGCGCAGCTGGCGCGGCGAGGAGAATGGGGAGGGGTGGACGCCGACAACGCCGGATGGATGCAGGGACAAGGCGAGTGAATGAGATGCGTTCACATCTAAAACGACTAGCTCAGAAGTTGAGCCGTGTGGGCTTGTTCTGCAGCCACCGATTTCAAGTGATGAAGTATCGTCGCGCTTAGTAGAAAGGGGCTACACGTAGCTCCGAAGGGTACAGGCGTCATCCTCCATTCCTGTAGTTGGTTTACAGAGAACTCCAGAGGGTTTCCTTCTTGGAACCAAGGAAAACGAAAAGCGTCTCTGTCTTCCTCTTTGATGGAGATTTGGCGGAACGCTTTTTCGATGTCTGCCAACATGGCAATGCGATGCGTCCTAAAACGAAGGAGTATCTTTCCTAGGTCCTGGTACAAATTGTCGCCCTTTTCCAGACGCCCGTTCAGTGACTTGCATCCTTTTGCGTGTGAAGAAGCGTGAAAGACAATCCTTACTTTGGTTGTCAGTGCTTGTTCTCGTTATGACTTCTTTGTGAGGCTTATCGTATAATTTCCCTGGATTGGATGGTGGTTCCTCTATTATTTCGGCATGCCCTGCTCGTACATATCTCGGATCATGGTGTCATAGGTGCGGAGCAGTCCTTCTATCTTCGCCAGTCGATGAAGAAGTTTCTGAAGCCTTGTTATGGCTATGTCCTTGTTGTCTGAAACCTTGACATTAGCTTTGCATGGTAGCGCCACTTCGCATCGTCCATGTCGGAATGAGACGTTGTTCTCGTAATGCTGCGCTCTTTGAGGTACCATTAGTCGCCGGGTCCAATATGCCTATGCTTTCAAGTTCCCAAAACGATCGGAGGATATCGTCGCGTTGGGTTACGTCGGCCCTCAAAACGCATATCATCCTGCGCGAAGTATTTGATGTCGCTGTCACCTCGGTGCTTCTACCTTGAAACGTCCATCCAAGTTTCATGTTTACAGCCATCAGAGCCTGGTTTTCGTCGGACCTCACCAATTCGCCAGACAATATGGTCCACATCTGGTCGGATCCAATGAGGATGCTTATGCCACCGCGAGTGAAGACGTCAGGGTGAAGCAGCTCATCATCAATGTCCTTTGCGGATGATTTGCAAGCCACAACGAAGGACGAATCCATCGTAGGGCCCTCAATGTCCTGGCAGATGTGGGGTATTTCGATGGCGCTCAGGACAACTTCGGTGTCGGAAAATTGGCTCTTCAGTCGAAGCTCGACGATCCGACGCCTCGCGGCAGGGTGACTTTTGGCGTTGGCGAACGTGTTCAGAGCGATATCGACGAATCCACTGCTTTTCCAATTTGAGGTGCTCGCAAAGTTCTTCAGTCCCGAATGTCTGCTGGCTGCCAACGTCGAATATGCCTCTGCCGTAGCGGCAGGCGTTGTCACTCACTGCCCAGGCTCGAAAAGTTTGGAGGAGAACGCGTCCACTTGTGTCAACTCCTGACTTCTTTCCGACTGATGCGCAGACCGTCGTGCGTGGGTTCGGACTTCCTTCAGAACGAGAATCCTGTGCGTTGTTCTTTTTCGGGCTACAGACGCTTGATGCATGTCTACTGGCACACGCATTGCAGGTAATCTTCCGGCGACAGTCATGTGCTCGGTGTCCTTTCAGCGTGCAGCGAAAGCATCGCATCTCCTTCGACAAAATTTGCTTCTTCTTTTCCGAAGGTATGTCCACAGGACAAGACTCCGTAATGTGACCTTCTGACTTGCAGAATGCGCACCCCTCACCGGACGTCGCCGAAGTGCTGTAGAGAATAGACGACGTGGGCTTAGAGTCTCTAGGGCGGATGCTTTTCTCTTCCTCATATTCAGGCCTGGTGTCTCGTCCTCTCTGACCCCTGAAATCACTCTTTTCAAGGTTCTCCTGCTCGGTGCTGAGGAACTTGAGAAGACGGTCTACGTCTGTCAGCAAATCCTCAGGTGCATCCGCTTGCGATGTAGGTGTTTCAGAAGTGCGCGTGCGGTGGTACTGGAGCACGATGTCGTGTGGAAGGGCTCGCAACAGGATACCTGAGAGCATCGACAAAAAGGAGGACCGACCGTTTCACGCCGAGGGTTTCGAGGCCAGGGATGTTGACCAAAACCTGGTCGTTGAGCTTGCGAAGGCCACTTGTGTCACTTGAGGACCTAATCGGGCTGATCATTCGGAGCCTGGCGACATACTCTTGCTCACGTGCGATCACCGAAACGCTTCTTCAGCATTGCAAGAGCATCCTGGTAGCTAAGCCTCCGTCGTAGGTAGCCCTCCCATTGCCGAAACAGCATCTCCTTTCAGAAAGAGTCGCAGGTAGTGGAATTTCTCGCAAACTGAAAGGCCACTATTCTTGTTTATCATTTGGTCGAATTGCTCCCAAAATTCATTCCATCGGCACAGGTCCCCATAGAAAGGAGTGATGGTGAGTTTCGGTAAGCTTGGCCCGGTTCTCTCCGAAGTCGTAGCAGCGAGGGGGGGGGGGGCGTGACGTTCGCTACGGGTCCTGTCATAGGTGCAGCTGCATGGGAAAGGCGGTTGCTCTTGATTTAGCTCAGCGAGGACGCATGTCGCGTTATCTTGATACTCGATCACGCCCGCATATTCGGCCACAAATGCCCCCTGATCCGGAATGTGAGCTTCGAGGTCTTCGGTGATCTTATTTAGCTCGTCGTTATTCGCCTTGAGCCCCTCGTAAAGCGACGCTAGCTGGTCGGCCGTAGCACAAGGATCGGCCATGGCGGCACTTGCCTCGTTGATGAGCTTTGTGTTCTGCACCCGCCTCGATGTCCTCTTGCATTTGAGCTTCTCCATGCTGGCTCCGCCGCCTCGATGCTCTCGGCAGGTCCCAGCTGTAGGTCCCAGGTCGTCGGCACCAAAAATGTTGAGCCAAGGCGTGGTGGGAGTCGAAAAATGAAGCTCTCCAAACAGAAGCAGAGGGTTTATTTTCGTGGCACCCAGTGGTGTCTTCGTCGTTCGATTCCGCGAGGGGCGAGCCTCCTGCCGCGAGAAGCGAGCTTTAAACGCGAGCTATCCCTCAGCATCTCCGTCTCATCTAGGGGTCTTCTTCGTCTTAGTGCCTGCTCCGGAGAACAATGGCGATGGTATTTGTCTGAGAGAACCTTTCAAGGGCGCGTTGGAACTACACGATCTAGGGTTCATGGGCTAGAAAATGGCGTGCCGCAAGGTGGACTTTTGAGCTGTACCTTGTTTACACTGAAAATTAATTCCCTTGGGAAGGCATTGCCACCATCAAGTTCATGTTTAATCTATGTAGACGACGTCCAGCTATCTTTAAATCGTGTAACTTGTCTGTCTATGTGCGCCAAGTCCAGCTCGGTGTTAACAAGCTAGCTGGCTGGGCAGATGGTTTTAAATTTAATCCAGGAAAGTGCACTTGTGTGTTGTTTTCCAAGGGGCGTGGCATTTGGCTGGATCCAGAAATAAACTGAATGGTGTCTCAACTGCAGTAAAAAACGAACACAAGTTTCTAGGCGCAGTCTTTGACAGAAAATTCTCATTCATTCCACATATAAATTTAAACAGAAATGCCTTAAGGCAATGACGGTCTTACAAGTTGCGTTACAGACTTGATATGGTGCTGACAAACAACTTCTTTTACGTGTTTTTACTGGCTTAGTAGGTTCACAATTCGGCTATGTTAGCGTTGTCTATGGGTCAACAAGTAAAACATCCCTCAAAATGCTGGACCCAGTGCTTCATCTGGTGCTTCGCCTGGGATGTGGCGCCTTCCGCACTAGCCCGGTCAAAAGCCTCTATTTGGTGTATAATAAATGGAACCTACAACGTCAGCGAGCACACACAGATCTCATTTATGCTTTAAAATCTCATCAATGCTTTACCATCATTTTAACGATGTTCTTTACGATACATCGATAAATGAACTCCTGCTAAATCGACCATCGTTCTCTGCGCCATTCTCTAACAGAGTTAGAGAAGAAGCGTCAGAGCTTGCTGTTTTTAGATGCCATCAAAGCTTCTGTAACCGATTTCATAGCACCATAGCATCTCTGCCCTGGTCGCGGGTTCGATTCCTGGCCGCGGCGGCCGCTTTTCTGATGGAGGCGAAAAGCAAAAACGCCCGTGTGTACGAGATTTCGGCGCACGATAAAGATCCCCAGGTGGTCAAAATTAATCCGGAGCCCTCCACTACGGCGCGCCTCATCGCCTGCGTTGCGTCGGCGCGTTAAACCCCACAATCAATCAGCATCTCTGCCCTGTATCATGCGACATATCTTTTACACATATAGAGAAAAACGGAGCGCCCAGACGTGCAATCGTGCAGCAGAAGTACCAGTGTTATGGATTTTATACGGATGCCTCCAAAAGTGCCACCTCTGTGTCCTGCATTGCGCGTTGACATAGCATTATGTCAATAAAACTCTGAACAGTAATACTAGTATCTTTATGGCAGAGGCCTATGGTATACTTCTTGTTGTTAATGTCTCTGTTTTATGATGATTGTTTGTTTGTGGGCATTGTATTCTAGTGTTGCTTGATACTTATTCACTTTTTCCTATTATTTTATAATCATCATGGGAGGTCCCGCCTGCGGTTCTTACCTTGCGGTTTTTACCTCCCAGTGCCTCTGTACGATTCACGTTTCATGCTCAAGCTTTGTAAATAAAATTCAATTTTAAGACAATGTCTTTCGAAGTCACAGGCCGAAATCCATTGTCTATGCAGATTCCCTAAGTGTTGTACTGTTGTGCGTGCATTGTCGTCATCAAAGTCATCCAAAAACCATGTACTGAATCTTGCCTTGAATGCCATTATGTCTGCTAATGTCAACAAATTTTAACTGGTCCTTTGCTGGGTCCCTCGCCACTGTGGTATAGCCGGGAATGAAGCCGCGGATCGAATGGCTGCTGCGGCTACACTCTTGAATAGAGTGGACATAACAACATTACCCTACACCGACACCAAGCCACACATGAGACAAAAACTTGGCAAAACATCGCAAACACATTGCAGTGAACAGACAGAACAAGTTACACGTAATAAAGCCGCACTTGGGACAATAGACCAGTGACACACGCAATAGATACACCGAAGTCGCCTTGGCTAGATTGCGGATAGGGCACCCACAGCCAACACACTCCTACCTGCTCACCGGATCTTCCAAGACCTCTCTGCAGCAGGTGTGGATACGCCCTGTCCGTGATCCACATCCTCATACAATGCAAGGCACTAGAAACTACACGGCAAAAGCAGGCAACACATTCCACGACACCCGTCGTACTTTTTAGGGGCGACCCCATAATTACCCACAAGCTACTTTTAAGTTTCTTAGCGATATCCAGTTTTTACACCTCATTACTTACCATACATGTTGACACCCTGGCCCTTTACACCAGTCATCTACATTGGATTTTATGTAATTTCACGTATATTTATAATTCAATGTTTTACATTTACTATCAATTCGTCCTCATAAAACAACTTCTCCTTGGCGCGTTTTTGCCCTTAACCGACCTTGCGCCACTAAAAACGCTATCATCATCATCACTGGCTCAGACCAAGAAAAACACGTCGTAGCGTACGCCCCTCCAAGGTGATGTTCATTGATTATCGCTTCCAAGAAAATGATGGACGCTCACACTTACAGCAACCATGACAGAGTAAAGGTACTAGTTGCGGCACCGCAGAAGCAGCAATCGGCATCAGATGTGGACTGAAACCGTCGTGACCGTCGTGACCGTCGTGAATGTGAGTCTTACGCGTTGGTGTGAGCTTCATTCGTCTTTTACTGTATTTTTCTGAAGTTTCAGCTCAATAAATGTTTCATCGACCTACCTGCCCTCTAATTTAGGGCTTTCGCGCCTATGCTGCACTGGGCTGTCAGGTGCGTTGCTTTAGATTTCTCAATTTTTTTGCGCAGCTAAATATTCTTCAGCTTTGCAGGCCTTATGGATTTCCGCTTCTATCAGGGAAATAGCCGCCGCAATCATGCTCAAACGTACAACGCTTTCGCCGCTCAACCAACGGATGGAGAATGCACTTGTGCTACACGGCCGTGTTTTTCTCTTCGCCAGGCGCAATATCAACTATAAAAATCCACTTCATGGAACATAATTAGAGTGCACGAGTAGTTTGAGAGTGGCCCGAGCGGTGGCCTCTCCCAATGTTTCACCGGGTCGACTGTCACGCAGAAAATAAAACCGGTATAGCGGCGGCGCTCCTGTCCTCGATCACTGAACGGCCGCCGCTTCCAGGCACCAGCTCCCAGACTGCGCGCGGCAAGATTTGCGCTGCTCGCTGCCGTGTTTTGCGCTGGGGCAGCAGATTTATTGATTGATTGTGAGGTTTAACACGGCGACGCTACACAGAAGTGAGAAGTGAGGCGCGCGGTTGTGGAAGGCGCATGATTAATTTTCACCGCCTGGGAATCTCTAACCTCCGCCGAAATCTGGAACACACGGGCGTCTTAAGCTTTTCTCCTCCATCATAAAGCGGCCGTCACCGCGGCGGGGAAGCGAACCCGCGCCTTTGGCAGCTGATTGAGAAAGTAGTCGCAGAACGTTATAATTCCGCGCGTGAAATTTTTAAACTAGTACGACCCAACATAAAACTAGCGATGCCTTCCCTCCAACATTTCTTGATGCGTATTCTGAAAACGCTGTTGATTTCCAGTACTCTCTCGTGAACTCAAAGTCGTTAAATTATCTAAAAATTCCATGATATGCGGAGTTTTAAGTTGAGTGGAATGGCGAGAATTTGTAACCAGGTCACAAATAACAGAACTTCAGAACTAAGTGAGTTTTGCCTTGACTCTAACGGTGGCTACCTCAGGCTGGCCAATGCTGCACTAACGTTGTTTTGCTTAGCTAACGGAAGCTGTGATGTTGGCAGAACTTTCTCCCAGTTGAGATGCGTTGAGATGAGAAGCAAGAATGACCGAAACAGTGAAGGCCAGTTTTTTCCGAATAAAATGTTTCCCTTCTTAGAAGTTATCAATGCTCTTTACTGTCTTCATTAATGCATCATTTCCCAATTATGCCACATTTTGGAGCGCATTTGATTGACAATCGTGATGTAACCCACCCCCCCACTTTTACCAGCTTGAACAAACAAATTTTACCGCGTTAGAGTTAAGAAGCTTCTGATGGCTTCTAAAATACACTGAGTGTAATGCTTAATACATTTCCAGATTTAACCGCAAGAATCCCAAATTTCGGAATGGTTTCACAAAAAACCCCGATTTCTGCCCGATTATCAGTTTGAAAAATACCACCCAATTTTTACCCCCCCCCCCCCCCCCGCAACCCACCATTTTAATAATGTATATAAAACCCGCAAACGAACAGCCTTACGTATAATGCAGTGTAATGGCGGAGAAGGAAAGTTAAAAAAACAAGAAGTCAGAAAAAATCACTTGAGTTAAGCGTGACAGACAGAAAATCTGCACCTGGCAGAGGCAGGCACATCGCACAAGTACAGCATTCTTTACCGCAAAGCCACGGGGCCCCGTTCAATCGACAAACCCGCCTCGCTGTTTTTACCTTTCCCAAAGCTTGTATATGACGGCGCAGGCACAGCTGAAGATGCCGTTAAGGCGTCTAAGAAGAAATGTAGAAATGGATCGATTATTAGCTCTGCTCTGGCAAGTGACGAAACGAGCCAGAGTAGCGGGACAGGCTACTACTACAGGCTACACGTACAGCAGGCAGCCCCGCGGCCTCACAGGCACCTCGCCGTCCCTGGCAGTGGCGAAGCTTCGACATTTCACGCATCCGCGGCACGTCGCGGCGGCGCCACTCAGTTTGGCAAGACGTTTTTCCGCCTTACCTGTCGGAGCTGTCCCGTTGGTGTGCGCGCGTTGGCGTACCCCAAGGTTTCCCGCTTCTCTCTCTTCGCTAGCTACAGCGCGTACGCCTGCTCGCCGCCACGCTTCTCTTCGCCGTCTGCGTCTCTATTTGTTTCGACCACCGAGGGGAAGTACGAAAGCGTTTGCTTGCCTTCTATTTATGGCCCCACATCAGCGCACTTCGCACGTTGCCTTCAGGCTGCGGCTTCGTTCAGGCGGTAGTTTTCTGCACCACGTCAATTCCTCGTATTGCCGAATTCTCTTTCGAGCGCCATTTTTAGGGCTGGTTTCGCCCGTTGCTTTTCGAACCTGAGACGCTGTGTGCCATACTAAGGTGCGCAGTCATGCCTGAGGACGCTTTTAAGGGACGCCGCTCGGCTTCGCTTGCCCCAGCCGTGTCCGTCCGCTGCCTTCCCGAACGCCTGCTGCTGACGCCGAAGCAATGGCTTGTCGGAGAAACGGTCAATTACTTTTTTGCGTTTGGTTTAAATTCGGAATAATTAGCGACGGGAAATTCTGCTTACAAAATTAAATCAGAAACAACGAATCATACTTGATTAACACCACTTCGAGTTATCTGCGTTAGTAAAGAGATCTGACGTTCTTATATCAGTATTTGCTTGCTACCTTTGGCACTGCAGTAAATGGCATTACCATTGTGCCATTGGTGACAACGCTGCATAATTATGTTTACGGCAAATTTTCTCGTTATTGTAATTTTTCAGCGCTCGTTTCGGAAGAAGTTTTTTCTTGCTTTTCTTACACACGAATGGCTGTAGAGCGAACGTTTCTTGTGCGAGGAACGTGTAAAGCTGCAGAGCTCTGTTAAGCTCTGTAAAGCTCTGTAACGCTCTGTACCTTCGTGTAAAGCTCGGTATAGTTACTGAATTGTAAACCCTCAAACTTTGAGCGATAAAACTTGCCCACTGTGGCGCGAATCGCAGAGTCGTTAAGAAGGTACTTGTTAAAGTATTCCTGTAGCGCACAGTCAACTGACGCCTGCGCTGTGCGCGTTATTGCGCGTGCGTGGTGAGCATGCTCATGGTGGAGCTGAGGAAGACAGCAATGTGGCCCCGCATGCGATGTTGTTTCCGTGGCTCATTTCCAGTTGGTGCACCCAAGCAATCCCTAGCGTGTTATGTACTGTGAGCAAAAGATTTCATGTGTACGCTTTCGAACAGCATTTGGAGCTGTTGTGGAGGTCCTGCAGAAGGTATCAGAAATGAACTCGGTCACACCATTGCACTCGTATTCTGATGACGGCGTATATTTACAGTTGTTGACTTCTTTTACTTTTAGCGGCATTAAGGCATGCGTAGTGAGTGCACTGTGCCGTAGGCATTGTAACAGCAAACGTAAAAATCAGCACGCGAAAAAAGAGCGCCGAGATAGCCGTCTGCGCACAGCGACAAAACAGCTGAAGACATGAGACACGCGCCAGACCAGCAAAGCGACAGCACAGAGCGCTTGAGTGGGACACCGCTAGAGTCACTTGTCTTTGCTTCAAGGAGTGTGCAGAAATTTTCGAACGCACAAACTGCTTTTTGTGACGTTTACACGCAGTTTCCACGTAATCGGCGCCTGCGCATAAAATGTGGCCCGTGGTTGTGCATTTCGGCGTTCGCGTGGACTTATTTTGTAAGTCATCTTTTGCAGGGATACTTGTTACGGCGTAAATTAAGGGATGCTGATCCAGATGTAAAGCTTTTTTTATTTATAGTATGTATGCGGGTGATCTCACACTATAGACACCTACAGGATCCATCGGTGCCCAAGAATATGCCCTCCAAACTGAAATACATGTGACACAATACCTCCAAGCGCGCGTTCTTAAATGGGCTCCAGAGAAATCGGCCCTTTTAACACCCAGCAAAAGAACAATTAAGAAAAATGTGCAACACATACCCGACTCGGAACTCAAGATGAACAATAAGGCAGTCCCAAGCGTTCCCTACCTCCGCATATTGGGACTAACCATTCGAAAGAATGGCTCAGGCTCCTAAACGATCCTCCCCCTAGAGCGGACCCTCGCTCAGCTCATGCACCTCATACGTCGCATCTCCCATCGTCGCTTCGGCCTCAAAGAAACCGACACGCTTCGCCTCATACTAGCCATCCTCCATCAGCCGGATAGCGTGTGGTGCTCCATACCTAACCCTAAAACCAGCCTACAGGCTCAAACTTAACTCAGCGATCCGCGAAGCATACAGGACAGCCCTGTGCCTCCCCCTGAAGACCGCAACTACGAAACTCCTCTCCACAATACATGGGAAGAAATTGAAGAAGCACAGATCCAGATATAAATACAACGGCTTAAATTAACTCCCACGGGTATGGCAACGCTCTTGCAACTACAATACACTATACCGTCCACCCACGACCACAAAACTAGCACATTAAAATTGCTAGGTTTTGCTGTCCCGCCCTTCCAAAGACGCTCCTCTCCGTTTTCTTTGTGCTTGCGCACGGCCGGGCTAATGCGGCGCCGTCCTCTGCTCCAGCCCGGCTGTGGCCGACGCTGTTGCCTTCGGGACGCCGCCCACGCGAATCCCAGGTAATGGCTGGCAGAATCTCTTGTTTCACACTTTGTAGAGCCCCGTGTGTGAATTCAAGTGACTGTCGCATGGGCAATTGTTGTGGGTTTCGTTTAAAGCTTTGCTTTCCAATCACCTTCCCAGCGTGGATTGGCGCAAATTTTTTTTTATTTACCCTTTCGGCAATAACCCTGAAATGATGCTTGACCGTATTAATGAATAAATAACTAAATTATTATCATAATCATTACCCTTTGGGTAATTATTATGAATGCTGGTCTTGCTTGCCACAATGAGGCGCACACTCATATTCGCGTCACCACGCGAAGACAACGTTTCGCAGGAACGTACTTTGCCAGTGTCGTTATTGCTCCTTCCCTAATGATCAAATGCCTCATTTTGGGCTTCAGTACATGTCTTCAACACACGTTCCTGAGTCAAACACCACAGCGCATCCACTATCATCATCATCAACAGTGACAACAACAACGGCCTATTTAGGTCCACTGCAGGTCAAAGGCCTCCCCCATTCTTCTGTCCTGCGCTGCCCGAGTCCATTCTTTTCCTTCGAATTTTTTTATTTCTTCTCTCCACCCAGTTAATGGTGTTTCTCTTCTTCTATTCCGGTCTCTCAGTATCCATTCTGTTCACCTTTTGTTCCACCTGTTGCCGGTTCGTCTCACTACATGGCCAGCCCAAGTCCATTTTTTTTTTTTAAATTTCAACTAGGATATCTTCAACTCGAGTTTGCTACTTGATCCACTACACTCGTACCTTGTTCCTCAGTGTTACTCCTATCATAAATTCCCTCCATGGCCCGCTGAGCCGATGTAAGATTGTTTTCTAGTTGCTTCGTAATGCGGCGAATTTCGGCTCCGTACGTCACCACCACCAATATCGCATTGGTTGGATACTGTTCTTTTGGGGACAGAGGGAGCTTACTCCTCATTATTTCTGAGTTCTTGCGAATGCACACCAGCCCATTCCTATTATTTGCCTGATTTCTTTACCGTGGTTCGGATCAGCACTGACTACAGTCAAACCCGGTATAGCGAACTCTTATATGCACCGCGATTAGATCGATATATCCAATAGTTCGATATAGCCGAACCCGTCTATAACGAATTTTTTTTGTTACAAGTTCGCAATATGCGGGACACCCCCTGCCATTCCCACGTAGAGAAACAAACGCATAAATTATGACATTACCATACAAAAAACAATCCGTTTATTGCATGCAATAAACCCACTTTTCGCCTTAACTGCCTATTTAACAAAAGAACGGTTGATTTTTGTTTTCACTTTCGTTTTGGCGAACACGTCATTTGCGCCAGTTCAAGTCTGTGTCCTTCAATATCGAAGTAATATTGGCAGAGCACATCGAGTGGCGAAAGGGCTTCATTAACCTTCATTAAAGCACCGAATAGACTGAAAATGTCCCTTGTGACATTTTCTGTGTCTTCGGTACTTTCAGTAGCAGCAGCTGCCATGACACCAGTGACGCTGTCTGTGCCTGAGGGGCTCACAGGGACGGCAAAGTCGTCGTTGACACTCAGGAAATCCTCAAAGGGCCCTCCTTTAGCCACAGCATCTGGAACGTTGCTCAGCTCTTCGCGCAGTTCACCGATGATGCCGTCTTGGTCCCGGCTCGCTGACTGGATGTGCTCCGTCGTGAATCCCGTGCGTCGGAAACAGTTAAGGAAGGTTTCAGGCGTCACGTCGCTCCATGCGACGCTCAACATCTCAATCGTGGCAAATGAGCATCTCAATCGCCGCTCCGAAACTATGCATTTCGGTTGCAATTGTAGGCGCGCCGAGTTCGATATATCAGATGTGAACTTCGTTATAAGGAATATGCTCCGCATGCATTTTCGTAACAGATTTGATTTTGTTCGATAAATAGCATACTTCACTCTATCCGGATTCGTTATATTCGGGTTTGACTGTATATGGCGGCTATGATAGTTATATTCTTCTTATTCGAGTGCTTCCTTACCTAGCAGAAGAGGGCGGATTTAGCATGTTTAGTTATCACTGCAGGACTTGGGCGAGTTGGTGCATGATTACAAATAGGGGAACAGCGCAAACACAGACAAAACACAACAAGAAGAAGGTGACAACCACGAGCACTGATTTACACCTGGCTTTATCAAAACCACAAGAATAGCATAAAAATAAAACGAAAGCGGGAGATAACCAAACCGCTCGTCACGCTTCACCGACGCCATGTGCCGCAAACACTTGCTGTACTACTGAGGGATAGATAATTCTTTCCGCGATAAGGATAGATAAGATCTTTCTGCGAGAGGGACAAGGAGGGAACGCTAACACATTTTTCTTTTCTGTGCAATATTTCTGCGGCTTCAATTATTTCTCTGGTTATTTTCATTTGTTGTCTTGCAATGACCTTTGAAAGATTGGGGAGCAGCCGCGGCAATCCCGACAGTGGACTTCTAAGTGGCCACTCATCGCCTTATGTACGTTATAGTTATGTTCTTTTAATCTTTCATTGAGCCATCGTCCAGTTTGGCCGACGTACTGTTTTCCAACAGGAGAGCGGAATAGAATAGACGACGCCTTTAACGCATTCAACAAACCGGTTATCGTGCTTTACGGAGCAAGACTGCACTGTTCTTTTGGTTTTGTTTACTCTCGAACACATGGAGGAAAGCTTGTAGGGAGCAGAAAATACAACTTCTACGCTAGCTCTTTTTCCTATCTTTTTAAAGTTGTGCGCTGTCCGGTGTATGTAAGGAATAACAGTAAGTTTATCACGTTTGTTGCCTTCTATATGTGCTTGGCTGTCCCGTTCCTCTCTTTTTAATCTCTGCATTATTGATTCTGCTACCGTTGCTAACAGCTGCTTTGGGTACCCCGCTATCAGAAGCCGATCAACCTGTTCACGAAAGCTTTCTTGTATCGAGTGAAAACAGGACTTGTTAAGGGCATTTTTAAAACACATTGTTATGATAGACCTTTCACGAGTTGAGAATGGGATGAGTCGAAAGGTAGAAGTGGTTTGCTGGCTAAATCATATCTGCTGGGCGTACGAACCACGAGCCAGCAAACCACTTTTACCCTTCGACTCATCCCATTCTAAACTCGTGAAAAGGTCGCGGCCAGAACAGTCGAGGATTAAAGTCAGTTGTAAGTCAGCGCTCGTGGTTGTGACCTTTTTCTTGTCTTTTGTCTGTGCTTGCGCTGTTCCCCTATTTGTAGTTATCATTAATTTAGATTTATTCATATTTATTTTTCGCCCCACGTCGAAGCTTTGTCATTGTATTTTTTTTTTCAATCATTTTTTGCAGTTGTTCTGGAGATTCACTGAGCAACACTAAATCGTCTGCAAACCTCAAATTGTTCGAGTATTCCCATTTATTCCGCGACATCTTTATTTTTTTCTGTGTGCGTCTTTTCTGTATCTTCATTTTTTTTCATGCCAGCAAAAAGCACGTTTAGCGCAGACGCACTTGGATACTTGGCTGCCTCCCCGATTTGCTAAAATCAATTGAATTTTCCCGCTTGACACTGTTCGCGTGCCGCCTATTAACCTTTGTTACTGATAGGCTGTTAGGTTTCGAGTGCCACAACGAGGTCGCGGCTAGATCGCGAGCCTTTTTTTATTTTTGGTGAAAGCATTGTTCGGAAGGCATCGTTTTGTATTTCGAGAAATCAAAGCTGATTGCATTTTAATTATGTATTATATATATTTTAATTATGAAATTTTATATTTCCTTAAATACGCCTGAATTTTTTTCCTGATCAAATTTTATTTTTCCTAGCCATTACGTGAGTCTGCCATTAATTACGTGTATACGGTAGTTTCAAGGTGATTGTAAGTATGCTACCAGTAAAGTGTAAATGTATGCTAACAGAGTTAGTTTAGATAGGTTTTGCTTGTGATAATGTTTCGTTCAATAATAGTTCTCAGCTTGTACTGGCTGCGGAAGTGAGGGATGGACAGAAAAACAGACAGAGAAACGACAGACAGACTTCATTTTCGTGGTTAGGTACCCGAAAAAGACTATGGAAGTACCCAGGAAAGACTATCGCTTTTCATAAAAGTCCGGTGGTTAGGCAATCACGGCACATTAGATCAGGAGGGACAAGTGAGATGATTTTGTCAGGAAAGCACCCAATGCTCGCTTGATGCCCAACCTTATTGGCTCTTTTAGAAGCACCGATTCGACTCTCTACGTGAGGGACCATTTAGCAACTGAAAACGAAATGTTCTCCTGAAAAATTCTTCCACTCAGAAGGGAGCGTCAGGGGTAGTACTTCTGTACAAAAAATTCCCAAATGAGAGCTCGAAAGACTCGTGACAGCTGCCAGTTCCGCACATCACAGGAAGCGGGCCTTTGGACACATAGGTTCCCGTACAAAACACGTTCCGCATATTTTATCTGGAACAGTACAGTATTTTATGTGGATCGGGCGGTTTTCAAGCAAAGTGTGAGGAGCAACAACCGTGTTTTATTTACGCCTTTACGTGGAATACGGTATCACTAACTGTATTTATGTGGAACCACTCCCACCGCTGGTTCCTGTTACTCCCGAGTGTTCCACTGACTCCCGAGTGCAGAGCCACCAATCCATGAAAAGTACCTACAGCTCAAACGGTGGCAGCCCAGTTCCAATCGGGCCGTTGGTGAAGACTTAAAACACTGATAACCGCGCTCAGCACCACAGTTCTTCTCTTTATGCGACCGTAACCCGTGCACCAGGAGATTTTTCCCTGACCAGTATTCTATCCTTCAACGTGGAGCAAATCTAGGTGTCCTAACTGCTAGATTATTAACAGCTTAGCTGTTCAGCAATTTGGAGATTCTGGCGTTTCAGAAAACTCAGTAGAACAGTATAAAGAAAAACTTACCGGCACTGGCGGGATTCGAAATTTTGTGTGGTAGATCAACGAAGTCAGTCGTCTTACCCACTCGGCTACGACCATTTTTTTCTTGTTGCACACGGCTATGACCCTGAGTTAGTACCCGGGAGTCAAACGGCTTATTCACTCGGCTGTGACTGTGGGGGGAGGAATGACGCCCTCTGCTCGGCACAATACACGTGACAGCGCACACGTTGCATTTGCGGGAGCCTAGTTTAAGTGTGCGCGTCCCGTTCAATCGTTCCACTTCTTCGATTCGCTTCTTATCCGCCGTTATAGCGACCAAGATGAAGCAAAGGTCCTCGCGGCAGCGAACAGGAGCAAATAAGCTGCAATCACGGACTTGAACCGTCGTGATAGTCGTGAAGGTTGTGTAAAGCTTTGCTGCCTTCACGTATTAGGCTTTAGTGTTAGCTTCCTTCCTTTTATTGTCGTTATTTCATGAAAAGGCACCCAAAAAATCTTGCTTTAAGTCGTCGACGACACTATCTTTGTTCAGTGGTGGCTCCGTGCGCTGTGTTCACGCGCGTTTGAATGGTCCATGGTTGTTCTGCGATTACAGCTGTACCAATACACGTATTCTGTGTTTCATTCTAGCTATATATACGGGTTATGTTCCCAAGCATTTATATGTTGCATGGCTTTTTAGGAATGAAGGACATACTGAGCGCCCATTGTCGAGTTGTGTTGACGTGGTGATATCGAACCCGTAAGCTATGTAAGGGGGATACACTTTATTAACAGCATCGTAATGTCGTGTGGGGCCCTCAGTCCAGGACTCCATTGGAGACCCCTGCCGCCACGGTACTTTCCGCCAGCCTAAGCTGGGAATCGAGACCGGAGCAGGACAGCTCCTTCTCCCACTGCTCACGGGAAGGGTGCGCGATTCTTCGTATTTTGGGGTTTGCCCAACACTTTCCTACTATGCGGTACAGGGTGCCCGGGGCAGCGCAAAATTTGCACAGCGGGAAGTACTGCGTCGGATGAAGCAAGTGGAGTTTGGTCGTACGAGAAAAGGCATTTGTTTGGCAGAGAAGGATGCATTGTTCCCAAAAGAGCACATGCACCATGCTGAGCAGACTGGACGAGTCATATGACACGTTCGATCTCCTACCTCGTAGATGGAAGGCTTTTAGTGCACTTCTTGGTCGAAGGCTTTCAGTGCACTTCTTGGTCGTATTCTCACGCCTTCAGGACCTTATATCGTGCGCCCTACGCACATTCTCAGGCGGCACGACACACGCCATGCGGCAGCTATAGAGGGTTGAACGGGGAAAACAGTTTGTCGCAGATTAATATAAGTTTCTTTTACCTTATATAAAAACCTTACAGAAGCGGTTTAGCTCATGGAGATAATTTTTTGTAACCTTGTGCTTGGGATTGCCCAATGAATTCCAGATTTCATTTGAAGCGAGGCAGTTTTCTTTGCGCAGCAATGTCAAAACGCCCCTTTTCAACGTGATCGTAACGTGCAACTCTTCCTCAGTATTCTTGCTCAGTTATTTCTCAGCATTGCACTATGTACATTATGTCTTTGTTATGATAGGGCCAAGGATCACGCAGGTGGAGTCAAACATGTTGAAGATATATTTAGCAAGATGCAGGACAAGCACACCACGGGATTATCATAGACGACGAGGAAAGGCACAGCAGTGTCTGCAGGTACACAATATGATCTGGCAATTCGGAAGGTCCGAGCGCAATGCTCGATAAGCAAGGCAGCTCACGTTACGTCGCAATGTGATTCCAGCGGCTCAAATAGCAGGAGCGGCAGTGGCCCACAGCTGGAACTGAGCGTCAGCAATTTGAGCCCCAGTGCCGCGATGACGGTGCCCAGAGGCGCTCTCGAGCCTTGACGGAGGGTAGCAACGGTCTTGTTTCAGGTGGCCCGTAGACCAGGCGTCCCACGCGGTCGTTTTCCACGTAACCGCGCCCTTTTCCGTCGCTTGCCTTCCAGCCGTCGTCGTTTGAACCCTCCCGATCACTCCCCCGCGCTCCTCTTCTTTGTCATCGTCGCTGTCGTTCTGGCTGTCTCACTTGCGCGGCCAATCACTCACGTGGCCATTCATCATAGTCTTCACGTATCTGCGGACGACGCACTGTGCATAATTTTAAGTGCGAATGTACTTTATAAGCGACCCTGAATTCCGGTGACCGCCGTCCGTCCACATAGCAACAGCTGCGGGTGCGCGCGCTCCTCGTCTTCCTTGGCAACGGGGGGAGATGGGCGCGCGCTGCCTGGCCGCTGACATGGCACATACCCACGTGGGGGATTGGCCAGGAATCTCCTCGTCTTCCTTGGCAGCGGGGGGAGATGGGCGCGCGCTGCCTGGCCGCTGACATGGCACATACCCACGTGGGGGATTGGCCAGGAATCGGGCGTGAGAAGGGCTAATGCACCCGCTTAAAGGAGTACTGACACGAAATTTTAAAGCTGAGATCCGCTCTAGCAATCAAGTACAACGACAACACAAATAGGTGTCTGTGCATGGCACATACCCACGTGGGGGATTGGCCAGGAATCAGGCGTGAGAAGGGCTAATGCACCCGCTTAAAGGAGTACTGACACGAAATTTCAAAGCTGAGATCCGCTCTAGCAATCAAGTACAACGACAACACAAATAGGTGTCTGTGAATAAATGCATTAGAGTTGCTTAGTAAACCATTACAATAGTTATAAAACTTTATTGTAAGCAATAGGCGAAAATTCTTAAAGTAGTTTCCGGAGTTCTGTGTTGTGCGATATATTGTAGTGTTTACTGGCCATGCAATATACCCTACACGCGCAGTTTCTTAGAGAGACACTGCAGTGAATTTGTCATGCTCCAGATTTTGCTGGCACTGTGTAGACTGGCTCAAATGAACACTTTTCATCGTTTATCCGGTCTAAAAGGCGGTATTTATTTTATAAAGCCTGAAAGAAGAAAAACAACCATTCGCGGTTTGCGGCAGCTGCACCAACTGGCCGCAGTGACGACAGGTAAAGGTGCTACTTGGATTGGACGATGTGTAAGATTAGCTTTAAAACAAGTTTGGGTTTCAGTTCTGTGAGACAAAATGCTTGGCATCCAACATTTTCGTTTGATAGGCATTCTAGATAACCCAGGGATCGCCATGCAGCGCTTCTGCCATGTTGTCGGCTGTAAAATGCGTCAGATAAGCCTACCAGGACGGTTGGAACCGTAGTAACCAATAGCCGAGGCCTACGCAGTGGATGGACGCCCTCCGCGTCACCGCAGACGCCCAAATGCCATGCGCTTTTCCCCCATCTGAGGAGCTTGTCTCACTCAATGTTATATATCATCATCATCTGCCCTGAATAGGAAGAATACCTGCTCCTCGCAGCTCGAGCGCGCGATCTAGTAGTGTCAGCATTAAAGAAATGATGCGAACGGTTCCCCGGCCTCTCTCGTGTTTGCAAGTTGTGCCGTGACCACGATTTCTACCTGCACGCAACGAACGCCAAAATCCTGCCTTCAAGCAGCGGAGAAGACGGCGGCGTCGGAGCAGCTGATCGACCTGGTCCAGACAACAAGGAGACTACCGCGGAAATCTACGGGATCCGACGAGCTGACTGAAACGTAAGCGAGCTTCAGACAACCACCTTCCAAGATGAGCAAAGATGTTGTAACAAAGAAAAGGAAGGCTTTACGGTCTCCAAATAACGCAGCTCATCAACGCAGCCGAACATAAAATAGGAGGAGGAGCTGAAGAGAATGGCGCTTTGCTGCAAGGCAAGCACAAATCAAAAGGCTAGAAGCGCGACGAAAAGAAGCAAACAACCAAATGGAGCAATATCTAACGGACGAAGTTGCGGACAGTGAATTTGAGAGAATAATTGAATACGACATGAAGATATTGGCTATCCTATCGAAGCTTGATATAAGCATTGCGGAGTCCATCCCTTGCAGCGTAAATGCCCAGACTAACATCCAGACGTTAGCACCAAGCACTCAGCATAACGCCAGGCCAGATGACACGGAGCTGGTGACGCTACCGAAGCTGGAGCATATAAAATTCGATGGAAACGGGCTGGAGTAGAACAGATTTTGGAATCAACATAAATCATCAGTTCACGACAGGCCTGACATGACTAAATCACAGAAGTTCAACTACTTGACGGCGTCATTAACTGGCAAGGCAGCGGCTACAATAGAAAGATTGCAGTTTTCTGCTGAGAAGAACTATGAGCACGCAATACAGTTATCGAAGGACACGTTCGGAAGGCATGAAAGATCAGTGGATTTGACCATGCGCGAACTGTTCAACCTTCCAAAGGTAAAATCAGCGAGGGATACCGAAGAGCTAAGAAAGCTAGTCCAATCCGTACAAGTGAAGATGCTCGCCCTCGATTCACTGAAAGTAAAACCCGAGTTCTATGCCCCAATGCCCATTCCAGTGCTGAAGAGAGTAATTCCATCAGAGTTATCAGTGGAGTTCAAGTTGAAGGAGATGGCCCGGAGTAGGCAGGACAGAAAAGGGAAGGAGAGCAATGCGAGTCAACAGGGAAAACAAGTGCGGACGCCCTAACATGACTGCTTTAATTTTTTCGGCATGAAGTAAACTTGAGGGAGGAGACAGAAATGGAGGAAAGATTGGAAACTCAGAAACCGACAAGAGAAAGTACGAGGCAGTTCCAAACAACAGCGAGTTTTTTACAGTTCATCAGGAAGGGCGTGCATCTTTTGCAAACAAAACAACCATCTGGACAGAAGATTGTCGGTGCAGCTTGCTGATGGAAGAGAAGAAGGCGGCGCTCGCAGCCAACATGCTTCAGGTGTACGCGGCCGAACCACACATCATGTGTTCTCAGAGCAAATGTGCGACGGAAACAATGCAAAGGAAGGCACGCGACGTCAATGTGTCGGGCGAAACAAGAAGCAAAAGCAGAACAACCGTGCCGCAATAGTGCAACCCAAAGAATCGATAGCATGCAGCATGCATACCATTGAACGGCAGGAAAAACAATGCCTGCTTTTACAAACGGCTTTAGCTTGGACTGAAGGAGACTCCTCAGGCAACTTCGCCCGACTGTTACTTGAAAGGACAGCCAAAAATCATCCATTGCAGCAAGATTAGAGGAATCAATAGAAGCAAAGGTCATAAATCAAGAAATGTTGACGATTGGCTCGTTCGGCGGTAATGAAATGGTGACGATAATGGACGTGGTATAAGTGGAAGTAAAACATCAAACCAAAAGCCAAGCCATCGTGATTGAAGCCCTAAAAGTGGATGTGATATCTCGTAACTGTCTGCCAGGACCCACAAAAAAAAATCAGCGAAAAAATGAAGAAATTACAATCGGAGATTACCGACGAGGCGAACAAAATAAGCACGAAAAGTTTGATAGGCTTGCTAATTGGCTCTGATTTTTATTGGGAGTTTTTCACGGGACAAATAAAATGACTAGGTGAGAAGCTAATGGCTGCGGAGACAACGCTTGGATGAATATTTCAAGGACTACGCCAACAAAGCAAGCTGAAAGCAATAAAAGGACAGGCAGTCATGGTACTTCGCATTGAGGTGGCTGAAAAAAGGAATTCTGGAGGAATTGCAGAAAGTTTGTCGTTTTGATTCGATCGGCGTAGCAACAAAGCATGGTCAACCAAGTTCCGAAGGCACAATCCTCGAACGGTTCGAGGAGCAAATAACTAAAAAAAATGGGCGCTACTCAAGAGGTCTTCCATGGAAAGAAAAAGTAAACCTGGAGACAAACAAAAAAATTGCACCGAAAAGGCCACAACAGTTAACAACCACGCTTAAGAAGAGTGATTCTCTGAAGAGATATGACGAGGCGATATCCGAACATTGAAGATCTGGTGTAGCCGATGAAGAAACACGACAAACGAACAACCTTTCGAACTATATGCCCCACCACCCAGCGATTGGGAACGACCAAGCAAATACGAAACTTAGAGTCGATTTTGACACCCGCCGCGGTGGCTCAGTGGCTAAGGCGTTGCGCTGCTGAGCACGAGGTCGCGGGTTCGATTCCCGGCCGCGGCGGCCGCTTTTCTAATGGAGGCGAAAAGCAAAAACGCCCGTGTGTACGAGATTTCGGCGCACGATAAAGATCCCCAGGTGGTCAAAATTAATCCGGAGCCCTCCACTCCGGCGCGCCTCATCGCCTGCGTTGCGTCGGCGCGTTAAACCCTACAATCAATCAATCAATCAATCAGTCGATTTTGACGCGTCAAGCTCAATAAAAAACAGACCGCTCAACGATAACTTAGAAGCAGGACCAAACTACAACGAAGACCGACTGGCCGTGCTTATAAACATTCTTAAAGAAAAGATAGCACTAACCGGAGATGTGGAAAAGGCATTTTTCCGGATAAGCATCAATGAAGAAGACCGAGATTCTTGTCGTTTCCGATGGCGGAAGCACGACGACCAGGGAAGAATAGCTGATGTTCAAACATGGAGATTAGGAACAGGGATATTCGGAACCACAGTGAGCACATTTTTACTTCCGGCCAAGGTCAAGCACTATTTTAAAAAATGAATTCCGAATTTACAAGAACATCAGAAAAGCTACAGATGGCAATTTATGTCGACAACAGTATACTGGGAGCGGCAACGTTCGGTGAATCCATCAAATTGTATGACGACACAGAAATGGTGCTTCAGAGTTGGGGACGATTTCACAATCATCGTATAAGGAGCCTTAAGACCTCAATCAGCGAAATCGAAATAATGACGATCACAGTAGAATAGCTTCGAACCATCGCAACATAAGTGAAAGGAGCGTTGAATAATCTACCCTTAACCTATGTGTACAGCCCATGCTAATAAAGCCTGCGGGCATCATTAGAGGAACACAGCACCTCAACGAGGCACAAAGTCTCATGGCTGGAGATACCGAAGAAGGGTGGAAAAGCCTATGTAAGGTCACAAGGAATTGGTCGGCAAGATGGCACCGAGAGTACTTGGAGGAAATCGGAGAAATATCAAGCACAAAGGCAGAGATCGGCCAAACGTTAGGTGAAGGCGACGGCGCTCTACTGGGAGGCACCGGACAGGGAAACACGTTTATCCGCTCGAGAGCTAGTTGAAAGACGGGCCCCACATACCATCATAGCGCACTCTTGGCGGGCGGAAATCTGTTAATTATCACCATCATCTTCCCTGAAGAGGAAGAAGACCGGCACCTCGCAGCGCGAGAGCGTGATCGGTTTTGTCAGCCATTAAAGACAGAATGCGAACGGTTTCCCGGCCATCGTGTTTGTATCGTAAAACGCGTGTTCGCAACAGGCCAAGGGTCTCCTGATTCTGGCTTGTGCCCACTTCCCCTCAAGCTGTCGGTGCTTATGGCAATAGCGCGCCAAAGAGAACTCGCTAGCGCGTCAGTGTCAGTGTGCGCGTGTTCTGCGAACTCGCTCGTGAAGCAATGAATGTTACAGCGCAAAAATTGTGAATTCACTATAGAAAATATCGCCCAAAAATGAAGAAATCAGCTTGTATGAAAAAGAAGTATTTACTCTATTGGATTCAAAACTTACAACTTGCGAAATAGCATATCTAGTGTTCCAGGCCACTCGGCCAAGAGCGAGCGTGGCCGGTGCTAGAAATATTAAGTACGTAATGCATAACCAGTTTACATTTTGATTTAGTTTCAGCATTTCAAGCAGCTTACATGACTTTTTGTTCTAGAGCGCTCGTGCAGTAAGCACCCCCCAAATGTCCAGAATGTCTCAAGTACAGCAATTACATTTATTAGAAGGAAAAGCGTTCGCAGATAAGGCGTCGTGCTGCTGACCGCTGTGCTTGTTCACCCGGCGCAAAAAAGTGCTTCCTGCTCCCTTGTTTTACGCTGTACGGTAAAAGTTACGGTCGATTTTACTTCCTTAGTACCTACATTAACTTCTCTGACACTTCTCCCGCCTTCAATTGCCCTTCTATAGAATTTGAACCAGCGTACCAGTCAGCGAAGAGTCGCATGTGCGCTTGTGCAGCGCTTGTGTGGAGCGACCTGGGCTTGGAGCTTGATAAGTTGTACAAACTAGCGAACTAAAGAAAGCACATTCTTCCATTTACTAACGTGTCGTCGCTTAGTTTCAACTCAGCGAATTAACTGCGACGACCCGTCGGCGGCCGGCAGACTAAACGCTGGGCCGACTGACTCTGTCGAATGGCGGCGAGCCGTAAAGTAACGCAGTTACGCCAAGCTATTTTTTTTTCTGACGCAATACAAAACGCCGCCGAAAATGGGCGAGAATGCAGAGAGGAGGACAGCATTTTGTAATTGATTTTTCAGCATAAAGTCTGGTGAATAAAGTCGCGTAACTGCAGCGAGAGCGGTAGCAACAGTGGTCTACTCCAGAATACACTTTGCGCGCGTAATCTCGCAATGTTTACGTATCACTTCAGTGTCCCTGCGGTTCAGCAGCATGCGGTTCACGATCGTCTGCCAAACCTGTAATAGTCAACATCAAGGGTCATGATATTTTTTTTCATCCAAATCTCTTGACTTGTCTCGATTATAAACGTTCGTGTGCGATCGTTTGAAATGTGATAATTTTATTCAGTCTGTTAACTTACAACAGGGTTTCGAAAAATGCTGCTAATAATTGGAAACAGTAGTGCACATTTAAGGTGCCGCAGTTTTTTGGAAGGGAATTTATAGACTGGAAACTGTCGAAGTTGAACCCAGATGTTCACTTGAGCATGGTCTTGTTTTATACCTGCTCACCTACTTGATTCAGGACGCCCGATGTTCCGTGCATTCAAGGAAACCCGTGGCGTTGTTGCAACAGTACCAGGCAAAATACGAAGCGTTCGATGGTTCGCGTATGTCGTACGACTTGGAATAGAGTTTGAGTCAGTAGAAGTTCTCTTGGGGAACAACAAAGGAAGACTTTTCAATTTGTTGCCTTGGGGTGTTTTTGCCCAGGAGGTTGTATAAAACTTCTGGAGTAGAGATGGCGCCCGAAAACTGACGCCGACGGCCGCCATCTTGCCGTGGGAAGAAAACTCATTCCGTCGTAGCAGACGCATTGCACCCGTCGCACCATTTACTTGTTTTTGGACCGGGATACGTTATATTTTTGTTTCCGTTCTTTTCTGTTTCGTTTTTTTGCAAGTTGATTCTCTCATGCGGCTAGCTTCAAGCGCACCGAGCGTTTCTTGATTGGTATAAAAAACCAGCGAAAAACACAGGACACAGAAGAAAACGACGGGACAAGCTTTTCTTGCGCGCTTTAATTTCCACGCGTGTGGTTTCGGTTATGCTCCCCTCTTCGTGTTTCTAGTTAAGCGCTACGCACGTCTTTTGTGCGTGCTCCGGTGGCCGCACACATCTGCTAATTATTTACATTCTTGGGCGCAAACAACTAAAATAAACAGAAGACACAATGGCATTTTTTTCTGCCATGTGTGTCGTTCTTTCATGTTCTCTCTTGCCAAAGAAGAGAACTCGTGTCGTTCGATCGCCGTTCGCGGGTGGATGCTCCAAAAGTGTAGAAAGCAGAAATGATCTGCTCGTGCGTCGCGTTCGGCTGCGCTAATCGACGAAGGCGTTGGGGATAACCTCCATCTGTAAGTACTGAGGGTCTCTGTTTTGGGTCTCGAGGGCATACTAGTAATATAACGTTATAAGTGCACACTTGCCTGCCGTTTGTGCGTGATGCAAAGGGAAAATTCGCCGTAGCACCTGCCGTCCGCTTACTGAGCATACCCTACGCTCTTTTTTACGCAGATATGAGAATGTTTTCACTCGTAGTTGTGTATCTATCTATCTATCCTGTAGTCTCTTGACCGCACGAAATCAAATGTTTGTAAAAATGTGGGCCGCAAATTGTTTTTGCGCACTAATTTAAATGCCTAGTATTGCTTAGACAGTTACCGGCAAAAATCAAGCACTCTTGTTTAATATATTTAATTTGCATCCAGCCCTGCGTGAATACTGTGTCATTTCTCGTTAACGCTGTTTCGTAGAAGTCTTTGATGCACCGCAATGCTCTCCCGCGTTCTTCGTCCGCGTGATTTTCTTATAAGTAGCACGCTGCTCGCGTACGAACGTCCGCAGTCAACGAGGTTGTGAATTTCATTGAGTACATCCTGCGTGTAGTTTTCTTATCAATAGCACGCTACTACCGTGCGAACGCGCGCGGTTAATGTAGTCGTGCATTCAATTAAGTAACCTCTTGGATTTAAAAAATAAAGAAAGTCAATTCGAATGAGAGATGTACGTGCGATGATCATGCTTTCTGTAAAGTGCACACGAAATAAAAATGAACTGCCTTAATGAGCTTCTGTGTGTGCCTAATCTATTTTGCGAAATGCGATTATTAGCTGGAAATAGACCCGCCGCGGTTGCTCAGTGGCTAAGGCATTGTGCTGCTCATCCCTAGAACGTGAGTTTGATTCTAGGCCGCGGCGGTGGCTTTTCTGATGAGGCAAAAAGCGAAAACGCTTATGTGTACGAGATATCGGAGCACGTTAAAGATCCCCAGGTGGTCAAAATTAATCCGGAACCCTCAAATGCGCCGCGCCTCACCGCCTGCGTTGCGTCGGCACGTTAAACTCCACAATCAATGAATCAATGAATCAATCAACCAATCAATCAATCAAATAATCAATCAATCAATCAATCAATCAATTAATCAATCAATCAATCAGTCAATCAATCAATCTATCTATCAACCTATCAATCAATCTATCTATCTATCTATCTATCTATCTATCTATCTATCTATCTATCTATCTATCTATCTATCTATCTATCTATCTATCTATCTATCTATCTATCTATCTATCTATCTATCTATCAATCAATCAATCAATCAATCAATCAATCATCCAATCAATCAATCAATCTATCTATCTATCTATCTATCTATCTATCTATCTATCTATCTATCTATCTATCTATCTATCTATCTATCTATCTATCTATCTATCTATCTATCTATCTATCTATCTATCTATCTATCTATCTATCTATCTATCTATCTATCTATCTATCTATCTATCTATCTATCTATCTATCAATTAAAAGCTCGTGCTTAATTTGGCCTTCTTCGGCGAGGGCAAAACTGGGCATGTTGTTTAAATCAGAAAACGTGCTTGTGCTGTACATATAAAGATTGCAATATCCTGATGCATATGATTCCTTGCAGTACTGCCTAAAAACCATTCGAATCGCTAAACTATGTCTACAGAGCTTATTTGGGTGTGAAAGCTGTATTATTATTCATTAATCATTAATGAATAAGCGTTCATTAATCCCAGCAATGCCGCTAAAAGAAACAAGCGTCAAATAATCGCGCTGTCGCGTGTCCTGCACTTTCAGCGTGAAATCACGGCTAATAGTAACCTTATAACGCGGCATCTCTTGCCATGGCGTGCAACATGAGGTAATTTTAATGTAAAGGGGGGTGGCCTATAGCCTTAGATATACAGAATAAACGTTAATTGAAGTAAAAGCAGGGTAAGGTGTCTTTAGCCAAGCGCTACGCGTTTTCCTCAGGCGACAGCTGTTCACCACCGTCAGATATACACACGCGAACTCGCTGCTTGAACCATACCTTACCTCAATACCTTCCGCAACGGCGAAATTCAGGCTGCCCTCGAATATCGTAATCGATAAACCAGCGTACCCATCGTATTCTCCCTTGTAAAGCCAAAATAACCGACCGCACTTCAACGTCCCTGCCGGCTCAGCGCCTTTTCTGCCCACGGCAATATGGCCGACAACCGGTTCGCCCGGCTTCACCTCCCCGCGTTGCCCGCTATGGGCGGCCTCCACTCCAGAAGTTTTATATAACCTTCTTGGTTTTTGCACTTCTTGCATGCTACACTAATAATTGCGAACACTGAACGCCTTGCTGTAATGTGTATTTTTCCTGTGATGCACTCGCGTTGGGTATGAGTAAACGACCCTCATGATACGAGAGACGGAGCCTATTGCATTGACAGCGCTTGCGTAGTCTTCGTCTTCCCTTTCTCCCGTGCTTCGCGCTGTTTTGTTAAAGTTATGTACCAACTTGCCCAACTACAAACCCTGCTGCAAGTGCTTTATGTTGCTGTATTTGTATCCTGTTTCTTGAGCATCTTTCTTTATTCGCCTTGATATGTCTTGTGTATGTGTCAAAAAGGCGTGAATTTTCGCCGGACAAATAACTAGTTAGAAAAATGTTTTTTTATTGCCCCGTTTTGCCCCTCTGAGTCTCTCTTGTCCCAAGGTTCGGCTGGAAGCCTTCCGTTATTCAATGGAGGCGGATATTTTTTTGCGTCGCCATGTTTTAACGTTAGTAGCACTGTTCCACAGGTTACGATGTACATATTACACAAGAACCTCGTAATAGTTGGAAAAAATCATTTTGGTTAACCTACGATGGGATGTACCCAGAACTTTGTACCCGGTACGATGTACCCAGTACGATGTACGACTTTCATGTTTTTTTTATGTGTGACATTTTTTCGGGTGCTTCGTCTGCTACATAATGTGGCGGATGAAGCCGAGTATCACAGGTTTTTTAACCGAAACGCTAGATACAGTTAAAGGGACATCCAAGGTTAAACATAAATCAACAGAAACGTTATGTGAAACAGCGTTTTGAACACAAGATTATCTGATTTGTTCACTTACAGCCTTGTGTATTCATGTGTGGCATCGTTCCTCGTATTATAACCTTCAAATCGATCACGTTACTGCTAAATCAGAGGAAATGTTTCGGTAAACAAGTCCTCTTACTAAAAGAAACCTAAGTGCAACCAGATTAAGAGTGCAGAGCCCCACGTCTACAGCGCCGATGTCTCTGTTTTCCTGAGACAAGCTGGAACATCTTCCGAACAAGAGGCGCTGCATCGTTCATTTTGAGCCTCGAGATTTGCGGAAAAGAAATAAAGGCATGACCAATTTTATTTCCTTTATTTTTTGCATCTGAGAGTTGGCTTATTCTCGAAGACTGAAGTTAATGTAGCATGAACATATTTCTGTCATCGTTTTGAGGTGGTTTAGCCCTCTTCATATTGCCGCGAACCATGTATTGTGTTTGTTTATATTTTGTTTTTGCCGAACGGCTGTGATCTGTGTTGTCGGTGCGCCAAGTGAAGCCCGTGTTTCATTCTTTATTTTTATGCCGCACGTGTTATCTCTTTCGATAGGGAGAGCGTTTCGAACGTCCGCAGCCTAGAATAATCTGCCTTCATATCCAGTGTTCTGAATGAAATCGACGGTTCGAGAAACACTCGCGCCCAAAGATAAACCCCCGCAGAGCAGACGTGGCAGACGCCGCGGCATTAAACTCCCCGACGCTCGCCTGCGCAAGTCACTCTGTTGACTGCTGCTTCGCCGCCTGTGTAATGTTTGAGATGTTAGGGTAGCAGAAGTTCCCTCCAATAAACTTGTTTTCCTCGAAGACAACTGCGTCGTCTTTAACTGCGTGAAAATATCTGCTGATATCGCATACAACCGGAATTGTAATTTATTACTCCAAGTAGCCAATGGTCAGTCCGTGTTGGTGAGAATAAATTCGAGATTGTTAGCTCCGGACAGTTCATAATTCATTTTAGGCCGCATTTACTGGTTTCCACCATCTTCACCTCAAGAGTCTTCGTCCCCTTAATATCATTCTTCACTAACTGTCGTCGAAAAATAAACAGGCCATAATTATGGGGGTCAGAAATGTCAGCCTGCGTTATATTCACTCTGCCATTTACAAAAACAATACCAACTGTTTCACAGGTTACGGCTTCGAGTGTTTTGAACGAGTAGAAGTGCCCCCATAGGATACTACTCGGTAATCAATCATGCTGTGGACAGACTACTAACATAATCAATTTCTGGGGCCGTTCAAACCAATGTCACAGATCGTGACCCTTTTTAGCCGCCCTCAAAACCGAAGCTCCTTGACGCAATGCTTCGTACTTTGCGTCAGTGGTCAACGAGGCAAAATTCGTTGCAAACGTTGGCCATACCGATTGGTCGTTTATCTAAGCGATGCCAGATGCAGCCGAAGATGTCAACTTCTTTTGCTTGATATTTTTAAAGCACTCACTTTGAGCTCCCCGACTATGAAATGGAATAGCAAGTATAAACAAATTTTCAATCCCTGGGATACCCTGCCGAAAAATACAAGAAATATTTCTGTAGTTTTGTCGTGATTTCGCATGTCCTACTGTCGTCTTGTCAAATTCTTGTCGTGTCGGGATTCTGATGCTCTGTCGTGTGGGGTATTCCTGTCCTTATTTCGATGTGCCGTCGTGTTTTATTACTGTCGTGTCGTGACCATGATGTTTCATCAGTAGTTGCACATGGTTTGAATTTTATTCCCCATGGTGAAGAGTAGCGTAAGTGGCAGTTATGTTGTCAGCACAGAAATTTTTGTCGTTGAAAAAAATGGCTTTGTCGTTACGACAGAAATGTGCGTCGTAACAACAGATGGCTTTGTCTTAACAACAGGACTTCTGTTGTCACAACAAAGTTTTTCGTTGTTCGACAGGAATTTTTGTAAGGTTTTTGCGGTATTCCTGCTGTAATTTTATACTGGGTAAACGAAAGCCTACTGAAGTGTATGATAAGAAAAACGATATTCTATGAAAAACTAAACACGGCAATTTAAATTACGTTATACAAATATCACAGCATTCTCTGATGGATTGATTGCGGGCTTAGTACGTTAACACTACACAGGCGATGAGGCGCACCCTAGTAGAAAGCTCCGAATTAATTTTGACCGCCTGGGGATCTTTAACGTGCGCTGAAATCAAGAACTGGCGGGCGTTTTTGCTTTTCGCTTCCATCAGATAGGCGGCTGCCGTGGCCGGGAACCGTACACGTGTCCTTGAGCTCAGCTGCACAACGCCTTAGCCACTGAGCCACCACGTCGTTTGCACCCTACTTAAGGAAGCCTAAAAGCTCCACTACGAAAAAGCGTTCTTCCTAAGTAAGTTCGATGTTGGGACGAAAAATCAAAGCCCCCTTTTTAATTGGAACATGGGTAAACCACGAAGCTTTCTCCCGTGCCACCTGAGTAAAAGTCAACGTCAAAATTCAAACTGCTTCAATAGTGTCAGAAAGGCACAATCGGATGGGCGCCTGTTTTCATTTCCGACCGCAAAGGCGTTTTTTTTTTCTTTTGAGGTGCTTGATCTGCCTTTGTGGAAACCAATCTTCATCATGTTCCCCTTCATTCCGCAAAGTTCGCTTTCCTGCAGTGCGTGCTCGCATACGCTCCCCTTCGGTTAGGTTCGCTTTAAAATGGAAACTGTTAACTTCTTGAACCAACGCCAACCAGATACCCGATGTCGACAATAACATCGACCCAATCTATCGTAAACTCACTTACAATGCCAACAATTTCTTCGATTACTTTTCTCTTCCAAAAATGCATCTACTCAATGCTGCACTCTCCTAAAGCGCTAAGTTGGGCGAGTTGGTTACTGACTAAGGAATTCATCGTACTAGCGAACATTAAGACAGGGACAAAGCTACATACACAGAAGACAAAACATACGCTTTTGTGTTTCGTCTTCTCTGTATCTTTGTCCCTGTCTTAATGTTCGCTAGTACGATGAATTCCTTAGGCTGCACTCTCCAATTCATGATATATATCCAAATTATCCTTCCTTCATCCTGTTTCTTCAAAGGGAGTCTACGTCATATTCTTCATTCGTAAAATTACGAGTGACAGCCTAGACAATATTTCTATGCGTCATTTAAAAGGAAAATCGAGCGATACAAACGAGGACAGAAAAAAACAAGGAACGACGAGATAGATGCGGTTTAAAAGGCGTAGCTCATCTTGTATAGACACTATCTGCCACATAAATTATTCGATATTCTAGTCAGGTGTACACCCTGAACTCCAAAAAACGGTCTACGAACATTCCTGTATGCACAAAAGATAACAAACTGCAAAAAAAATTACACGATCTCCCCGAAGGGAACTATGTGGTGATGCAAAGCAGAATTGTTGGCGTCCATTCACCCCATCGGACGTTGCAGCGTGTCTCAACCGAAGCAGCAACTGAGGAAGCGGCGCGCGGACCGGGTTTATTATATAGAGCAGATGGAGTGGAGAGGAGGAGATGAGAGAGGAGACGCGCATGCGCGCTTATCGCGCAGCTGGCGTGTTGCCGTTATGTTGAGTGATCTGGTGTTTAGTGGCGCCAGAAGGAATTCCACGTCCGGGTCCACACCGGTGACAAAGGCACGCAAGTACTGTTGTGTTACGGTGAGTAGGCGGTGGTTCTCGAGGCGCCGAAACTCGTCCATCCTGTTCTTGTCGATTTTGTCTCTGTGGTAGAATCGGTAGTCTCCGTCAGCGTTGGTGAGGTAAAGGTTGTACACGCCATCGTCTTCGCAACGTACACGCAACGTACACGCCATCGTCTTCGTAGCTTTGTCTTCTCCTTCTTCTTCTTCAGCCGTTCCCTTACGGGAAGATGCCGACGGTGGTTGAATGCGAAGCTATCTCGTGATGGATTCTTTGATTGGCCAGTCCCTAGGGGTATCCTGTCACAATCATCATCAGAGGCGCTGCGGACGGGGCACGGACGCGGGACATTCCCCCGAGCAAGAGACGCTAACATCCTCCTCTAAAGTTTTCAGTTCGTCGTTTCTGTTGACGTTCAGCTTCGCGTGCCTTTGTTGTAGTTTGACGTATTGACGTTTTGACTTTGACGTTTGACGTTTGACTTTGACGTAGTTTGAATGAGTCAACGACATAAGGCGCGTTCGTAGCACTTGCGCCTGTCTCGGTTTTGTAGCGCAGTGGGAAGAGCGCAGCGTACCTCCCGTTGCGGCCAGAGAGTCGTGGGATCGAAACCGGGCGCCGCTAACTATTTCTTTTTTTATAGTGTAGGGGGAGAGGTGCGGACAACGGACGGACGCCGGACATAGTCCCGAGCAAGAGATGCTTTTCATCTAAAAGATAATCGCGAAATGGTTCTGTTGGTTAAGAATCTATTGAACAACGCTTACCTTAATTAACCCTTGCCCATTCGGTTCGCGCTCCAGCACCTCTACTAGCGTTTCTTAATTTTGTTACTGGACTTCGTCGAATGGAAGAATTTATTTGTTGAATACTCGACTTACCTCCTGAATACTCGGATTCATCGAGTATTCAAGAGATAGATCACTTTATTATGTCAGTGTTTTTGGGACTTTAGGAAAAGCATTTGATATGATTAATCATAATATTTTACTTAGCAAGTTGGAATTCTATAATATACCTCGTCGGCCGTTAACCTACTGTTAACACTTCAGTTAATTGGTCGAACAGACTCACGGAAAACCAAACTATCAAAAAATAAAAAAAATGGAAATCTTACACCACTGAACTGAGGAAATCAAAGCCTCCTCTCCAAAAAACACAGACTAACCTAAAAAGACCCCGAAAAATAACCTTGAAATACAACACATGTTGCGAAACCTGGCAAACCGTGCAACGTCCTACACTTCCACAACAACGCTAAATTGGCGGTAGCACCACAATTATCCTTGTAACAGCGCATAGGGAGGTAAGTGTCCGAAGGATTTCGAAAAAAAATTGCAATACCAGGAAAATAAGAAAGATACATAAATAAACTGAGGCGATCAGAAATATGCACCGTGTACATCTCCCCAAAGAGACTTAAATAAAAGAAGCCCTGAAAAGTACGCTCGAATTACAAATAAATGAAAAAGCGAAAATGAGCAAACCGTGTAACGAACTCAATTTCCAGAAAATTCATAACTGGTGAAAGTAACACATTTAATCATTAGGATAGCGAAATGGAGAGAATTGGTCCAACAGAATTACGGATAAGCAAAATATACGAAAACTAAAAAATAAAAGCCCCTTTTTAGAAAGAAAGATGATCATCAAAACGCGATGCTTTATTCAATGCAACCTGAGTCAAAGTCAAAATCCAAACTTCTTCCACCGTGTCGCAGTGGCGCAATGGAATAGACGTCGGATTCATTACGCGATGGACCCACGTTCGCTGCAGACCACGGGAAGCGCGTTTTAAAGCGAAGCTTTCAGGTCCTCACTGATGCCGCTGTACTCCAATACGCCCTGCAGGAAAGCCAACTTTTTCTGACGATGATGATTAATGATCGTGGGTGAAGTGAAAGAAAAAAACGCTTCCCGTGGTGGGAATCGAACCCTAGTCCCTCGCCTTATGAACCCGGCATCTACCCGACTTCTCCCTTTCGACATGGTCGAAGCGGCTTTGGTGGTGGTGGTGGGGATGATGTTTATTAACGGATGGATCTAGCCTTGCGTGATGTGGCAGCAATTGCTCCCCCGATCAACACCTTCTTGTCGAGAGTGTAGAGTTGGGCTTGTTGGTGATGCATTCTTGTAGGCAAAGCGCGAGGCGGACACAGGACGAGAGAAGAGATGGGACGAAGAGGAGCGCTAACTTCCAACAAAGTTTATTTCGAAAAGCAAACAAATATATACCCCGAGCCGAAACAGTGAAAAAATACACAGAATCACTAGGGATAACACACTTGCCATGCGCGAACATTCTATAGCCTGAGGAATTGCAACTCTTTATCACAAACCGCGAGGGAGGGCGTGCTGACACATTCCGGCCCCACTCTACAAATCTTTTCCGCTTTCATGGCGTATCGCACAACCTAAAAAAGATCGGAGCACGTGCTAGTGTAAAAGTAGTCTTTTCAGCGCCGAAATAATTGGCCACCTTATTCAATTCAAGATGAAACCGAGGATGTTCCAAGAAGCACAAAAATCCCTTCGTTTCGCGTGCAGAAAATGTGGTGTACCAGATCCCTCTCTTTTGTGGTAACAAATATGTAGGACAGACCGGTCGCTGTTTAAATGATAGGCTCCGCGAACACGCACGCAATGTAATGAATGGTCGCGATTGTTTCCTCGCACAGCACTGCAGCAAGTGTGTTTTAAAGGGTTGTAAGTAGGATTTTCAAAAAACCTTTGTGATAGGGAAAAGCAAAATCACGCTTACGGTCGAAATCATTGAAGCGGAAAAGATTTGTAGAGTGGGGCCGGAATGTGTCAGCACCCCCTCCCTCGCGCTTTGTGATAAAGAGTTGCAATTCCTGAGGCTATAGAATGTCCGCGCATGGCAGGTACGTTATCTAGTTGATTCTGTGTATTTTTTCACTGTTTTGGCTCGGCGTATACTATATTCGTTTGCTTCTCGAAATAAACTTTGTTGGAAGTTAGCGCTCGTCGTCGTCCCATCTCTTCTCTCGTCCTGTGTCTGCCTCGCGCTTTGCCTACAAGAACCTTCTTGTCGCTCTGCACGGAAAATCATCAGGAGTCACTAAGGCGTGTGACTGGTTACAAACCCGAGGATCAGGCACAAAATGTCTCTCCTGGTGATCCAATGGCCTCTAGAAAAAATTATATCATCCAAAGAGGCATGCGGAGCGTCTCTCCTTCGAAGTTCTTTAAACAAAGCTAACCTATCCGTCGCATGCTCTCGGCAGTCCATAAGAAAATGTCCGATGTCACCTGTTACACAACACGTTCCGCACAGAGGTGAGGAGATAAGGTTCGGCTTGAAAACTAAGTCGACAACCGAAAATCTTTCACAAGAAGAATGGCGGTTCTCTGAATACCGTAAGGCTGTTCGCCACAAGACGTTAGGCGTATACCTTCAAATTTTGAGGCTGATGACGTCAGGCCTAGCGCCACATCTTCGGTTTTAAAGGGACCCTGCAACACTCTTTGCGCAGTGCAAGTAAGCCTGCGCGACGTTTAGGTTACACTGCCAGGAATACCTGAGCCAAATATTAAGCGTGCACGTGAAGCGGTGAGCGCACAAATCGCTGTGAAAGGCGTTGAAAAACCATCCGCGCTCTCTTCAGTTCTCCTCATTATGCACCCCTGGCATGGCCTAAGCGACGTCATTGAGGCCATGGCTGCCCGATCGGCAGTCACTGGTCAACCTCGCGGCTAATTTCTCCCATTTCCGCCGTCGTCATCGCTGTGTACGAACCTTTTCTATGCCTGAACCTGTAGGCACAGTTTTGCCGTTTCTTTTGGATTTTGAGTGCACGCGGAGTTTGAGTGATGAGCTCAATACTTCCCTTTGAACGGGACCACTAGACTACAAACGTCTTTCTTCAAAACGCCCTACCAGCCCGAGCGCGCGCTTCCGAGCAGGCACCCATGCCTGATTTTTTGAGGCACCAGACCGGAAATAGGCGCCTCCACGTGGCGGAGAAAAGGAGAAAACTCCCCGGCCTGTGATATATCGAAGGCCGCCGAAGAAAACGCCGCAAGCCGCCCCCTTCTCCGGGAGAGAGCGCGCAGCTTTTGTCGCGTTGTCCGCGGTCGAGTTGAGAGTAAACGATTATGCGCGATTCCATATCGCGCGTAGTTTCGGGGATAGTGAACGAAATTTCATAATTCTTGCGGGAGGAGATTGCTGGGACAATAGACTTTACCCCAAAATGCATTCCTAGCAGTCGATGGTAACTGTTGCAGGGTCCCTAACACTCAAACCGGCACCCACTCAAAAAAATGCTTACTGAACGTCAAGCAGGTGGTACCGATTGACGTCGTACACCCCAAACCCAAACGTTAGGCCTACCAAGTCCACACCCGAGAGTTGCTGTGGGTGCTCTAAAAAAGTGGTGCGTACCTACAGAGTATTACATACTCACATTCGCTAGACAACGGTGTGCATGGTTTTCCTTGAGGCACCCGTTGTGACTTCGGTTATCATCATCACCGTTTTGCGACAGCCATTCTGTGAACTTGGCTTTCCTGAAACTTGGTGTGAACTTGGTTTTCGTGACGGGACGGTCACCACCAGTGATGCATGCGATGCTTCGCTTTGAAGTAAATATTTTGCAATAGTGAACTCACAAAATCAAAAATATGCACCTTACACATCTCACCAAAAAAAAAAGAAAACGACCAACCAGAAATTGCACGGACAATTACAACAAGAATGCTGGAAATTACGGTAAGAAAATCTGAAGAAATTCAGAGAATTCTTTAATGCCTAGCATTCTTACGTCGCTGGTCTAGAGTGTGAGTTCTTGATAGCCAAATATTGCTATAAGTTGCGAAACAGGCTGGCAATATTTTATTCATTATAACATTTCGTTTGTTCCCTTTTGACCTATGATTTAAGTATGCACCATTATAGCGACGAAGTGCCTTTACTTCTCCAATTATGCTTTTTTTTTCGAAGAAGGAAGGCGTACCTCAGAGTTGGTTTATTTACGCTATTTCTATACGTATTTTCAACGTTATTTTGCGGACTTCGTTCGTTTATTCTTCGGTTTCGGTAGGAGATCTATAAGATGCTTTGATGATGTAGAAGATATCGGTGGTGTGTGCGCCAGACAGGCTTCGTCGACGAAGACGTTTAATGCGCAAATGAGATTGCGAACGGGGACAATTGCCCTTCGTGGGTATGTGCCGGCAACATGTCGCCACAAACGCACCGGCAGAATAACCGGAAGGAGAAAAGTGACTTCAGAATAAGAATAAGATAGTACCATGATGGGTGAAGAAGCGGGTGGAAACGAAGGAGTCGTGGTTCGGTACGCTGCCTCCAAGATGCGATAGCCGTGGTCTCCCGAGGCCGTCGTGAGGACGCCCGGAAACCCAGCCAGGCTGCAGTGTTAGCCCCCCCTACTAGCTGTTCGTCGACCGTGCATTGAATTGCCGGCCTCGACTGTGCAACATGTGTTCCCGTGCCGATTTACCGAAAGCCGTCGACCACCGAGACTGTCCAACGGATCCGCATGAAATGCGCTAGAGCACAGGTGTGTCTTTAAACTGAACTGGGAACTGTCGCTGTTTCTCTCGTCATTGCCGAACTAGAGTATCTTTACCATCTTGGTTCTTTAGGACAGAATTTATTGTCGAATTCTGCTTGCCCCTGTAACGTCCTACTCATTAACTTGTCCCGTATCGATAAATGTTCGTCTACGGCTCCTACGTACTTTCCAAGCGCCTGTCTCTCTTCTTGCCGCGCGAATTCCAATGATTAGCCACTGATACCATTAGCCGTTAATACGACTAATTAACCACTAATACCATTAGTCACTAATACATATTTTTGATTTTGTCAGATCCTTCTTGTGAAATTTTATTTTTTTCGATTTTTCATATTTTTTGTCTTGCAATATCTTGCCCGACCAATTATCTTCATTTAAGCTATTATGACGGCTACAGGCACTACTTTCTCCAAATCACCCGGCGCAGTGGTTCAGTGGCTAGGTCGTTGCGCTACCGAGCACGAGGACGCGGGTTCGATTCCTGGCCACGGCGGATGTTTTCTCATGGAGGCGAAAAGTAAAAACGGCCGTGTACGAGATTTCGGTGCACGTTAAGTATCCCCACGTGGTCAAAATTAGTCCGGAGCCCTCCAGTATGGCGCGCCTCATCGCCTGCGTTGCGTCGGCGTGTTGCACACTACAATCAATCAACACGCATCACAAGGCAACATTAAACAGCTCGTTTTATTACAAAAGAAGGCCATCCGCCGCATTGCAAACGCTTCTTATGACGCCCACATGGCCGAGTTGTTCGACATGCTTAGCGTGCTTCCTCTGCAACACAGTTTTCAGTTTAATCTAATTACGAACTATAAGTACAGTTTAGAATATAAACATGAACTCTTTATAAAATTATGTAATGTCGGGAGACCTCATGAATACCAATATATTGTTAGGAAGCGACACCCGTGGTTAATACCTTTTTCTCGCACAAACCATGATTTCGATAGACTAGAGCACTGCATGCCCACTTCCTTAGGACACCTTCAAGGCCAGGAAATAGATTTGTGCGCTATTGCAAAAAAATAGCTAAAAAGACATCCTATCCTGAATAATAAGTAACTACTCCCATTTGTTTGTTTACATTTCAAATGTCTCAGAAATTGCATGTTTATGTAGTATCTCCTGTTCAATATTCATGACTTCGATTACCCCATTTGTGTTAGTGGAAGTATTTCGTTGATACCTTGTTGTTAATACGTGTATATTTAGTGACAAATTTTTATTTACGCGTTCCCAGTATGTATACCCTCTCTGTATATGCAAAATGTGAAATATGTGAGATTATTCTGTAATACGTGCGCTCCTCTACATCTTTAACATGAATTTGTTTCTTGTGTTTTTATAAATATTTATGACTATGTAAACGAGTTGCTCACTTTTATTTTATGCTCATTTTAATCTTTGCTTGTTTTCCTCGGTGCCAAGAAATTGGCAGGGACCCCATCAAGCTACTTTGCTGTAGCTTTTTGTTTCTGTCCAAACATTTTTTATGCTTTGTTGTGTAAGAGAAAAATGTGAAAAAATAAAGTTGAAGTTGAATACTTTTTCCAAATCTGCAATTTTGTGGAAATGCAGGGCGTTACACGGTGCTGGCTGTGGGTGCACTGGGACAAAAAATGCTACACATTAACGTGGGTACAGACCAACTCTGGACTACGTACGTCTTGCATCTGCAGAAAAATATATAAATGGTGAAGTAATCCCACCTAATCGCTATAATGGTATAAAGTGACAGTACTGGCGAGAATGAAGCAAATATAACTTAAAAGCAATAAAATAGGCCAGCATCTTTGGCTAATCTGGCCGACAATAATTCATGATACAGACAAGCGGCTTCTCAATACTATGAGTTGATAGACAATTCTTTGAATTACTGCAGATATTTCCAGATGTATCTTGACTTTCGTGAGTGCCGGAGAGCAACCGAGCTTGGAGTAGCCACGTGGCGGGTCACAGGGTCAGCTTCTAAAGGTGCGATGTGGAAAAACGTTTCGTGCATGTTTTTATAGGCGCTCGTAATGAAAACTTTGTTTGCGTAAGCGTTCACGGCAAAAGCCGAAACGTAGGCGGCCGGTTTCCGTCTGGCCCGTGGGAAGCTTCGCCGGCCGACTGCCGCCCCCGAAGAGAACGCGCAGCCAGGTTCCCGGCTGACAACCCCTCCCCGCCAGCGAAGTCCCGGCGATGTCATCGCAGCGACGCCAAATGCAGGAACCTCATTTCTGTGCCCGACTGACATCCACGAAGAGCGAGGCGCACTGAAGTTCATCGCAGGCTGGCGGGGAAACAAGTGTCGGTGCGGCCTACGCTCAGGCATTCTCTCTTGCAGGCGGGCGAGGCGCGGGGCAAGGTCGCCCGCAAGGTAGCCACCCACGCCGGCCCCACATGTTTGCGTCTCCGTCTTCCGGAGTGAGCACGGCGGCCTCCACTCTTCGCTCTCCTTCTGTCCCCGCAGGGCCCGCACTGTCTTCGATAGCAAGGAAATTGAGGTGAACACCACCCGCAATGGGCGCGACGCCTGAAGTGCGGTTTTTCGAAGCCGAACTGAGGCAAGGAGACGGCGGGACATTTTACTTGCCACTGCTTCACGGTGTAAGCATTTTGTCACGCAGTGCAGAAAGAAGCAAGGGCCTTGTTGAAATTAGCTTCTACGGGGGTTCTATGGTTGTGAACCTAATAACTAATAATGATAATAATAAATAATATACTACTAATAAAGAACCTAACGGTAGAACGTAATGACCCTAATAAAGAACCTAACCGACTGTTAGATTCCACGGGAATGAAGAGGAACAAAACACGAGCGGTGAAGAAGCACTCATAAAAAAATCACACATTTCCACGCCATGAACGATGCCGAGGGCGCGAAGCACTGGGATGCATGACGTGTATTACCTGTGTGATGAGCGTAATCGTCCGTGCGTGCTGATGCACTCTGAGTTTTAAATTATTTTGAGGTGCAGTAAATGCACTGTAAATGACAAGCGCCACACGAAAGACAATTCGCGGCCCAGTACTTCGCACACTCGGCATCGTTCACGGCGTGGAGATGTGCGATTTTATTTGCCCGAATTGGGCTGAATTGACACAAATTATCGCGCAATAAATGCATTAATGAATGGAGAAACCTATGTGCAGTGTTTTATTGACGGTATTGGTGGTACGTTGTGACGAGTTCCGGGTTGAGTTTCCACTTCAGGATCGCTCCTTGTGATCGGTGAAGTGCAGAGACAGTGGTTCTTCGAGCGGGGCTAGATTGCAGTTGGCAAAGACTAGGTCTATGCACGTTCCCCTGATGGTCGTCGGTTGATTCCGGAATGCGCTTATATACGCATTGCACCGCAGCGCCCTCTCGTGTAAGTTGCTGTAGCCCCTGTAGTTTTACCTGTAATTGCAACTGTTCTTTCCTCGCGAATTATCGTTGACAGTTTATGGTTTTGCTTTGTTTTGGCGTTTTGTACCCTTTGAAATTCGCGCTCTTTGCTACTGCAGTTTGCGGCGCTCCCCCAGGTGCGCTCGGATGGTACTACAGTGTGCGCCCCTCTCGATAGATGGCTTACAATGCTGTGCGCACGGACAACTCCAGACAACGGCACGGACATTGCGAGGACATTGCGACTGTCCACGGCATTTGAAGTGCTTCGCACTTCAAATGCCGTGCACAGTTTATTATTCGCGAATCGAGTGCCCCGGCGTTTGCTGTCCGCACTTCTCTTTACCGTTTTTGTTTCTAGAGGCACTGATCTAGCTCGAGAACAACTTCGATCACACATGTACAGTCCAGGACATCGGTCGCAAAGCTACACCCTTTCCCTGTCCAACAAGATTACCCGCGTCGCTTTGCATGATTAAATAGCCGGGCCGGGCCACGTACTGGTAAGAGCTTATACCCAAACAAACCAGAAGGTATGACTCGCGGCAATATTATTCCCATTGTAATTATCTATAGCTACGTTTTCATGGCATACGTTAACTAAGTATGGAGAGAACATTAATGTAACAAAAATTAGACCATCTTCCCGTAGGGGAAGACCCAGTAGTATGCGAAGCAGCCATGGGGTTGACTGAAGTTCCCATTAGTTTTCAGTTCGTCGTTTCCGTTGACGTGCAGCTTCACGTGCCTTCGTTGTATCAGTAGCTTCTTGGCGTAGTTTGAATGAGTGAAGGACATAAGGCGCGTTCGTAGCACATGCTCCCGTTTTGGTTTGTAGCGCAGTGGGAAGAGCGCCACGTACCTCCCGTTGCGGCCAGAGAGTTGTGGGAGTGAAACCGGGCGCTGCCTAACTATTTCTTTTTATAGTGGACGGCACTGACGTCAGCCCAAACGCTGACAGGGCTGAAGAGACACGCATGTGCAGTAGAGTGCGGATGGTGGACAACGACAACGACAACGAGGGAGGGTGGGACACAGCCCCAAGCATAAGATGCTTCGCATCTAAAAAGTAGCCTCACTTTGATGCAAATGTCGCCTAAAGACGATAGACCCCTGCTGCCACCATCCGGTCGCGTTCTCCCAGTCTCCCAGTCGGCGGTCCTCCCACAAAAGACATAGACTAGGTTTGTTAAAGTCAATTCAGTTTTCCTGCGTTCCGCCGCTCGGGCCATCCACTGGAACTTTTCGTTACTGTGGGACTTCTTGGAGTGCCTGCACGAGGGACCAGCAACGGTCGCAAGCGCTGATAAAAACTATAGTTTTCCTTGGGCTACTTAAACGGGAGAGTGATAAACTTTATCGGGGCATTAGGGAAGGAGGGAGGCGTAGTCGTCTTCAGTAGCTCACCTTCTGACGAAATTTGTATTTGTCGGTATGTCCGTCTGTCTGCCTGTTCGTCTGCCCCTCGGATTAGCCTTTAGGCCAAAAATGGAAACAATTCTCGAACGAGACGTTAATTTAGGCATTTCCAAACTGCTAGCAATGTTTATACTTGTCAACAATTTTGAGCGGAAGAATACATTAGCCATGTTTCAGGCAAAACAACAATACATAAGTGCTTTTTCAAGGGTTCTTTTTATTAAAAATACATGGCTGCTTGCTTTTTTTGATAGAAACTAAAAATATACGCCTTGAAAAAAGTGCACATACCCAAAAATACACAAAGCGCTCCCGCGCGACGCTAGCCCTCCTGGCGGCATTGTCAGTTTCCAGTGGATTGTAAAGGTTCCAGTGGATGGAGCGGAAGCAGTGGAACGCGCTAAATTTGAATTGGCCGGAGCAAACCTCAACCGTGGAAGGAGCGAGGTGCGAAGGGAAAAGCGTGACAGACTATCGGGGGAGAGAAAAGAGTCGTTAACATGGGCGGCGGCGGCACACGACTTGTTTTTCAGCGGCCTATGTTGAAGCATGCAGATCACGGCCAAATGTGTTCTACGGCATGCGTACGCTCGTGGTCTTCGAACCCTGGGATACCGCCCAGTGGGACTTCCAGCTACAAAAGGAGAGATACCCCAGTGCTGCACTGGGGCGCGGAACCGGCGCAACCATGGACGTGCCGCTCACGCATGCTCTGCTTCTCGCACGGGTGGGTAATGTTGCTTCACCCTGCAAGAACGCTGCTTATTTTATTTTGCCGGGTCCACTCCAAGTGTTGTTCTTCTCTGTAGCCAAGCGCCCACTGTGTAAAACACGCTCAAAAGATTGCTTTATTCCGTTGCCAAGAGCCGCGTTTTTGTTTTTGTGCTCTTGCTGTGTTACGGTGGTGTTGAGGTGAACCCTGGCACTACAAAACATTTTACACTGAAGGCACCTTCGGAGGAACAAAAAGAAATCAATTCCAAGCCTGATCTTAATAAGACGAACCAGATATCCGAAGCTGAATTACTACAGAAGTCGGCAGAACGTATCTCTGGCTTGGAAGCAAGGTGTCCGGAAATAGCAAGCCTAGGCCCCGTAGTCACTCAGTGTAGGAAAAGCTGTAAAAAAAAACCCTAAAGAAGTGGAGACGCAATGAGCACAGGTCGACGACCTGGAGAACCGGGTAGACGCTGTAATCTTGTCTTTTGTGCAATCGAAAATACAGACGCCACTGAAACTTAAACAGCTTCAGAAAAATTATTGACAAAAGGCATGTGTAGAGAAACAACAAATAAGTCCCACGACAATTGCTTGAGCCTGTAGAACCTGAAAATTTAACCCTTAACGTAAACGACCTCTGATTGTTAACTTTACAACGTTCAAAGAGAAATAATGTATATTAACATCCGAAAAAAGCTAAAAGACACTGGAATAAGCTAGTCAGAAGATTTCTCAGAACGAGTACGCGGGAAAAGAAATTTGCTTTGGGAATTTGCTAAAGCTCATAAAAACGACCCAACGATACGTCTGTTAACCTACCCTTGACGTCTTTTATCTTGACGAAGTAGAATACGTAGTAGACGAAAAACAATTCAGGTTAAGGCCGAAGTGACCTTTCATTAACCTACCCATTACACTTTTAAGCTTTATCTTCTTGTAGTAAACTGCCGTAGCATCAAAAACCATGTTGAAAATTTTGTTAGCGTGGTTCAAACAGTGAAATCATTTGTTGTTATCGCCACGGAATACTGGCTGCATTAAGACCTCACAAACAACGAAGCATTCCTTGAAAACTTTGAATGCTACAAAAACGGCAGGAGCGGTCACGGAGACGGCGTTTCCATTTTAGTTGACAATAACATTGCTTCCTCCGAAAGTTATCTATCAAATGATTCGTGTCAACCAGTTTGGTGCCGCTAAGATGATGCAATCGCAAATCCATGTCAGCGTGCAGCCTTTACCGGCCACCGATGTCCGGTGCAGAGAAACTATCCGAATTCTTTACAGCGGCAGAGTCGGTTCCGTGTGTTTACGTTGTAATAGGCAGAAACATGATAAGCCATCAGACTTTTATTGGCACTAGCCGCCGGCTTTTCCGGGTATAACGTATATCTTAACACAGCAGCGGTCAAAATGGTGAACTTGCTTATCCTTAAGCAAATGGTTCTACAACCAACCCTAGGCAACAACATTTTTTGACATTTTTTAAACAATTGAACCAGAACAGTGCTATCAACAGTAGTTATGCCTGGTATGTATCAGTGATTATCAGGCTGTCGTTTTTGAAATGAATGTAAAAAGCGCTGCAGATGACATCTACGTCTAAGTCTTAAGATGTATAACACGACAGTCGGCGTGAAGGCAGCGTTTGGGGTTAGAGTTTGTGCCTTTAGCGTTTATGCTTTCCAAGAACTGCACATCAGTGACGGGAGCTAGCGAAGCCGCAACGATTGATAATCACTGCGGCACAGGGAAGGCAGATGCCATTTACGCTGCTGTGGCTTGAGACGTGGGCGTAAAAGGTTGCGGGAGCGGTTTGTTGGTCAGTTTGAGAAAGGTGACAGTGTCAATATTTCAAAGTGTTTATTCTCTTGCGTCACTGAACCTATGGGCTTCTTTTAACACACATGCGAAGAGAGAGCGACAAAGAGACTGAGTAAGCGTTCATGGAAGTTTGCGAAAAGGGTGTGAAGAAAAGGTAGGCCCCAAAGGTGGACCTCGAAGTACAGGGCCTTAACATCATTTGAAGCTAATCGTGATGTGATATGCCGGCCAGGAATGCCTCGACGTAAGTGCAATACGCAATGCTTCAGTCGCTCACCCCTGAGCATATCCTTTAATATTTCCAGGTTGGGTGGAGTGGGCGTTTCCTCGTATTCAGCACAGTTGAAAGTTAATGTCACACGTTTCATATTGCCACGGCATTATTTTCATCATTGCCAGACAGACCCAGCGGCCCACACCCAGTATTCGAGGTGAGGACGTTGAAGCCAGCAGCTGAGAAAAAGGATAAGGGAAAGACGGAGGAGCAGTTTCGGTGGACGCTGTAGCTAGCGGTGACAGCGGACTTACGGGCACAAGTTCGGCCTCTAAATAAAGTGCTTTTCTTCATTGCTACAAACCCCAGTGCTCACTTCCACCGTTACAAGTGGTGGAAGTGCGGGGTACATGATACCCGGTCCTACCAGGACGCCGGCTACAAGGCCGCCAGGTACCGAAATTACACCAGTTCACGAGCGGATCAGCCGACGCCTACGTGGATTGCCTGCAGAGTGCGGGCCCTTGGCTGACCGGAATCCGAAGATGACGCGGCGAAACACCGGTGTCGTGGATGCACCTCCTCCACCTACCACTTCCATTCAGTACGTGGTTCATCAGCCACGGTACGCCGAAGATATTCTATGGGGAGAGCTTTGAAGATGTGAAGGACTGGCTAGACCAGTTCGAGCGCGTCGCCGCGTTCAACGAATGGAACGAGGAGCGCAAGCTACATAATGTGTACTACGCTCTGGAAAAAGGCGCACGAACGTGGTTCGAGAACTACGAGGCCAAGATGATGTCCTGGGAGGAGTTTTGCCGGCGGATACTTGCGGCTTACGTGACCGGTGACCGCAAAGAAACGGCGGAGGCTGCGCTTCAAGCCAGGATTCAGCGTCCTAATGAGAGCGTCACGACGTACGCCGAAGACACGTCTCGTCTGTTCAGGCGGGCAGACCCCGCCATGGCTTAGGGCAAGAAGGTGCGGCACCTCATGCGAGGGGTCAAGGAAGAAATATTTGCTGGTCTAGTGCGGCATCCGCCATTAACCGTTTCCGAATTTATTAGGGAGGCTACGGCGATCGAGAGGGCGCTTCGGCAACGGGCCCGGCAATACCACCGCGAAGGAGCCACCGTGTCAAACGTAGCTCAGCTCGGAATTCCTGGGCTCCGCGAGATTGATAGGCAAATAGTCAGAGAGGAGCTCCACCACCTTCAACTGGGAAACGTGTCACCTGCTTCGGTGTCCATCGCCGATTTTGTCAGAGAAGAACTCAGCCAAGCTGTGAGGACATCGGAGCAAGCAGACATGGCGCGACAAGAGCCACGCATTTCGTACGCGGCTGCCTTGCCTATTGCTCTGCCTACTGCTCTCCGCCCGCGATCGTCCCCGTCTCGCCGCAACCTAAGGTAGATTTGGGACCCCACGACGTGCCTTACCAGATGGATCTAACACCCCAGAAGAGCGACGTATGGCGTTCCCCTGACCTCAGGCCTCTCTGCTTCCACTGTGGGGAAGCAAGGCACGTCTACCGCACCTGTGCATACCGTCGGCCTGGATTACAGGGATTTTCGCCGAACGCACCGCGCCCAAAATATGGAGAACGAACCCGGGAGATCGAGGAGTACATCGCCGGACGTCAGAACATGTTTCCTCCCATACGCCGTGAGTCCCGGTCACCGTCTCCTCCCACCCGATGCAGATCCCTGAGTCCACGTGTCGCGTCAGGTTCTACCAGCCATCGCCCTGGTAGCCCCGAGAACCGAGGAAACTGAGGGCAGCGACTTCCGGAGGTGAGTCCGCTGACGTCGCTAACCGCCAACATCCTCCACTGCGACGACCACGACGACAACAACAAGAAAATGGTCAGCTTAGTCCCAGTCGCTGTTACGCCGAACCGGTATCGTGTGACGTACGTGTGGGCATCGACGGCCGCGAGACGGCTGCCTTCGCTGACACTGGCGCAGGCCATTCTGTCATAAGTCAAACTCTGGCCGCTGCTTTAAAGAAAGTTCTGACCCCTTGTCTGGCCTTCAAATTCGTACAGCTGGAGGCCACTTGATTACACCCGTCGGTAGGTGCACTGCCCGAATCAAGATTCACGGCTTCACCTATGTCAATGCATTCAGTGTGCTTCCGGAGTGTTCGAGAGACCTAATTATAGGCATGGACTTCCTGTTGACCAACAGAGCAATTATAGACTTGGAGAAATCTAAAATTAGCTTTTCTACCAAAAGAGCCATTGCCAGTCATGTGGAAGACGAGCGTGACAAGGCGTTGCGCATCGTTGACGACGATGTCACGCTACCAGCTCGCACTAGCGTGCTCGTGAATGTTAAAAGCGATGCATTCCACGATTGTGCTGCTATTGCCGAAGGTAACATCCGGTTGCTCATAGAGAAAGCACATCTGCATAGCAAGAGATTAGTGAGGCTACAACGCGGATGTACGCTTGTCTTGGTCACTAATTTTGCCAACGTGCGTCGGCACTTCGCAAAAGGCACCGCCATCGGGTTCATTGAAGAGATCGCTGACGTGAACGCACGTGAGCGCTCTGGAAACGACGCGATCTGATCCACTGGCAGCGACTCTGTGCATACCCGTTGAGATCAACCCCGAACTCTCGACCGCTCAAAAGGAGGCCTTGAAGTCCCTCGTCCAAGAATTGTCCGACTGCTTCGCCACGTCGTCTAATGTGCGCCGGACACCCATCGCGAAGCATCGTATCTTCACGGATGAATCTGCCAGGCCAGTGCGCCAGCAACCTTACAGGGTTGCGCCAAGGGAAAGGGAAATCATCAAGAGTCAGGTGAAGCAGATGCTCGATGATGATGTTATTCAATCGTCTAAGAGCGCATGGGCCTCTCCCGTAGTTCTAGTAAAGACATAAGACAATACGCTTCGGTTTGGGCTGACTACCGCAAATTGAACAGCATGACAAAACGAGACGTCTACCCGCTTCCTCGAATTGACGACACGTTAGACCATCTTCGGGATGCTAAATTCTTCTCGTCCTTCGATTTGAAATCTGGTTATTGGCAAATAGAGGTAGATGAGCGAGATTGCGAAAAGACGGCGTTCATAACACCTGACGGCCTCTACGAGTTTAAAGTCCTCCCGTTTGGCTTGTGTTCCACCCCTGAAACCTTCCAACGGATGATGGACACTGTACTCGCGGGGCTTAAGTGGCAGACGTGTCTGGTTTACTTAGACGACGTGGTCGTTTTTTTTCAGTTCATTTGAGGAGCACCTTCTGCAACTGAGATGCGTTCTGGAAGCTCTCCGCTCTGCAGATCTAACTATCAAGCCTGAAAAATGCCATCTCGGGTTCAAAGAACTACAATTTCTTGGACACGTTGTCACCGCTAAAGGCGTCGGACTCGATCCCGACAAAACAGCTGCTGTGCGCTGCTTTCCACTGCCCACCGACAAGAAGGCGATACGGCGCTTCTTAGTCCTTTGCGCGTATTACAGACGTTTCGTGAAAGGGTTCTCCAAGATTGCCGAACCATTAACGCGCCTTACCAAAAACGATGTGCCATTCATTTCGACAGGGCAGCAGCAAGCGGCATTCGATGAGCTACGTACCCGCCTTCAGAACGCACCCATCTTGGCCCACTTTGACGACTCTAGCGAGACAGAAATCCGAACTGATGCCAGCAACGTTGAAATTGGCGCTATCCTAGGTCAATGGGAGCAGGGGACAGAAAAAGTTACCGCATACGCCATCACACGCTTTCAAAAGCCGAGACGAATTACTCTGCAACGGAAAAGGAATGCCTAGCGGTGATCTGGGCCATAACCAAATCCGCCCCTACCTGTACGGTCGCCCTTTCAGGGCGGTAAGCGATCACCACTCCTTATGTTGGCTGGCCAACCTAAAGGACCCATCTGGACGACTCGCTCGTTGGAGCCTACGCCTCCAAGCGTACGACATTACTGCCGTATACAAGTCGGGAAGGAAACATACCGATGCAGACTGTTTATCGCGGTCGCCGATTTCGTCCGACACACGCGAATCAGAAGAGGACATCCCATTTCTCGGAGTGGTCCGCACCACTTACATGGCTGACTACCAGATGCAGGACGCCGAGCTACGGCCACTCATCGAGCATCTGCGCGGTAGGAACTCCACCGTGCCGGAACTCCCTTCCTTAGGAATGTAGCCGCGTACTGCCTGCGGAACAATGTGCTGTATAAACGGAGCTATGATAGCCAGGAGAAATTTCTCCTTGTCATGCCAACTGTGCTACGGGCGGAAATTCTGCAACCCTGTCACGATGAGCCTTCAGCCGGCCATCTCGGCGTGAGTCGCACATTTGCGCGGATCCACCAGAGGTACTTTTGGCCGAACCTTCTTCAATCGGTAAGACATTACGTAAGGACGTGCCGCGAATGCCAGCGCAGGAAGACACCTCCCGTAAAACCACCCGGAATGCTTCACCCAGTTGATCCCTCCGACGCGCCATTCAGGCAGGTTGGAATGGATCTACTTGGGCCATTTCCAACATCGTCTCTGAGAAACAAATGGATTATTGTAGCCACTGGCTACTTAACACGACATGTCGAAACGAAGGCTCTTTCTCGAGGAACCACCGTAGAAGTCCCCAAATTCTTCGTAGAGAACATCGTTCTGCGACACGGCGCACCTACCACTGTAATTACAGATCGGGGCATCGCCTTCACTGCTTCCTTCATGGAAAGCGTCCTTAGGCTAACTAACTGCGAGCATCGTAAAAGCACGGCATATCACCCTCAAACTAACGGGCTCACGGAGCGCCTCAACAGGACCATCACCGATATGTTGTCCATGTACGTCGATTTCCAACACAGGAATTGGAATGAATGAATGACTTTATTTCAGGGAGGAGGCTATAAAGCCCTGTGGGTAGGGAATGGAAAGTAGGATTGGGAAAGTTGTAGTACAGCTAAGTAATGTTCAAGCTTCACTGTAGCGGTAACTGTAGCTGTATCTCGAGGTTCCGTTAGGGCAACACACACACACTGGCCCTCCCCTGAGGGGAAGGGGTGTCCGGCATAGTTCTTGATGGCACATTACGGTTGGTGGGGCAAGACGGATGCGCACCGGTGTTCATTTGTGACTGGTGAACTTGAACAGGTAGTCGGTCAGCCATTAAACCATCCTATAGAGACCATTTTTTAGGGCAAAGTCTGTGATTTTTTCGAACATTTCTGGGTTGACCCTAACATACTCGACATGCTCTAACGCCGACGTCAGAACCGTGGCGCTTGCTAGCAACTGCGTACGGCCATCTGAGAAGGCTGCACATGACCAAATAAGGTGGAAAAGTTTGAGTTTCTCGTTGCTGCCACAGTGGGGGCACCTTGGTAAGGAGGAACGCCTTGGGTTCGTCCACTTCGATATCACATCAGGGGTATAGGCCGAGTTGGCATAAACTTTGTTCGCGAAGACCTCTCCTGTTCTTGGAAGGGTCTTTAGTGGTGCGAGGAAACCAGGGGGTGAGGCCTCGGCTAGCCGCTGCCGGCTGAGGGCTCTAGCTTGACGAAGTTTTTGTTGCCAGTGTTGTTGAGATGTGCTCGGTGGGTCAGATCGTGCTGGAGTGGTGTCGAGAACCGTGGGAGGATTTAGTAGACACTCCCGGGCTGCGTTGTGCGCCGTTCGGTTGCCGTCCGCTCCAGACGTGTGGGCAGGTGTCCAGACAATGCGTATCGTGATTCCTTCATGAGTACAGGTCCCAGTACTAAGTAGAGGATGTTCGTGGCCGTAGAGTTAGGCGTCAAGGTCCTATTCAGTTCTCCGGAGGGCAAACGTGCGAGTCAGTGATGATGCGGAACTTCTTTGTGTGGATGGTTGAACAATGGGTCTGGATGCTTTGAACTGCACCCAGAATTCCAAAGAGTTCCACTTCATCCGAGAGGCCGTAGGTGTTCGTAATGTTGCGAGAACCACCTAGTTGCGGAACCTCGGGGCAAGTCCAAGCAACAGCGGCTGTTATGGCTTGGATAGCGGCATCGGTGAATACATCAACTTCATCGTGGGCTTTGTCATTGACCAGAGTGCGGACGTATTGTTCCCTAGCTGCTCGTTGACGTCGGGAAATGGGTCGTCATCGGATAGGGCCGATTGCAGGTCTCTCCCAAGGTGGGATGGATTTAGGAAAGGATTTCAGGGTCGAAATTGCTGTTCAAGGTGTCCCATTTAAGAATGGCTCGTCCCTGTGGCATGTATTCGAGGTGCTTCTGGAATCGCAGCTTGACTTCTTCGACTAGATTGGTGATCGGAGGAAGTGGCACTGCTTGTTCCAGCACGTCCGTCCTAGTGCGGCGTGGTAGGCCTGTTATGGTACGAATCAGGTGTCTGTTTAATATGGTTAGTTCCCTGAGATGCCGGGGACGGAATTCATATACGGGAAATCCGTAAGACAGCCGGCCGTGCGCAACGGCGCAGCGCAAGCTTGAGACAGGCGTCTTGGTGTGAGCCGCCGTATTTATTTGATAAACGGGTAATGAGGTGCAAGGTGGAGCGCCATGTTGTCCGAAGATGACGGATCCATGTAGTGGGGCTATTGCAGCTGCTAATCTGGAGGCCAAGTAATTTGATGGTACCATTTCTTGATTCAAGAATCGAATTGGCGATATTGAGGTGTAGAACGTGGTCAGGGTTGGTCGATCGCTTGTCCGTCGACGCTGAGAAATTCGGTCTTGTTGGGGGATAATTGCAGCTGGAATCGGGAGAGGGTGCGCTCCAAGCTAAAAACAGCAGCCTGGAGTTCAGCCTGCATAGATTCTTTTGAGTCATAATCAGCAGCCTCGGTCCACACAACTATATCATCAGCATAGAAGGCCCCCTAGCGGCGATCCACAGGAATTGGGACGAAATTCTACCATACGCTACCTTCGCTTATAATACGGCTACGCACGAAACAACTCGACTCAACCCGTTTCAAGTTGTTTACGGACGCCCGGTGACCACTACACTGGACGCTATGATTCCCGTAGATCAGACCGATGTTGCCGATGATGCCGAGGAAGATATCACGCAGCGCGCTGAAGAAGCTCGTCAGCTTGCCCGACTCCGCATTCGAAGGCAACAAACAGTCGACGCCCAAAGATACAACCAGGGGCGACGCAATCCTGAATATCTACCTGGAGACCTTGTTTGGGTGTGGACACCCGTCCGTCGCCGTGGGCTTTCGGAAAAGCTTATCCGCCGGTACTTCGGCCGTTATCAAGTCCTTCGTCGCGCATCTGATGTAAACTACGAGGTAAAACCCAAGGCAACAGCAGCGTGCTCATCGAGACGGCGGCCTACCCCAGAGATCGTACATGTGGCACGCATGAAGCCCTATTAGCTTCGCTCAGACCAAGTGCAGCCTGACTGAACGTATCTGGTTGCCTTTATGTATTTGCACACTGAGACGGCGCTTTTCAGCTACTACGTTTTCCAGACTGGCTAGGCTGGAATAGCACGGAACAAACCATCCGGCATCGGGCCGATGCCGTTTCCGATAGGGGGAGTAATGCCACGGCATTATTATCATCATTGCCAGACAGACCCAGCGGCCCACACCCAGTATTCGAAGTGAGGACGTTGAAGCCAGCAGCTGAGAAAAAAGGCGAAGAGAAAGACGAAGGAGCAGTTTCGGTGGACGCTGTAGCTAGCGGTGACAGCGGACTTACGGGCACAAGTTCGCCCTCTAAATAAAGTGCTTTTCTTCATTGCTACAAACCCCAGTGCTCACTTTCACCGTTACAATATTCAACGTCTTTGCCCATCCAGGGTGGTAGATACTTGTTTTGGTTCGTATCCTGCGTAGAGTTTGACAACTCATCAGCATTGAGATCCCTGAGTGGCACGGGGAAGGATGGTGTTCCTAGGCCAAGGTTGAGGAGATGTTCTTCATTTTTTCTGGGAGGGAAGTGTGGCAGTTGTTGTCAGAAGGGGGCGGCACGATATGCATGTTTCCTTGAATCTTCGTCGGCTGCGTCGTTTCCTTGCAAGCTCTTGTGTCCGGGTGTTGATGTTAACTCTCATCATTGTAGATTTAAGAATCCTCTTCAAGCGTTTAGGCACCATGCCTGCAGCCAAGAAACTAACGACCTTTTGAGCATGTGTAACGATGTTTAAGCATCTATTCAGTAGTTGTCAAGCGGACGTCCTCTTGGCAATCGGCTAGGCGGATTGCCAAGAGGTCTGTCACTTTTTTGTTCCTGTGTGCAGCAGGGCAATGAAGTCACAGAGATTGCCACGCTAACTCCCATACGGCAGGGGTTTCCGTCGTAATTTCGAACGTCTCGGCGTCGGCAAATGCTGCGTTGTTATAGTTTTGGAGCTTTACTCGACGGAATTTGATCCTAGCTCCTTGTGTGGATTTTGGTCTATGTTTTTCAGTAGGGGGAGGGTTGTCATGGAGAGCCGCTAGATCGGTGACATATCCATCGACGGATCCGGACTTTTTCTCTCCGGAAGTGAGGCATATATTCCGTAGTATGGCCGGTCTCAATTGTTTTCTCCAGTGGCTCCCTTTGTGCTGGCATTGTGGCCTCTCTGATATATTCAAAGTTATAATGAAACACAATGTAGGACCTGTGCGGTGTTCATGAACATAGGTAAGGCTGTAATGGCGCTGATTTGGCTGACTTCAGTGCAAGTAAGTTTCTGGTACGGAAGCCTGACCGATATCGGAGTCATTACCAGTGCCTGCATAAGTTTTGTTGTTTCCTCGTTCATTCCTGCTCTTCCTTGAATCGGCGTTTTACAATGTGCGCGCAATGGTGAAATATTTGCTGTGTTTTGGCGATTGTGTTATCACCTCTGCCGCGTGGCTGTAGGGGCATGCCGACGATTCTTGTGTGATTGTTTTCTCAGATCACATGCTCACCTATTGTTATATTTTGTAAATTGGCAGGTGTGGCGCCATCTTTGCCGGGCAGCTCTTGCGGAGGTGACATCATAGAGTTTCTTAGTAAGTATAGTAGAGAGGAAACTGCGCCTCGTAAGCCATGTCGTCGTAGGGGTTCATGGAAAGACCCCCTTTTTTGTCTTGGGCTTGCCATGACAATTGGATTCTTAAGCGATTTTTGGGATTTGCTTTCTTCACTATGCATTAACACGTTTACGAGCTACAAGGAAGCCGAAATCCTTCCGTTTCTGTGGTAGCCGTGTTCAGTGAAACAGCAGGCAATGCGTGATCGCACCTGACGTTGCTAATGCCGCAGTCGATGGACGTATGACCGAGCGGGTAATATGCCGCCACGAAATTTGTAGCCGACGAAAAAAACGAAACAAAACGCACTTCGACGAAGACAAGATACGGCAGATGCGGGCGCTTGTATGTGTCCTATCTTGTCATCGTCCACGACTGTTTAACGCCCCGTTTTCTTATTTCTTGTTAAACTAGCTGGCGGTCGGTGCACCGGCTCACCACGAAGGCAACGTTTTCACAGGCATGCTCAAAGGACTTTCGAAACTCATCAAACAACCTATTATTTGAAATAAGGTAAAAGTAATAAAATCACACTCTCTAATCAGTTAGCCCCCAAATATTAACATTGTTCGTAATTACAACCTTGGCCTACGGGATAGCAGGCCCAAACGTTCCGGCAAAAATACGCTTTACTTCCTTTTTCCTTAGTTTTAAAACAGCCTGTTTTTATTTTCCACTTACATAATTGCACGCTTCACGCTTTTGTGGCACTTTGTTGAAATTTGCGGTCACTAAAACGTTTCAATCCAAGCCAATGATGAGACTAAGGCGAGCGCGATGTATAATGGCGGCCTATGACAACACAGACGTCGTTGATGTGAGCCGCATAGACGCTAGCGCCGGATTCCTCTCTAGTGTATACTGTAAGAAACTCTATGGGTGACAGGACCGCGAAACGCTCGACACATTCTTGTAATTATGAGCCACATACCCGGGTTTTTTTTTTTTTTTGGGGGGGGGGGGGGGGGGGACCACAATTGGCTTCGTTTATGGTAGTAATCAAAGTTTTCCTCGGTGTCAGAGAACCTGCCGTTAATCTTTCGCACCCTTGTTTATGTAGGTGACACAACGTCAGCTAGCACCGCCATTAGTGTTGTTTAGGGAGCCGCTTTGGTGGTGGTGTAAGTCGCGAGCAGGGCAGGTGGCGTGCCTGCCGAGCATGCTACTACCCATGGCGTGTATACTTTACTGCATTGCGCACATGTGACACCTGCTTACATCGTGTATCTCTTCTTTCGTTTCGGCTGCAGTATCATTGTCCTCCTTTCCCTAATATGGTTGTCACTGCTCTATGCTCCCAATTCCTGTGGGTCTCGTATCTGACTGTCTCAGTTGTAGCGTCCTGTTAGCTTGGATGGCGTACTTCCGCGGACGCTTGTGCCGTCGAAGAGCAAGCGTTCTACGCGCTGCGGTTTTACGTGACGGGCAGCTTCCGCGGAAGCATTGGTAACGACCGTACCATCGACCGCCACTATTCGACAGTCAGTGGGTGTAACGAAATAGCGGACGAAATGGCTAAAAAAGCAGCAAAATATGGCGAAAAAATTGACTGGCCTATTTCACTACAGTTTATCAAAAAACAGCTCAATATTACCCTAAGAAAACATTCACAAAACAACGTTCACAAAATTCCGGACCACGTTTCCACCAACTATTACACGTCACAGTTTATCACTGGAAACGGTTGATTCCCGTTTTATTTTCATAGGTTCTCCATTACAAATAATAACATATGTAAATGTGACCTACCAGCAGAGAGTTTCGACCACTATTTAGAGGACTGCGCAATAACAAACAAACATAGAGAACAACTTGTTAATATCCATAGAAATTATCTCGTAAGAAGGGAACCAGAGCTAATAAAACATACAAAAATAATAAAAATTTTAGAAGAAATGGCAATACTAATTAACGCTAATATTCGAGAATACTAACCCCTCAAATATTTTGTCACAATTTCACACACACGCAGAAACAAAGTCAGCGCCAAATAACGCGATAATAACTTTTAGATCTTTTGTATTTATCTGTGCTCTGTAGTGAGTCATTTTCTGCGTAATTATCTTGTTTAATTACCTTTTGACATTGTTTTATATTTTAAATCCAAACATCCATTTTCAATGTATTTAATTTACCCGTTATACCTTGGTGGAACGGGAAGGGTTTCAGTTCATGAGCCCGTTTAATAAAGTCAGTGGGTGTGTGCGCAACATGATCGCTGGAGACCTGTTTCCCTGACCTCACCTTTCTTTTACGTTGTTCGCCGGATATGGCTTCCGCAGGTTCTACCCCGTGTTTAATCGTCTGCAGCCGGAGCGTGCGCTTCAGTTATCGGAGAGTTTTAGCTGACCGTTTTCGACGCTCCGCTCCGGTATCGGCGGCCCGCTCAGCGCAACCGGAGCCAATGCCGTTCGCGGCCAAGCGCGCCACGCATGCGCAATGGCGCTTCCGCTTGCTATCGGAGCGGAGCGGACCGTGAAAGACGGTCAGCTAAAACTCCCTATCGTCTGCTTGAAAACAGTTTCGAACGAGGCGTTGCATGACCGTAAGTTTCATTTACCGTCAGCGCAGCTGATAGTTTCGCTTGAGGCGTTGCGTGTCGCACATTTCTTGTGAAATCGTTACTGGCAGGATAGCTCATACGTATATAAATATACAATACATGGCGCGCGTCCATTCTCAGAGGCCACGTATACACATTACAACGGGTTTTGTTCAGCGTCACCGTCGTATGGCTGGAAGCAGAGCATGGGAAGCTATTAAAGGGGATAGTTGAGAATTAAAGCAACCGCGTGACGCGAGATGGAAGGTAAGCGGGAGTGGGAAGGGCGTGAAGGAAGAGAGGAAGTGAGGGGATTGAACTCAATAAAAAACAACGGCTGTGGAGAGCTTCGCCGAACAAACCTGAAGAAAGCACAAAGAAATGTCCCCGCCATAATGTTCGCCGTGCTGAGGCGGTGTCCGCAGGGCGTCGTGGGTTCTGGAGACATGAGAGGTGAGGCGTTGCGGTGGTACGATGACGGCGTCGCGCGTACCGGAACGTCGACGAGGAATACGCACTCTTGCTTCCGTATACAACGGTCTACTCGGCACCCGCTCACACTCGGGCGCCAGGTAGTGGGCAGGAGGCAATCGGCCACTGTCGGTCGACGACGGGCGGCAGGCAGCTGGTCGTCCAATGCCGAGGCACGCCAAAGTTGCGCGCCTCACCGAGTCCAGAGTCGCACCTCCGCCACAGGACGCCAAGGCGCCAGGTAGACCCTTCTCGAACTCGCGTCCCGAAAACCCGACGACCTTACAGTCTTCCACCTGGACGTTGCGCTCCTCGAACCTGCTCCGTTCACTTCTACCGACGTTCTCCCTTCTCCCCAGTCCTTGCATGTGGCCGCCTCTCATTGACCCACGTCGATCCATCGTGTGGCTTCCTGTGGGTTCCGGCACACTCGACAGTGGAAGGCAACGCCCTCGTCGACCACTACGCCCGCGAACTAGCAGACCGGGCCGAGGACGGTTCGGAGCTACTGCACCCAGTTACGAGCTACCGAGTGATTACCGGGTTGTACAGGAGCGCCAGGTGCAGGCTTCCCGTGCCGCACCAGCAACTTGACCGCAAGCAACAAACAATAGTGCGCCGCGCACAAGCGGGGTCACTGGCGCATCCAGCTTTATTTAAAAGATGTTCCCGGCAGAACACGACCCCATCTGCCCGTTCTGCAAAAAGACTGAAGGCACCCTGCCGCACATACTGGCGGAGTGTACTCAGCTCAAGAATCTCCTACCTTCCCTCCCCCTTTCCTTCCCCCCCCCTACCCGTGCGATGGGATATATTGATGTCCAGCCCCGACCTGTAGACGCAGCAAGAGCTCGCGTCCAGGGGCCAGGAGTTATTGGACTCATATGGGACTAGTGAATAGGGTTCCACCCCAGTCTGACGCCTGCGAGCGTCACCTGAAATGGGCTCAGCGAAAGTTGTTTCTCTCTCTCTCTCTCTCTCTTCTGTTTCATCGGCGCAGCCACACGACGGGCAATCCCGCCGCCCGCATTTCCACCACGAGCACTCTGTCGGGCATGTTTCGGCCACGTTGTCGGTCGTCGTCTATGTCACAGCGAGCGCCTCACCTCACACCATCTACAAGTTACCGATAAGGAAGAACGTTCCGCAGAAACCCCACAGGTCTCCGTGGCGCTCGAACACGACCAAAATATTCACGGCAAAGGGGAAGCAAGCACGCCGCCTTCAACCAACCTAAATTAAATCCCTTCTGTTGCGTTGCCTAAATCGGCTTCTGCAGCCGAGGCAACCTTGTCGCACGACTCACCGTTTGACAGAAGAGGTTCACTGATTGAAGCAAAACTCCGAAACCTAATCGCAATGGTTATCTGGAGACAAAAGCAACACTGCCAGCCGAAGTGAACTGGGCCCCATGGATGCAGGAAATACGAGGTTATGTTTCTAACAACACTAGCCACTTGAATTCCACAGCTGAGCAAGCTCCCCCGAGGGGAGGCTCTAGGAATATTTCGGTTCGGGTAATGAAGCAGACCCTCAATCAAATGATTAGAAATGATTCTCTGAAGTTAATTAAAGAATCAAGAAGGCATAAAGACTTGGTAATTGGAGGCACCGAGAGTATAATGCTGCGAACCATGCATTGTTTGCGTACGTCTGTTTTGTTTTAGGGGCGAAGCTGCTTAGGGGCACATGCTGTCGGCGTCTCATGTCGTCGTTGTCTTACGTCGTCGTGGCATCATCTAGTCACGGTACTAAAACACTAGGACACTCATTTTCCAGCGCCTCGCGCTAGAACTTAACGCCTACTCAAAGAACACACCGGGACACTCGCTTTCCAACGCCTCGCGCTAAAACTCCTCGTGCTTCAAAGTCACGAGACTTACAGCAAAACTGTATACCTCTGCACCTCAAAGGTTACATCACCGTGGGCAAAAACGGCAAGGCGCATAGAATACACCTATACGCTGCATGCTTCGCCCCTCCCCAGGTTTCGCGCCAGTAAAGATAGCCTTTTTTTCATCATCCGGCGGTGCCCATCTAAGTGTTATTAGCGTTCTAAGCAAAGTGCATATCCTTTGCTTTCTTATGAATGCCTCATGGGCTATCTTATTTTGATAGAGAGGGTGTGTGGCCCTGATGTCCCTAGCCTAGATTAATCATATTTGATCTCCAGTGTTCTCGTTATAATTAGGCGTATGGAGAAACAATCTCGCCCAAAGATAAATACTCCCAGGGCAGTCACCGCGGTTTTCTATTGCCCGACACTCGCCTGCGCCCATCACTTTGTTGACTGCGCAGCATATTTTAGGGGCGAAGCTCCTCTTGCTCGGGCCCTGTCCCGGCCGTACACGGCACATTAATGATGATTGTGGCAGGATCCCCCTAGGGATTGGCCAACCAAAGATTGGCCGAGGACGTCAAAACGTTCAACGCGTTTGTTGCTACCAAATAAGGAGGAGAGGAAGAAGAAGAGGTTGTCGTTCGTCGCCGGCGAGCTCAAGACACGTACCGGGGGTGCGCGACACGAGACGCTCTGCAGAAGGCGAGGGCCAAGGTGGCTAAAATGTCACACACCGAATTCGCCAACTTACCCGTGGAGATTCTCATCGTCCCAAACAAGCCCTACATGATCACCACAATTATCGACGTCGACGGGATTGTCAACGGAGCGGTTGAAAGCTTGACGTGTCGGGTCTTTATATGATGTGTGGGCGAATGTTTCACGATTTTACCGATAAGTATTTTAGCTTCGCCCCCCTTATCATCATTCACTTCGTTGAGATGGCGGGTTTTTTTTAAACAGAAATTTTAACCAATTGCACAGCGAATGGCTTGCTGAACGTAAGCACAGAAGCGCCCATCGGTAAATGCCGAAATTGGGCCGCGCGATTCTGCTTTTCAAATATGAATGGACGCGTGCGCTCACGCGTAGAGCGTACGTTTGCTAAAATGGCTTTGAGACGACCAATCCAGTTACTTTATCTTGAGTGAGAGAGAGACAAAGGCCTCTCTAATGGGAACTGGTGAGGTCAGCCCAGCTATTGGCAGGGCTTGCTATGCCAAAACTTTATCTTGAGGCTATAAACGCAAATGCAAGGCGTTTTTCAATTTTAAGAATTTGCCATCTTACATCAACGAGATCGACATTATGCAAGCCGGCCGGAGCCTCTTACAAAATGGGATCTGGCTGAGAGAAGACGGCATCGCAGCAAGACGCGAGTAGCCATCGTGCGGGCAGAGGGCTCGAAAATTAGGCTAGTCATTCGAAGGTCGCCAGTGACCTTGACCTTTCTAGCGTGTGTTTCGCCTCCTCTTTACCTTTGTCTCTGTGTTAATGTTCGCTAGTACGATGAATGCCTTAGTAACCAACTCCCCCAACTTTGCGCCCTAGTCGCCAATGAAGTGGCGCTTCCCTAATTCCGTGTGCTTCCTGGTCTTCAACAGACGAAGACACCAACCAAAGATCTCCCTCCCTTTTCGTCCTGACCGGGAATGCGGAAGCGCGAAACTTGGACTACTGTGGGCGCGGACAACGGTCGGGAGAATTGCTTTTGTACCCGGGCTGGAGAGCGGCGGAAACAAGGATCGTCCCACTGCCGTGCCAGTGAAACCCACGAGGCTCGCAGCCGAGACAGCGCTCGTTTCAAAAGAAGCGCTGCGCTGCCTGCCGTCTAGTTTCCGCGCCGTCCCGCCGAGTGTCGCTAAACGCCCCACACCTACGCATGCGCCCATCAGTTTCGACCGGTCGTCGCTGCTGCCGCGCCCTCGCATCCTCGCAGCCTTGGCCGCCGCGCCGCCTCCGAGCATCCGAGCGGCTCCTGCTAAGGCCAGTTGACCTGTCGGCCAGTCAGCTGGTGGGCCGTGGCGCCGCGCTCCTCTGTGTCGCTCCACGCACCGCCGCGTGCTCTTCTCCCCTTCCAGCGGGGCTGAGCGTGTGATCGTCTCGCTGTCTGTGTGCCATGCACTTCGGCCCGACTCCACTGGGAATATAACGTCGTTTCCGGCGCGTTCGACGATGAAGTCTGTGCGACGTATCCTGCCCGCTCGGATGCTCGCCGCACTCCAAGCGGCCTGCCTCCTCTTCGGCATCGCTGCAGGCTCCGGCGTTGAAGGTGAGCTCCTTCACGCACGTCCTGACTACTCGCTGCTCGAAATTGTTCGAGACCGATCTTCTGCAGGGACTGGTGCTCCAAAACGGTTCCAAGCGCAGTCGGGCCTGTGCGCCCTCGTATTAGGCAGCGAGGCGCCCTGCCGGTTTATCGAGGCCACCTGTGGCTCTTGAACGACCACCGATATGTCACACGCGGGGGCCTTCTTGTTCGAGGCGTCTGCACGAAATGCCGCCTGGAATCGAATGCGTCAACGCTTTCTCAAATTCCCTATGCCTTAGTCCCGGAGTTTCTCTTTCCCGCACCTTCGCCGCCTTAGCAAATAGCAAGAAGACGAATCCCGCTTGTGAAGTTTGTCTGACTGATGCCTTTCTCGCTATTCTGTGCTGCACGGAGCTTTTAAGTGCAGTACTGGCTTATTCAACGGTCATCTAATCATCAATCATGAGCACCTGGAAGTATGTAGGTACATATGTCAGTTGCATGACATTTGCATGACCCGCTGTTTAAGGAATACCCAACGAGGCTGAAGATCCGCCGGGACACAGCATCCAAAGGAGCCTGAATATTAAACGAGACAAGGTATCTCCTAAAACATAAGATCCCATAGAGCCCAAATATCCAGCGAGACGAAAAATAAGCCGAAACATAACATCTCCTAGACCCTGAATATAGGACGAAGTGAAAGACACACCGATGCGGAAGATCCATTTGAACCTGCATGTCAAATCGAAATCAAACCAAAATTTTTATTTCAACAACAACCGTAGTTCTTGATGTTGGGGGCACAACCGTGGACCTGCTTGACAAGTAAAGTCTCCCTTATGCAACGTCAATGCTGTTACAGCCAATGTATAAGTCAAGAAAAAGCATACAAGTTACAATTTCGTACGGGAAGTTCACACGAATAGAAACACACGGTCACCTTCTTCTCTCATTTATACACTAAGTCCGCGAAAAAAATCAGTGATCTATGTGCGTCGATTTACAAAAAATAAAAAAAATAAAAGAAGAAGTAGAGAAGGGGAAAAAAAACGAAAGCGGTTCTGTACGTCAAGTTGTTTACCAATCCTTTGAAGGGGTCCCAATTAGACTTCACCTAACGTGTTTAGTAACTGGCGAAGCTGAAGATGCGGCATCTGAAGGCCGTAATTTCTGCGGGAATGAAGATTCCAATAGCTATTATCGCGCGTAGAGTAGTTGATATTCCCAGATTTAAATTGGCTATTGTGTTCCAGGGACGTGTTGGTATTTTTGCCACAAGATTTGTACTGGCGGAGTAACTACAACTTATAAACGTCCAGTTACAAGCATCGGCCGCTATGCGGAGTCCACCATACAAAATGTCCCACTTGACGATGTATTCAATTTAGCCCGAATGTTTACCTTTTTCTTGTGACTTGAATTCATGAACGACCCTCCTATACCGCACGTAAAGGGAAAACTGAAACTACGTATGTATGAATGTAAACGACTGCGTTCACTCAATGTAGGGAGCGTTTGGATGATCAAAAAAAAAGAAATAAAAATAATATAAAACAAAAGGCAATATGAAATAAAAAATAAACCTACGGTAAGGTCCACCTTACGGGTTTTGGAAACTTATGGTTCAATTGAACTCTTGAGAACTTCCGCCCCGCGTTCTCGAAGGACTTCGTGTTCCCGCCGCTTGAGATGATTTGTTGCCTCGCGATCTGCTTCCCCCCTGCGCTTTAGAATGGCTTCGATCTGTTTACTACGCATTGCTTCGCTATTTGTTCCTGCCGCCACGTATTGCGAGAGTTGGGGGCGATGGTGGATACCTGCTTGCGCATTTGGCTGAGTTCTTTCGCTCCCTTTGTTCGACTTCGCTGCTTCGACGTGGACGCCCACCCTCCACTCGCAAGTGCCGAGTTTATATTCTCGCGCTATGCAACTGTCGCGCTATTGAGTCCTTTAAAAGATTTTTGTTTCATTGCAAAAGAGGGCGCTCAATGTTTACTCAAGTTGGTGGAGCGTAGTTGTAACTTTTACTTCAGAACGCTCGATATAATTCCCTGCGGAATCACAGAATATTTGCCGCTTAGAAACTTTGAGAATTGTTTCAGCACAGAAAGTCTGTTATTTTTTGTCCAAAGTGGATTTAAGCTTCGAAATAGCTCTGTGAACAACCGGTTTTCTGGGGCGGCGACGACCGCATCCTGGACTTCCGAAGTGAGGTCAACATTACAAGGGAGAGTGCCGCCCAAATTTGAAGTTGCGGAATGCTTTCTTCTAAGAATATAAAATAAGCACACGCACGTGCCAAGTTAGCGAGCCTAAGTTGGCCGCGACGCTTGCTTCACCTTCAAAGCTGGCAATCCAAGCGCAGTGCTTGTTGTAGTACTCCTAAAGCACCCCAAGAGGTTACGTAACAACGGGCTCTGGGAACATGCGGCAACTGCTCCTTGAAGACGCTAATGCGGACGGAACTTTGTTAGCTCTTGAATAGCCGGATCAATTCCCATGCATGGTAAAGTGAGATGCAAGAACTGTGATTAAAATATGGGCAGACATCCAGAACAACACAATCGCATGGCCAGTGATGCTGCTGGGAATAACAACATTAATTCGAGTAAAGCTAAGGTGCGGAAATTACTGGGCACGGCGGTTGACCGCCGTCGCGACAGATTTGCGATGTGCCCAGCCGCTCGTTCCCGAACGGCATCTGCGTCTGCCGTTCCTTCGTGCAACATGGGCTGCGCTTTGTCTGCCGGCGTTGTCCCCATGATCGACGGCTGGTTGTTCATCCGTTCGTGGGATCGCCTTGAAATTTTCGTGTTTAAGGTCATTCCGTAATCTTCACGTGGGTGGCGTTTGACATTAAGCGGCACATGAGGGGCTGTTTGCGTTCGTTTTCTTTCTTTATCGCTTTTATTGATGGTTTTATTGCGGTTGTTCTTAAATTTATATATGGGGCATGTCGGAGAAACTTTTTGCAGACGATATTCGGACGCAGAGTGACATAATACATGAAACGAAAAAGCTCGTGCGGAGAAACGTGACGTCAAGTCACGTCAGTGCGACGTTGGCTATGGTGGTGTTGTGTTCGCGCCTGCGGTCCCTAGTGAGGACGAGATGGCGGGTGCGTTTGAGCATGTCTCCGCGTCTCAACGTTCCTTGCAAGGTACGCGGATTCTACTCGCAAACGGCGTGCGACAAATGCTAAGTTTTGGGATTCTGAAATGAGAGTAGGAGTCAAAGTAGGGCCGATTCAAGACGTGGCTGTGAGACCGATGAACCATAAAATATGTAAGTTAGGCGCACAAACAAAATATGGTCTTCGAGCCTCTCATACGGCGGCAAAGTAATTCCCACTACAAATCAAACATTACGACTTAGGGCGGCAAAAAACCTAGGACAATTTAACGAAAATTTACACAGCAACCCTAATTAGAGTGCTAGCTAGAGGTACCTGGAAACACTGTCGCTTAACGCTTTCACTATTTCATTCGTGCCTAAAAGCATTGCCAATTTCATGTATAACAATCGCCTGTACAGAGCGGCACTGCGTGATTTGCTCGTCGCAGCTGATGTTATTTCCGATTCCCACATTACTTTTGTAGGGATTTTCCTTAACGTGGCTGTGAATGTATGAATACCGAATTCGTTCATTGCTGAAACTGAAATCAAGCCGGCCAATCGTCGCAATATAGCTCGAGTGACTTCACTGAAGTGCGCAAACAATGGCCAGACGAGAAGACGAGAATGAGCGAAAGCTTTTTTAAACACGTTTCCACGCATTTAAAGTGAGTTTAGCGCTCTTGTTAGGCTGGGGTGCTTTATTTTTCCCAAATAAAAGTTGTAGATGCGCTTGTTGACTACGCGGTTAAAAATTTTGAAGAAAAAAAATTCCCTTAGGAAAAAACAGGTCGTAGAAAAAACGTGGTTTAAGGAATGCGATAATAATGCATTTCTAAAGATCCACCAGAAGATCTTGAGTAACTTCGTTTTGCTCGAATGGTTTCTTTTTGCTGCCACCCTTTTGCCGCTAACGGGTGACACGAAAAATACCGAGCAATGAAAGGCTCATAAGTAGCTATAATAATGTTGATATATACAGCAGCCTTGTGCGTGTAAACTGCCGCATCTGTGCACAGCAGCACAACTCGGAGGCCGTGAGCTCCGCAGGGGTGCAGTGCCTTCAGGCTCGATTTCCAAAGTAGGCGGGTCTGTTGAGGCTTCTTTTTTCCAGTTTTTTCGAGAAACTCAAGAAAGGTTTTGTTTTTTTTCTTCTGTTTCCAGTCTTTCCAACATCAAAATCATCATGTATTCAGAATAGCCCGTCATAACTGCTGTGTCGTCCAATGAAATCCATGCATATGACGGACTCGCCGAGTTCTAGCTTTATTTCCAGCGTTTCCTCGTACATGATGGTCACGAGTACAGCTTGCGAAGAGCGAACTCTGATGGCGAAATCTGGGTGTTGAAAATTTAACAAAATGCAGTAGAGAAGCAAGAAATGCATTTTTAAGAGCCCAAATGCAGATATACGATATCAAAATAGGTACATGTACATATGCACAATAAATTATTGTTTAAAGTTTTCGTATTTCCATACTTCGTGCTTGTATGTTGAATAGGCTTGATACGGGCTCGAGGAAGAAAATGGGCGTTTTGCTCAAAGTTCTGGTGCTCACTTCCTACTCGGTTTCCTGGGTAATCAGTATACACGGAAAACGGTGCCCTTCCTGTAATGTCAATCTGACCTTGAATGTGAACATCTTGTAGCTGACCTTGTAGCTCAGCCATGGCCTAGTGTGCCACACTAAACTTTTTTTACGCCATTTTAGCCGCAAAGGGTGTAGCATAAGTGGAAAAAGGGCGTTGGGAGGCCTTTACACCCTTTTTCTTGAATCTCAACACCATTTTCCTAGCTCTGCACCCTTTTTGTGTGAAAAAAAGGGTGTTGATCAACTTCAACACCCTTGGTTTTTCTTAGGGTGTTGAAAGGGTGTGGAAAACGTTTTCAGCTGTTCATTGAATAAGGCCATGCTTGGATGCATAATAGTTCTGTAAAGCAGAAGACATCCCCTCATATACTCCTCTACTCGCAAGAAATTTTCAAACGCAAAAAAAAAATATTAATTGCTCGTATGCAATGATCGCTCGTTTTCATATGCGGTGCACCTCATTCCCTAAGTTTAGCTTTGGCACGTGGCACACCAATCTGAACTTTCAGAATTAAAAAGACTATAGTCATGTGGCGAAAAGGGTGTTTACCGACCGCAGCACGCTTGGCTCTATGTAGGTTGTTGAAGCGGTTTGAAATGAGGGCTCAGTTGCAAAAAAACAACAGCGGAGCCGGGGGTCGACCTAGTTTCTTCCGGTGTTGCTAAGTTTTGTTATGTTTGCTAAGCTTTGCAATGTTCTTGCTAAGCTAGTGTAACCGCTGGGGGGTGAGGCCATGTTTAGCCGGATTTTACAAGGCTGTTCCATATTGTGCCCCCCTCCCCCCCACTGCCAGGGGATCTAAGGGTGAAACAAGCTAGGTCGACCCCAGCTACGCTGTTTCTCCAGCCTTGCACCAGTATTGCACGCTGCGCCAGTTTTTCGCCTTTTAGAATCCAAAAAAGGCTAGTAACTTTGAAATGGTATACTAAGAGGTGCGCATACGCATGCGCCCCTTGTGCTCCCACTCTAACAAGCTCGACAGCCGACTTCACTGTTATAATACCCTACCTGCGGTGGTGCACCCGTTACATGTGCCGCAGTTCTTTGTCTTTGTATTTTTTTGCTAACGTCACCAAAACTAGCTCAAGCTTAAAGAGCTTCACTGGTAATAAATCATGCCAATTCATATTGCTTTACACATCCTGAGGTACAAAACACCCCCTGCTTGTAGAAAATTTTCAGTCCACCAGTGTAAACAAGTACAAAACGCCTCCGAATTCGGAGGTCTCTTCACCTTTTTCCTTACACCCCTTTTCTTATACCCTTTTTCTTTACGCCCTTTTCCTTAGTTTCGAACACACTAATTTGTAGTTTTATACCCTCCTTGGAGAAAGGGTGTTGAAATAACGAATACCCTTTTTGAAAGGTGTTGAGGTGGCGGGGAAGATTTGTTTGCTATTTAATAAAATTGTATAAGTTATGGAACCCAAAAACTGCCTCGTGATTAAAAAGTTTTTGCGAAGCCGCGTGTTGATTTGTACATTCTCATAGTAAAATCTATACTTCCAAAATTAGCGTTAAAATATCTGTTTTTTGCGACAAGCCCCCCGACTCGATCGTGGAGCTTTCCTCTTCTGTATATAAAAGAAAGAACAGGACATGTATTAGCTATACACCCTAGCATTGCATAAGGCATGCACTCATGCACATTGCGAGGAGCCACCGCGGGTTCGAGCTATTTGAGAACGCTCACGGAACTGAGACGCCGTCGCGCCAGCTCAACACCGCCTCTGTTGGGCAGGTGGAGTAGGGGCGACAAAGGAATAAGCCCAGTGTAGTACATCAGAAGGCGTTTATTCGCGCCAACCCCTTCGTTACATTTCAACATCCCCGTGGGTGAAAGGGCGATGGGCGATCTGGCGCCACGCGCAAGTGTGCGCGTCCTCGGCGCGCTGAACCGGTGGGCTCAGCAATAAGGGCAAAATCTGGGGTGCTGGCCGATGGGCTCGCAATAGAAAGACACTGTCCTTTCGTTCCCAGGCGCATACCCCACGGCGTGATCGTCGAGTGTCAGGTACGGCTAATATGTGAGTGAACGGACTGAGGATCAACCGAAGGCACGGGCCAGCAGCCGGAAGGGCTAGCGGGCTTAGAGCCGGCGCAAAAGAGCTGCGACCGGGCGGTGAGGAAATAGTTACGCACCTTCGGCTGTCCTCCTGAGCGTCTCCCCGAACGGACCCCCGCGCAGGGCGCGCGTTCGCGTCCCCGGCGAGAGTCGGGTTCGGGCATCGTTCAAACGGACCAATGAGGTCAGGTTAGCTCCGCTACCAGGGCGGAGCGCCCGCTGCGTGACAGTGTTTTATCGCCGCAACGGTCTCTGCAGGCTTCACCTCACGCAAGAGTTTGAGAGACGGCTCGGCTCTACACAGTGGCGCCAAGACGAGCCGGAATTTTGGAGTAGAGAGGGGAAGAGCGCCGCGTAATGACACAAACCCAGTGATGGCGCAATGGCTAGGGGGTCAGGATCCCCACAGTGCGTATGCACTCCCTGTACTGCTTGCATCCCCGTTTGTTTTTTGTTCAATTCATTTGTGTTCAAATTGTAACTTGTGCGTTCTGACTGTTTGTACTGAATGCTCCGCACTCCGCCGATTCACATTGCCACTGCGGATGCCATCACCTTAAAAAACGGTGTCAGGATGCTCAACACCTTTTTTAGGGTGTTGAGCATCCTCAACACCTTTTTTCATCCGTACACCTTTTTTTTGCCAAAACACCTTTTAAGGGTGTTAGCCATGGGACAAGATTTTTACACCCTTTTCGACCAGAAAGGGTGTAAAAAAGTTTAGTCTGTGGTTTGCGCAGTGAAAGCGCCAAGTCGCTTCTTCATTCTAAGAAGAGGGGTCGGAGAGGGGAGTATGGGTAAAGAGTAAGAAGGCGTGCCAGAAGGTAGAAGGAAGGTAGGAAAGATAACCTGGCTAGAGGCCAGCTTGCTATCCTGCACGTGGGAAAGAAAAAATGGGCAAAAAAGAGAAAGCAGAGAATAGAGAAAAGTTGCAGTAGACAGGTATGCCAAGCGCAGAATGCTAAACGTTCAAGTTCAGTGATTGTCACCGGGGTCTTTCAGTCTATAACTTGATGTTTAAGTTCATTGTTCGCGGGAAGCGTAGGAGTTCCTACTTCCGAGCTGATGACAGAGAAGGCCAGTGACAGAAACTTTTTCTCCGAAAATGGCCTCCAAGAGTCCAGGCTGCTACGGGCTGACGACTGCTTCTTTCTTTGAGACGGAGTAGGTGGACACTTGCACAATACGGGGCTCCGGCGTGCCGCACGTTTCACACTCCCAACTTGCTGCCATTCCTATCAAGTACGAGTAAGCATTTGTGAATTGCACCCCCAGCCAGAGACGGCAAACAAGAGTTGCGTCAGACCGTGGGACGCTTAGTGGAAGAGGACGTTGCAGGTGCGGGCCAAGGGCGCCAATACTCGCATAGTGGTATTCTTCTGTAGACCACTGAGAGAGTATTGTTTCCCGGGCATGTATGCGGATAAAACGTTAGGAAGCCTACTTGTTCTTAGCTTCTCAGTTTGAAACTTAAGGCAGTGCTCCCCTTCGTGTTCGCGAAATTTTCTAAGGATCCGAATGGTGGCAGAATACCCAACCCTCCTTTTTAGCAGTTTTGAGTGGACCGCGTCATATCTCATCAAGCATTCATCCCCTCTCTCATGTACGCCCGGCAGTTGTCGCTATCACTTTCTGGTATCTCATGGTTGAAAGAAGTAATAGTCGAGTGCTCTGAGCGCCGAGGCACGGTTATCCTATGCGGGGAAACTGCGCCTCGCCTTCTATAGTGGCGCTCGATAAAGGAGACGCAAAACCAGGCATCCATGGATACAAGCTTTTTGTTCTTTCAGATTGACACAGCAAAACGCACAGAACGCGCTGTGTGTTGCAGGTACGTCTCTCCTTCATCGTCCTCTTCGTTGCGGGGCTCATTAGAATCAGGTGACTGTTTCGCGGGACGATTCAAATACAGTTTACAACAAGAGCCTCCAGCGATCACACGGCTGCAAAACGTTTGAAAAGTAATCAATAAATTGGCTGATTACAAGCCATGTGCCCGGTTTTATTTCTCATTAGGAGACATTTTATTTAGTTCCTGGTCTTAGTATAGGCCTTCTTTGGTTGTTGATAGCCTGGTGTTATATAATTGCTCCCTTTTAACAGCGGAGCTGTTTAGGGGCTCGACACGTCCGGAGAAGATGTCCGTCATGCCAGGCGACGTTGATGTCCGTCACGCCAGGCGCAGCGGATGCTCGTCATGCCAGGCGAAAGTACCCCGCTGGGCCGACAGATGGCACCACCGCCTAGACGGTCGTCCGTGAGCGATCTCGGCACGCGGCGCAGGTCCACCCACCTATATATGCACCGCTAAAGTACAAGTCCTTCGTGGGTGAACTTCGAGTACATATACACCGCGCGAGTGGCGTTGTGAGTGACCCCCACCTCTGCGGGAGGGGGCCGCCAGCGTGCCGAAGTCGCTGTATACCACTGCCGTAGTAAAACGAAAGTTTCCCGTACAGGAACCGTACTCCTTCGACTGTAGGCCCCCACCCTCACCGTGGGCCCACAAATGCTCCCAACACGATGCGGCGGCCGTCCAGGGCGCGAACTCCGCTCTTGCGCCTGGGAACGCGGCGCACAACCAGCTTACCGATAAACTACCAGGCGCACAACCAGCTTACCGATAAACTACCAGACCTCGATATACCGATATGCACCGATAAACTACCAGACCTCGGTGGGTGAGCTTCGAGTGCATACGGCGGTGAGTGGCGTTGTGCGTGAACCCCGCCTCCCCGGAAGGTGGCCGCCAGCGTGCTTAAGTCTGATGCGCTGTTCCAGCAGACTTGGCGTGGAACTGGCCATAAAATTCTACCTTAGGCTCTAAGATTCCGCCCATCTTCATTCATCTCTTACTGGCGGTGAACCTGCCATAGCATGGTTAAAGCGGGTTTTGTTCCCAACCCTTTTGTTGTTGTTTTTATGGGGAACACGGAATTTTAAAGGAATAAAAGATTGGGACTGGCTTTAAATATTTTAGTTACGTGACACAAGGTCGGCGCCGGCACCAGTTGCGGAGGCAGTGGTGCTTTGGTGTGATGGTTAAGTTCCAGAATACCGCATATGCCGAGGATGCGACTGCCGACGGGCCGTAGAACCGATTTATTTTCTTTTCTTCTTTTCTTTTCTTTAATCTTTGCTTTAGGATTATTGTCTTCCTTTCCACATTCCAGTTGTCGCTCTGCCGTATTCAAGGTGCTGGTCGTGTCTTGCTGGTTTACCACCCATTAAATATTTATCACTCGTTTCATCGGAGTCAAAGCTCTTCGGCAGTGTTTGTACTTCTACTACTGGTTGACCGCCTGGAGTTTTCGGGTTCATAGTGCCAAAAGCCATACGCGTAATTTAGCACAAAATGTTCGTGGATGGATTTTCGTGAAGCCAATATGCAGTGGCTAATTTCGAAGGCACTTTTCTAGCGCCAAGCAGTCGAGGCAGACTTTTCTTGCCCTCTAGGAGGCATTGCGTCGTTTTCAGGGGCTTCGTGTGCATACGCTGTTGCAGCAGCAATGGGTCAGTCAATGGGTCAGGGAGGACGCGCGGGGTCCTCCGGCCGGCTCGGTGAACAGCATTCATCCGCCGCCGAACGGCCCAGTGCGCACGCGTCCCCGTTACCCAGCAGAGCCCCGTGGCGCGGCTTGTCCGCGCCTCCGGGCCGCCCAAAGCGCCGCCGTCGTTGGCGGCGTGATTGATTGAGGCCCGCGTGTGCGGCCCTTTCACGCGACTTTGGCCGCCATGGTGAGGGAGGGGGAGCCCGGCGCGACTGACCTCGATCCTCTTCGCTTCTTCCGCCCGGGGCATCTCTTCCTGCCCGCTCTCTCCAGTCGCGTGGCTCCCTTCGTGAACTGTACAGTTTGAGTACGAGTACGAGTGAGCACAATTAAAAGTGAGTACGTGACGAGTGATTACGAGTGACTTTGAATAGAGAGGAGCCAGTTGAGTCTGAGTTTGAGTGAGTACATCTCACGTACGAACGCTATAAATGTGAAATTTATGTAAGGGTATTTCTGTCTAAAAGTGCTCACTAAAAAGGGTTCAACTTAATTTGAGGATGTCTGAGCGAGCGATGGAACGTAAGATCACAGGTGTAACATTCAGGGACAAGAAGAGAGCGAAATGGGTCAGGGAACAAACACGTGTTAAGGACATATTAGTAGAAATTTAGAAGAAGAAATGGACTTGGGCATGGCAAGGCAAGATAACCGCTGGTCATTGAGAGTAACAGAGTGGATCCCTAGAGAAGGCAAGCGTGGCAGGGGGCGGCAGAAAGGTACATGTGCAGATGAGATCAAGAAGTTTGCGGGTATAAATTGGTGGAAGTTAGCACGGGACCGGGGTAATTGGAGATTACATCTTGGGGAACAGCGCGAACTAACAGGGACACAAATAAGAAAGAAGTGAACAGGAGAAACACTGGCTTTCAACTCGATTTAATTGAAAAGACGTCGTAACTACTTATATATACACAGAATCCTCCTCCCCCACGCCACGATGCCCACACCAGCCAATGACATACTAACACGACCAAAACACTCCACTGTTGACAACGCACCCTTCTTAACACTGGAACACCTTATCGCAACGACCGCTCCAAATAAACGAATTCTTTTTCCTGCAGGACCCTGTTAGTTAGCGCTGTTCGCGAAGATGCAAGTACACCAACTAGCCAAACTCGCCGCCCTTGTACAATTGGAGATTAATAGGAGCGGCCTTTGCCCTGCCGTGGGCGTAGACAGGCTGCTGCTGCTGCTGCTGATGATGATGATCGTGGTGATGATGATGATGATGATGATTTCTCTATACAAATTCGGTGTTGTTCAGCGTCTGCTTTTCGCGCTATTGGTTTCATCTCTTCCGAGCTCACGTGAATTCGCGTGCTTGCTACTTCCAGCTCTGCTACTGAAGTCTGCGTCGCTATCGAGTACTAAAGACCTTCGATAATGGGAAACTGCTCAATTGCAATTTTCGGTTGATTAGAACTTGTGCTCTGGCCCTGTCAATTTTTTAGGCAGTCCAGTGGAAAGGAGAGAGAGGGTAAACATGTTTATTACGAGAAGCAATGGGGAGGAGGAGTCCTCAGTCCAGTATGTCTTGAGCTCTTCCAGCCTCAGCGGCCCTCGACGCCACCAGGCGCTCATCATTGAGTTCAGAGCTGATCAGAGCTCTTTCCCAAAGCTCGTAAGAATGCGAAATTGCGTCATCAAACGCTGTTAAAAAGCACGTTGTATAGGCTGAACTAATTATTTTCTAACCAAAGGCCTCGAGGTGACCGTAATTTCTTGATGAAATTGGGAATTTTCAAGCGCAAAAAAGGGCGTAAGTACCGCACCGTGATGTCGAGCGCAGTGCCAGAGTTAGTGACACGGCACGAAGCATCAGTGCAGGCTCTCATCAGGGGCGATTTCTGTGTTGTCTGTTGCAACACCCCAAGCTTCGATTGTAGCGCTGAGCTTCAACGATCGTTAATCCCGTGGCATGTATCGTATACGCGGCGCATGGCGGCAAGCGTGGAGATTCCGAATGAAGTCGAGAGCGGAGGCCATGTATAGTAGGAGATTGCGCCACGGAAGTGGCTTTTAAATTCCATCTCTCGCAAGCACTCTATACTCGACGCTTTTTAGCACGCAAAATTTATCACGTCTCGAAGAAGAATGACTCGGGCGCCTATTAAGGGGGAACGGAGTTCCCCCTTAATTTTGCGGTCGATTCGGCCAAGCCCTTATTGCTGGTTGCATTCACGGGAATTTTAGGTGCAGAGCACTTTGTGGGCTCGCCTGGTCGCCGTAGCTCGCTAACGGTCGACGTCAAGCGATGGCCGGAATCAGGCGCCGCAGTGAGATAACGGACCCAAGTAGAGCCTTCTGTACCGACGTCAGGGAGTGACGCTGAAGCTTCGAAAACCACGCGGTTTAGTCATAACCGTTCAAACCTCCTGAACCGCTGGCGCTTCTCATACATCTATCCTTTGTTTAGTGCAAAGAAAACTGCAGGTACATTGCAGGAAAAATCTGTGTATATAACCGGAAGCCCCCGCGTTCATTTAGTTAGGAACGCTCGTTGGGTAGGTTTTTGCGATATTAAGTCGAAAAAAGCGGCCGCCCCAGAAAAAATAAATGGCGCGTTCGAAATGCCACAGAAAGGCTCCAGCCGCTCCGGAAAAAAAAAATGGCGCGTTCGAAATGACGCTAAACCGCCCCAGCGCACGAAATTAAAGCAAGCACATAAAGAACAGAACTCCCGCTGGCGCAGTTTCAGGCAGGGGGCGCGCGAGCACTACGAAGGCGGGAAATTTGAATTGCATATTCATCAAAAGGGGAGTGAGAAAGGGCGGGGAAAAGCGTGATGGGTGGTAGCAGTGAGCGGATAACGACGCCACCACCGATTATGGCGAACCACTGCTCTGCACTTCCGACAGCTTTCGCATTGTTTCATGTCTGTAGTGTGGTCATGCCTAACAATTGTTTCATGTCTGTCGTGTGGTCATGCCTAACAAAGGTGATGCTTCTGGGCGTTTCGTTTGATGGGAAGTTCGTTTTATTCGAAGTGGTTTGCCGTCCTCGTAGAGGCTTTAATAACAATGAACTGTATATTTGGTTTTTACCTGATTCACTGCTGTATCTACATTTACTGCATATTTTGCTCTATCGATCGTCGTTTCATTTTTTTTGTGTGTGTCTGTCTTCGTCATGATAACGCATTGTGGGAATTTCGGAGGTCCGCCATCTTCACTATCTCTCTCGGCTCGCCGCGGAGGCGAGAGGGGGAGCTCCCTCTCTCCCCGTGGCCCGCGCATTTTCCCCGCTGCGGGAGGATGACGGCGGGGGCGCGCTGCCGAACCCCTCAAGTGACAGGTAAGTTCTGGGCGGCCTGGTCCTGGGAGAGCGACGACAAAGGGAGAGCCCCTTTGGATACGAGCCATCATCGGGAGGGGCCGTAGGTACGATTTGCTCCTTTTTGGCCTTCCTTTGTCCGCCGTCGCGCCTGTTTCTCCCGTCCTGGCCAAGGTGGTAGTGTAGAGCGACGTGCCTGACGTCCCCTTATTGCCAGCGTTACTAGAATAAACTTCTAGTAACGTTGCTTATTGCAGTGCAATAAACGTCGGAGTAGGCGATTTCTGTGTCCTGTGTTCCTTGCTGTTCGCTGCCGCTACGCCAAGTTTTCGATTCGTGGTGGCGTTCAGCGGAGCTAGCCTTGCGGCCGAATCTCCAGGATCGAGCTAGGCCGCCGTAATAACCCTGGTCTCCACACGCTAGCGCCTTGTTGAGCGATGCCTTTCGTTCCAAGCTGGGGCTAAGAAGCGGTCGGGAGCGTCCCGCGAAGCTGTCGCGCTTTGTCGCCTGGGGCTGTGTGCGGTGCTGCGCTTTGGGGTCGCCAAAGCCGTCCCTCCCACAGAGAGGAGAGTGGGTTGGGAACTTCGCGCGCGTTGGCCGGCGTGTGCCGCCGAGGGGATTTTGACGGAGACCTTGCAGTTGCTGCCCCGGGAGCTTTTTCACTGTCGCCTACGCGGAGGCCCGAGGGGCTGTTCCGAGCTATGCCGACTGGCAGCGGCGCCCGCGCGCTAATTAGGTCACACCGGCTCCTGAACGAGAGTAGGTTTCGCGCGGCGCCGTTTTGTTGCCAATCAGATTATGTCGGTGCTCGGAGCAACGTTTCACGCTGTGCGCCGATGTGGCACCCCTTCTGTTCACATGACGCGCCTCGGCTCTTCGCGGGGAACACTAATGCGGCCCAATTATCCCTGCTGGGGCGTGCGGGCACCGCGGCAAACAAACCGAGCATTAGGTCACCGCGGAGCACCGCGGCAATTCTTTTCGGTGCCCGCCATTCACAGCAGCACAGGCAGGCCTTGCTTCACTTTCAGTTTCGTGGAAATGTTTCGCTTTGCGGTACGAGCGCGGCGCCAGGCTGCGGAGCTTGTAAATGCGGTAGCCTACCGTACCAAATTACCACTGGCGTGTATGTACAGCAACTAGCGGTCGAACCCAGTCAAACATTACTAAACTCACGCGTCTTCAAAGTAAAACAGTTCGCATAATTTGAAACGCCCCTTTCGGCACTTCAGAAAGCCCTGTTCTTAAAAAATTCATCCTGATCAGTATAGACAATTTATTTATATTATTATCCCCTAAGCACGGCTTTAAGAGGTCACGCAAAGCGTTACGACAGGTATTTTCCTAGTTTTGCAAAATTATTTTCAATGTACCCGTGTACAACACTCGATTGATTGATTGATTGATTGATTGATTGATTGATTGATTGATTGATTGATTGATTGATTGATTGATTGATTGGATGGATTGATTGATTGATTGATTGATTGATTGATTGATTTTAGGGTATAACGCGCCGATGCAACACAGGCAATAAGGTGCCCCGTAGTGGAGGTCTCGGGATTAATTTTGGCCAACTGGGTATCTTTAACGTGCGCCGAAATCTCGTACATACGGGCATTTTTCCTGTAGAACACTCGACATGTTCGAAAATTGAGAGTTCGCTTTTCCAGAACCAACTATGATAATAAATGTTGTCACACACGGTCCCTAAACGTCAAAACCATTTTATTGAACGTGGCCTTGACGTGCATCCTCTAACGCTTCCTGAACTTTTACATCATCATCATCATCATCATCATAATCATAAACAGCCTATCTACGGCCACTGCAGGACAAAGGCTTCTCCCATTAATCTCCAATTACCCCGGTCCTGTGCTAACTGCGACTAATTTATCCCCGCAATCTTCTTGATCTCATCTGCCCATCTAACTTTCTACCGCCCCCTGCCACGTTTGCCTTCTCTAGGGATCCACTCTGTTACCCTTAATGAACAACGGCTATCGCCTTCGCATTACATACCCGGCCCACGTCCATTTCTTCTCCTTAATTTCTACTAATATGTCCTTAACACGCGTTTGTTCTCTGACCCACTCCACTCTGTTCTTGTCCCTTAATGTTGCACCTATCATCTTCCGTTCCATTGCGCGTTGAGTTGACCTCAACTTAAGTTGAACCCTCTTAGTGAGCCTCCAAGTTTCTGCCTCATAGGTGACTACAGGTAAGATGCAGCTGTCATACACTTTCTTCTTCAGGGACAATGGTAGGCCGCCATTCATTATCTGAGAATGTCTGCCCTATACACTCCACCCCTTCTTATCCTTGAAATTATCTCTGCCTCATGGTTGGGATCGGGGGTCACAACTTGGCCTAAGTAGATATATATTCGCTTATCACTTCCACCGCCTCGCCACCTATCTCAAACCGCTGTGCTGTCCCGAGGTTATTGATCATTACTTTAGTTTTCTACACATTAAGTTTGAGGCTCACGGTTCTACTCGATTTCTCCAGAGCGGTAAGCATGCTTGGCGATTCGCCCCCCGAGTTACCTAGTAAGGCAACGGCATCAGCAACGCTCAGGTTACTAAGGTATCCTCCATTAACCGACCGCAGGACAAAGGCCTCTCCCGTCGACCTCTCCCATCGATCGAGTCCATTCTTTGCCTCCGAAATACCTTATTTGCTTCCTTCAACGCGCAATTCGCCTTCCTCGTTTTCTAGACCCGTCAGGGTGTCCACTCTGCCACCCTGGTTGGTAGTCCAGCAATTGTCAGTTCGTCTAACCACGTGGCCAGCCTGAGTCCGTTTTTTTTTTTTTACTTTGACTGATATCTTCTACTCTAGCTTCTTCTACAGTAGCTTGTTCGTTGATCCAGGGAGCTCGTTTCCTGTCTCTGAGGGTTAGTCCGATCTTTATTTATTTATTTATTTATTTCAGTACCCTAAGGGCCCGTCAGGGCATTACATAGGGGGGGATTTTCTACAACACAGAATGCAAAAAAAAGTAAAGATAAACAATTGATACAAGTGTGAACACAAAAAAACATCGCAAGATAAAGATACACAGGCGGCGAAAAAAAAATGGAACCGTATAAACGGTGTGACCAAATTTATTAAGGAAAAAGAAGCGCTACAGGAAGAATTAAACAGCATCTACCCGCCAGTATAGCATCCCTAGCGGATGCTTCTTTATTTGAGGCCGGGTTACTCGGTCACCTTCAAGCGGGAATTCCGCTTGAAGGTGACCGAGTAACCCGGCCTCAAATAAAGAAGCATCCCTAGGGATGCTATACTGGCGGGTAGATGGTTCCAGTCATTTATTGATAGGAGGAGGGGAGATGATTTGAATTTTCTGTCCGGGCAAAACTGGTGACACCTTGTGCGCATGATCAACACGTAACGAGATGTGATGCGCTGGAAAAATATGTTTTGTAGAAAATAGCGAGCCGTTGTAATACAGTGAGTGGAAATAAACAAGACTAGATAATTTAGGACGCACGTTAAGGTTTAGAAGACCTAGAGAATTTTTAAGGGCCGATACACGTTGGTCTCGAGAGTAAGAACGCAAAATAAACCTTGCAGCCTTGTTCTTGGACTGCCTCGAGTAGGTTAGTCAAAATTGATCTTGATGAGGATTCCAGATGATCGGTGCGTATTCTAGAGATGACCTGATCAGAGTAGTGTACGCATGAAGTCTAGTATCCGCATTGGCTAAAAATAAGCTTCGTTTAAGAAAACCTAATTTTTTCAAAGCGTTATTGGTAACTGATTCTATATGAGCTCGCCATGACAGATGAGACGTTAAGAAGATGCCCAAATATTTAAGTTTAGTTACGTTTTCAATAACAGTGCCGTTTACTACATAAGAGTTCGTAGTGGTTCTAGAAAGCACAGAAAATGTCATGTGTTTTGTTTTTTCGGTATTTACTTGCATTTGCCATCTCTCGCACCACTCAGTTAGCTTAGTTAGGTCATCCGGAAGATCAGTAACATCATCTGGGGTAGATATCTGCCTGTACAAAACACAATCATTCCATGGCCCGTTGAGCCGGCACAGGCTTTTTTTTTTTTTTCCAGTTGTTTTGTAAGGCGCCACGTTTCCGCTCCCTATGTCATCACCTCACGTTTTCTACGCGCGAATATCCTTAGCAAATCGTAATTTTTCGTGCCCGCAGTTAAACATACCAAGAAATTGCCCAGCGCACGCGCGTGAGCGCGGGCGTCGCGGCGTCCGCCCGGTAGTAAAAAAAAAAAAAACAAGAAATGCTTGTGCTCGTGTGTGCGTGCCCGCGATGACCGCCCAGCGTCCCCTCCGCACGTTTGTCAAGACAAGCACCCCACTTACGGAGATTGGACAAGATTACTGCGGCCGACGGGAAGTTAAAAAAAAATCAAGAAAATGCTGAGCGCTCGTGTGTGCGTGCCTCGCCGCGACTGCCCAGCGCATACATTTGTCAAGCCCAGCAGAGCCACTTGGGATATCAGCCAAGATTTGCAAAAAAAAAAAACTCTAGCATTTGCCCATATCGTGGCAGCATTAGCTCGGAACGAGAAATACAGGCCGTAAGTACGCCCCTCTAACGTGACGTCCAATGATTATCATTTTCAAAAGAAAAAAAAATGAAGGAACTCACACCTATAGCAACAACGACGGAGTGAAGGTAGTTGCTGCAGCAACGAAGAAGCACATCGGCTGCAATCGGGGACCGAAACCGTCGTGATGGTCGTGAAGGTTTCATACAGCTTCGCTAGCTTGAAGTCTTGCGCGTCAGTGTGAGCTTCCGTCATTTTTTCTGAACTTGCCTCTCGAGGTTCTGCGTGACTGGCAGGCCCGGATGGTTCGGCCCGCAGGTTGTCACACCTCTCCCAAAGTGGACCGCGTTAGGAGGCGCTAGAACGCGGGGTCAAGTCCAAAGCCAACGTCAACGCCTCGAACTTAAGGGAAATGCAGTACGCCTGCAATGCGGTGATGGTTCAATCGGATGGACTCCGTTTTCATATTGCGAGAAACCCAGGGTTGACTCCGACCGCGGGAAGCCCCTTTTTTTCTTCCCAGCTGGGTGCACATGTGCACATTTAGAGACGTAGCAGCAAGAAAGCCACGGATGCAACTACCGGAATTCCAGATCGTCGGCATCGAGGATAACATCGAAGACGAAGAAATTGTCGAAAGTATAGTGGGACAAAACAACATCAATGCTGGAAAAGAAGACATCGAACTCATGACGACGTGCAAGGGAAAAGCCGGAAAAGCAGCGGTCATCAAAACTGGAAAGAAAGCATACGAGCAAATGAAAGAAAGGAAGCATCTCTACGTCGGTTGGACACGCTGTCCGGTCTTCGATAATACGTTTGTACCAAGGTGTGTGAAGTGTGCAAGGATCGGACACACGGAAATCCACTGCCCGGCCGACAAGGCAGAGTTTCGTTGTGTGCGGTGTGAAAGGAGACACTACTATAAACACTGCAATGCAGCGGAAGGGTGGTGTGCCTCCTGACTTGAGCTGCCGGACGTGACCAAAGAGGACGCCTACCATACCACGATGTCTTTTCAGTGCCCGGTGTACCCCCAGAAGAAGAAAGAGATTCTTCAGCGCATTCTGCTTCAAATGGAGCACCCCTAGCGAAGAACCGACTAGGTGGAACCCACCTCAAGTCTTCATATTCACCTGTGCACACCTATCTACAGGAATAACCTACGTACGTTGGAGTACTTGGAAATGTTCGTTTTGTTACAAAGCCATTCTTCTAAACTTGGTTTCCTAGGATATTCCAACTGTTTTTTAGGTATGACTGTCGCCTAACTCTGCCCTATGTTACTACTGGTGCCTTTAATACGTACACAAACACGTGCTGAACTCTGTGTCGGCCAGAAACTGAGTGTCGTTCTTTGGGAAAGGGATAACGCGAGCTTACTAACACAATTCTGTTTTAGGGGCGAAGCCCCTCAGGGGCTGGGGCTCATGGCGTCTCCTGTCGTCGTCGTCGTTGTAATCGTCGTTTTGGTATAGTCACGGTACTAAAACACCGGGAGACTCGTTTACGCCTCGCGCTGGAGCGCTCCGTGTTTCAAAGACAAGAGACTTTCACAGCAAAGCTGTATACCTGTACTCCCAATGGTTTCATCTCCGCTTGCGAAAACGCCAAGGCGCCAAGAATACACTTATACACTGCATGCTTCGCCCCTTCCCAGGTTTCACGTTAGTGGAGATGGCCCGGATTTTTTGCGCTTTGATTTGAGCAAACTTAATGCCGTACATTAGGTTGCAGTTTTTATTTAACGGGAGAGAGAGGGTTCACTTATCTCGTACAGGGATTAGCATAAAAAATTCTGATCTTATTAAATTTGATTTGAGGTTAAAAGACAAGCTCGACCATTTTGAGTCCCGACCTAGGGAAACTTAGGCGTCTTTTTTGCGCTCTATTGCTGCTTCCGCAATGATTTGTCTAGTTATTTTCTTTCTTTTGTTTTGCAAAAACATTTGTTTCGTGAAAGATAGAGGCACAGCCGCTGCAATCGCCGCATTGGAGACACAAGTGGCCACTAATCACTTTGTGTACATGATAGTTATGTTCTATTAATCTTCCATTAAGGCATCTCCTCGCTTGAAGTACTTAAGTTGTCAGCGGGACCCAATACAGCGGGACCGAATACAGCAGGACAGCGGGACCGAATACACGAGGCCTTTAGTGTAGTTTACAAAATGGTTTCCGTGCTTGACGGAGCAAGACCGCACCGTTAGTAATTTATAACTCTATGGCGCACAGATATTTGTATACGTGTTTGTGGTGCATGATGACGCTGCAGTGTGGTGACCGGTTGGATTATCTGTAGCAGTCACGTTAGTAGTGTTGTTTCGTTTTCTTATTTGCACTCTCAACGTATGTACCTGATATGCCAAGAAATAAAATTCGGTTGTAAGTCAGCACTTGTGGCTGTCCTTTTCGTCGCGGGCTCTTCTGATTGCGTCAGCTGCTGTCCCTGCGACGATATTTCTTTTTTGGGCGGCAGGACATATAAGCGAACGGAGCAAGCTCGACCACAAACTGGCGCAACAGCAGTGTCGCGTCAGGCGTATCGAAATAGTTTTGCTCAAAGCGGTGCACATAATGGTGGTTGGTTTACTGCTTAACAGAAGCAGCGAAGGTGTAAAAAAGGCTGGAACTCAGCCGTGGGACCCGGTTTTACGGCGAAAGCGGGTGCTAATTCGGTATATGGGGGAAATAGGCTGTTAAGTCGAAGAGTTGGGTCGCGAAATGCCCGACGGATCAAAGCGAACAGAACGTGCCAGCGACACCTGGGATGGACGTTAAGTTTCTGAGGCCACAGAGTAGAGTGATTGAGTCTGGGTAAATTTGAGTCCGGGTTGTATTCTAACCCAGTACAGCGAATTCTGGATGAGCTCGCGTACTCAACACCACGGCAGCTCAATGAGTGGAGCTGATCAAGGTGGTTCCAGTGAATTCGTTGCCACCCTTTATTTAAAAACGTGTGTCAAGCGCCCCAGTGCAGGAGTCATTTGAGCTTGCTAAGTACACAAGCATAAATCAGGTGAGTAGCAAAGTGCCTCCCCAATGAATGTGCTCTTTGTTCGCCGAGGCGAAGGAAGAAAAAATGAAGGAAGCTCACGCTAACGCGTAAGACTTGAATGTACACTCTTAGCCAAAAAGGACTAACGGGGCATCGGCGTTAGTCCTTTTGGGGACTAAATGCGTTGCCACTAGAATTCGTCCTTTTTGGGACTAACAGCAAGGGTACCAACTGTTAGTCCCTTGATGATTCAACTTTTGGTACGCCATAAAGACTAACTGTTGGTCGCTTGCAGATCAGCTGTTAGTCTCCTCTGTTAGTTCACTGGAGACCAACCGTTGGTCTTCTGAGTATCAATCGTTAATCTTTCCCATTACTCCCCCTAGACCAATTGATGCTTTCAAGACTAAATGTTCATCCCTGCAAATGCTCCCCTTTGGATTAACCGTGCATACTAAAAGACGATGTGCTGGCTCGTGCAAATACTCCATGAGTGACTCGTTCTATTAGGCCGGCACTTCAGAAGGCACGAGTAAACACAAGAGACCAAAAACAGTATTTCTTGGCCACTTGAAATATTCACGACAAAGAAAATGTCACTTTCAAGCTTTTATTCCAACACCGCGTAAGCAACATACACAACACAAGTAAACCGTACTCTACTCTTAATGCTGGAGTCTCTATTTCGAAGGCCTGTTTGACACCCCTTGTCAAGGCGATGCGCCCAGTATTGGGCTATTCCGGGTATACAGGGCTGCTGTCCTTCGTGCAAGCGCACTTCACTTGCACAAGGTACTTGTCCGTTGCGAGGAGACAATCACCCTCCGTGTCGCTGTCAACAATGGGCTCATGTCGTGACGCTGCTGCAGGAAAGAAATAGGGGAACAAAACAAGTGTTATCCGTGGTAGGAAGCAAAGCTGATAAAAACGCAGTTTCCAGCAGCCCTAACAAGCATCCGCAAAATTCCCCAAAAACCAAAAAGACAGAAGCAAAATCAACGCCTTATAGTAGTATAGCACACGGTGGCCTGCGAAGTGCACTGAGTACAAGACTACGGATTAATTAAGACTATGGCCACGGTCGTTAACATGCGAAACTCAGACAGTGTTGTTTTTCCGACTCCAGCAGAAAAGACGCCGCTCAAACCAGCAATAGAACCCGGGGGCTCATGCTCCCTAACTCAACGCGTTGAACCACTGAATCAGGGCAACAGAAAATATAAAGATTGCTCATTATTCGCATGCAGGTTCGCTATCATGCTCAGAGGCTTACGTAGCACGAAACAAGGGCCTTTTCCCTCCCTTTCACGAGGCATGTAAGGAAAGAGACGCTTCCTGTCAGCACCATCTCTAAATCAAAATGGTTTGACTGCAATCAAAAATTAAAAAAAAATAATAAAAAAATTCAATTATTGGAAGAAAACCTGCTTTCCTTCGCTTATAATGCGGGTTTGTAGAACAAGGTCAGTATTGATTTCTGGCTGTGGTGTCGAACAATGCGTTATTATTTCAAAAATGTAATAAGAGACAAATTTTCTCAATATTGAACAAATTTAACAATGTGTAACTAATAGCCTCAGGCGAAACAAACAAAAGGGCGGCCCCTCAGCTTGCTGCATGGGGAGTGGCTATGGCTGCACGTTTTTATTTCCTCTCTGCGGACAGTTCACAGTGTTCGGATGGGCACACAAAAAAGGCTTTCAAAGGAAAGGAGCAAAAATGTTTGAGGCTGACCACGCTGCGAGCGCTTGGCTGCCAGTGAGGGAGCAACAAAAATGAAAAAAAAAAGTGAAGGAAGCTTTCGGCCACTGTATATTAGTCACGCGAGCGTGCTCCTGCTACTGTGAGATTCATGTGAAAGGTGCGGGTGACGGGTGGGTGCGGGAAAGACTGCAGGACGAGAATGTTTCGTGCACGAGTTCCCCGAAAGCCAAACAATTCTTTTTTTTGGGGGGGAGGGGGGGGTGGGGGGGGGGGGGCGCCTAACTGAAAGTTTAGGTTCGCCGTGGCGGCGAAAATGCCGCATTCAGTTAATTTAACACCAGATTTTAACCGTGATTGTCTAGTTTTATTGTGGACGTAGTTGCGGTTACGAGGGTGCAACTATTTTTGCCCTACTCAGCCTCACAGTGTATCGCGTCCATTGCAGATCCGGTGTTTTGCCAGACGTTTTGTAATTTTTCTGCTTAAAATATCACGTTTTCATTTAAAATTTAATAATTCTGAGAGTACTTCTTGTATCCTAACAGCGCCATATCGTTATTTTAGTGTCCGTATGTTCGCCTAAAAAGTTAGAGCCCTTCAAGAGTCTCGACCACGTGTTAACCACGTTTTGACAATTTTGGCTACAAATTTATTAAAACTGCAATTTCAAAAGAAAAAAAGTTAGCGGTTAGGTACTTTTTGCACGCTGCTTCTTTCTGAGGTGGTTATTTATGCGGTTGGGGCCGCTCGTTTTGAAGAAAAATGCGTTTTTACTATTTTAGGGTAAGTAAAAAGTTAAGTTAAATATTGACCGAAACAAATAAAAATTAGGTCGTCGTCGGCAGTAACGCCAAGCGAATCGACTGGCGTTGGTTTTAAAAAATAACTGACACTCTGACGCTAACATGCAAGCTCACGAAAAAAGGGCGAATGGGGAAAAGCCGCCGCCGCCGCAGCTCACCTTTCGCACGTCCGTCCCCGCTGGCCGCCGAACAAGTAGAAACAAGTCGGAGGGCCCCCGCCAGGGGGGAGCAACAGCAACGTTGCGGGTAAGGTCCAGTTGCGGGAGCAAAGGGTGCTGTTAGTCTTTCCGTTGGTCCCATTCGCGTCGGGGGTCCAATGTTTGGTCCCTTCATTTGGCTCACGGCCCCAATCTTGGCGCGTTTGGTCTTTAGGGGACTAACTCTCCTTCGCGAGGCGTAAATGCTGCAGTTCGTCTCATTTTCTCCCATTTTGGCTAAGAGTGTAGCGAAGCTGTACGCAGCCCTCACAACCATCACGACGGTTTAGTCCACGATTGCGGCCGATTTGCTTCCTCTCCGCTGCCGCAACGACCTTTATTCAATCATTATTGCCACAGGTGTGAGCTTCTTCATTTTTTGGAAGTGATAATCATTGGACATCACCTTGAAGGGGCGTACGCTATGACGTGTCTTTCTCGTTCCGAGCAAGTGTTGCTTCGATTTTTTCTTCGCCAATCTTGCCCAATCTCCCTAAGTGGCTATGCTTGGCTTGAAAAACGTCCGCCGGGGACGCTGGGCGTTCGTCGCGAGGCACGCACACATGGGCGCTCGGCCTTTTGTTTGTTTGTTTAACTGCCGGGTGGTCGCCGCGAGGCACGCAATCACGTGCGCGCTGTCACGTGCTCTCGACATTTTCTTACTATTTTTTAACTGCGGACACGAAAAATAACGATTTGCCAAACAGCTTCGCTGTTAAAAAATACGAGTAGGAGAGAGCTTTCGCCGCAACAACGACAGCGGCGGGAACCGCCTTCTCTGTGACTGCATTGCAAGGAGTTCTTAAATGTACCCTTTTTCGTTTTGCGGTGGAACGCTTGTGACAGCGCGCAGGGACTATGGCATTCGCGCTCGTACGCTCGTCTCGAGCGCGAAAGGCGCGTCGTGGAGGCCTGTCCGCGTAGACGCTGCGTGTTTATTTGCATATTCATTTGCATATCGTGCCCTGTTCGAGGGAGCAAGTTCTCGTTCATGGGAACGTGAAGGTGGCACAATGAAGCGCGGATTTTAATTACCAACTCTCGGCGCAGCGCGATGCCCTACCCGACGGGGGGCCGTCAGCTCAGCCGGCATGTCGCCGCTAACTGCACTGCCTCGTACTTTGGCTCTCCGGGCGTTTCACCTTCCCTTGTCGTCGCCGTTTCTGCGAGTTAGAGGTTCTCACGACACTGCTTCACGTTGAGCTGCCTTATTCTGAGTCACTCGCGTAGCCTAGCACTTCACAGCACACCGCGACGGCGGCTAGCCTGGGAAAGCTAGGTGAGCGAGCCGTGGCCACGATGTGCGCGGCTCTGAATCTTCGCTTTGGGGATCAGCTTGGCGTAGTCAGCGGGCATCTCGTTAGTCGAAGTGACGGCGGCGCTGCGAGCTCCGACGGGAGGCTCAGTGAGTGCCGTTCCCACGCCGTCGAGGCTGCGTGGCCGTTGCCCCTTTCAAGCCGGGCGCGCATACTGCCAATGTCTTCCAAGCATTTGGCGCGAACACCTAGTCCGCATCCGACGGTCGGTACGGCAGTAGCTGTCTTGCGTGGGCGCGCGTTTACGCCCACACACACACACAAACGGAATCAGTGTTGGACTGTAGGAGTGTGTGAGCCACCTCGCTGCATTCGAATACAAAACACATGCCGTGTTCCATCGAACTGCCAAATGCGTTCATGCTGAAGTTTGGTTGCCTTGCTCGAGCTTATGCGCAATGTTGGAGCATGTCGTGCGTTGGAGGTAAGGTAAGAGTGACTATGTCCGCTGGCATTGGAGATTGGTTAGGGTTCGCTAGATTGGCACGCCGGATTCGCGCTAACGAATATTAAAAGCGCCCGCACCAGCCCTATTTCACGTTTCCAACGGCTTAAGCCGTCACCAAGTGAAGATATCGCGTCTGCTACCGCCTCGCCGACGGCATACTCGCCCACTTAATTGCGTGGCTTTTATTCATAAAGAAGAAAAACAGAATTGATACAGAGGACGCTCGAGCACAACTTCCCTCAGGAAGTGCGCCATAATCACGCGAAGCCTAACGGTTGCAACCAGCGAATAGTTAGCACAAGCGACAAGAAATCTCTTTGAGCCAAAATTCACGCGCAGTATTGTAGTCTTCAAATTTTACTCTAGTTAGGCTTCAACTGTTTATACACGTCAATAGTTGAAAAGTTGTGAGAGTGGGTTTTTATGGCCTATTTTGCGTGAGGCAAAGGTAAACCTCGCGAAGCCAGCGTCGAGATTCGCATTTAAAGCGAAACTTTAGAGTTCTCACTGTTGGCGTCTGTGACGTAAAAACCCACAACGTTAGAGAAAAAACGGTCCCTTTGGACGGAATCGAACCTGAGTCCGTCGCGTTATGAATCCGTTATGAACTCTGTCCAAACTCGGACGACAACCAAAGAATCCGTCACGAGAAAGCTTCGTGTGCAACTATCGTCGTCGTTAGACGGAGGGGTGCATTTTTTTTTTTGTACCTTGTTCAAAAAGCATAAATCTTCACGTAAGTAAACATTTTCGCGCACTCCGGCTAGAATTTTCTAGTTGCTGTGGATTTCTTTTTCGGTGTTTCAGCACGCTTTCTTGATGACCATGGAGATACATGTTTTATGGCCCTTAAATCTTCTCCAGCGCTGTTTTTGATGAACACCCCTTCATCCTCGCCGTTGCGGAAATTTGGAAACTCGCGGCAGCCGTAATTAAGCCTTGACTGCAGACGCGGCTGAAGGCCGTCCTTGCACGCTCCGTGAGTTCTGAAAAGGCGTCTCTCGAAAGATCCGAAGCAAAAAGTGCGAGCAGGAGAGCAAAGGAAGACCTGGCTCAGGTGCCTCGCCGGGGCGTGGGGCTCTCGAAAGCTTAACGAGGTGACCGGGGCTAGGAAGGGGAGTCTTCCTCTCTCTTTACGACTTGCAGATTCCCGCCGCTCGCGGTCTGCGCCCCGGCTTTCCTTCGGGCAGCCGGCCGCGTTAATCTCCACCTCGTACGCGGCGTTTCCCGCCAGGAGTCCGGACGGCACTGAAAAAGACAGTGGCACGTCAGCGCGCTTTTACGGTCTAGGTGCCCGCGGGTATGTCCGCTGCACGGGCTGGCACCTGCAGCAATAGACGTCCAACTATTGGCACGCCGAGGGGCGTGCCACGACTAATGTCAGGGAAAAGCGCGCGATGGCCACCTTAGTGGCTTGCAAAGTAACCGCAGTGGCAGACGCAACCATCGAGATGGTCCAGCTGTGTTTCAACGACGTGATGCGATACAAAAAAGAATAAGACACAAAATAGTGCGTTCTGTAAAACAAGACACATCAACATCCAAGTCAGGACACAAGTCTGTAGGAACAAAAAGCTAAGAAGAATGAGAGAACGAACGAGAAACTGTGGAGAGCAATGTTGTTTTCAGCGTGTGTAGAGGAAAATGCATGCGCAGTCGGACAAAACAGCAATAATAATAATAATAATAATAATAATAATAATAATAATAATAATAATAATAATAATAATAATAATAATAATAATAATAATAATAAATCTGTGTTAGCGAAAACGTTGCTTCTGAATGGCAGGCAAGGCTAGATTGAAAGGCTGAAGTCCATATACTCTGGTGCATCTGCTAGCCGACCAGCCAGAGCGGGTGATGCGGAACCAAATGACCACACACTCGCGCTTGCCCGCCCGCCCGCCCACCTGCCCGCCCGCACGCACGCACGCCCGCCCGCACACAAACACATACGCGCTCGCTCAGACGCACGGAGCAAGAGGGGATAACCAGGTATGGGTGGTCCACGGGCACCACTAGCGCATCTAATTGCGCGAGGTGGAGCGCGCTTCTAGGAGTAATTCTACGCGTGCATTGAGCCACCCTAGAGTGTCGACTCCGTCCTCTCTTGGGGAGCTGTAGTCCGGAGGGTCAGGAGGCAGAAAGGGAACTCTGGATGCGATGTGTAGAGGACAGCGTTTCGGCGACGGATCATGCGGCCGTGCTGGAGCTCGGGCTGGCCCGTCCACTCGCTCATCCGGACCAAGGATGAAAGGCTGCCGAGGGAGCCATCAAGCGCCCTCGATGGGCGCTTGATGGCGGCGTGGTTTGATGGCGTGACTTGATGGCGTGGCTTGATAGCTTGATGGCGTGGTGCGTCTCGAGTGTGCCTGCAGGCACACTTGAGACGCACCACGTTGGCGCTGCAGAGTTCCACTTGACGACTTTCAGGCGATCCTCAAAGACGTACGGACACCTAAGATCCGCGCATGAAAGGTGCGCGTTGCACGGCGCCTACCGCCCTCCAGTTTGTCGAAGAGGGGTTTGGTGTGGAGACCGTATACGGAGGCTCAACAGTCGCATTACGGAGGCCTGTAGCTGTCATGACTAACAAGTTAAATCGTTATAATGGCATAAATGGAGATAATTGGTCGTAAGAAATGTTGAAAAACCAACAGTACCAAAAGGAGAGAAATAGCAAAATTGACCAAAAATATACTGACGAAATCAGACATATGCACCTCATACACACTGCCCCCCCCCTCACAAAAGAATACGAAGATAAAAATAGAAAACCCCAGGAAAGAACAACGGAAACACGAAGGGAACGGGCCAACCGTGCAACGCGTTTTATTTGCAAAAAAAATGAAGAATTATCAGGAGTAACTCATGCAATTGTTTGTACTAGGAGGTAACTGGGCGAGCGGAATTTCGAAAAACAATATTTCAGGAATAAAAGCAGCAATAAATTAACTAATCACTAAAAGAAATGTACATTTCGTACACCGCCTCCGACAAGACGAAAACTAAACTGAGAGAGCTAGGAAAAAACGACGAAAACTTCGTGAAAACAGACAACCCCCCCACCATTGTTTTCATGTGGACGAAAAACAAACATTATTGGTGAAGTTAATTAAGCCAGTTATTCGGTGTAAGAGCGAAATGTACCCCACTGCCAAAAATATTGAACATCGAGATGTAGCTTGTCGTCATCATTTGAAATTAAGATGGCATCGTTAACACTCGTATTCATTGCGGTCACAGCACCAGCAGCCATGCTAACGTGGCTGTAGTCGGTACGTACCGTCATAATCAGCTCTTGCGAGGCAGTACGCTCAGACGTATTTCTTCCGCTCCATTTACATCCCACCGCCCTCACCACACCCTGTTGGTTCCCCACAATACACTGGCAACCCCAACCCACAGGTCGATGCCCCTACCACGTTTGCAGAGCTACATGCGGCGATCCAAGCCCTGAAATGTAATACCGCGCCAGGACCTGGCAACATCACTAACGCCCTCTTACGAAACCTAGATGAGGAGGCCCTTCGAACACCTTGTGCAACTTTTTACCTAATACTGGCTTAACCACACCCTCCCCTCCACCTGGAAACACTCCAACATCACCCTCAACCCCAAGCCTGGAAAACCCCCCTCCATACACAACCTCCGCCCTATCTCCTTCACCTCCTGCCTCGCAAACTTCTCGAACACGTCCTGCAGAATCGTAATAATGCACACCTTGAACACACTCAAGCCTACCCCCCTAACATTATCGGCTTTCGACCCAACCTATCCACTCAAGACGCCCTTATACAGTGCCATCATGATTTCCACCACCCCCCGCAACAAGACCACATCTCTATTATCTTACTGGACCTTCAAAAAGCCTTTGACAATGCCTCACACCATAGCATACTTCAGGCAGTTTCATCCCAAAACCTAGGCCTACACTTCTATCACTATATCTACAACTTCCTTGCACAGCGTACTGCTACCATCCGCTTTGGCCATGTCCAGTCTGATCTTTTCCACATGCCAGACCACGGAACGCCACAAGGAGCGGTCCTCTCGCCCACGGCTCTTTAACCTCACCCTAATCCCACTTGCCCGCTTTCTCCTCACCATACCCACACTACGCAGCACACTGTAAGCAGATAACATTGCCCTGTGGGTTCACTCTGGCTCCGACCAACACACTGAAACCACACTCCAACATGGCCTCAACCAAGTCTTAGACCACATCGAACCTTTAACGCTCCAGTGCTTTCCACAAAAATCTGCTCTCCTAACTTTCACGCCCCCTCTCAGCAAGCCCCCCTCCAAACCCCCATCCAACTTTTTATACACTCTGACCCAATACCCCACACACAGCAACTTAGAGGCTTAGGCCTCACCCTACACACAACAGGTCACCCGCACTCACCCTCCAGGCAGGTAAAGAAATACGTTAACCAAACCACGCATCTCATTAGACGGATCGCCAGCAAACACCACGGCATCACGGAACAGGACCGCCTCCGTCTCGTACACAGTGTTCTACTCAACCGTATCTTGTACCACCTACCATAGCTTAACCTTACATCTACCCAACTCGACTCACTCGATGCCCTCCTCCGGAAGACGTATAGGCATGCACTCCTGCTTCCCCCATACGCACCGACGCATCGCTTACTCGACCTCGGCATACGCAACACCATACGGCAGCACCTAGACGCCCACCGCATATCCCAACTCACGCGCCTCGCGTCCTCCCCTTCAGGGCACTACATTCTCAACTCTATGAACGTACTACCACCCACCACCCCAATCCCGCCACTCCCCATTCCACCTCACATCCGTGACAGCATCCGAATCCGCCCAATTCCTCGCCACATGCACCCTGCTTTCCATGCAGCCCGCCGATTAGCACGAGACAACGCCCACGCCAAACTATACCCACCATCCCCATGCAACTATCACGGATGCCACCCCCTACCCTCACTGTGTAGCTGTTCTTGGCCAACACACATCACCAAACGTCACAGCGGCTACCATCCTAACTAGCAACACAACCACGGCGGAGGAGGCAGCCATTGCCCTCGCGCTCACCCAGCGCCCCACCCCCCAATTCGTCCTCTCTTACTGTCAGCAGGCCATCTCTCCCATGGCATTAAAAATTATCTCCAAAAATCCTCCATCCGACATCGTGACCCTGCTGTGGACACCAGCCCACACCGGCGTAGGCGCTAATGAAGTGGTGCACGTACGTGTTTGCGAAATAATTCACCGGGGTCAGCCATTTCACTACGCCTACACGCGATGCCCCTGCAGGCAAGCCAACCTCCCTCCTGCAATACAGGGATATTGCCCTGCACTACCGCCTTCTCCGCCGCCGATACCCACCCCCGCACCCACACCTCCCTCCGGAGGCGGGCCACATGCTGCGCATCCTACGAACACACACCGTCCTACACAGAACACAATTGATACACAGTCATCCACACCTCTTTACTGACCCTACCTGTCCAGCCTGCGAGGCACTAGACACTCACTACCATTCCCTCTGCGAATGCCCCGCAGGCCCGTACCCCCCGTTCCCTCCCCTCACGACTGGGAGCAGATGTTGCGTGACCCAGGGGAGTCAGGCCAAGTCCTGACCACCTCCCGGGCCCTGGCGGTCGCTGGGGCCCTGTGGGCCTCCTCCACCCCCAATACCTGATCCCGATGGACGAAAAAAAAACGTATTCCTCCTTTTCCTCGCTAATTCAGCTACTAAGCTGTGCCAGTGCTTCAGGGGCGGACGGAATGCCTATAATTTCACGACGAGGAGGTCAAGCTTGCATGTCGACGGGTGCTGCGGCGGGGTTGGCTGGCCAGCTCGACAAAGCCCCCGGGCAGGAGCGTGAACATCAGCGCGCACTGTTAAAATCACCCTAACTTAGTTGAATCTTCTGCCAGCAACAAATAAACAGAGCGCAGAGCGGTCTCTGCCTCACGCGTTCGGGCAGTAAGGATGTTAAGTAGATGCAAAGGGCCTTACCTTGGCCAGTCCGGAGTTGCGGGTGGCCAGCTTTGCCCTGGGAGAGTTGCGGAGATGTGTGCAGGCGACAGCGCTGCAGCGTGTCCGCCAGGCTTGGCTGCGCCCCTAACGAGGCTTTCAACGCCGCGGCAAGAGCCCTCCGCCAAGGCTTGCACGGTTCCGTTGCCGAGCTTCGACGGCCCGCTTAGTCTCTGTCCGAACATGGCTTCTTGCAGGCCTTTGGCGTGTAACAAGCCACGGGTGAGCAGAACACAGAGGGGGAAGAAGGTAAGAAATATGCACACACAATTTATCGACGCACACGCACGCACACACACGCACGCAGAGAACTGCAGACAATTCCAAGCGGTAAGCACAGTCTTCAACACAATCATCAGTGACTACACAATGTCCGCACAAAGCACGCAAGCATGGCGATAAACAGCGGCCGTCACATACGACTCATACACAAGAAATAACTAAAAGCCGAAAGGAGAGAGCTATTGTAACCAGCAGGTGATGATCCGTGAGGAAAATCGTTGAGACAGTTTATTGGTTCTTTTGTTTTCATGCTACAGACATCCATTGATAGAAGGTGATGGATACAATACGAAAAATCTATCAACAGGTTTTACAAAGACACGCAAATCGCTGTTCAGAGCTTTACAACAGTGAAAAGATTAAAAAATTCAAGAAGGAATTTCATACCCCGGACATTCGGGCGCCTAATAGGCCTTCGCAAAGCAAAACAGCTGCAGAAACTGGCTTAGCCTCGGTGACACAACGGAGCAGTGTCGCCTTTGCGGAAGCAATCTTTTTCCGTCAAGGCATTCGCCCATCGCCTTTCCCTTTCGAAAAGGAGCGCGTCGCAGCCCCGCCACATTGGGCCGTCACGACGGCAGCGAAAATACGTTGACGCCGAGCAGCCACCACAACGTGTATGTTTTTCGTTTGGTGAGTGTATTAAGCTTAGTAAGGTCCATGAAACCAAAATAGCTCCTCACCAGCGCAAATGCGATCTGAATTTTGGATTACGACGGTTCGGTGACTCCGCCTCACCGGCTGCAGGGGCGGATTATCTATGGTTGAAAGGGTTCAAATGTACCGGGCCCTCCAGCCTTAGGACCCCCCCCCTAGGGCTGGAAAAAAAAATCGCTGACTTCGTGGTTTTATAAGAACCAGTCCGGCTTGTTGGGTTCATGTCAAATGTTTACAGCGCAGACACACGAAAGACGAAGAAGAATGTTACACCGCAAGCGCTCACTTACAACAACCCGTGGTTTTGCTCGAAAACATTTAAGGCTTCTGCTGATTTCCCCTGATGAAAATGGAGATTATCTATTTCTATAATGGATGCCCCTAAAATGCTGTTCGTTGCAGAATGTGCATAATCTTCAGCTCATGGTTCCCCAGTCTGAGATAAAGCGTACGCGCCCGGAACTATGAATCGACTAGGGCGGCGGAGCTGATCCAGCTAATTTTATTTATTTATTTATTATTTATTTAAGAAATACTGCTGGCCATAAGCCCGAGCAGGAGGGGTACATACATCGCACACACACACAAAAACATCAAAGCATCTTGTGTACATACTGGAAAATACACAAGATGAGCCAAGACATCGATAGTATCATGTAACTCAAAACAAGAGGGAAACAACAATGGGTCAGAACAGTGAAGAAATGCAACAAAGCGGTCAGCAAAACAATACGCAGAAAAGTGGCTATGACGATTAAAGCATGACAAGTATCCATTTTAAACATTGGATTCAAGGCGCTCTACTGATAGCAGGTCCTCTACAGAAGTGTTATTCCAATCGTTGACTGTTCGCGGGAAGAAGGAAAATTTGAACAAATCGGTCCGAAGCAAAAAACGGCGTGAGAGATAACGCGTGTGAATGACGAGTTCGCCGCGTTGATAGACGGGTTACGAAGTGGGAGGGGTCAAGACCGAGCCTGCGGTTAATAAGAGAATAAAGAAACTTAAGGCGAATAAACTTTCGTCGTGATTCTAAGGTTACAATACCATGGTTTTGCATTGTTTTTGTAACTGAGACATTTCTACCATATCCTGAATATATGAAGCGCACTGCACGTCTCTGAATTTTCTCAAGTGAGTTAATGTTCTTCTTTGTATGGGGGGTCCAAAACAACGCACGCGTATTCCATTGTCGGCCGTATGAGTGTGTTGTACACTAACAGCTTGACCTGAGGTGGAGCTTCTCTAAGTTTATGCCTTAAAAGGCACAACTTGCGAAAAGCGGACGATGCTACATTAGCAATGTGCGTATTACAGCTTAGGGTGTTTGTTAATGTTATCCCAAGGTATTTATATTCATTAACTTAAATTAAAGGATTATTTGAAACGGAATATTGAAACAGAAGGGGCTTTTTTTGTTTGAAATTCTAAGAAAGACTGATTTGTCCAAGTTAAGTTCCATACCCCCTTTACTACACCACGCAAGAACATTGCGAAGCGCCGCGTTTAGAGCGAGCTGATTATTTTGGGACTGAATGTTAGAAAAAAGAATGCTATCGTCTATCGTCAGCAAGAAGACGGATTTGGACTGAGTCATGCGTGACATCTTCTATATCATTACAATAAAATAAAAAAAGCAAGGGCCCCAGTACACTACCCTGCGGGACTCCGGAATTTACAGGAAGAATAGACACATAGAGCAGCCGGACTGGGATTTGAGCAGCTACGGTCCAACAGTTCGGGAACGCTCAATGCGAAGTCGCGTGCTCCGGCATGCAGCCTCATTTAAAAAAAAAAAACCAATCCCCGAGCAAATCGTACCCCTTGCGCTGCTTACACTCCTAACCTGCGGGCTCACTTGAAACAAAACGCAACAGCGGTAATCGAAAGCAACCCTCAGACACGCGGTGGTCAGCGCGAGCGGACGCAACAAGGGCTCTCGCGGCATGTTCTAAAGAAATTAAGACCGCCTTGGTGGAACTATCCGAATGTCATGATGAAGGACCAGAAACGAATCACGCGGCAAATTCTTCGGTGAAGGCAATTACGACGTTGGAAACGGCGCTGACGGCCAAGTTTTGGGATGGTGTTTTGGGATGGAGTTTTGGGATGGAGTTTTCCAGCGCTTCACCAACACCAGCAAGGCACTTCAAAGTCCAACTCCCTCACTGAATGCGCGGTAAGCTTGATGAAATTGTTGCGCGAATATGTATCCGGCTTAAGAGAGTGAGTCGATGAAATTGAAAAGCTTGTGAAGGAGGCCTCGGACAGTGCTTCGTACAAAGTAAAACGAAAACAATCATCAGACGGCACTGAAGGCATGAGCGCACCAGAGCCACAAGATCATTCAGTTAATTTCCGCTGTGAAACCTTCTTCGTCATGACTGGCGGTCTCCTGCACCGTCTCACAGCCCGCTTGAGCGCTTGCAGTGAAGTGTGCTAGCAGTTTGCCGTTATTACAGAGACGAACTGCTTTTTCCCCGTGAAGAGGCGCCTGCAAGCAATCGACCTCGTGAAAAAGCATCCTTCTTGTCTGGCTGGCACATTACGCGATGAGTTTGGACAGTTTATTTTATTTCTTGTAAAGCTTGATGATTTATTCCTAAATGTTCATGTTCGTGTCTGAACTTTCTTGTGCTTGATGGTCACAAATTGCACTGGCCAACGATCACTGGACAAGCTGATATGGTTTAAGAACCGGCTTCTATGAACAACGAGTGTCAGCCGCCTCCGCGATTTGTCGCTGCTGAGCTCGGAGGGGGAGATCCTTGGAAGGGTCAGTGTTGAAGATCTAATCAACAAATTGTCCCGAAGAAGTCACGAAAACTCTTGTAGAAACGTACATGCAGGAGGGATTAAAAGAAATACGAACAACAGAGCGCAATGCCTCCGACGTAAGTTTTACCGCATGGCTGCAATTTCGGTAAACTGCTCAAATGCGTAGTTCTTAATGAGATTTTGAGGTTGTGACCCACTTTTGGGGGAAGTGCGTTATCAAGAAGCGATACCGGCAATTTATTTTGAGGCGCCTTTTCGTTGGTGGCTGTGCGCTCCATTGTTCGCATTTCTTTTCATTCCTCCTGTACTTTGCTTTCTTTTCTTAAAAGATGAATAAAAACAGAAAACGGAATACGCGCCTCATTTTCAACGTTGAATTTCTACGAAACGCATAGCCTATTTTCTCCGCTGTGTTGAAAATTTATGTAAAAATGTAAATGTATAATGCAAGTTAGTAGCAGAAAAGGCAAGTAGATTATGCTTCCTGCTGTTGTAAAAGGGGATATTGCCTGCAAAAACGAAAACGAAAACGTCACCTTTAAAAGTGAACGGCCTGTGCCAGAATAAAAGTATGCATGTCTGTTTATTCGGCAGTGTTATTAAAGACATTTTTGCGAAAGTACGGTATTGATCTCGTTTTTATGGGGGCCCCCGTTTGTGAAAGAATTAGCATCCGCATGATGAAAGCATTTGAATAATAAATCATTTAGAATATTTGGTGGGCTCAGTCGGCATATACAATATACATACCACCATTTGCATGAAAACGCTGCCTTAGGAGAGCTAAAATTTGTGTTGCTGAAAGAAATCATAAAATAGCGAACAGTTTCGGAAAAAGGCCTACTTCTCTACTTCCTCAGTGCTCATACTTGGATCACCAACTTGCCGGAACGCTCACGGTTTTAAACCACGTGCGTTATTCTGAAATACGGGCTACTATATAATTCGTAGTTCTGAAATACTGTTACATTGAAAATGTAGGAAATCTTGCGGGGATTCCTAAAATATTCGTAAGTTTGAGAAATTCGTTAATGGGGGTTCGTAGTAACGAGATTTGACTACGTCTTCTCTGTAGCGAATTAAAAAGAAGCATCAAGTCTCAAGAAGAGCTGTTTAGGCCGACGCAAATCCGTGCTCATGTGAGCGCGTGTCTTGCGGCGACCGCCCGGCATTGTCCAGTCCTTCGCGTGGGCTTACGCCACGTGAGGAGCCCAATTGGCCCTCGTTGTCGTGTAGCGACCGGCGCGCAACGGGTCCTCCGCGCAGAAGACGATGACACGTCTGCCAAGCCAGCCCTTCACAATCCACACGTTGAGACGGCCACCGGACGAGCGAGGCGAGGAGGCGCTACAAGACGAGCTGTCCTACGCGGCTGGGCCGTCGGAAGAGGTGAAGAAAGGGAAGACGACGATTGCTACTGAATAAAACACTGTACATACTTTAATGGTCTTTGTTTTACAGTGCCTTCAAAAACGGCTCAGCACTGCTTGTGTGCGGCTGCTCCCTCTCTCCTGGGATACGCTGTCAGTGTGCGGAGAAGCTAGGTCGACCCCAAGCTCTGCTGTTTCTCCAGCCGTGCTCCACTAGTGAAACTTGCGCTTCTGAACAGGGCCCTGAGCACTGTGAATTAGATAGACCCTGCGTGGCTGCGTGGGTGTGTGCGGCTGGCACGCTCATAGATAATGTAAGGTCAGCTAAGTGCTAGAGAGGAGTTTCAGAAATTAGTCTGAGTAATGACGAATCAAAAGAAACCAGCTGTTTTATCGGAAATGGCAAAACAAAAGTACCAGAAGTGCCTCACTGCGACGGGTGATACCAGTCGGCGATAAGAGCGCACATTTGCAGTCGCTCTTCTTGCCTTAAAGGGGCGACGCAGACAAAGCACAAGATTGCTTTATTCGAAATATTTCGTGATTTATAGTGCCCCCAGCGATTGTCCGGTAGCAAAACGATGCCGCATTCACAGAGAAATTAATCAATTTAGGTTAAAATTTTGCTCTTGCAGCCAAATCGTGTCTTTTTGTGACGTCTTCCATGGAGTCACAAGTGCGGGTATTCAAACGAACTTCGAGTGCGTCATTAGGCTCTGCAGTTTTGCTTACCGTCTGCCCTCGCAGATCGCGCTACTATACTGAGCCGCGGACCGTTGTGCGCTGTTGGTTTACTTTTGACCGTATTTGCCTTTGACTTGTTTTTGTTTCGGTAGAAAGTAATCGTTTCGTGAAACCTGGGGTATGCTCGACCAGCAGGGTGACGTAAGACAACGTCGCTTACGCCAATCGGCGAGTGTCATGTAAGACAACTCCAAAGCGGCGGACTGCTGGGCGGCTAAAACAAGCCTAGTGCACCCACTGTCAACAGCAGTGCGCATCGGGACTTCTGTTTACGTGTATTTGCGTAACTTTCATTGTTTACCCCACCATTCTTGGTGCTGTAAAATGAAGATGCACTACATTTAAACGCAAATAGCTCGTTCGGAAAGCTTATAAGCCCTGCCTAATTTGCGTTTCCTTTTCCCGGCAGCTCAGCCCATCGCATAGCTGGGCATATGGCATCGTAGGCTCTGTTGCGGGAAAGGAACTAGTGGCTCGCATGGCCATTCCGTTTTTCCCGAATTATATAGCTTATTTGAGCGAAGTGTGCGTTAAAAGTGGTGTAATCAATCGGGCCTTTTCTTTCTCCCTTTCCCCCTTCCCCCGCCGAGTAGCATGTCGGTGTCGAAATTCCGGCAAACATCTCGGCTTTCTCCTCTAATAAAGAGCCTTCTCTCTCTATCAGTATCATTCTCACGAGGCAATCTTTCGAATGAACGAAACTTGAGTTTTGCTTGCATGGAGCCTTTAAGTAACCCAGCCGCTAGTGACCAGCACTTTGTGGAGGCTGCAGGGATGCTTACTGCACAAACGGTCATAGAATGCACGGTATGGGGCCACCACTGCTCTAGCGTAAAGTGATAACCGCATTATTTGCATACCTCAATGACATCGGTGTTGCTGAGATGATATAGGACCAGAACATCCTTGCACTGTGCAACCGTCTATACGCCTCTAGCGCTGCCTGTAGGGGCGCCAGTGAAATCTCCCTGGCGGCCCGTTTCGAAAGCAGTCGCGGGAGTTTCCGGCCCGCTCACCACTGTCGCCGCTGCTTTTGAGGCACGTTCGCGACTGAGATTCCCCGTTTGCATGCGTTGGAAATAGATATTGATGAGGAGCAGTCACTCTCTTCGCAAGGGTGGTGTTTTTACGAGATTGTAAATGTATCTGACGTGATCTTAGTGAAGTACATTCGGCCCGTATAAGCGCCAGGTGTGTGTTACAGGCCGGCGTCGCGAAACCGGCATATGCATGGAGCTGATAGCAATTCCACCACCCTAAAATTTAGTAAGTGTACCTCTCAGCGTTCCTTCAGATGCTCATGCTACGGCTATAAGCTACGATGTAAATCGATTTTGTGTGCTTACATAATCTAGCGGAGCACTCATACCTGACCCCGCCAGTTACGCTTCATATTTCAGATACTGATCACTACCCTGAGCAAGCCAATGTGGCATAAATTTCAGGAATATTCTACCCAATCAGTACGATGGATAATGAAAAAATGATACGCGGGTATCAGCACACGACAAATGATTTAATGCTGGGTCGTCTTGTCGCGATGTGAGCGCTTGCAAAAATTCGCCTGCTACATATACCCTCCGCAAGCAGCGCGGAGACCAGCTCATACCTGCATCCGCGACTAAACGCTTCTTTGAAACATAGTTATACGACACAGACATCCTGCAGAATCTAGCAAAAACTGAAATCAGAGGTCCTTATCAGATATCACACTCTTCCAATGACACCTTTTATCGCTTGTGAAGTTACTGTATACTTCAAAAATTGCGTCCTCCGAGTGATCAGCTGTTCGTTGAAGTGGAAAAACAAAATACAAGTGAATGCGCAGCTTGTGTGTGTGATTACAAAAACGTCCATTCCTGGATTTCACTCCGCACTCGTACGGAATGATACCTAAGCGTCCCCCCCCCCTTCTCGCCATGTCTTGGGTAATTTCAGTCGATTTCCTATCTATTTGGGCAGGTGGGTCCTACCTTACTTACGTTTAGACGACGGTCTTTTTGATTTGCGGCGCTGCACTGTTTTTTTTTTTTTTTTTCATTCCCGTGCGAGGTATGCTGCTTCTTACCGATTTTGCAGACTATTATTTTTCGTGGTTTTATTAATTCTCCAGGGTCCTTGGGCAAAAGTGGGCACATATTGTGTATACCACTTGGTATACACTTATCATTTTCGCGTGGCCTATATTCCGATAAAAGGCAGAAGTTATTGTCAGGTTGGGTAATCACATACCCTATCTTTTTCTACGCCGTATATATTAGAAACAAAGCCGTATTCGTTGTCCGCGCTGTAAAACGAAGCCAACATCTCACTTTGCCAGTATCAGGTCTAAAAGAGGCGGCAATAGAATTCACTTGTGCCTTATGTATGCGGGATCTGACAGTGGTGACATGCTGCTGCCGTCGCCGACGGGCGTGAGAGCGGCGAAGAAGCGCACAGAACCGCGTCCCCAGATAGCTCGTGTTGGCTTTCGAGCATTCTACCAGGAGGGTTCTGTTTTTTATCTGCCCTAAACGCACTATTTGCCTAGAGGCATCACCATAACAAGTGGTTTATGCCGCGGAAAGGCGAAAAGAAGCGAGAGAGAACCAAAACACTGCATGAACCTCTATCAGCCGCGCACCGCTCATCCCGTAAGCGCGGCGGAGAAGCGGCCGCGGGCGGTGCAGCGATTGCGAAGCTCGAGGGCGGTCCCCAGCACATACGATTCCTTCTTTTTTTTTTACTTTTATTTACTTATTTCTTCTTCCCTCCCTTCCTCCTCGCTTCCTACTGCAACTTTATTCCCTCCTCCCCACCACGCAGAGTAGCATGCAGGCGTTAACATGCCGGCAGACCTCTCTGCTTCCCTCTAATAAAAAGCTCTCTCTCTCTCTCTCTCTCTCTCTCTCTCTCTCTCTCTCTCTCTCTCTCTCTATTCCAACATGTTCGCAGCGGTGCAGAACATAAAGCGCTAGGTAGATGATTGGAATTCTGGGCCACGCTTGCGTAGCCTAGAGGTACATTACGCGGCAAAAGAAACGCGAACACAAAAATATGAATCAAAACTCGCGAAATTGAAAAATACTGTTCGTTGAGGTCTAATAATGTAATAATGGCGCGCTTTTGGTATATGCGGGCCACATTTCGGGCCTTTGTTTTTGTAACCAAGCCACGCGTCATTTTGTCTTGTGTAGCTAGAAATCGCGCTATTTGCGTGTTGTGATTCATATTTTCGTGTTCGCGTTTCATTTGCCGCGTATTGTGCACGGTGTGCCGAGAGCGCCGGGCACTGCGGATGCAGTGGTTCAAATACGCTGACTGTTTTTTTACGCTTTCTCCTTGCTTTTTGATTTGTCCATTTATGCAGCATTTCTGATGGGGAAAGGGTATCACATATTCGTCACTAACCGAGAGCCTTCTTGTTTCGTTCACTTTATTTTTAAAGGGACAGTGAACACTTTTCTTAATTTTTCGAAATCCTAAATGCTTTCAGACTGATTGATTGATTGATTGATTGATTGATTGATTGATTGATTGATTGATTGATTGATTGATTGATTGATTGATTGATTGATTGATTGATTGATTGATTGATTGATTGATTGATTGATTGATTGATTGATTGATTGATTGATTGATTGATTGATTGATTGTAGGGTTTAACGCGCCAACGCAACGCAAGCGATGAGGCGCGCCGTAGTGGAGGGGCTCCGGTGCAACACAGCCAACAAACACATCCAGTACTTAGACTAGGAGGTCACGAAGGAACTCAGCCAAAAATTACTCCTCTATGCCTATCAGGTAACTTGGGAATTTGCTGAATTCTTTTTTCTCTGTTCTGCCGTTCCTCAAGGACTGAATTACGTTATTACAACACTGAAGGAGCTATCGGCTGGCTTCCTTTCTGTCGCAGCAATAAGCGCTTTCGATAGCCACTTTACAAAATAAAAAGCCACAAAAGTAAAGCAGAAACGGGATGTGGCACTCTTGCGACGAGCAAATCACCCAGTGCCGCTCCGTGCTGGCGATAACTATAGTTTTCACAAGGTGTTTATCCGGAGGGTTGCCGAGTCCCTTTGATCTACCGAAGGGTGTTGCGAGATAAATCCATTCAGATCAAAGGTCGCTGCATTCTATTCACCTACGCTTCAGAGTGGACCTCACTTCGTTGACTGCCTCTAGAACGCTGGTGTTTGCACGTCATAGCATTTCAAAAAAATTTCCGTGGCGACTAGCCGTCCCCTATCAGCCGTGCTCACAAAGTGTTCGCGGAAGTACGTCACCGCTGCCAACCGGAAGCTACGACTGAGGCAGCCAGATACGGCGGCTCGAATGAATCTTTAATATTGAATACGACCGGCCTTTTACGTAGACGGCGACAATGGGAGCCAGCGTGCCGAAAAATTGCTGGGTAGGGACGGCGCGCACCGCCATGTGGCGCTAAATTTAATCCCCAATCTGGCCAACTTCGCTTCGCTTGCAGTGCGACCTGCGACTGCTTATATAAAATGTAGCGATCGTACCAATCGTACCACCGATTGTACCGATCAGTACCTATAATACTGGTAGGCACCGATTATTTACTGATCAGTCTGAACCCGCTGCTTAGCTATCCAAACATCGGCGGACACAAGTAAACCACAGTGCTAGCATATCTGCCGTCTCGACTAGCATTCTTTATTTTTCAGCGTTTCTGTTCGTTCAAGCATTCGGAAACTTAATATACTTTGACTTCACGTCGAGCAGCTTTATTTTTTCCTAGAGCTTGTCTATGTACTTGCCAAATTCAGAGGGAAGAAAACAATTTCTATAAAGCAGCTCCAACAGAGCTGTTGAGCAACGAGCGCCGGACAGAGAAACTCAAGGTTGCAGAAAACTGCAAGAGAAACACATTTTTTAAAGTTAGAATTGGCGGCAACACCACAAAGCCATCAAGCAACGTTGATCAAAAAGCTAGAAAAGGGAGCGAAAGGCGTGTGTTAAGCTAAACAACAACAGTCAATCTTCATTGCCGTATCCATTTATTTGATTCAATCGATTTCAATAACAAAGTTGAGCTTCCTGCTTCTATTAAAGTTTTGTTGCGTTGTCACCTTCCCGGCTGTCACCGCCACTATGCTATCGCCTGCTGCGATGTGACAAGCGTTACGAAGAGAAAGGCAGCCGTGATTATCGGTTGTATGACGCGGTAAGGACAGCGAAACGCTACTCCTCAAAATGGCACAGCGCAGTGATACCGCCGATTCACTCATTAATCAAGCTTGAACCCAGTCCGTGCAGTAATGAATAAATCAGTCAGTTTATTCTTCTTTTCAATTGGTTCATGGGACCCGCAAGCATACTAGGAGGAGTGTGGACCAATGGCATACGTTGGGCTCTTTCCAATGAAGGGGCTTGTAATGATCTCTTATTTTGCTGATACGCTAACCCAATAATGATTTTATTTGCATCCGAAGCTACGGCAATAGCCCGAGCAATGCATACAGCAACGTGCGACTACCTCGCGATTATCACAGACTCGCAGCAAGCTTGTCGAAGATACCTCCTTGGAAGAATTCCTCTACGTGCCCTCAAGCTTCTACAAGCCGTAGTATCACCTCCTAACGTAACCATCCTTTGGACCCCAGGTCACGCCTCCTTCCCCGGGAACGAAGCAGCCCAAGCTGCGGCCCGCGATCTCCACTACGGAGCACTCCCGACGAGGCCGGGCACCTTGGACACCCTGACAGACACGCTACACCCACTGCCAGCCACCTACAGCGATATCTTAGCGCACTATTGCCACACCCACCGAGAGTACGAGTACCCTCCCCCACACCCTGCACTCACAAACGAAGAATCCCGCATCTGGCGACGTCTCCAAACAAATACATTCTACAACGGCATCATTCTGTCTCATATTTTCTCCAACCTCACCTACAACTCTACAACTGTACCGACTGCCACACCCCAGCTACAACCCCCCAACTCGTATTCTTCGGCCCACACCACCCCTCCCACTCCCCTCACCTACTCCCGAGCAGTGGGAATGCGCGCTGACCAGCTCAGACCTGCAGGACCAGCAAAACCCGATCCAGTGGGCCACCCGAGCAGCGACAGCACGCGGTTTGTCCCTCCTCCTCCTCCAAATATCAAAACAAAATGCGGGACGTTACGTTAATGGCGGTGAGATGTTTGAGTGGCGCCCCCTACTCCAGGGATTTATACACACCCCCTAACACCCCCCTAACCCCCCCCCAACACCCCCCAGAAGGACTTCGACACCCCCCCCCCCCCCAAAAAAAAGATTCCACAACCACAAGAACCCTGCCTAGGGATTTATACAACACCCCCCCAAACATCCCACCGACACCCCCCAAAATCGAAATTCTGCATAAACCCCTGCCCTACTCTGACGTCAGCTTAGGGATTCGCGCCGCTGTCGTCTGCTACACTCCGCTTGTGAGGGGCAGCAGTGTCTGTGCTAGAAATCGCTCGCTTTGTTGCGGTAGTGCATTAAAAAGCGCATTTCTAGTGCTTCAGTTATTTTGCCAGCTTCTGACGCATCTGAATAACTCGAAGCTGTATCCCCCACAAGTTTGCAACACACGAGGAGATAGAGAACTTTCTTTAGAGCATCGGTCAGAAGATCGCGTGTAACTCGTCCTTTGTAGCTTATTCGCGAGGATCAGCGCTCAGGGCTCCTCGATAAGTATTCAAAATGCGAAGGCTTCCATGCAGAATTTTTGAGGTGCTCTTAGGAAGACCCAACATTCTAATGCTGCGTACCAAGCAGCGCGGGCCCCTACACGCGCATCGCACGTACAGCAGGAAATAAAACGGCTGTCTTTTATTTCTTTTGTTGTTGTTGCCTTGTATCGGATGAATGCATCTTGTTCTTTTTTTGTGTCCGACGCATTAGTTTTTCTGCACCATCCCAAACGTCTTATTAGGAGCTTTGGGGGTGTTTGGGAGGCTCACAAAGATACTGTGGATAGGTTGTATGGCATACATTCCCTTTTTCACAAATTGGCTTTCACTACGGCTGCGTGCAAGAATGTGCATATCCGTAGCGTGCTTTGTTTATTCACATGGAAATACAATGAGGAGGTTTGTGCTGCGCTACCGTGATCGCGCCCCAAACAACGTTGTCCACATTACTCGAAGGCGGCTTTTGTGCCCCGAATTTCTATCGTAACCATTGTCATTATAACGAACTGACTCTCAACCCGAACAATGATGACATGATTACCGTGTTGAAGGCATTATCTACTCGCTAACCAACGCAATAAATAGTATACCTGCAAATAACACAAGAATCGAAACCGATGAATAATTCTAGGCAGGTCTTTATTGTTTTCCAACCATTCCAGGCGCAAAGACCAAATCCTATTCTACTCGGGATGGCGTTCGAAGAATTAACAAAAATTGCTTTTACTGGACCGAAAATTGCCGGGTCCTGGACTGAGGACCCGGCCCACTAACCACCTCTATTTCATTGTTAAATAAAGTTTTCTCCTCTTCCTCCTCCTCCTCTTGAGTGCAGTTTTCCTATAATGCATATCCGAATATCGGGAGGATATGGCTGTGGAAAATGTACCGAAATATCCCTCCAGGTCTGAACAAACAGAGTGTTATTGTATCTTTAACGTAGGCGTGACTCGTTTTGCTCAATGAACCTCCTACTGGTTAGAAGCCTCGTACAAAACCAGCGCGCACCTATACACACAGTAAGTTATTTGGAACTCAACCTGTAGTTTTTGCAGCTTATAGTGCAGGTCGGCAAACTTTCATGCCATGACAAAGTAAAGTGATGTGATACAATGTGATGTGATACTTTCGAGCGTTCGGCAAGGTCGCAAAAACTCTTTTACCATACATATGATTACCGGGAATCATAATGCCGTCTGCCAAACCCGATAGGCCTGAAGGCCTAGAATTTGTTTTGGTCTTTCATTTTCGCTGTTGTCGGTTATTATCTGTTCTCTTTTCGAAAAATTGCTTAATACAGGAGCTGACGCCTAGCTCCGACTCGTCGCGCTCCGCACAGGACCGGCTTCGCAAGGAAGGGGGTGACGCCGGCAATGTTTCTTCTGTAGCGGTATCTAAAACTATACTTTAGCTCACACTTTCAGCCTATTATTATGATAAAATGTTACCCACACGCCAATTCTGGTGCGGACAAGCATCGGGAGTTGACCGAGCGCAAAGAAACAGCAGGGAAAGCGAGCTTCAGTGAAGCAGACGACAAATGCGAGAATTCCTAAGCTGACGTCACGGAGGCGTCCTCCGCAGCGCCGCCCGTGTTCGCACTCACCGCCAATACTCCGTTATCGCTCTCTTCGAAACATTCAAAGTTATTATTTTTTAGCTAGAATACAGTTTCAAACCGCGCGTCGTGCGAAACTGCATTTGCCGCAAATTCACGGGGACGTCACGGCGCCGTAGGTAGGGGAAATGTTTTGCCCTATTTTCACGGTGACGGCAGCCACCATTTCCAAGGGGTTGCGTAGCATCACGTCACTTTATCTCTGCCTGAAGTTGCCAATGTGGACGTAAACGTTCCCGCCAACCATTTATATTACGTCACGTCTTCTCAGTCAATCACAGAGATGGTGGGGCTTAAAAGCCATATTGTTTTTGAATAGCAAAAGCAGGCCTATGTGGTCACGTCTGCGGCATTTAGTCTAGTTTTTTATTGCCGGCCAAGAATTATGCGCTTCCACTAGAGAGAAATGAGGCTAACTTTAAAATTGGCCCAGTAAACGCCATGAAACGCCAAAATGAAGAAAGCACACACAGCCGCTTTGTCAGTCGTAAGCACGTGACCAAAGCTCAAAGGCAATCGGACAAACAGAACAGCGCAAAAGGAGCGATGCACAGGACGAAGAAAAAACTGTGACGGGCAAACAAAGCTTGAATTACCAAGTGACGTCAGCCTTCATTAAATGGGAGGCGCCTTATTAGGCGCCGGCTGACACGTTGTCCAACGGTCTTGAATGCTTTGGGCCACGTTACATGATTGTTTCTGTTTGTGAAAATGAATGCTTACACTGGACAGACGGTCATATCCAAACTCTTAGATATAGGGTTACGTATTGCGCGCTGTCCAGCTTTTTTGCTCGCTGTATTTATCCTACTAACATATTTTCGAGCAGGAGAAGACTTTTTAAATAAAGATGAATAGACTCACTGGGTTGCAAGTTTTAAATGTCCATTACTAGGGTGAGAGTAGGCATTGAAGCAAGAGTTTCCATCTGTTATGGGGTCGCATTATGTTTCCGGGCCAAAAAAAAAAAAAAGGGCGATGACCCCGCGCCGGCGCCGGTGCCCGCGGAAACCGCAGACGCGGCCGCGGAGACGCCAGCGCCATCTCTCGCCCCCGCCGCGGATCCTCCCGCGGCGAAGTGCGAGGAGGTGGCGCCGCTCGTCGGCACCCCAGCAAAGAAAGAACTGAAACTACTAAAGCGTGGCAAACTGTTCGCATGGCGAGCAGTGAAACGTCCCCCTCGCGAGGGGCACGATCAAATGCAGAGCATTTCCGGGGGCGCACGACGTTAAGTAGTTTGCGTTACGTTAATGTTGTCGCACTTGTGGCAACTTCTGACGAGAGAGCGCTCGTCAGCAGCAATTTGAATGAGTCAACGATATAAGGCGCGTTCGTAGCGTCCCATTCTGTGTCGGCTTTGTGGCGCAGTGGGTAGAGCACCATGTACATTGCGTTCCGCCCGCAGGGTCGAGGGATCGAAATCAGCCGCCGGATAGTATTTTCTTTTATATAGTGTAGGGGGAGGGGTGCGGACTACGACGGGACAACGCGGGTGACATCGTGAGTTACTGAAATGCTCTGCATTTAAAAAAGGACAACCACAAGCGCTTGTGGTTGTGGTTCTCCTTTTTAAATGCAGAGCATTTCTTTAACTCACGATGTTATGCGTCCGTAACTCGGCAATCCGCAGCCAGCCAGCACTAGCGCCCCTCCCCCGCTCCTCCTCGCTCTCAACAACAGGTGCGGGCGCGCATGCGCGTGCTCCGGCGCTGAAAGAGGCGTTGCAGCAGCAGGTTCTACCTCCTCTCCCTCTACTGCGCGCGCTACAAATATACTCGTTGCCCGAGCGAAGGATCCGCGGCCCAACGTTGACGTTTGGCCGCGGCTTCTCGTGCACGAAGTTCGGCGTCGGCAGCGCGCTTCAGACGCTTGCGTTCGGCGTCGGCAGCGCGCCGTCTCGCCGCCTTGCCTTCTGCCGCCGTCGATGAAGAGGATCGCACGATGTCTTGAACTGGTACTGCAACGCTGACGTTGGCTCGCGTCGCGGTACTGGTTGAAGGTGTTGCTTCCACCGTTTATGAACTTCGGCGATGGCGCACTGCCCTCCCGAGAGGGATAATAAGAAAGAAAAGAAAAGAAAGAAAAGAATAATAATAAAGATCCAACCGATTGCCCCGCAGGAGGGTGGGGTGCAAACGATGGCAATAAATAACACGTTACGTACTTACGTCTCTCGTCTCTCTCTCTCTCTCTCTCTCTCTCTCTCTCTCTCTCTCTCGTCTCGCAACCCAACTACCCAACCCCTACGACAACAACAACTACAACTACCACCGCCAACTACCACAACCTACGCCACGTGACCACCCCCAATGCTCTGCATTTACTCGTGTCCCTCGCGCGGGTGGGTATGCGACCGAGGTTTTTCTTCGTCCTGTGTATCGTTCCTTTTGCCCTATTCGCCTCTTTCTAAGCATTAATTATCCTGACCAAGCCTCAGCCTTAGCAAGCAGACAAAGCTTCCGGAGAATTCACAATTTACAGTGAATTTATGAAGTAGAGAATAGGCTCTGCGTTCTGGCCGCATCGGTGGCGGCAAGCTCGGCGGGCACATTCGACAGCAGTGCACGAAATTTAGGCAACCATGCGAAAGCCATTGTCCCACCAGAGCTAATGACAGCGCGTGCACTGTATCGCCTACCCAAAAAAGGGAGCGCAAAATTTGCGCCAGGCTCTCAAAGACCAAGGAAGGCCCAGATTATGATAAGGAACGAACTCAAATGTTTCCTGAGAAAAAGTAAAACCGAGTAGGTTTTTACTTACTTTTTCAATTACTCCCTAGGCCGGAAGGTATTGACGAGAGGAGTGGGTACATATTGTCTAGAAGCAAAAATACAGCAACGAAAAAGCGCGATCGGGTAACGTCGCCTGATTAAGAGGTAAGGGATACTCACAAGTAAAGTTAGTGGCAGCAACTTTTAATTAATCAGCACCGAGAATCTCAAAACGATCGTGACGAACACTTTCCAGCATACAGATGCTATTTGGCACAAATGAGTTGTGAAAACAATTTGTATGAGCACGTGTAATACGTACTTTCTAAGCGTTGATCGGTTTGTCCAGAAACGTTAGCTGGTGGCGACATTACTCTATTCCCAAGTGATGAGTTGCTGCAGTAAATTTTGGGGAATTGATGCAGCCGACCTCTAATACCCTAATATTGCGCCTTGTATGGGGTGTACAGATGCGAGTATTCTTAAATTATTTGCGAAACTTTCGTGGTTCTGTAACTGCTGCATGCTCTGTCCTGCCAAGAACGAATGGCGCCACGCAGCCATATTAAAATACCCACATAATACGGCATGACATCATCCCAGAGCACGGTAGCGTAGGAATCCTTGGCAAGGCCCTACAGCAGATGGACAGGACCTATCCGGCAATCGGCAAATCAGAGAGAATTTGGCCCATATTGTCGGACAGATAATCGAGCGAACATCTAGAAAGAGAGAAAAAGAGCGACAGCACTTGCGCAGGCACTGACCGGATATCGTACAGCCTGACGTAACACAAACATACCGACACTGAAGAAAACCAAATCAGCGCCATCATCAGGACAGCATAGAAAGCGGGCTTATTTTTGATTCAGTTGGATCATTTTTTGTGAAATTTTATTTTTTTCTATTTTCCTTTCTTTTTGGTTTTTCGAAACTTCTTTCTGCCAATTATCCCCATTTGCGCTATAAGCGATTGCAGGTGTTACTTTTGTAAAATCAGCATTTCTGTGGAAATGCAGGGCGTTATGCGGTTCGCCATTGTTGGTGTTTTTTATTCGTATTTAGAGCTTTCTTTTGCGAACTTTCTTTGTTTATTTCACTTTTTAGGGGGGTATGGGTAGGTTGCATATATTGATTTTGTCAGGACATTTTTGTGAAAATTTCATTTTTCCGTTTTTCTTATTTTTGGTTTTGGTTCGACCACTTATCTCCATTACGCTATTGAAACAATTACAGGTGAAACTTTCGCAAAATCTGAATCTTTGTGGATGTGCAGGTCGTTACACGGTCCTGGCTGTGGGCGTACTTGGCAAAGGATGCTGCGCATTAAAGTGTCCAGCGCACGTGAGGAGCGCCCGGCGTCGGCCAGCTCGACCTACGATAACACTTTGACCAGGGTTCGCGACGTGTTCTCTCGCGTGCTGTTCTGCTCGCCAGTCGACGTGCGTTAGCGCCTTGAGGGCACAGGGTAGCGCGAAATTTGAAAAAAATATGACCAGTTTGCTTTGCTTGCAATTAGGGAACTACATCTCCTTGTGCACATTTTTCATAGCCCCACTTTTCTTACAAAGTCTTATTTCTGGCTCAAAAACAGTCTTTCCGAAAGCAAGTAGTAAGTGAACACGCCCCCTTTTGGAATGTTCTCCGTGTTTATTGCCCTTTTTTTCGTCAAGAAACTTCCAGACCAAAACGCTTGCCTGTAATCAGCTATATAAAGAAATTGTCTGGAAACCATTGCATAGCTCATTTTTCAGCCAACGCAATCTAAACACGCTGTGCACGCTTTCTCCAGGATTTCAGTAAAGTGAAATAGTTCGAGTTCGCTCTAGTTTTAGTGCGTTTTTCACCTTTCTGGATACTAAACTTTAGTTTTTAGACCAGCGGATGTCCTTGTGTTCTACATCCTAAGTTCGCGCTGGTTCCACCCACAAATATGATTATTTCGCCTGTCATCTACATCTTTTGCCACAACTATACCCTGCCAGAATAGAATATATGGACTTCACCCTATTTTGTTACACAATTTTAAATACGAAAATTAAGCCGAATTTAGGTACAGAACAAAATAGTAAAGAAAATGTAAATGTAGTCTGATTTTAGTAATTCAGGTGGTTATAGGAGCACAATATCGCTCTCATTGTCTCATTGAAGTGTCAATGAGACACTTCAAAAAGAAACTGAGAGCGATCTAACAGCGGTATTTTCAGCTACGAACCAATGGCGTACTCATTTATTCCGAGTGATAACCAAACCCCGCAAAATATGAAAAAATAGCACGTGACGTTGCTCCTGCGGGAATCGTAAAAATGCCCTTGAACAGGCTGCGTCTGAGTTAGCCAAAATAAAATAACGAAAATAAAGAAGTAGTCGCGACCGAGGTTGTCCCTTATCTCCCACACGCGCCCCGCGAAACTTCCTGTTGCTGCTCCTTCCATGCATATCATTATCAAGGTGATGAGCTGTCTTTTCTGACGTGTGACGGGCAAAGCAGTTGCTTTCAATCGCATTCCTTGCCTAGGCCTATGCTAAGCCTATCCAGGGACCTTGCCTAGGCCTATCCAGGAATAAACCGTCTCTCTCTCTCTCTCTCTCTCTCTCTCTCTCTCTCTCTCTCTCTCTCTCTCTCTCTCTCTCTCTCTCTCTCTCTCTCTCTCTCTCTCTCTCTCTCTCTCTCTCTCTCTCCAAGCTTTCAGAATGACAGGTGACAAGCCAGGATCAAATTCCTTCTCGCAAAGTTACCAAACAATGAAAACAGCGTACGCCGTCGCCGGGATCTTCGAAAGCACGAAAACAATTGTCGTAGCGGACTACCATTGCAATCGTTGTGACTTCATGACCCCCATAGGAAAAAAAAAAAGCGGAAATTGGAGGAATATTCCTGGCGCTCTACCCAAACTCCCAAAAGGCCATTAAGCTGCACAGAGAGTACCTAAATGCATCAGAGAGATTTTCTTATCCGCAATGATGAAAGTGCACAAAACATTAACACCCGGGAGGGATGGCTGGGGAAGACGCAGCCAACCAAAAAGCACGCGAATTCGCACACCGTGCTATCTGCGAGCGTGACTCCCCTCTCTGAAAAGTATGGAGAACGTCCCGCATCCTAGGCCAAATAATACCGTCGATCTCCGTGCCACACGTAAATCTTAACGGCGAAAAATCGCGAACTCCGCACAGGATACGATACCAACCAATGCGTATGCCCACACATCTAGATGTTCGAGTATATTTGGAAGGAAACGTCCAACATTATTTAAAACTGTTCTGCACACAGGAAATGATCTACCCTCTTTTACGCAACATAGTCGTATCCAAGGATATGTGCAGCGGAGGCCGTCAAAAGTTAGATATTCTATTTTAATGCAAGTGATGAGTGTCACAGTTGTTTGAAATATTATCTGCTTGTATAAGTCTTGTATCCTATCGGTCACCCTATTGCGCGACTCCTAGCCGCCCATTTCTTAATTAATGCTGGTGCAGTGTGTATCATTCGAGCACACATTTTTAGCTCGTTAAGTGAGTACGTCATTTGCAGTACAGTGTTCATTTTACCCAGTAAGAGACAGCGAGGTGCACTGATGCACACGTGTACATGAGTTTCCCTTAATTACAAAACTCAGCGATTACTTGACAAATGTGAACGCTAACGAAACCAAAATTCTTTGACGCCAGTGCATTCAGCCGGGTCGGTCCTACGGTAAAAGGCGAAACAGTGTCGCACCCAGCCGGCGCGGCACGCTGTGGTCCGTGCCTCGACTGCGGCTTGCCGGGGAAGATTTGCGCATTTTTTGGAAAACGTGGTTCACAAATAAGCCTGAACAGACGCTCGCGCCTGCCACGGCGGACGACAAGGTGTTTTTAGATGCGAAGCATCTCATGCTCGGAGCTATGTCCCTCCCTCCCTCGTTGTCGTTGTCCGCCGTCCGCACTATACTGCGCATGCGCGTCTCTTCAGCCACGTCAGCACTTGGGCTGACGTCAGCGCAGTCCACTATAAAAACAAATAGTTAGGCGGCGCCCGGTTTCGATCCCACGACTCTCTGGCCGCAACTGTAGGTACGTGGCGCTCTTCCCACTGCGCTACAAACCGAGACGGGAGCATGTGCTACGAACGCGCCTTATGTCCTTCGCTCATTCAAACTACTTCAAGAAGATACTGATACAACGAAGGCACGCGAAGCTGAACGTCAAAGGAAACGACGAACTGCAAAACTAATGGGAACTTCAGTCGACCCCATGGCTGTTTCGCATACTACTCAGGGTTCTCCAACGGGAAAATGGTGTAATTTTTTGTTTTTTTGTTAATTTTGTCAACCCGAACTCTCTGTGCGCAGCTGCTTTGCAGTGTGTAGTAGCAGAAAATCAATTTAATGCGTTCAGTACATTTCGGAGCCCTTCAGCGCAGGTGGCGTCGCAATGTAGGAGAGAAGAAAATAAGATTTGATCCACTGATCCCTGCCAAACAGCCACTGGCGCCTTGTGAACCGAAGACTTGTCATCAAAGTAGGGAGCTACAGGCCGACCGACGTCTCCACCCTCTCTAATACAGTGTTGTTACACGTAAACTAAATTGTCCGAATCTTTAACTCCCGGCATCGCATTCGCAAACTTTACAGGCCGCAGAAAGAAGTTAGTCTGGAAGAAAGACGGAACGTAAGAGGTCTGGAACAATGCTGACATCGTTCGATATAACCGATGGCTGCAGTAAGGGCGATATATTCCGTGTTGAAATTCAACTGACGCCTCCGACGGCAACTCGTTCAATGCCCGTCGCTAGCATAAAAAAAAGGAAATGGAAGGAAAGTACCACTGACATTGAGACACGCCACTGCAGGAAGACCGGCTTTCGAGAGCAGCTTTGGGCAACCTTTGGGTGATCGCGAACTGGTTCGCCTATCTTCTTCTTACACTGTCAGGGCTCACGTCCCTGCCCTCTCTCTCTAGCCCTGTTTGGCTTTGCTATTTATGCTGGAGCTGCGACGACCGATTGGCTGAGTAACCTTGCTGCAGAATTGTCGTCTGCGTTGGCACAACGTGGTATAGAACGTGCGGAGCAAACTGTTCAGAACAGCTCAAACTCCGTGAACACGCGTTGTTCGCTATAAGATTATTCCCCTCCTGTGAGTTAATACGTACGAGAGCAAGCTCACAGCGGAGATTCATGGTTGACTAATTATGCTCAGTAGTATAAGATTCCGCCTCACCGTTCTGCCACCATGGCAGAAGGCTGCGAAGACAGATCAAAGCAACATCTGGCACATTATATAAAACTAGATGCATATTTAGCAATTGATTTTAATACTCCCAACTTCGTCTGTTTTCACTTCAAGCATACTTTCGTGCTTGTGCGCTCAGTTCTCAAGCCGCGCAAGTAACCAGCAGACTATTACCCACATAGAAAACAGGGAAGTATACCTGTCAGCAATAGAGAGTTATAGCAGATGGGAAAAACGGTTCCGGTACGGTAACGTCTACCGTCTGGACACCACCCGCGCAAGCGCAGAACCCTTCAGTAAACCGGAGCGACTTGACCGGACCGAGACGTACCGTGTCCGTCGTTCCAAAGCGGACGGCCGCTCTGGAAGAGTTTGGTAGAGGTACGCTTGGCTCACGCCTAGTCGAACGGATTGTAAATGTGAGATCGTTAAGAAAAATGAGGTTGGAACAAGTGAAATCCGCGCCATTCTGACTGCTCAAGCAGCAACCGAAACACGGCCCGACCCAACTGGCGTGGCTTGTGTCGTCGAGCGAAGTATGTACAATAGCTTCTTTTAGGTTAAATAAAGGCGATCCGGCTACCTAACTAGTATTATCACACAACATGGAGCCCGTCTACAAATCGATGCTTGAGGAACTGGCGGTATCAGTGCGAGGGACTCTGAAATAGTACAATAAAAAACTAGAAGCAGCCAGCCCAGTACTGAGAGCCCAGCTTGACCTGTTGGGGCCATCTGTTGAGATTGCGGAGAGGTAAAATTCCCGCTTGTGGTATGAACTATAGTATTTACAGCAACATGGGGCCCGTCTAAAAATCGGCTACTGAGGAACAGGCGGTATCAGTGCGAGGGACTTTTAAATGCAGAGCATTTCTTTAAAGGAGCACGGCAATTTTCGGCGTTAGTATTTCCTTTGGCGTCCGCAACAGCCGGTTGAGCGGCTGCGCCAAAAATGTTCCCCATTGGATCCTTTCTCGCCTGCGCAGCCGCTGCGGCCTCGCAATGGGCTCAGCGTTTCTTCCTCCGGCGGGCAAAGAATGACGCGACCGCTCGCCCACTCCTACGTCACTTCACGCACGCGTGCTCCTCGCGTGTCGACGGCGCCCTCTCAAGCGGTCGCCGGTGATCCGACAAGCGGTGAAGGCAAGGGGGGCTTCAATAGTGCGACGCTCGAAATCGCGCCGAAGCACCAGTTCAAGCGTTACATGTATTCTATCGCGGGGGCAGAAGAGAAGGCGTTCAGGCGCCGACCTGCACGATAAAACAATAAAGGCAAACGTGTCAGTGCCCTTTAACTCCGTGCACCCGCGCGTCTCGGCGTGCAGCTCCGTCCGCAACAGCCCTTCCAGGGCGTCCTCGCTCTCCCCTGCTCGCGGACGCGTTCGGGCGGGCAGCACAGTTGAAACGTCACCGTCCCCGGGCCGCACCCGGCCCTCGCGGTTATCGCGTGCGGCGGCGAGGGTAAGCGTCTCCTCTGCAGGCTCGCCGCCGTCCCCGGTTCCTGCCCGCCGGGCGCGGAAGCCCTGGGCAAACCCTTTAACTAGTACTTTGACGCAATCCAACATCGCGCCAAGCACCAGTTAAGCTCGTACCATTTTCGTCACGGCCCGGCGGGGGGCGGGGGCTGCCGACGGAGGACGTCGTAAGGGTACGACCCAAAAACTAGGAAGCAGGGCCCGCCGTAATGCAACGGACCCCCACCAGGTTTACCTTCGGCCGGGGCCCGCGTCGAGGCGGCCCCTAGAGGAAAAGCCAGCTTCAAAAGTTTAGCGTCCCGGAGGCCCAACGGCCGAGAGGGGCGGTTAGAAGGTCGTCGTCTGGAATCTGCCTCCCGAACCCGCCTCGGGAACTGGGGAACGTCAACGGGACTTTGGGGGTGCCGACGCGCGCTTCAACCCCACTATGCTCTGCATTTACACGTGTCCCTCGCGCGGGGGCATGCGACGGAGGATTTTTAAATACAACGAAAAACTAGAAGCAGCCAGCCGTATGCACTGACAGACCAGGTTGACCTTCTGGCGCCATCTGTTGAGGTGGCGTAGAGGTAAAATGCCCGCTTCATGTTCACGCAGTCCCTAGTGCGAATCTCCGTAGGGGCGTTAGATATATATTTTTTAATACTGCCTTTAGCGCTTTTGAGAACTGCAAAGTAATATTTCAGCACAGGAAACGCCACAGCCTCACAAAGAATTGCCAAACGATGTACAACACGAGTCACTCCCAGTCACGGTAGCATGTCCGGTAGTTACGGTTTGCTATAACTCTTAAAACGAGCCTTTCCGGTACGGTCCGGTAATGGGTACCACGTACCGTACCGCAACCGTTTTTCCGATCTGCTATAACTCTCTATTGCAGCGGTCGTCGCAATGCCAATGCGCCGATCGTAACAGCATCTCCGGCCGGTGGGAAGCTACCGGCGACATTGGTTTCCAGGCCGTGTAGGAGGGAGGTCTTGTCCCTGGTAGAGACTCTGGGCCGGTACACAAACACCTCAATCAGTCCTTCCAGAGGGTAACTCATTGTTTTAACACGGCGAAGCGGTCAGAATCATGGCCCAGACACTTCCGGGAACACCCCGGGCTTTCCATGTTGCGGCGAGCTTCATGGCTCTCTCACGTGCAATTCCCAGTCCCGCAAAACACAAAAAACACAGCTACAAAGCAAGCGGCTGCAAGTGCAATCCCCTGAAAGACCACCAGGCTGCCTTTAAAGTCAAACAAACATACTGACTAAAACCCATCTAATGTGGCAACACTCAAAACAAGTATATTAACTGAATAAAAATAAACGTGGTATGCAAAAAGCATCAACAAAGGAACTCACAATGATACCAACCCCAGAACTCAATATTGGCAATAAAAACGTAGTTCACGGGAAAAAATGAAACCATATTCCTCGAGGCCATCCCTACACTAAGGGCAGCGGCTTAGGCCGTCAGCGTTGCCATTGAGCTTCCCCTTTTTGTAACGGACCTCAAATGAGTACTGCTGCAAAGCGAGGCTCCAGCGCAGGAGGAGGCTGTTCTTTGCGGACATTGTCTGCAACCATGTTAGGGGGCAGTGGTCCGTTTCAATAACGAAATGCGAGCCGGTGATGTAGCAAGCCAGCGTTTCAACTGCCCACATGAAGCACGCGCATTGCTTTCCGGAGGCGCTGTATGCTTCCTCGCGCAGTGTCAGCTTCCGACTGGCGTAAAGCGCGGGGTGCTCGTCACCCGTATTCCCTTTCTCGCACAATACCACCCCCATGCCTCGATCACTAGCGTCGCACTGAATGACAAAAGGTTTGTTGTAGTCAGGGGCTGCAAGCACCGGCTGGCTCGTCAGCGCTGTTTTCAAATCATTGAAAGCCTGCTGCTTCTTCTCATCCCATTTTATCATCAGGGGCTCAGATTTTCGAAGGGCGTCATTGAGGGGGCTGACTAACTCAGAATACCTGTGAATGTTTCGCTTGTAGTAGCGTGCTACGCCCCCAAAAAAGGGCGTATGTCGGTCTTAGTACGGGGCTGTGGAAAATCGCGAATCGCAGCTACTTTGACCTCGTAAGGCCGTCGGTGGCCCTGAACAATCACGTGGCCTAGGTAGGTCCCCTCTGCCTGGACTAATTGGCACTTCGAAGCCTTGACCGTGAGGCCTGCTTCCCTCAGTCTATTTAGGAAGGCGCGAAGATGTTCTACGTGTTCAGTCTACGCCCGAGAGAATATCACTACGTCGTCTATAGTTCATACGACAAGCTGCATGCAGCACTGTGGAGGCTACATTATTGTCAGTAGCCTCCGCGAAGGAAAGCGAAAATAGGCGCTGGGGCCTTGCGCTTCCACCTACCGAGAGGGGAGCCTGAAAGGTCATTTCAAAACCCCCTTCACGGTGAATTAGGCGCCCCTGAGTGGGCGCTCTATTGACAACAATGGAGCTTCCACAGTGCTGCATGCAGCTTGTGGTATGAACTATAGATAGGGTAGCGCAAAACTTTCTATTCCCTTAAGCACCTTGTCCATGAGGCCAGAAAAACAATAGAGTGCATTCTTCAACCCGGAGCTCAAGACTTTCGGTCGGAACGTTCCAAGAGGAGATATGATTGCGGCATACCTTCTAGCCTGCTCTGTCAAAGGCACCTGCCAATAGCCCCTAACTAAGTCTAAGGTTGAAATGAACCGGGCCCCGCTCACCCGCTCGATCCGCCCCTCAATTTCAGGTATCGGGTATGTTTGATCCCTGGTGATTAGGTTGAGTTTCCGGTAATCTGTACAAGGTCGGGAGTCCTTGCCGGGAACTTCCACTAAGATCAACGGTGAAGTGTAATCACTCTCGCTAGCCTCAATTACGTCAAGCTCAAGCATGCGCTTTATTTCTGCTTCCATGATACTTTGCTGACGCAGCGACGCACGGTAATGCTTAGAGCGAACGGGTTGAGCTGAGGTCAGCTCTATATCGTGAACCACGAATGAGGTTCTACCGGGTTTGTCAGAAAAACGGTCCTCAAATTCCTGAAGAAGTTGTCTCAAGTCACACTTCTGGTTAGGCTCTGGGTCTGCCTTTTCGACCATTTCTTCGATGACCCGGGAGGGGTCCCCTTCGCTCGATACGGGCACTAGTTCGGGAAAATCGAGGGGCATTTCCTTTGCAACTCCGTCGCTTCCGTCGAACTTATTGTTCTGAAGCATGGTGTTCAGCTGGTGTTCTCTTCTTTGTTCAGCTATTAGGGCAGCTCTGTTTGCTCCTAAGAACTTCTGCGAACTCTCGGAAGTGCGTGGGACAAACACCTCTAAGGAAATCATCATACTAGCGAACACTTAAAAGGGACAAGGAAAAGAGGCAACGAAACACACGCTAGAACTTCAACTCAGTTTATGCAACAGAAACACGAAAAAAGGCTATATGTACATGAAACGTGGAAAGGGTAAAAAGAGCAGCGAACACAAACAAAATAAAATAAAATAGAATCGCACTCGTCACACTTGCTCATATAACAGAGCCACCTCACAGTGCCCGCCAATATCACACGGCGTAAATTAAACTTACACGTGTGTTCGGCTATCACCCCTCACCCGTGCACAACCTGCTCCCCCTCTCCAAAAAACCGATTTCCTTTGCAGACAGTGCCAAGGATGGTGAACTGATGCACCTTTCCCTTTCTCTGTTTATCATGAAGGCCTCAAAAATTTCCCGTTCTGTCTGCGAGGAAGACCTGTACAGGATGCGCGTGTGCAGAAAATCTGGAGTGCAATCCTTACACCTCCGGCAGTGATCAGCCAGGTTGCCAGCCCCCATCAGCGCCTTCACAGCCGCTTGGTGCTCTTGCAGCCTTACATTAAGGCACCTGCCTGTTTGGCCGACGTAGCATTTTTCGCACGACAGGGGAATCCTGTAGACTACGCCCATCGCACAATCCACAAACCTACTTTTGTGCTTCGTGTCACAGCGGGGCTTTGTGCAAGGGTTGTTCACCTTACGCAGCATCTTGGAGAGCTTCTCAGGTGCCGAGAATACAACCTGCACACCGCGCTTCCCACGGACCTTTTTCAGGCGGTGGGACACTTGATGCACGTACGGAACAGCCACCACAGGCACTTTTTGCCTTTGGCTTTCCGAACCTGGCAAGCGGTCACTTTTCAAATCCTTGACAAGGTTCTCCGCCACAGAGGACACTACTTCTGATGGAAAACCTGCCGCTCTCAGTCGTTCAGCTTGCTCAAGCAAACTATCCTGCATTTTATGCTGGCACGACCTGGTGAGCGCCGCCACAAACACTTCACCTAAGTCTGAAAACTCTTCCTCGTCTCCGGGGTTTTCCTCGAGTTTCGAGTGCGATGTCACCTCGATTCCCGGGGTAGGCGGGGGCGCCTCTACGCTTGGAGTGCTGCTCTCTCTCACGAAATGACTGTGGGGTGCCACCTCGTCTGAACTAGGCGCTCTCGGCGCCAACTCCTCGGCTTTTGAGCATGTCGCTGCTTGAACGACTGCACCAAATGTAAAGCCCTTTTGACGCAACATTTCATCCGAACGGTTTGAAAATAGGTACGGATATTCGGGCGGCAAACTAGGCGACACAGCAGTCTCCGTGTCAAGTGTCCCTAATGGGCCCTCGATACGTATTCGGGCGATCGGAAAACGCACGCTGTTTGCCTCAACCACCTGCTTGATCCATGCTCACTCGCCGGACATCTGCTCTGGTGCTATGTAAGATGGATGCGCCACATCCATCGTTGACGCGGAATCACGGAGTACTCGGCAGCGTTTACCGTTCACCGCCATCTTCTGAATGTACGGTTCCAGCAGCTTCCTATTTACATCGCCTTCATTGGCCGCCAGAAAAGCTACCCTGGGATTCCGACACCCGGCTTCCACGTGACCAACCTGCTGACAATTGAAGCAAATCAGTGGTTGTGTCTTTTCGAAAACCTTTTCTGATGCTTTGCCTGGTCCTCTTTTGTTTCCGCTTTCTCGCTGTCACGATGCTTCAAATCTCTGTCGCTAGCGCCGTCGGCATCTCGGGATGTTTTTTTGCCATTCGGGTTTGACCCTCCCTCATTTCACTATCATGACCAGGACAAGAACTCGTCAGCGAGCTCGGCGGCTCGTGTCACCGTTGTGACATCTGATTTGTCCATTACCCAGCCACGCATGCTTGCGGGGAGTCGGCGGTAGAACTGCTCCAAACCTAGGCGTTGCACCACTTTATCGTGGTCGCCAAAACGCGCCTCCCTCCTCGCTTTAGCCACTCCTGGAAATTCGCCATCAATTTATACGCGAACTCCGAGTACGGCTCATTTCTCCCTCTTTCACCTTCCCAGAACCGCTGCCTGTAGGTCTCCGCTGACAACCTGTAATTCTTTAGAAGACACGCTATTACTTTGTTGTAATCTTCTGCCTCTTGTCTAGTCAAGCGGGCTACCACATCGGCAGCTCCACACGGCTACAAAGTAAGTAGGCGTTGTGGCCAAGTGTGTCTAAGGAAATCCACTTTCTCGCATGTGCGTTCAAAATTACCAAAAATAAACCCGTGTCTCTCTCCCACCTTAAACGGTTGCATGAGGTCCTTCATTTTGAACGACAGTTTTATTCCTCCTCCACTAGAGGCCTCGCCAACACCACTATCGCCTCGGGCTTTCAGTATTTCAAGTTCGAGCCGCTTTATCTCTAGCTCATCTGCAAGACGTTGTGCTTCCGCTTTCTTTCTCTCTAGCTCATCTGCACGATGCTGTGCTTACCGCTTCTGCTTTCGTTGTCTATGGCTCCTCCTCTGCTTTCTTTTTCTCATCTTGCTCCCATTCTTTCATAAGCTCCAGGCACTCTGAGAGCTCATCGTCGTCTGCCCCACTGCTTCGACAGCCTCGATGAGTTCTCGCTTTCTTTTCTCTTCGTATTTTTGCCAACTCCAGGAGTTGCGACTTTCGTAGCGACTTCAGGTTCATGTCTGTCTCGAGTGCTGCCAACTGTTACTACAAAAAATCCTTTACCCCCACGCTCCAATGCAACCTCGCGTCAAAAGAGTAGTACACTTACAGAAAATGCTTTAACCTGACGCACCAAAGCAACCTCACGTCAAAAGAGTAATACACTTTACCTCCATCGCTACACTGTGTAAGCAGAGCCAGGTAGTCCCTCAAACAGAATGGCCTTGTACTATCAAAGTTTGCAGTCATGCCTCCGTGAAGTCGATTCCGATGCTCTGGAGTCGACCCATGCCTCATGGAAACAATCACGTCCGCAGTGGAGATGATCTCGCCGTGGTGGAGACGATCCCACTTGCTGCTATCGAGTGTTGCGGATCTGGTAGCGTGACCAGTGATGGCGTTCGTTGATACGGAGTTGGGGCAAACATTGGGGCCGAGTAGGGCGAAGAAATAAACTTTAGTACAGATATTGACATAGCGTTTGACTCAGTGAACAGGGTCCTGCGCTCCTGCGCGCACGAGAATAAATAACCAGGTTGGGTCCGCCCCCTTTCACCTTTTTCTCGGCTGACGTGAGGACGCACAAATCCGTGGCACTGAAACTGACGTCCACACACTCACAAAGGGAAGGCACTTTTCCTCTCGCACAGGTCACTCGGTTGGCTTCGGTGGTGCGACCCTTCTTGAACAGCGGCGTCTCGGACCCACTACAAAGCGGCCCGACGATGCTCGGCTCGCAGCTGAAGATTGCCGCCGGAAGAGCAACGCAGCACGCCTTTGTTCATCCCTCCCTGCACCATTCTCGCTCATTGTGATCTGTCTTGCCGGCGGGCGTTTGGGTTACCGTGAAGCCGCGGAAAGCGGCTTGTGTCCAGTAGCAGAACTAGTCACCCCCGCGTCCTTGCGCACAAAGCCTTGTCGCTCCCCGTCGATGAGGGGGGAAAGGGCGGGAAGGAACCGACGAAAACCAGACGACGGCAGGGTTGGTGATTGAGCCAGATAACCGAGATTAATTGACCAGATTTAGGGAAATCCCTAAGGTGGAGTAAGTTTCTGCGAAGGAAAGTTTTCGAAGGAAAAGGTTCGAATCCTGGACCAGGACAAATTTTTCTTCAACTGCGAAGTTTCTGAGAAAGCTGTCTAGCTTTCCTTTATAGCCGTACGGCTGCATCTAGGTGGATGTCAAACTTTCCTTCGCGATAACCTAGTCCGTCTGTTCCTTTGGTTACGTTGTTACCGGGTAGACCGGGTCCCGTCTGAGCCTGCGCCCGCAGAACGGCGAGGAGGAAAGGCAAGGAGGCGCGGACATGGCGAAGGCAGGCCCGCGGAACTAATTCCCCTACCGCGACGAATGCCCAAGTGCCGAGATGGGTCCCGGTCAACACGGTAAGGGCACTTAGAGAGTTTTAGCAGTCCGTCTGTTCGGTCATGTACGTAGTTACCGTGTTTACCGGGACTCGTCTGGGCATTTGTGCATTCGTCGCGGTAGGGGGATTATCTCCGCGGGCCGGCCTTCGCCATGTCCGCGCATTGTCACGGTGAGGTGCGCCTCCTTGCCCTTCCTCCTCGCCCTTTCGCGCGTGTAGAGCAGTCGGGTCCCTGTAATCACGGTAACTACGTAAACGACGGATCAGACGGGCTGCTAAAACTCTAATATTGCAGACGGTCGTCGCAATGCCAATACACCGATCGTAACAATGTGCAAATGTCCGCAGGCGGGTCAGACCACTCGCTGAAAAGACGCGAGCGAGCAGGCGGGTACTCGTGAACTAGGCGTGTTGCTGTCGAAAAGCCTTCGGTAGCGTTCACGTTGCGCGCTTTCAGTTTATTCTTTTCATGGAGATTTTTTCCTTTTGATTTAAAGCTGGGGAATTTAACATCTAGCCGGAATACACGTCCAGTCTGCAATGTATTCTTTGTTTAATTACCCATTCGCCTTGTTTTCTTTCGTCTATAACTTGTTACTGGCACATTACTATCATTGGAGTTTTGCTGTCCCTGTGAAGGGGGTGCGCGATTCCAAAATTGTGCAGCAATGGTTATTTTTCTAGCGCCCCCGTGGTTCCAGCATCTCCGCCCTCAAAACGCAGCTGAGCCTTCTCACGCTTGTTTCCCGCAGTAAGATAGCACGAGATTGTCTTCATCACAAGTTTTTCATTCTTTGTCCATCGAAAACCAGCTCACCAAGAGAGTCCATCGAAGTTCTTGCAACACCCATCTTAATGCAGTGTATCCTGAGCATGCCCACACCACTACGTTGCAGCAATCGTTTTTTTCTGCGCACCGCTCGAGAATGGAACGACCTGCCTGCTGTAAGTGCCATTACCATTGATTAGCATTTTTTTAAGGCTGACGATTGAAGCACGCCCGTGAGGTTTTGCGACATTACCATAAGCAATATTCCGTATGTATGCCGACTCTTCATGTAATGACCAAAGTCGGGGGCCTTGAGGAACCAATAAATGAATGAGCAAATAAATAAATAATTAAAATAAAGAATTTCTTTCTTATGAACTTATTCACGACGTGGGATTTATGTCGTAGATTGCTCTTGCACGAGCATTTCGATTGTCACGCAGAAGGTAGAATGGCTCTTTCTAACCGAATTTCCTTAATTGTTACATAATATAGCAAGTTGGAAGTGTGTAAAAATCGGTTACTTAAATAGAGTTGGGTTCGGTTAAAGGTTCAATTCCAAAAGCCAGGACCCAAATATAAGAAAAGCTATTCAGACGCTTAAAAAAAGACGCATGTTTGTAAAACCACAACATTAAAAAAGAAACAAACAAAAAGAAAAAAAACATTCAAAAATGTCTAAGCCTATAAAAAGGACTTCAAAAGTGGTGAAGTTGGCACTCTAATTGTTTTATTGCAGTGCCGGCTTAACGTCTTTTGCCAGCGCAGAAATCTATTTCCCGCGCAAGATAGCACCCAGAAATAGCCACGTTGTGCGTATACTCATCCCGAAACTTCAAAGAGGTATGTTTCTTTTTAAACTTCAAGGTACATAAAAAGTGCAAGTTACACTAATCACTTTTCAAGTTTCTACACTTTTGTACGCTAACTATAATAGGAGATTAGAGACAGTTGCGCTGCTGAGCACGAGGTCGCGGGTTCGATTCCCGGCCGCGGCGGCCGCTTTTCTGATGGAGGCGAAAAGCAAAAACGCCCGTGTGTACGAGATTTCGGCGCACGTTAAAGATCCCCAGGTGGTCAAAATTAACCCGGAGCCCTCCACTACGGCGCGCCTCATCGCCTGCGTTGCGTCGGCGCGTTAAACCCTATAATCAATCAATCAATCAGATTAGAGACAGACGCAGTTATTGTTTGTGTGGCGATTCTAGGCCACGATGACCTTGTGCCATCAAAATGTTAAAATATAAGAACGCAGTGTGAAGTATCCCTGCCTCCCCTCCATTTTCTATCCTTTATGTGACCTCCTTCTGCTTCGGCGTGTCTCCAATGGGCGAACGCACCCAAAGCCTCCATGGGTGCGCATTATCAGAAGTATGCTTGTGCCGCTTGAGTGACTCGACGATGCCACGGTCAGGAGCCAAAACAAGGCGCAAAAGGGCACCGAGAAAGCGCCGTGGAGGAGAAGAAACGAGTGCGAGCGCAGGCGAAGTGGTCGGTTTCCGTTTCGCTCGAAGACACGACCGGAAAGCGGGAATACGTACACGGCCGCGGGTGATTACGTATGCGTTCTCCACGCCTTGCTTTGGCATCCTCCTAAGTCCCACCTTTAGACGTGCAGGAATTCACGGAATGCGTTTACAGATGAGAGCTTTTCTTGTAGGGAACTGTTTATTTTGGAAAGATGCGTGTCTTTTAAATGGTCTGGCTGCAATTTCCGTCCCCGCGCTTTCTCTACGGGGAGGCGCGTCCGCGACGCTGATGAACACGCAGTGCTGCGCAGAGGGCGCTGCGAGCAATGGGAGCGCCGGAGCAACGTTTAGCGGTCGGAACGAGAGCGGCGCGGCCGCCGGCCGGCCTGTGCCGCGCGCTACTGCCGCGGAGAGCGGGCGCGCATCGGCCTGCCAGTTCGAGCGGTGAAATCCAATGGCTCGAGGTACATCAGGTGCGATAGAACTACTATAAGACCCTTTAAAGTCGTGGCCCGAATTTTCGTGAATCGGGCTACGGAACCTATTTGCGGCTGACGACCTGTGCGAGTGAGACCGAAGGGTGAAAACGCAGCAACGAGAGTAGCCCTTTCGCGACCGCCCCTGGAGCCATTATTTCACACAATGTTGATCGAGATCACGTTCAAAGAGAGCCCGGCGGCGCCAGACGCAGTGTTTGTTCTAATTAATTGTGAAAACTATTGGGTTAACCCCGAACGTCATAGATTAAGGTGATCGGCATGTTGCCGGCTAGAAAAAAAAAAAAGAAAAAAAGAAAAGAAGAAAAAGCTGTTGTGAAATTCTCTCCCCCCCCCCCCAAAAAAAAAAAACCGTTCCTAAATACTTCGGGCCGAGCCCGCCCCCCGCTCCACTTGGGGGGGGGGGGGGCGGGGTGGCTTCGGGGAGGAGGAGGTGGGGACGAGAAATCAAGGCATATGGTCACTGGATTAAATACGCCTCAAGAACTTTTCTTCTTAATTTCAAAAACAAATAAAATAAAATGATTTGCCGTAACACAACTATTCTCCCTTGTTGCTTTCCCCGCGTGCGTCTCGCGATTCACTCCGAGTTTGCGGGCGGTGAGAAAAAATGTCCCTGAAATGAAGAATATTGCAAGCTCAGTTACTGTTTGGCAGCCTGATTCTATTAAAAATAAGTTTCGCGTGCACCTCGATTAAGTTGACGAATTTTCCAAATCGTGGAGTTCACAAAAATTACAGGCGCGCGAAAGAAAAGGTTTAATACTACGCCAGTCTCTGCCTGTTGACTGAAAGTGCCAAAAAGATCGTTATGCATGCGTACACACGTAATACTTTTATTCAGCAATAACATTTAACAGATATTCCCCGCCAAGGAGGCAGCGAAGATGTGTGATGGGGCCTAACTAATGAACGATGCGAATTGGTCAGATCTCATTCAAGCTTAAAATGGACTCGCAAACACAGAAAAGTCAGGATGGATTCAAAGGGCCACAAAAGACTTTGAGGAGCGCCCACACACCACACAAATGTTTTCACGCGTTTACATATCCATGACATTGTACGTACCGCTGTGCAATCACAAAAAACCCTTCTTTGTTAGGTAACCAGTCGATTATCCGCGTAATGTGTCCAGCATGCACAAGATGCCGCGCCGAAAGTGTATCCGATGTCTCCGAGTATGTATGAAAACGTTTTGCCTGAAAGAAGATACAGAGGATAGAGCGCAGCGACACGATTTCGTGGTTTGGCTCGATCGTTCATAATACGCGGAAACGTACTCCCATCAATTCATGCTTCGGTAAAAAAAAACCATTCGTATTCATGGGAACGAATTAATTTGGCTAATTTGTTGTGTAGACAGAAAGGAAGAGAGACGAAAACGCACAGTTAAAATCGGCTGAAACCGCCCAGACCTACTATCCGCCACATTGCTCCACGCGCCGGCACTGGTTGGTCGTGCTCCGATTGCCTGCAGCGCCGCCGCTGCATGCATCACGGGGGAGCCCTCTTCGAGGCCGGCGGACGGCAGACTAGCAAATATTTCTAGGGACCATAGAGAGGCCCTGACGTCACATTTGTGAAGCCACAGCCGCCATATAAGCCCATTGAGCCCCGCACTTGTTCCCACAATTCTCTGCTGTTTCCCTTCCCGCCCTCCCGCTTCGCAGCGAAAACAGCTTCGTCGCTAATTCCTCGGTGCGATACCATGTTCTGAGTTGTTGATTTCGCCTTCAATTTGCCCATTCTAACCCTAAACCAAAGTTTCAATCGAAAAACGGCCTTCGTTTTTGAGATAGAAGGAAGATTTTTCAGCCCTTGAGCCTGGCAAAGTAGCGTTTGTCGTCGTCATAGCAGCAGGCTCACGGGATCACGAGTGGCTACTGCAGTGTCTCTTCGTAGAAGGCTCTAGGAATCCAGGCACCCTACAACGAAGGCACGCGAAGTTGAACGTCAACTGACACGACGAACTGAAAACTTTAGAGGAGGATGTTGAATTTCCCATGGGAAAGCTGTAGCGGGAAGCGCCACACGCCTTGCAGCTCAACCAGAGAAGAGGATGAAGAGGGAAAGCAGCGGGTTAGGAGCGTGAGCACGCAATAAAGAAAGACGAGAACCAGGAAGTGTTCGATCAGGTAACGCCGGTGTCGGTCTCTTCGCTGTCTCTACATTTTTCTACATTTCTTTGTCTCTACATAGCGGTTCACACTACGTTCGCATTCGTCCTCCGATAAATGAAACAACATACCGGCAACACAATGGAACCTACACGGAACCCCTATGATGCTTCGCAACCTCCTCATGGTTCCCCACGGGAAGATGGTGTAATTTTTTGCAATGCATTGGGATGCTAGGGGCCTCTCCTGAGTATTCTTTCCTCCATGGGTTTTTCTTTCACGTCGGCCTTATCAACAGCGGCCGCCAACCCAGCAGCCTGCGCCAATCTACGGGCTACTGTGACACTTCGGTAAAGCGTTGCGGTCACGGAGGCATATGTGATTGGATGTTTGATTTTTTATTCAGCGCCGTCTCTGGCTTGTTCTTGGGACGTTGAAAGTGGGGGGTTGTGTTGTACCGACCTTCCTTTTCGTCCTTCTTGTAGCGCCCTTTAAATATTTGTCATGTATTGTCAACCAGCCCAGCTTTATCTCAGTGACCACACGTTCCCGCATCATGGCTCGCTGTCTACTTGGGCACTCGGACCAACAAACCGATGTGCACGCGTGGTAGACTGGGCAAGTTGGTGTATTTTCATGGTGAAAACAGCGGATAAAAGACAAAGACAGAGATGAGACGGCAGCGACAGAAGCGAAGACAGCGCCGTGTTTGTGTTTGTCGGTCCTATCCCTGTCTTTGTCTTTTCTGCGCTTTTGCACCATGAAATCGCACCCGTAAGCTTCCGAGTTGGCGAGCGTTGAGTAACAAAAGTGTTCTTTCCCGGGGCCTGAGAGGGCAGTGTCAGTTCTGCGCATCAACGGGCGTCCGGTAAATGAGACTCTAATTAGTCTCCGTGAAATTTATTCGAACGAACAGGAGGTTTCGCAGATCTAAAAGTCTGAACACTGGCTACAACATCAAACGAAGGGCCGTTAAACCTTGCAGTCGAATACGCGTGCGTACACACAAATGAGAGCTGTTCAAGTATCATTCATTTGTGTAGTGTTTTTGTCGGCCGTTTGTAGAAACAGCGTAGCGAACCAATGCGAGCACAATATTGGGCAATGAGGCGGCCAATTTCAGACTACGACAACATGGGCGATAGCCGAGTAGTTTCCGCGCACGAGCAACGAATCGCAGTGAAGTTACCACATCCTTTCCACTATTAATGATGTTACCTTTTAAATGCAGAGCATTTCAGTAACTCACGATGTCACCCGCGTTGACGTCCGTAATCCGCACCGTACCCCTCCCTACTATATATATATAAAAAATACTATCCGGCGCCCGGTTTCGATCCTTCGACCCTGCGGGCGGAACGCAATGTACATGGTGCTCTACCCACTGCGCCACAAAGCCGACACAGAATGGGACGCTACGAACGCGCCTTATATCGTTGACTCATTCAAATTACTGCTGACGAGCGCTCTCTCGTCAGCAGTTGCCACAAGTGCAACGACATTAACGTAACGCAAACTACTTAACGTCGTGCGCCCCCGGAAATGCTCTGCATTTGATCGTGCCCCTCGCGAGGGGGATGTTTCACTGCGTCTTCTCTCGGTCGCGGGACCCGTGGTGCCATCTGGCGGAGGCGCGGCACAACTCGTAGCACTTTCTTTGAAAAAGCGCCTCGAAAGCGCGACAAATATGAAATAGGGATGACGCGCTTTCGAGGCAATCCGCCGACGCGGCTGCTTTGTGTACAGACTCGGCGGCGAGCGTCCCGGGATTCTGGTGCCGACCGAACCCCATTTGACAGAGCGCCTCGCGGGTAGGACCAGCTCTTCTCCTATTTACGCCTCCGTTTTCCGTCAGCTCGCAAAATGTGGGTGGGAAAATCTGGAAAGAAAATTTTATCCTACCCCACCTACTACATTCACTATTAAACATGGAATTGTGTTCGTCGATCATCTCTCACGATTGCGGTTACCTTACGCTTCCTTAAAGGAGCCATGAAGAGAAAATGCAAGTTGGTTTTATTCGAAAGATTTCGTGTTTTATAGTGCCCCCAGCGCTTGTCCGGATGCAAACGGTGCTTTATTCACTGAGAAATTGAACAACTTAGGTTAAAATTTTGATTTTCCCGCTCAATCGTGCGTTTTCGTGGTCCCAAATGACATCACAGGAACCGACCGCTCTGCAGCCTAGAGTACCTTCATTCACGCATCCGCCGTACAGGGTAGAGACACGTATACGCTGGCGCCGCCATTTTCGGTTGCTCGCTCGCCGCCGAAGCAAGTCATTGTGTCAAAACCGCGCTAAAATTATCGCCAGAATGCGGTTTACTGAAGAAGTTTGAATCATATTGTCTGTTTCGCGTTGCTAGGTCTCGTGGGAAACGAAAAGAATAACGCGTTGAGCCCGTTGGCCCAATTGCGGCGGCACGGGACCGTTCAAAGGTTGTCTCCACCCTGTACAGCGGTGTTGGGTTGTTCCCGCGTTTCTTTGCGTTCCGTAACCTAGATGGCGCCACCATACCGTGGCAACCGTTTGGTTTGTTTTTGCCCGCATTTAAACCTGGCTTGTTTTTGTTCTGGGAGAAAATATTCGTTCTGGGAGAAAATATTCGAAACAGTGCTCGCTCGACAAATGGGGTCACGTAAGACACCGTTGCTTGCGTCAATCGGCCAGTGTCGTCTGAGACAACCTTAAGCCCCGTAGTGCTGTGCAGCTAAACCAAGCATGCTGTGCGCAGTACGAACAGCAGAACGCATCAGTACTTCTATGTTTACATGTGCTTTCGTAACTTCCGCTGTTTGTCCCACATTCTTATTGCTTTGTAAAGAATGGGCCGTAAATTTAAGGGCAAATTGGTCGTTCGTCTAGTTTGTAAGCTCTACCTAATTTGCGTCTGCTTCTGCCAGCCTCCGCCAATCGCAGAGCTTAGCTCATGTGACATCATAGGTTCTGTTGTGGGAAATGAGCTGGTGGGTCGCATGACCATTCCCGTTTTTCCTCATTATGTAGCTTATTTGAGCGAAGTTTACGTTAAAAGTGGTGTCAGTATGATTCTAACGAGACAATCTTTTGAATGAACCAAACTTGCATTTTCTCTTCATGGCTCCTTTAATGGTAGCGTCACCTTGTGCTGCAGCAGGAATTGTGTTAGCGCGTGCCAGAGAGCTCGTGCAACGCTCCCAAATGACCCCATGGCTGCCGGCACCCGCGGCAAGAGTGAGATAGCTGGGGCTTCGTGGATTTTGAAACTCATTTGCTTCTTTCAACAGTGAAGCCGTTTAGCAAATCGTGATTTTTCGTTTCCGCGGTTACAAATACCAAGAAATTGCCGAGCGTGCGCATGCCAGGTTGTGGTTTGCGGGACGGGAAAAGGAAAGTAAAAACACTGGGGATATTTTGAGCTCGGCAGGGAGCCCACCTTCATAAAACCCAGTGCACGGGAAGGGAAGTAGAGGGGGAGTGACAGGATCAAGTGGAGAGAGAGAGAGAGAGAGAGCTGTCAGTCCTAGAAAGCTATCAGCCCGGGCACATCTGTCAGTCACTGCACTCCGGGCTACAATCGCTGCGTATGTGAGCGTGGGCCTCGCAACGACCGCCCGGCTGTTACAAAACCAAGAAAATGCCTAGCGTTCGTGTATGTGTGTCCCGCGAAGGCCACGCAGCGTCCCCGGGGCACGTCTGTCGAGCCAAGCATATCCGCCTAGGGAGACTGGCAAAGGGTGGCTAAAAAATTTACGCCAGCGTTCACCGTAAACCTGGCAACACTTACTCGGAACGACAAAGACTCCAACGTTCGCCGTAATTGTGGCAATACTTGCTCGGAACTGGAAAGACGCGTGTCATAGTGCACGCCCCACCAAGGTGGTGTACAATGATTGCCACTTCCAAAAAAAAAAAATATGAAGAAAGCTCACATGTATAGCAACAACGATGGAGTAAAAGTCGTTGGGACAGCGAAGAAGAAGCAAATCGGCTGCAATCGTGGACCTAAACCTTCGTGACGGTCATGAAGGTTGCGTTCAGCTTCGTTCCCTTCACGTGTTACGCGTTCCTGTGACCTTGCTTCGTTTTTTTTCGTCCCATTACTTTATACGAAGTGTATGAGAAGCCACGGAAATATATGGGAATGGTGGGTTTTGACAAACGAGATTCCTTCTTGGGGCGCGAGCTTTGTTTGCCGGCGTTGCGTCGCCATCTTTTCGAAGGTATTTCTCACACAACGGTGGCGGGTGTCTATGCCACCTTGCGCGGGCGTGCGCGGGTCATGCCCGGGCTTTTTGATTTGCGTTTTTGAACAGTTTAAGCCGACAGACGGCGACAAGCGGCAGTCTTCCGCCCAGGTGTAGCATTTACCTCGCTTTGCCGCTTAGACAAGCCGGAAAGGTGAAGGCATCGGCTGAAAGTGCATGCGTAACTGCGTAGCCTGTTCCCTCTTTGCGTAACCTTGTGTCGAAATCATCAGCAAAACTCGGTGGCAGACGGAGCCGCCCCCGTCTAGACTGAACCAGTGTGTACGTGCTCTAGACGACGGACGAATAAGGAAGACAGCTCTGTACGAGCAGGCCTTCTTGGGCACTTCACTGCTTTGCAAGAAGGAGGACAGGGATGTAGCGTACACGAATATTCTAGTACACCATTACTGGTAGGCCACGCGTAATACTAAACAATGCCGGCTGCGGGCTCTCTGGTCGCAGACACACTCCAACAAATAAATGGCTGCCAGAGCTCAGAGATAACGCTTTTTTTATTGGTAAAGGAAATCGGTGACATCAGCAATAATCGGCAATCATTTGAAAGTATTCCACAAGGTGTGCCATAAGTTACTACTATACAAGTTACGTCAGTTTAACATTGAACCGAGACTTGTTGCATGGCTTGAGATTTTTCTAACTACTCGCTCACAGTTTGTTTTGATTAGCAACCAAAATTCTAATAACAGCTTCGTTCAATCTGGTGTGCCACAAGGTTCTGTTTTCGGCCCTCTGCTTTTCCTAATATATATTAACGATTTCACGTCGTGCGTGTCATGTAATATGAATTTATTTGCTCATGATTCCGTAGTGTTCCGAGAAATAATTTGTGACAATGACCTTTCCATCATTCATATATCGGCTTGGGGCTTAAAGTGGCGCATAGAATGCAATGTTAGAAAGTGTAAATTCACGTGTGTATCTAGAAAAAAAAAACACATTACCTGTTTACTACCTTGATAGAATCGCCCTAGATTCTGTTTCTTTTAATTAATATCTCAGTGTTAATAGCATCAATAGCAAACTCACCTGGAACGTTCACACTGAACATATTATTAACAATGCAAATCGCATGCAGGGTTACCTCAGGCGAAGTTTTGCTAAGGCACTATCTCCCTTAAAAAACGCTAATTCGGTCTAAATTCGAATACGTCTCTCCTGTTTGGGATCCTTCTTTTAACAATCTTATAAACTCACTGAAAATGGAGCAAAACAATTCTGCACATTTTATCCTGTCTAACTATAACCGAACCGCCAGCGTAACAACAATGAAATTTACCCTGAACCTTCAAGCACTAGCAGTTCCACTTAAAATTTCCGGACTTTCGTTATTTCACAAAATATTTCATCACCAACATCTGCATGAAGAACTCATTTTGCCTCCATTGTACCTTTCTTCTCTCCTTGATTATGCTCACAAAGTCGGCATAGCATCAAGCCGATCGAACGCTTTTTCTCAGTCGTTTATTCCCCGTACGTCATTAGAATGGAATCGCCTTCCCCCACCTACAGCAACCATTGTAAATCACACCCTTTAAACAATGCCATAGTCGACATTGCGTAAGTCATGCTTTGTTTTGTGCAGTTATGCTTGCTTGCTGCGTTTCTTTTTTGCTGTTTTGCCTAATTTTGTATGAATGGTATGTTTAATATGTATTTCCTTCGCTGCTTGTTTTTTTTTTCGTTACATTATGAATGTAAACAACCCTCTCTATAATGTCATTGGCTTTGAGGGTATTACTAATAAATAAATAAATGTGCACACCTTCACGTTGTCTAAAGAATCTGCAAATAAGTTTGAGAACCTCGAGATTTCGATACTTCTGCAGCTAGTTCCAGCGTCACTGTACGTGGGAAGTTTGTGGCGAGGGCTGTTGGGTAGCTGCCAGAGCTCAGAGATAACGCTTTTATTGAGAAAGTAAATCGGTAACAGCAGAAATAATCGGCAATTATTTGAAATTAGTAGAACAAACACCCTCTTAAGACCATACTGCAAAATGTTCCGAATTTATTTCACTTGGAGAGTAAGGAAAATTCTGGAGTACGGTCGGCCGAAGAATAGCTTCCCGGAATACAACGACAGAAAATGTGTGCACGATAAATCATTCTGATCGATTTGTAAAATGTGCAACAGGCGTCGTGTATATGTTACCACCACGGTGTGGTCATATATACGTGGAACAAACCGGGAGGTGCCTGAAAACCAGGATGTCGTAGCACCAGCGTTCATTAAAAGGGAATCCGCATAGTCAGATCACATGGCTCAGTACCGGTGTTTGAGGAAACCGCTGTGTTGTCGAAGCACAGAGACAAAACAACTAGGAAAATAATCGAGGCCTTTCACATCACACGTTCTGCCAACCGATGTATGAGTATGCCCTCAGTAGTGCTGCATGGCCTTGAATACGCTTATCTAAGTGACACCCGTGTATGGCCACGTACAACAATAGATTACATTTGTGGAAACAGATGAGTGACTGCGTTTTTGTTTCGGTTTATTCGTTGCAATAATGTAACGCCACGTGGGAGACTAACGTGTTGTGGAACCTCGTTAAAACCGTACCCGCATAAGCCGTAGTTGCTTTTTACACGTAGTTAAGCCGAATCGCCGACTCGGTTTCAATTTAACCTAACGCATTCGGATAAACCGTAGTGCCGGTTAGTACGTACTTTTTGGCGTCCCCGTCAACGGTTTAACGAGGTTTCACTGTATGTATATTACCAGTGTTTTCTTCAATACACACTAGTAGTGAGTAGCAGCGCTGCACTGCCTTCTTCTCGTTCCTTTTTTGTGCTGTGGTTTTTCCGCGCTGATTTTCCATCATGAAAGCTCACCATTATTTCGTTAGAAAAAACAGCGCAAGGACGCGGTCGACAGAACGTAAAAAAGACAGTACAGCGCTTGTACTGTCTTTTTTACGTTCTGTCGTCCGTATCCTTGCACTGTTTTTTCTAACGATGTATAGCCAACTAGCCCAAACCCAAGCCTTACTTAAAGTTCACCAACTCGCCCAAATCACAGTCCTCTTAAGCAAACGTGCTGTTTAAGTCGTGCAGTGCTGCTCGAACATCCTCAACATCGATTTCCCGATCGAGCCTTTCGTTTGCAAGTCCTTGGTATGGGCCATGTTGCCCAATTGGGGTAGGCGGTAAGTGTTTGTCATTGATTTGCTTGATGATCTCCTCTTCACCGTGGTTCTGTATGGCACGGTGTGTAAGCTTGGCTAGTCTATCACGCTGATGGGACTTGGATTTGGTTCCATCCAAGAGATGGGGTAAGAGGTTCCATGTCCTGCCACAGTGCAACTGTCCCTCCGCCGAGGATTTTGCGGCGAAGTATCAGCACAGAGATACCAAGGGACGATTTCACGTTACTGATGCGGTGGATGAGACTTTATTTGTAAATTACAAAGCGAAAGGCGCGCTTCGGCATGGCTTCGAGAGAATTGCATGATTATGCTTGGTGAGGGTTCCAGGTGGGTGAGGATATTCTAATTTGCTCCTAACAAACATTTCATAAGCCGGTTTGGTAGTAGATGAAGGGCAAGAAGCAAGGAATCTTCTGATGAAAGCGAGAAATTTCGATGCGTCAGCGGCAAGTTGTTCTATATGTTCGGACCGTGATAAGTTTTTCGTGATGACAATTCTCGGGTAACAGTATGATTTGGTTCAATGAAGTGTAGAAGACTTTAAGGTATATGAATCTCTAATCGTGGAACGGTTTCGATTAACTTGCGTGAGTTTGCACTTCGCAATACCTAATTTTATTAGATTTTTGAAACACCAGCTTTCTATTTTTTTTCAGATCACTCGGAAGTAATTGTGCATCACTGTTGGATTCTATGCGACGTTACAAGAAGCAGTCATCTTCGAAAAGGCAGATGGAACATGAGATTCCGTTAAGGAGGTCGTTTATAAAAATTAATAATAGCACTGGAGCTTGTACACAGCCTTGAGTGACTCTGGAAGTAACTTTTCTTCAAGCTGAGACTGATGGGAGTTAGCGGTTCGTAATAAAGGTGGGAATCGAGGCTAGTATTAAGAGGCCATGGCTAGGGCTAGAAAGTTTGGCGAATAGACGCTGATGGGGAACGCGATCAAATGCTTTAGATAAATCTAGATAGACGACGTCACCTTGAAGGGAAGAGTTAAGATGAAGGGGAAGGTCAGTAGGGAATTGAAAAAGTTGGGTCATACATGAAAGGCCAAGCCGGAATCTGTGTTGATTTCGCAAAGAACCTGTTATTGTTGAGGTAGCACGCAATTCGGGGATATATTTAATGTTCTAGCAATTCACACGCGATGCATGTTAATGAAATAGGACGGAAGTTGCAAGGCACGTAGAGGTGCCATGACTTTTTAATCGTAACTAATCTTGGGACAATGGGAATGCAGTACTGTACAGTATAAATGGTATTACACGGCGGTCGCTCAGACCTGGTATGCGTGAATGCGGCTTGGTTAGTTCAGGATGAGAAACAAGAACAAGAACGAGAATATTGTTGCCTCGAGTTGGTGTTTCGACTGTTTGGCTAAAGCTAAATGCGAGTATCACATCAAGAAATTGTGTCAGCAGTCGAGAATGGGGAGTTAGGTTATTCCAATTGATATAGGCAAGGTTGCAGTAGCCGGTAAGTATCAAATACATTGCACGCAACGCAACAATCAAAGGAGTTGTCAGTGACGGTAACGTAATGGTAACGTAAATCAATGATTTCGCAGTCGTAACTCGGAACACAAACATGTTTAATGCACCAAGTGAGTCAACTTGAAAAGAAGACGAACAAACATAGTCGAAGTAAGAAACCACCCTTTTCTTGCACGATGATTACAATGTCAGGTAGCGGACCCAAAAAACGTAGAAGTCGCTTTAACAATGCTTGAAGCAAATGTTTCATGAATGTTTCTGGATTTAAACTCTTTTACAAGCTTTTTGATCTGCCTGTTCCTGTTTGAGAAGTATATTTCTTGATAATGCTGCAATTGAATGCCACATCTTGTTCTTATTCTGGGCTTTCATTAACATTTATTTCTTAGGTACTGTACTGCCTGAAGAGAGGAGTTTAATTCTGCGAAATTAGTCGGGGTGTTAATGAAGTATGTGATGGATATTCTCGCCCGTCGTAAGTTTACTAAATCGTGTATTTTCAGTATTCCCAAGTTTTCTTCTGCTGTTGCGTAGTTTCTGTTCACGATAGGTTAGCAACAGCCGAGATGGCTTTTTTCGTAACCCGAGCAACGTATTCAAATTTGAAATTGCAGTATTACCCCAGATCAGAAAACTCTAGTGTAGCAAGGACTATATGATAGCAAAATTGAACTGCTTGTTAAGCCAACAGGACAACATAACCGCTACCTGACATTGTAATCATCGTGCAAGAAAAGGGTGGTTTCTTACTTCGACTATGTTTGTTCGTCTTCTTTTCAAGTTGACTCACTTGGTGCATCAAACATGTTTGTGTTCCGAGTTACGACTGCGAAATCATTGATTTACGTTACCATTACGTTACCGTCACTGACAACTGACAACAGGACAGTTTACATAAAATGACAACAAAACGCGACACCTTAATTCGGATGGGATATACATAATAATTCCATGGAAATCTGTTATCGAAGATTATTCCTTACAAATGCATTGAATCGACCCCTCAAGAACTGATTCCCGAAATCTTATGACTGGTTTAAAATCTAACAGCTTATTTCTTACTCTAGACAGAATGGTAAGACAGAATAATGGGAAGGACAGGAACGATGAACTAAATGTTCATCATTTCGTTTTGTTGATATTTAGTTATGGTTTATTTCCCCATAAGCCATTTCAATATTTCCCGCCGCTACAAGTTTGCTTAGTGGCAATGGCTGTGAGGTTGGACCCCGCAAAAAGGTTTGTGTTGTCTGCGTAAAGGACTTTTGGGAGGGTATGGTTTACACTAACTATATTATTAGGTAGAGCGAGAATAGAAGGGGCCAGTTATCTTCGGGATGTTCTTTTCCCCGGGGCTTCTCCTCCAAGCCGCAGCAGCGCTGAGGATCTGACCCCGGGTATCCTCAACCGACAAACTCAGCCTCCGATACAAAAACTGCACATTTATTTACAGCCTGGCGGGCGACTAAAAAACAGGACTCGCGTGGAGCTCGAAGACGGCGGGCCGAGCTCCCCCGCGCCCGGACCGCGTCTCCCTGTCTTAATCTTCCCTTCCTCCTGACGCTGACGGCCGGGGAAGAAGGAAACGCCACTTGTCTCCGTCGGTGGCCATCGCATGTGGTGGTGGTTAAGAGATCCGGTGCGCGCAGGCGTTCGAAATGCGCGGCGTCTCAAGGCGCCGCGCGACACGTGCATTTCATTTGTGCGCTGCTCGCCCCAGGGCCCCCGCCAGTTCGTGCGTCGAAGCGCCCGACACCTCCACCACCACTGTGAAACATAACTTCAGGAATGTTTCACACACGAAACACACACCACACACACTTTGGCACGTGCACCATCGTTCCTTCAGTTTGACGACACAACAATCAGCACGGCCAGTGCCCCTTGACACTGGCTGCAGGTCACCATGACAAAAAAGGCACAATCCTGATCTAGCCCATTCAGAGCGATCGGCCTTTAGAAGGTGGTATGCACCGGCCGTCGTCGTCCGAAAAGACCCTTGCCATGTGGCGCACCCCGTCGCACAGCAGTATCAGAGGCCCCTCTCCTCCTCGCTTCCTCGCTCGGGAAGGGACCACTGCTGGCTCGTCAGCATGCGCTGCAGCCAAGCTGCACTTAGGTGAAGCTGCCTGACGCTTTCGCCTCTTTCTGGACGAACTCTCGGGATCGGCCGCTTCTGCGCTCGGAGCGCCGTGCTGCCCGACGCACGGTTGGTCAGCACAAGCAGCAGAGGGCTGCTTAGCGGTCACATTACCGCTGACACTGACTGTCTGTTCAGCTACGCCTGCAGTCCTACCTGCGACTGCCTGGGGTTGCATTACATAAGCAGCCGTACAATGATTTACGCTTTCCTCTTTCGATTCGCTGGAGCTCCCCATGGCGATCACATTTTCGCGACATGACATTTGGGGATCTCTAGAAACAAAAGATGCAGTGTGCGCGACACTAACTGCATCGCATTCCTCGCGCGATTCCCGTCTTTCTGCATCATGCAAAGCAACTGGCCGCTCGCACACGCTCACGGAATGTTCTGTGCCTCCGCATGGTGCGACGACGGGCTCACGCTCAACTGAAGCCAGCCTCAGCCCCTTCAGTACTGCTGCTTTAAGAACTGCGTAGCTCTTCCGCTGCTCCCCCGAGAGTCCAGCTAGGCACCCTCTAGCTCTCACGCTCAAGTAGGGAAGAATTACCCCTGCTCGCCATTTTAGCGGAACATCGTAGGAGTCTAGCTTGGCCTCGGCACCAGCGAACCAATGAAGCACAAGCGTTTCCTGTGAGGGCATATCTACGAGCACCCCTTCCAGCATGCTCATGCAATCTAATCTCCCATCCATCTCGCTGCACCCTTGTGCTTGCTGCCCGATCGATGAGGCGGTGGCGTTGTTAGCGCTTCTCAAACGCTCACTCCTTAGGCGTTCCGCTGCTAACTCCGCCTCAGCGACCTTTAATTTCGCCTGCAGTAGGGCCATCTCGTCAGCGAAAGACATGGCTGACCTAATTCTGACGCTCGCTGCCTCGTCAGCACTCACACTCAGCTCCACCTCACATGCCTAGCTAACCGCCCCCCATTATCTCAGGGCTGCTCATGAGGCACCCCCTACATGTCATGGTGAGCCACGCACTCAGGATCACGAGAGGCACTGACCTGCATAGCTCGGTGCCTGTAGAGATGCCGCACTGCTGCAGATGGGGTATCCATTTAGGCGCGGCTCCTTCAGCCGAGGTGTCCGCCAAACAATGGCCAGCTGATTTCTCGCCTGCCGACAGCTCGCTGCTCCAGCCGCTGCACGCTCAATGGGCTGCCGATGCCTCCACTGACCGCTGGTCAAGCTGCTTCTCCGCCGCTCAGCATGCCGCAGAGATTCCCTCGGTCGCCGTTGAGAAGTCCTCTGAGCGCCGATCGAGCCGCTTCTCCACCTGGACGGCGAGTTCGCTGCTCCCGCCGATCCCGTTCAGCAGGCCGCGACTTCTCCGCGTGCTCCGTCCGTCGAGGGGCCCGTCTCGCCCGCCGGCCGGCTGAGTCGTCGCTGTTGAAGATCGTGCCGACTGCGCCAGTTATCTTCGGGATGTTCTTTTCCCCGGGGCTTCTCCTCCAAGCCGCAGCAGCGCTGAGGATCTGACCCCGGGTATCCTCAACCGACAAACTCAGCCTCCGATACAAAAACTGCACATTTATTTACAGCCCGGCGGGCGACTAAAAAACAGGACTCGCGCGGAGCTCGAAGACGGCGGGCCGAGCTCCCCCGCGCCCGGACCGCGTCTCCCTGTCTTAATCTTCCCTTCCTCCTGACGCTGACGGCCGGGGAAGAAGGAAACGCCAGTTGTCTCCGTCGGTGGCCATCGCATGTGGTGGTGGTTAAGAGATCCGGTGCGCGCAGGCGTTCGAAATGCGCGGCGTCTCAAGGCGCCGCGCGACACGTGCATTTCATTTGTGCGCTGCTCGCCCCAGGGCCCCCGCCAGTTCGTGCGTCGAAGCGCCCGACAGGGCCCCAAGATGGAGCCTTGGGGTACACCAATATGTATGTTTCAAAACTGGATGTAACACAATTTATAACTGTTCACTGTTTAGTGGGCCCTAGATGGAGCCTTGGACAATATCACTCTGTACGGTTCCAAAAGTGGATGTAACACGTGTATTTAGCACACTTTTAGCTACTTTGGAGAATACTGAGAGGAGAGAAATACGGCGGTAATTTCTAAAATCGCCCTAAGTTAGCACCCTTGTGTACAACTGAGACTAGCAACTGTTAGTTTTGGCGGAGAAATACCTTCCGTTAGCGTCTACTTACTTACGTGACTAAAACAAGATCAGGGATATCTCCGAAATATTTAACTGCTACTTCTTTTGTGTTGGTGTGGTTGACCATTTATTTTTAAAAGCGTTATGAAGGGAACAATTTGACCAGATGTTGGGCAGCTATAATCACCAACGTTACTAGAATAAACTCAGTTTCACAACTGCGCCGGAGAGAGAGAGAGAACAAACTTTATTTCCGCAGGACCTAAGTCCAGGTCCTAATTTCAAAGTTCAATTCACCGGATCCACGTAGTACTCCAGAATGTCCGTGCGGATCCGGTGCACGTGTTTGTAGAGAGCTTACTGGGCAGCCTGGATGTTTACTGTCGGCGGGGGAGACAACCAGAGCTCCCAGGAGGTGATGGAGGCGAGGGATGGGTCAAGTGATGGCGGGGGTGCAGTCCCAATAAGAATGAGGGATGGATGGGTAGGAAGAACAGGTGGGACAGGAAGGATGACCAGGGCGCCGATAGATGCGGTGAAGAATGAGATGGGAGGGGAGTGAAGAGGTTTGAGCTTGCCGAATGAGGCACGCAGCCTCACGAGTTAGACGGGAACTGGGGGGTGGGTACAGGGTACGTGATAGGCGTTGGGCGTGTAATTGGTAACGGCGGGAAGCGCGGTGTTGAGTACGAACCGTCGGCGGGTGGTACAAGGTTGGCCAGGACATGGGCGGACCCGGGAAAGGTACTCGGGTGAGCGCGTTTGCTAAGGCGTTTCCGCACATGCCAGCGTGGCCAGGAACCCAAACCAGTGTGAAGCGTGGCCGAGGATTCGATGCAAGTATCGGAGTGACGAATTCAGTAGTGTGTGGGTGAGTCTCATGGTGAGCGAAATTACGAAGGGCTGACTGACAGTCGGAGAAGATATATACTGGCGTGCTGGTAGGAACAGTAAGAGTAGCGAGCTCTATTGCAAGGGCAATGGCGTATTCTTCGAGAGAGGTCGAACCCGGTGGGGAAAGAAAGGAAAGCGTGGCAGTGTCTAAAGAAGGGAGTTGGAGAAATGAAGCCGTGCCCGTTGAGTTTGAGGGGATGTCGCTGGCGTCAGTAAAGTAAACGATGGAACCATGGGAGAGTAGAAAATTAATTCGTCTGGAGAGGGCCTGAACGCGCAGTGCACGACGAGCAGGGTGTCGATCAGGATTCATGTTGCGGGGCAAAAGGCTCAACCCGTAAATTAGCGCCGGAGAGGCGGGCCGCGTGGCGGGCGCGCGAACTAGTGGCGCTGTCGTCACGTTTTGCTCCCGTCTTGCTGCCATGCAGTGCTTGGGCCACGCAGAACCAGCGCAACCTCTCATCGTAAACTCCCGGGTGTTCTAGAAGTTTCTTTTGTTCGCTTGGTATTTTGTCGGCTATTTGTGGCGTTTTTCTGCAGAGAGCGTAATATTTTAGCAGTTCGCTGTCCGCATTTGCAACCCATACTGTTACGACTGATAGGTTCCAGGTCTCTGGATCCTGGTAGACCAATTGTGCTTCATAAACTGTATCTAACTCCAGCTCGTCCCTTCAGTATTAGCTGTGCGCAACTAGTTGTTATAACGTGGAAAAATAGACGGGTATCTACCGCTGAAACAACTCGCTGCGCCGGAATATCTGGTGCAAGGTTTTCTGTGTCGCGAAGACGCCAAGGATGGTGCCCGTACGTTATCCGTTGCAGCGCGCTACACCGCCCTGTTGTCGCGTGCCCTTTTGTGGCGCGCTGTTTTGATACCATCCGATTTAATCTGATTAAGCAAACTTCTAATTAAAAAGGAATCTAAGTATGGATCTGAAGTGCAACACTACCACTTCTTCCATTGATCCGATCCCGAAATACACTTTCCTATTCGTCGAAGGGCACCCCATAAACTGCCACGTTTCTCTTCATGTGGAACTTGTGCCTGTCGGATTCGAGGTATATAAACATTGTCAGATTTCTTGTTTTAACTCTTGCGTTCACTAAAATCAAAGAAACGAGCTTGTGGTATGGGCAGCAATGCGAGACAGGTCGATTTAAATTTCACAGTAAATCAGCAAATGTCGCCTGTATGTAACTTCTATAATTTTTCCCTCATTACCTGGAGTGATTTTTATGGTGGGGTGGGGTCGCCTTACGGGCACTTGCCTGTTCGCCTTTAACCTTACGCACAAAAATGAATATTCTCCTTGTAAGTGGAATGTGTGAATCACATTACTGTAGAGCCGTAATGAAAATATGTGGAAACAGTGATATGAACTTGCTTTAGAGCCCGAACTCTCTCTTTCTTTCCAGGTCAGTGCAAACTTACTGCTCGTGGAGGTGCGCCCTGTCGCGATGGGACGCGTGGTCGACGGTGAGCAACCGTGTTCTTCGTGTGTCCAGCCAGCACCGACAACCAGGCATGCTGCTTTGCTTGCCCTTGGACTTTGGCAGCAGTTTTTTATCGCTATTGACGAGCTTCAAAATATTGCACCCAATATTTTTAGATTAGGAAAAACACTACGTTAAAAAGCGGCCTCCCTGGCTATGAATTTTACATGGGTTGCTAGTATCCTATGAGTTACTAGTAGAGGTTTCACTTGGGGAAGACGTGACTTATTCTTCTCTTTAGGAAAAACGTTGCGATAAATGGAGGCGAAAAGTCAGAGGGCCACTTTTGGTTGTTTACGTGTGTAACAGGCGATAGTCTTGTATGTTTATTTCCCGCTATGAGTGAATCCTTCGTGTGGCAGTGGACCTGAGTAGGCTGCTGCTGCTGCTGATTATTGTGGTTATGATGATGATAACTGCGTTCATACGGGTTGGAATTGACCTACTGGCGGGAGCAGCAATCCTCGCAGCCCAATTCGCTCGAGTGGCTATGTGAGCGCCGCAGCGAACGGGGAGTAGTGAATCGGCGTGCGCTTATCGCAGCTGCGTTCATCACCAATGCCCATGAGTGTCGGCAGGGGGCTGCAAAGGGACACCCTCCCCCCCCCCCACTGCCACACACAAAAAAAAAAAAAAACTCCGCCCCACTACGACTTTCCTCTTTCCTTCGTCCCCTGTGTTAACACTTGTGCCTGTCATTTTCCGCTGACATTGATGATCAGCAAGCAGCTTTCCAAGGTGTTTATGGCGACCCCAACGTCTTTGCCGTCGAAATTCTGCCCATGGCGTTTTTATTTAAAAAACAAAGGTGGCACTCCGCACGGTTTCCAGAACTGCCTTGTGTATTTCTGGATTATCTGCGCCTCGGTTCTTTCCTAGTGATCCCCTGACCTAACGGCAGGTGCTTTGCTGCTAAAGGGCCATGTCAAATGTGTTTGGAATGTTGGCTTCTGTGTGCGTTGTACCGGCGAAATCTTCTGGTAAGAAGGTGCAGTTTGCAGTCGCAACATGTATTTCCTTTGTTCGCGCATCTTTCCTAGCCCCTAACTGAAAAGAATGAGGTTCCGGTGAATATGATAATCCGTTCCCAACCCCTCAAGTGTTTGCGTTTTTCAGCGCAAAACGCCAGAGGAACGCCTCCTCCCCCCCCTCCAGTCTCCCTCGCCCATTTTGCAAATTAGGCTGAGTGGCTCTAGGGGGCAGTGTTTTAAGCATTCACTGACTGTCAAGGCCATCAACTCTTTTGCACCCTCTTGCCACCTCTCGCTGGCAGCTTTTCTTCATAAGTAGTGCCAAGTTGTGCTTGGGGTTCTGTTTGAAGCGCAAAATTTCACCAGCCCCTTTGCCTCTAATAGCGACAGGGGGAATCGCAGCACCAACGTTCAGCCGTTGAGCTGGAGTAGCGTCGCAAACTCAATTACTGGCAACTTTCTCACCCAGGCCAGGCGCAAGCTTAACAAACGGCAGAACGGGGTAAACAGAACAAAATAAAGAGAGAAAACTCCGGCTAGAGAGCACTTTCGAGCCTCAGTGCGCCAAGTGAGCTCGCGTCTGCAAGCATCGCGGAGCTGTTATGCAAAGCTAAATTGGACATAAGCTTACGTAAAAGAAAACTCGATATTATTCTAATATTGCGCCTTGTTTGATAACGAGGAGTAAACTTTTCGAGTTAGTCGACTATCCCAAATGCGAAGATATTTCTACTATTATTGCCGGCCTGAGCAGCCTTCGCCACAGAAGGACCCCTCAAATAATTCCTCGCCGGTAAAATTCATCAGAAACAATAGTCTGGTTTCAGTTTTTGCCCTTCATTTTCATTTTCATTTTTCATTTATTTACTCTCAAGGCACAGGGCATTACAGAGAGGAGTAGGCAACAAAATAAAAAAAAAACATACAGTAAAAGGCAGTATTACAATGAATTACAATTCAGCGTTCGAAATGGCTTTTTTGTAAGCATTGGCGTCAGTGGTCGATGCGATGAATGCTGGAAGGTGGTTCCAGTCGCCGGATGTTTTGGGGACAAAGGAGTTGAAATATTGGTTCATGTGACTGAAAGGGATGTCAACTTTGTATTGGTGACCACTGCGTGAAGATACGTAGGTTGGGGGCGAAAACAGTGAATCGGAGAGAGCTGTATTAGTATGATAGATCTTATGAAAGAGACACAGACGTGAAATTTTGCGGCGTAGTGAAAGGTTAGGCCGGTTGAAATTTGTTTTCATTGACGTGACACTTGCAGACCGGAAATAGTTAGACATGATAAAACGTGCAGAGTGATTTTGAATTGATTCGATACTGTCTTGAGAGTGTTAGTGTGAGGATCCCAAATCATTCATCATTCATCATTCATTACCAGCCTATCTACGCCCACTGCAGGGCCAAAGCCTCTCCCATTATTCTCCAATTACCTCGGTCCTGTGCCAACTGTGACCAATTTATCCCCGCAAACTTCTTGATCTCATCTGCCCATCTAACTTACTTTCTGCCGCCCCCTGCAACGCTTGCCTTCTCTAGGGATCCACTCTGTTACCCTTGTTTCGGCTGAAAAACGCCGAGCGGCCGCCATGACAGCATGTATAACATGACGTCCCCATTCTTGCCGTATCGCTGCCTCTCTGGAAGCGCGCGCGAGCGAGCGCACGCGCGCGCCCAGACCGGCCTAGGTTTTCGCCGTCCCCACAGGCCCGGGCAGCATGACGTCAGTGCCAAAACCATGACGTGTACACACGCCCGAGCAGCGCGCGCCAACCACAGCCAGCGCGTCGGCTTCGTCACGGGAGCCCCGACGTCGGCAGTTTGGGGCACGTAGCAGATGATGTCACGTCGGCCCGCTCTGGGCTTTCTCGTGCGGGCGAAGATTAAAATGGATTTTAAATATGTTTCGCTGAACGGTTGCTGTTGAAACTTGCTGGGAGATATCTCCTGATAAAAAGGAAGCGTTTTACATAGTTATCTCAGCTTTGAAATTTCGTGTCAGTACTCCTTTAATGACCAGCGGTTATCTTGCCTTCGCATTACATGCCCTGCCCACGTCCATTTCTTGTTCTTAATTTCTACTAATATACTAACTAATATACTAATAACTAATATACTAATAACTAATATACTAATACTAATATACTAATACTACTAATATACTACTAATAATACTAACCGGTTTGCTCCCTGACCCACTCCGCTCTCTTCTTGTCCCTTAGTGTTACACCTATCATTTTCGCTCCATTGCCCGCTGAGTCATTCTCAATTTAGGTTGAACCCTCTTAGTGAGCCTCCAAGTTTCTGCCCCGTAGGTGAGTACCGGTAAGATGCAGCTGTCACACACTTTCATCTTCAGCGACAATGGTAGGCTGCTATTCATTATCTGAGAATGTCTGCCATATGCACCCCACCCCATTCTGATCCTTCTAACTATCTCTTCCTCATGGTTGGGATCTGGGGTCACAACTTGGCCTAAGTATATATATTCGCTTACCACTCCCACTGCCTCGCCATCTATCTCAAACTGCTGTGCTGTCCCGAGGTTATTGATCATTACTTTAGTTTTCTGCATATTAATTTTCAGGCCCACGGTTCTACTCTGTTCGCCCAGTGCGGAAAGCATGCTTTGCAATTCGTCCCCCGAGTTACTTAGCAAGGCAACGTCATCAGCAAATCTCAGGTTACTGAGGTATTCTCCATTAACCTTTACTCCCACCTGTTCCCAACCCAACGTTCTCAAGCATGCTGTGAATAACATTGGAGAGATTGTGTCTCCTTGTGTGACACCCTTCCTTATAGGTATTTTACTGCTCTCCCTATGGAGGATGATGGTAGCTGTAGACCCATTATAGATATCCTCTAGTATTCTTACATAATGCTCATCTACCCCCTGGTTCCGTAATGCCTGAATGACTGCTAGGGTTTCGACCGAGTCAAATGCTTTCTCATAGTCTATGAAGGCTATATATAGGGGTTCAGTATACTCAGCGCACTTCTCTATCACCTGATTGATCGTGTGAATATGGTCCATTGTTGAATAACCTTTGCGGAACCCTGCTTGTTCTTTAGGTTGACTGAAATCTAAGGTTGCAGAGCTTCGGTTAGCGATTACCTTGGTAAATACCTTGTAAGACGACTGACAGTAAGCTGATCGGCCTGTAATTTTTCAAGTCCTTCATGTCGCCTTTCTTATGGATTAGGATGATGTTCGCGTTCTTCCAAGATTCCGGTACCATTGCGGTCATTAAGCATTGCGTATACAGGTTTGCCAGTTTTTCAAGTACACTTTCTCCGTCATCCTTCAAGAGGTCTGCTGTTATCTGATCCTCACCAGGTGCTCTGCCCCCTTTCATTTCTTTCAAAGCCTTCCTTACTTCTTCGGTCGTTACTGGTGGGATGTCTATCTCTGAACTACTGTCTCTATCCTGTATGTCCCGGCTACTGTACAGATCCCTATAGAGCTCCTCGGCCACTGTAACTATTTTATCCCTATTTGTGATGACATTGCCTTGCTTATCCTTAAGTGCATACATCTGATTTTTCCCCACGCCAAGACGTCTCTTTACTGCTTTCAGGCTACCTCCGTTCTTTGCAGCGTATTCGATCCTCTCCATATTATACTTCCGTATGTCAGCTGTCTTACGCTTATTGATTAACTTCGAGAGCTCGGCTAGTTCTATTCTGTCAGCTGCGGTAGAGATTCTCATGGTTTGCCGTTTCCTGATTAGATCTTTCGTCTCCTGAGAAAGTTTACCAGTATCCTTTCTAGCCATAGTGCCCCCGACTTCTACTGCACACTCCGTGAGAATTCAGTGTAAGGTTGTCGCTGGCTTCCTGTGTCGTAAACTCGGCTTCCTCGTTAAGGGCGGAATATCGGTTCTGCAGCGCAATCCTGAATTCTTCTACTTTACGTCTTACTGTTAGCTCATTTATCGGCTTTTTTCGTACTAGCTTGTTGTGGTCCCTCCTCAAATCTAGCCTAATTCGAGATCTTACCATACGGTGGTCACTACACCTTACCCTTCCGAGCACTTCCACATCCTGCACGACGCCAGGGTTATCGCATAATATGAAGTCTATTTCATTTTTGTGCTCTCCATTCGGGCTCCTCCAGGTCCACTTCCGACTCTCCCGTTTACAGAAGAAGGTATTCATTATGCGTAGGTTATTGCGTTCTGCAAACTCAACTAGTAGGTCCCCCCTGCTATTTCTACAGCCCAGACCATATTTCCCAACTACCTTGTCTCCAGCCTGATTCTTACCTACTTTGGCATTGAAGTCCCCCATAACTACGGTATACTGCGTTTTTACATTAGCCATGGCCGATTCCACATCTTGATAGAAGCGTTCCACTACTTGGTCGTCGTGGCTGGATGTGGGCGCGTAGCCCTGCACCACCTTGAGCTTGTACCTCTTATTGAGCCTAATTACAAGACTTGCTGCCCTTTCGTTAATGCTATAGTATTAGTCCATGTTGCCAGCTATGCTTTTATTGACTAGAAATCCCACTCCCAGTTCTCTTCTGTCCTCTAGACCACGGTAATATAGGACGTGTCCATTTTTCAGCACCGCAAAGGCTTCGCCTGCCCCCCTAACCTCGCTAAGCCCTATTAAATCCCATTTAATGCCCTCTAATTCCTCGAACAACACCTCGAGACTTGCTTCGCTAGATAAGGTTCGCACGTTAAACGTTGCCAGGTTCAGATTCCATTGGCGGCCTGTCCGGATCCAGGGATTCTTAGCACCCTCTGCTGCGTCACAGGTCTGACCGCCGCCGTGGTCAGTTGCTTCGCAGCCGCTGGGGACTGAGGGCCGAGGGTTAATTGGCGTATTCATCGGAGGTTGTGGCCGTTACTACACCAGGGTGGTCAATCCTGCTCTGGTGAGGGAGTGCATTGCCGGCAATGGTCGCCGGGGTCAGGCCGCACCCCAAGCCCCTTTGTGCAATTCCATCAATACGCGGATTTTTTTTTCTTTAATCCGGTGGGAATTGTCCGGCACCGGGATTCGAACCACGGTCCTTCTGCACGCGAGGCGGGTGTTCTACCTCTACGCCATCGCTGCGTTCAAATCGCTGCGATCCCAAATAGAGGACGCATATTCACGTTTTGGCCAGCACTAATGTTTTGTAAAGATGAAGTTTTAGGTTTACCGAAGCAAGAGAGAAATTTCGACGTAAATAGCCAAGAGTGCGGTTAGCATTACAAATTATGTAATCAAGGTGAGCCTGCCACGAAAGGTTATTAGAGACGACAACACCGATGTACTTGTAAGAAGAAACGTTGTTTAGAGGGAAGTTGTTAAGTACGTACGAGGGGGCTGTAGCTTTTGATGGGTTACTAGTGATCCTCATCGATTGGCACTTAGATACGTTAAGCTTTATTAGCCAAGTATTGCACCGCCGAGAAGTGTTATTCAGGTCAGTTTGTAGGACACCATGGTCATCAGGGAACAAAATTTCACGACAAATAACACAATCGTCGATGAATAACTTAATGAAATAGGATATGTTACCATGTAACTCATTAATATATATTAGGAAAAGCAAGGGGCCCAAAATGGATCCCTGTGGGACACCGGAAGTAACAGGAGTGGGAGAAGAGTCACATTCATTGGCAGTTACAAATTGTTAACGATTACATAAAAAACATTCGATCCACTTTAGGATGTTAGGGTCAAGTTTTAGTTTACTCAACTTTAGGAGTAGCAATGTATGACACACAGTAGGAAACGCTTTAGAGAAGTCTATGAATACACAATCAACAAACGAACCGCAATCAACAGCAGAGAAAAATCATTAGTAAAACACAACAGCTGGGTCATACAAGAATGATCTTTTCTAAAGCCATGTTGGAGGCCGGTAAAAAAGAATTGTTTTCAAGAAAAGAGACTATGCTGCCATAAATGACGTGTTCTAATAGTTTACAAGGCACACTTGTTAGTGAAACTGGCCTATAATTGTGCGGCTCGCTAGTGTTCCCAGGCTTGTGAAGCGGAACTACCTTCCCTAGTTTCCAATCAATTAGTAGAGCGGAGGATTCTAATGACTGTGAGAATATTCTAGACAGTAAAATGGCAACGAAAATTTCGGTGTCCTTTAAAAACTTGAGGTGGATTCCATTGTCACCGTGCGAAGAGGAAGCTTTACGATTTTGAATTAATTTTCTTATTCCCACCCAATGAATGTACACAGGTTCCATCGTATCGTAGTTGTAGACAGGTAAATAAAGAACGGAAGTAGGGGCCACGTTAACAAATGATAATGAAAATACAGTGCTAAGAGCCAAACAACAGTTTTCAATTGGAATAAGGGAATAACTTTGAGAGGTTATATCATTATGGTTTTTGTTATCTCCACTGATTACCTGCCAGAATCTACGGGGATTACTTAATAACAGAGAAGGCAGCGTCTGCTGAAAGTATGACTGCTTCGCGAGGGAGACTGCGCTTGCGTACTCCTGTGCAACACGGTGATATGCTTCCCATCTTTCGGTGGTAGTTGAAAGTTTGGCCTTTCGAAAGATACGCTTTTTCTTGTTACGCAGCCGTCTTAAAGTAGGTGTGAACCAGGTAGACTGTGTTTTGCCATTTATTTTACGAAGTGGTATGAAGCGGTCAGTAAGTTCTGCGATTTTAGTTTTGAAACGTATTCAATTTTCGTCTACTGAGCGTTCGCGAAAGCTAGGAAGAAATTCCCGTGAAAAAGACTCAAGGTAGGTGTTAATGGACCCTTCAATAGTTCCTGATTAGTTTTGTAGTCTCGCTGGTTTTGGACGCTGTGTTCGGTACTGTAAAGTGTACGGCCTAGGGGTCGCTGAGACCTGGTACAACTGACATAGACTGTATGAGAACAGGGTTAGTTGAAAACACTAAATCTAAAATGGTGGAACTAGTAGCCGTGACACGGGCCACGCTATTTACCATCTGGGTGAGCAAGTCGTTAACAAAAGAGGCAGTTTCAGAGTTACCAGGGCCAGGTAACGCAGAAGGCAAATTCCATTTGATATGAAGTTAAAGTCGCCTAAAAGAGTGGTATGCGAGGCAGAGAACCTAACATGCAACGTGTTAGGAACATCGTACAAATCTGATGAAAAATCAACAGGAACATTAGGGGCTCGGTAGCAGGCAGAAACAGTGTCATCCTTATTTTGTAAACGAATTTTAACACAAAATAACTCCGAAGGGCAAGCGAGGGCTATGTGTGCGGAAACTAATTCGGTTGCGACGGCTATAAGGACACCACCTACGGAACGCGATCCACGGTCGCAGCCACAGAAGTTAATTTTTTTCTCGACACTTGTCCGAAACAAATGATCCTAGCCTATGGGCTCGCGATATTGCTTCTTCAGATACCTAATGTTAAAAGAACTTGAAAGAATTGCCCTAACCCTCTGCTCTGTCTCCGACCACGTTTCGGCTGCAGTATCAGAAATCCCGTAGAAAATTAGGTTGACTATTGGCGACCGATCTTCGTAGTCGTCCGGTCGCACTCGTAGGGCAGCATTATCACTACGGTCCGCTGAAGAAACCCAGCATTCTAAAGGCGTTATAAAAAGCGTTGACCTTTTCTTCAAGATTTGCTAGTCGTGTTGTTAAATCCGACACTTTGCCATCCAAGATTTTCTGATTATTTTTTTCCTCTTCAATAGCTTCCAGAAGGTTATCATGCCGCTCATCAAGGTGCTCTGTTTAGGTTCTTTATAGCGGAAAAGGACGTCGTTACGCTGTACAGTGGGATCAAGTTTTGGGGAACGAGGATTCAGTTCAACGTCACCTCCTAAGAAGAGCGGTTTCGCGACATGAACGCATTCACAAACAGTAGACATCAAAACATGTGGGAATGTTAATAGCAGGCAAGCATACATTGTTTGACCGTCTAGAATGAAGACAGCAAGTACTAACCTTGGTGAAAAGACAACCGGTTTTGAGCGACCATTGTCGCTACTGCCTTCGCATGCCCACTGAAGGGGTGATGAGTTGGCGGCAAGTTTATGTAGTCCGCGGTTGTTGCTGTCGGCATCGTTGTGGCCGTCCTCAGATTCTCGGGTGTCGGATCGCGCAGTAGGTGAGGGGGCCTCAGGAAATCAGCACCGACACAACTGAATGCATCCGGTCGGCGGCACGTGCTGGTCTGCGAGACGTGCGCAGTAGAAATTGCGCAGGCAGGAATGCACGTTCCGATGGCGAGGGCCAACTGTGGTGAAAAGGCAGAAACGGGTTTTGAGCAACCATTGTCGCTACTTCCTTCCCATGCCCACTCTACTTTAGGCATTAGGGCAAAAATACATTAGGCAAAATACTTGCCGAACCTTATCCATTACCAATTTATTTTTTTCTTATTCCATTATTCCTTCAGGACACTCGCCCTTGTCCTGCTTGACATTGTAACTACTAGACATCCTAGCGATCACGAGCAGAGTTTGAAAAGGGTTTAGTCTGTTCTCAAAGTTCCTATGTTGCAATCAAAATTGACAAATATAAAGTACAGGGGAAAGATTACGCAGTCGTCTGACCGTTCTTTTCTCCCTTTTTCGGTCCGGTTAGCATCACGTAAAGCCCAGTCATGCTGCTAACGGCGCCGCAGTACTCACGCCGTAATAACCCATGAAAACGTGTCGCGCAGCGGAAGCCTTCCGGCGTTTGTTCGCTCACATAGTGGTCGATCAGATCGAGGTGAGAGAACATAAAGCACCCTCGTATGAGCTTTTACGGATTGAATAAAATTGGGCCAAAGTGACCGACATTTTCTTTCTTGGGTCAGCGCAGTAGCGACGTGTACCGTTTTTCAGCGAGTTCAACGTAACACTTTTCGATAAGCGTATTCTGGAAGGAGCGGGATCTACGTATAAGCGAAACCAGTTTGGCCGTGTCGCGTCATTTCTTGTTTTAACACCGAACACGCGTGCACTGACATGCATAAAAAAGATAGCCACCTGCGGCGGACTCCATCCGCGCGAGAAAAGATGCCTGCATTTTAACCGCGGTCCCGCCGCACGTGGAGGACGGTAATAAGCCCCTGCGCCGGTCACGTCGGCGGGCCCGGTGGGCCACAAAAACGGTTTTCTTCTCATGTGAATTGACGTCCCCGGAGCAGGGCAACGAAGCAAGAAGGGCGGCCCAGATGTCACCCACTTCCACGCGGAGGCTTGAGCGACAACGAATTTCGCAGCTGAGATTATCGGCACCCCCACGCGACTAGACTCCAGCGACAGCGAATGTCGCAGTTTTTGGTGATTCGGCATACGAGCGGTGTGTTTTGGCAAGAGGCTCATGGCTAGTGTTTCGTTCGTGACTAGTGTTGATGGCTGCTCATGGCTAGTGTTTCATGGCTAGTTCATGGCTAGTGTTTCGGGATCTTTTTTTTTCGTCAACATATGTGGGGCGGCCACAAACGCCTCGTAGCAAGGCCAACTTTATCGCGAATGTTCGACAGAAAGCGGCTGTAACTGTCGCTGTATGAATACTGTCCAAAAAAACAATTGTAATGCAACTGGCCGCTAATACCATTGTTATCATAGAAGAAGAAGAAGAAGAAGACTTTATTTTTCAGCAGACGTTGTTACAATCCCTGCTGAAGGGGCAGGAGCTAAAGGCATTGAGTGCCTGACGAGGGCTCCTGACCCTCTGGAGTCCACAACAGAGGAGTTCACAGTAGAGGACATGTTCAAATCAAATATGCGTGCTTAGCAATAAGATCCAGCAATACAGAGAAAAAAAATTAATAAATCAAAGAAAAATACAAAAAATCGTACATTTCCTATATGAGAATCACAAGTTATACAATATACATAAAACTTTTTTCTTCAATACCTGTTGCCAGCAGATACAATACAACACGAAATGTTTCCTTACTGATTGTTCCTCATGTCTATGAAAAAATCGCGTCTTCACACACAATCACGTCTTCACAAAAATCACGTCTACACGTCTTCACAACACTTACGCGGAGTTTCATTTGCTTGTCACAATTACCGTCGAACCTGGATAACTGGAAGTACGAGGGGATAAAAAATTTGTTCCTGTTGAACGAAGTTGGTAGTGAGTGTCCATTTGAGTAGCGGTACAGCACACAAATTACGCATATTAGGAACGCATGCGCGATAAGTAATGCGTAATGCACGCGGGTAAGAGCAAGAGAGAAAAAAGAGAGGTAGGCTCTTCACTTAAAAAAAAGCAGACAGATTTGCCGGCGTTTACAGTCACCTATACGTTTCCCAGCTAAGTATTGGTGATAAAGGAAGAAACGGCCCGAGAGGGAGCAGTACAGGAAAAAGAAACACTGGCGTGAACTTGGCGTGCAAAGGCGGACTAAAACGCATTATTTCGAGCTTGGGCAACAGAATTTAAAAAAATTCGCAATTGTGCAAGTGTCATGCAAGTAGCAGAATAGTCTTTTTGGAGTTTGACGCTGCTTTGATGGACGAGTGCATTGCACTAGAATAATCTTGACAGTTATTCGTCCTTGTTCTACGATTTGATGTTTCCAAAAAAAGTGACCTCCTTGTCATGCAGGCTGGACATTTTACTAAAATAGGGTCAACGGCGTCGAATACAGAACAATTTTCGCAGTACGTGTGTAACGTTACTCCACAGAAAAATAGGCAGCTGCCTGTTTAAGCACAGTTCAGCCGTAGATGATGGCGTTAATTTTCCAGGTTGCGATGGAGCTGTTTTGGGAGTCTTCGCTTCAATTGTGGGTCTACCAAGTGGTAAAAGCAGTGGTTATTGTGCTCCATATACAGTTTCTTTCAGTTGCGCTTAAGCTTCTGTGTTCGTAGAGATCACCTTGGGATATTTCCGGCGAATGAGGATTTTATGGGCCGCTTCATCGGGTTTTTGGTTCCCAGTGATGCCACTGTGTCCCAATATCTGTTGTACCTTTAGGGTGTGTCTATCAGGGCAGGCGCACTGCTGTATAAATGAGACGTCACAGGCTTCGATTGGGTGGAATCCTTCTGCACTTGTTCTCGATAGAATTTGCAGGGCTGCCCAGGAGTCCGTGAAGGGGCTCCGATGGTGCCGCTCGTGGCGCATGATGTAAACAATGGCTTCCGTAAGGGGATAGGGCGTAGCTGTTTCCGAGGACGTTTGTGGGTCCAGACGAAATGAAAGCATTTCACCAGTAACTGGCACATTCAATTCAGAGGAATAGCTTTGCAGTGATTATGAACCATAGTCAATATGAATGCTTTTTCTGAATGGGTTGTATCGATGTTGTCTAGGACGTTGTGAAGGATTGCTGACTGCGCAGTGTCGACAATTGATTTCTGCTGTCTGTGCAGTAGACAGGTCGAGTTGGGAACAGAGAGGAGCACGCGCGCCCGTCCGGACTACGAAACGTAGGAACTCTGACTGCATAAAGACGCACCCACACCCTAACCATATCCTGTATAGTTATTACACGTCGTTACGTGCTTACGGCTTTGCAAAGCCACTGCGGCCACAAGGTTGCACGAAAAGCAATCTGCGCGAACGGGCGATCTAGTTCGAGATATTCGTGGCTCGTGTTTCTTGTTCGAACTGAGGACAGGTTTTCCTCATTCAAATGCACGTCACTTTGCCGGAACAAAGGAGCCACTTTGAATTAAACAAATCCGTCTTTCCAAATTATACCGACTTCCTACTAAAGAGGCTCGACGGTACTTCAAAGTGAAGTTGTAAATCTTACAGGATTCCCGTATGCTGTTAATACATGGACTTCTAAATGAGGGGAACGCACAGCCCCATGTTTTTGTGTTGGGACAAAATTCTAGTTACGATAAAAACATCGATTGCATGTGACCAAATTAAATTCACTACTGTCAAAATCAAGTAGACGTACGAAATTGTTTACGATACTGGACTGCACGGACGGATTCAGTGGACTCGACAAATTGTTTACGATACTGGACTGCACGGACGGATTCAGTGGACTCGACAAACGTGGCGGAGAATTTACCGCGCTCAGATTTTTGAAAACTTGTTAACACTGCCGGTTTGTACGTGTTTGTGTGAACACGTATACGTGCGCTAAGCGTTCCCTGTCGCTCCTGCCTACGGTCGCCTAATAATCGCGCTTCTACGTGTTATGTGTCTTTCTTTGGAGCAGATGCGAATTAGTATGGAATTCTCGACGTACTTGTTGAACAGGTGCTCTGACACGGCAAGGATTTATTCCAAACGTTGTCCACGCGTAGTATGACATTGAGTAGATTCCAGTATAATTGCGCATGCTTAAGGGCCTTTGCGGCAACCTTGTTTGAAATGGAGGCGTGGGCGCGGATCCATGACGCCCTTTCGCTAACGACTTTCGTTTCAAGGCTGTTGGTGGTCGCCACTTTCAGGTTTCAGGGTCATGAGGCAAAAAACAGCGCGATTCGTGGCTGGAAATATGGCGCAATGGCTGTGTCGATGGGGCATATTTGACTACGCTGTCAAGGACTTCGACGGTGGGCTGGTCCCTTGACCCGACTGTGTCAAGATGCTGGGGCAGCCCGGAAACTCGGGGCAGCAACAGAGAAAGTGCGTACGTTGATCAGAAGCACCAGCATGGTCCATACCTCGGCAAAGCTGGCACGGCTCACTCAAACTCACATTTTTTTTTCGAATCACCACTCACTCAAACTCAGACTCAATGCTGAGCAGCACATCTGCGCTTACTCAAACTCAAACTCACATTGAGCGCAAAACTCAGAACTCACTTGGACTCAAAACTCAAATGGTACTGAGAACTCAAAATGTACTCAACCTCAAAATGTTCTCAAAACTCAAAATGTACTCAAACTCAAAATGGACTCAAAACTCAGTGTACTCAAAACTCAAAATGTACTCAAACTCAAATTGTGCTCAAACTCAAATTATGGCTTCAAAACTTAAAATGAACTCAAAACTCAAAATGTACTCAAACTCAAAATGTACTCAAACTCAAAATGTACTCAAAACTCAAAATGCACTCAAAATTAAAAATGAACTCAGAACCCAAAATGGGCTGAGAAATCAAAATGAATTCAGAACTCAATGGCCTCGCAACTCTCTCGTGCTAGGAATTTACTCGGGCTCAGATGGACTCTGATTTCATTAGCATTCAGTGTTTTCAAATTCACGCGTGGTAAAATATTGCGGGTGCAAATTCGTGAGCTCAAACTCTTGCATTCGACACGACATGACACCGTTGCTCCTGTGAGATCGTTAACAATTTTCGTTGCAGATTTAATTAATTAATTAATTAATTTATTTCATACTGCAGACCACAACACGTGGTCCAAGCAGGACGGGCAATCACGAATCACAACGAGCAAAACAGTGAGCCAAGATTGATCACGAACGCAAAAAATAACAAAGTGAGTAAAATGAGGAAATATATACAGTGCTACATAAACAAATATACACAATGCGACAAACATACATACTATGCAAGGCGGTCGCGCTCTGACAAGTAGTTTCACTCAGACACTGTGTGCGGAAAAAAGGAAAATTTATATGTATATGTTTTGGCAAAATATGGTGTTAAAGAGTTTGGTTGGTGATGTCGTGTATTTCTGGTTGACAAAGGGGTTAAATACAATGAAGGGTCAATCGCAAATCTATGGTTAAGTAAGGAACTCAGGAAGTCTAAACGGAGTTGCCTTCTTCTAGATTGAAGTAGTGGAATGTTGTTAGCGGACATTAGTTCCGATGGAGAATCCATGCGATGAAATTTAGAATATATAAAGTGAACTGCTTTTCTCTGAATTCTTTCCAATTTATTGATTTATTGATTGTGGGGTTTAACGCGCCGACGCAACGCAGGCGATGAGGCGCGCCGTAGTGGAGGGCTCCGGATTAATTTTGACCACCTGGGGATCTTTATCGTGCGCCGAAATCTCGTACACACGGGCATTTTTGCTTTCCGCCTCCATCAGAAAAGCGGCTGCCGCGGCCGGGAATCTAACCCGCGACCTCGTGCTCAGCAGCGCAACGCCTTAGCCACTGAGCCACCGCGGCGGGTTTCTTTCCAATTTATCTATGTTACATTTTGTGCAGGGATCCCACACTACGCATGCGTATTCTAATTTTGGTCGAATGTAGGACTGATAACACAGAAGTTTTACATTTGGTGGTGAATTGCGAAGCTTGTGTCTCAAGAAGTATAATTTTCTGAAAGCAGGTGCACAAATGTTATCAATGTGTGAATTCCAAGACAGGTTAGCAGTGAACGTAACACCTAGATATTTGTAGTTATTGACCTGTTGAGCAGTAGATGAACCAAGGGAATAAGCATAGCGAAGGGGATATTTTTTTCGAGTTATACACATGGAAACTGTTTTTTCTGTATTTACAATCATACCCCATTTGTTGCACCATTTGTATATGTAGTCTAGATTTTTGTTTAGCTCTATTTGATCATATGTGTTATGAATTTCACGAAATAAAACGCAGTCGTCTGCGAACAACCGAATCTGGACGGCTGGCTCAATTACATCTCCAATATCATTTATGTAACACAAAAATAGCAAGGGCCCCAATACACTGCCTTGGGGTACACCCGACGTGACTGGCAAAAGACTCGAATTTTGACCGTCGATGGCGACGTACTGCACCCGATTGCTCAGGTATTCAGCTACCCATGCAACCAATACCTTCGGAAGACGTATTTTATTTATTTTTGTAGATTAATTTCTCATGAGGAACTCGAAGGCCTTACAAAAGTCTAGAAAAATGGTGTCTATCTGAATGTTATTTTCCAGGGCACTGGCAAACGCATTCGTAACAGTAACAAGCTACGTCACGGTGGAATACTTTCTTCTAAAGCCGTGCTGGAAATGTGTTAGTATGGAATGTGTTTCGCGAAATTCTGTAATCTGGTGCGCTATAATGTGTTCTATTAGTTTACAACATGAGGAAGTTAGAGATATTGGCCTGTAATTAAGTACTGATAATCTGTCGCCTTTTTTGAAGATAGGCGCCACTCGGGCCATTTTCCAGTCACGTGGCAATGTTGCTGTTGACAGGGAAGCATGGAAGATTACAAAGAAGAATTCGCAAACGCATTCCGCATAACGTCGGAGAAAGACATTGGGTAGTTCGTCAGAACCGCAACTCTTTTTCGTATTTAGGTTTACAAGCATGGAAACCAAACCAGCATATGAAATGAAATTGACTTCGCATGGTTGAGATGACGCTACAGAAGACGTAGATGCTCTGGAAACAGTAAACACGCTATGAAAGTATGTGTTGAAATGATGTGCAATGTCGCCAAGATTTGAAACTATGCGGCCGTCATGTACAATCTTTGAAACGGGTTTCTTCCTATCTTTAAGATAATTCCAGAAGTTGAAAGGATCATTCTTTATAAAATTGGGCATTAAGGTTTTAAAATAGTATTCTTTTGAGTGATGCATTTTTTTAGCAAGGATTCTTTGGTGCTCCTTGATAACTGTGCGCTGCGCATGGTGCTTTCTTAGCCGTTTAACTTTTCTTTTTAGTTTAACAATTTCGTGAGTCATCCATGGCGTACGTTTGTGCGTTCGTTTGGGTTTGTTAGGGATAAAGTTGTTCATACAGTATTGGCACGTCTCAACGAATTTTGCCCAGAGAGTACGTGCTTAAAGCGTCATCATTAAATTCTGTAAGTGCAGCTTCCATGTATTCTATTACACGGTCATCATCAGCTCTCGAATAATCTTTAAAATACTGGATGGGTGATTTTTGGTGGCTACTGCATTGAAACAGAGGAATTGACACGCTGACAAGTTCAATGGTCTGAAAGCCCCTGTTCCACGACTACAGTATATTCTGAAAAAGCACGCTTTACGAATACCAAATCTAGAATAGAGCTTGAATGTCCTTGCACGCGTGTTGGTTGCGTAACTATTTGAGTTAGATCGTGAGCGAGCATAATGTCAAAAAAAGTGTTAGCATTTTTACTGAACTGGGAACAGGCCAGCCCCTCTCAGTCTAGACATGGCAAATTTAGGTCTCCAACCAAAAAGATTGGCCTATTAAAAAACCTTGACATGAGTTCTTTCAGCATATTTCGGTACTCCGAGTTCGCATCTGGACGCCTGTAACATGCGTACAGGATAAAGCTATGTCCCCAGCAGGACACCTGTACGCACAAGCATTCAAGAATGCCAACATCAGCTGCAATCGTAGCTTCTATTTCTGGTTTGACAAGGATGGCTACTACCCCACCTCTAACAGATCGGTCTTTTCGATACTCGTTGTAACAGGGGGGAAATACTTCGTCATCACTAATTTCCTCTCGCAGCCACGTCTCCGTTATCACCGCAATATGGGGTTCATACTGTAAGAGCACGCTTTCCAAGGAATCTATTTTATTAGTGACACTGCGCATGTTTATGTTAACTAGTCTAAGTTCTTTTCGTTTGTTTGTGTTCCCGCTATTTTTACGCAACCTATAAAACGGAGGGGTGACAGAAGGCATCGGGTCTATATTACATTCCTCAGTTATGTTTGTTGCGGCGTTTGGCTTCGCGTATATGGCCGCCGGCATTCGGTTTCTACGGTATATCGCTTTCTGGCATCGTTTTTTTTGAACGGGCACTATATCATTTTTGTCTTCGTCCCAAACGTATTCCTTCTTGTTGATATATAGCTTGTCGTACACCAGCGAGGCTTTATCGCCGTTATCTCGATGCGTTTTACAGCTCTGCCATAGTTTTTTTCTGATTTCCCGTACTCTTACAGAGAAATCCTCCCCAATAGAAAAATTAGTGTCTTTTAGTTTTCAAAATTTGTGTCTTGTCTCTTGAATCTAGTAGTTTGAGAATCACGGGCCTGACCTTGCCGGGTGATGGCCGCCCCAGTCTATGAATACGTTCAATAGACACCGGATCTAGCTCAAGAATGCCCTTTATTATCTCATTGTTCACAGTGGACTCTAGCGACTCGTTTTTCTCTTCTTCTGATTCAGGTAGTCCGTAAACAATGATATTGGACCTTCTGCTTCGGTTTTCAAGATAATCAATCCTTGCTTCAAGATTCGCAATCTGTTGCTGGCATGACGTGACCTTTATTTCTAAGCTGGCTAATGAATCTAATTTTTTGTCTATATCGGTCAAGCGTTTTTCCTTAATCTCCTTGATGTCAGTTGCGATTTCACTAAGTTGCTTTGCTATTTGTTCTAGAGTAGAGCCGGGGTTAGTCTCAATATCGCCACTTAGCAAAAGGGTCCTCCTAACAGATGACACCACATCAAACAATATGCAACATATTCCGCAACCGAACAACCATGGGCACGGCAACACCACCAAGAATGGATCGCTAGAACGAAAGCACTTTCCGTATAGTTTGCTTACCTGTACAAAATACAGGAAGGGATTAGATGCGACCCACATGGTGGTGATGCCGCCGTGACCAGCTATACCTGCTGCCCATGATGACTAGCGCTGGTTGCAAGAATTGTACGTATATATTGGATACCAAACTCTTGATGTAGGCTCCGTGTTCGTGTTTATGACAGTGGCGGTCCAGACTCGATGGTGTGCTGGGCGCCTTGGTCGAAATAAACAAGATTGGGAGAGGGGACGTGCGCTCACTGCTCCGTTCATTTACGTCGAAGCTGTTTAGGGTTACGGTTCCGTGCATTCTTGCTCTGCATGCTCAAAAAACGCCTTCTGGCAAAGCAAACTGTCCCGCGAATCTCTGAAGCGCGAGGCGTTCATGGATATGCCTTTGCTTTTTTAATGCGTAGCATTCTTTGCCGAGTACCCCCCTTCTGCTAACCCCGCCAGGATCGTGTAACGCCCTTCATTTATACAAAAATGCAGAGAGCACGGAAGTTCAACCGGTAACCATTATAAAAGCGTAAATGTAGACAATTGATAAAACTAAATGTTAAAAACTAAAAAAAGAAATATTAGGGCAAGATATCGATTAATGGCGAACCGTGCAAACACGAGAGTCATGGATAGTCTCAGATTGGGTTAAAATGCAGAGAGATGTGGCGCTAAAGAATGTGGGGCATCAAGTTGAGGGTCTTGAGAAGGAAAATCACGTGGGACAAACAGAAAAGTGCCTTGTTGTTTGCTGAGGCACTTGTATTGGTTTTTATTAACATTTGCTAGGTGGGATGAGCTCTCGTTGCTCACAAAAGCACCACGCTATCGTTGTAAGCAATTACCGCCACCGTACCCAGCTGTTAACTTCCAGCATGCACGCGTGTGCGTGTGCGAGTGCAAGTGTGTGTGCGCGTGCGTGTGCCCGTGCATTTTGCGTGTGTGTGTGTGTGTGTGTTGTGTCAGTCATCTGTTCTTTCATTGTGTTTGACATGTAGTCGTTGGAGTACTGCAGATCCTGTGTTAATTATTTTCCTTTACGTTGTTATCATGTGCTAGTTTTGATATCTTGCGCTGATTTCTTATTGTAATAAAATCAGTTCGAGCTCACACACAAACGGCGCTTGCTTATTATTCTGAAGTGTTTTGCTTCTGTCGCAATGTCTGTTTGTCTTGGTGGCTTTTTTGCCTCTCTATCTCTTACACTCTAGCAAGGAGTTAATGTCTCACATGTAATTGGCCCATTCTGGATTCGAGGGCACGTTGGTACACTGTGGGAAGAAAATTACCGACACGAAACGCGGCTGCAAGGCTTATTCATAAACAAATGTGAAATTCACCTTTCTGATAAGCTCTGATGCCCCCTGTTACCTATGGTCGTCCACAATTTCCACGACACATATGTGTCGAAGAATTTGCTTGTTTGTTGGGACATGAGGAAATGGAGGAAGTAACGTTGAATGGCAGTTATTAGCAGAGAGTTTTTGAGTCTGGTGATTTAGGTTCGAGAGCTTGGCATGGCTTTTGTTTTAACCCCATGCCGTCCTGCCTCGATGATTCAGCAATTAGACGCCAATATTTTTGTTACTATATACCGCATTGATGGACATCTCTGGACAAACCTTCGCATGTATATAGCACAACTGCCTTACGGGTTGGCAAGGAATTTTGGTTAAACCCGACCCAGCAATTAAATAAAGATACCTTTTGCTATATCCTCATAACTAGAACAGGAAAGCATTTTTTTATTTGTCCCACGTGGTCCCCCTCCACGGTACCTTTAATTTGACACCCCACACACCCTAGCAGGATCATATGCAAGTCATACCTATCAAACTAACCATGACTGTCATGACTGTAACCAGGACGCGTTATTTAAATGTACGGCGTGATTCCCCTAACTGAAACCTTCAATTTGACACCCCACAAGATTTCGCGGCCTCACCTTGAATTTCACCCCATGTATGGCTCATCATGACTATCTCATGATTAGAACCACGAAGCCTTTTTTTATTTGTACCACTTGATTCCCCTCGTCAAGACCGTAAATTTGATACCCTACACGCCCTAGCGTGGTCACTTCGAATTTTAACTCAATATAAGAATCGCCATGACTATCTCATGGTTATAACCAGAAAGCATTTTTGTATTTCTCCGACGTGATTCCACTCATCAAGATCATTAATTTGATACCCATCACATCCTAGTGGAATGAATTTGAATGTTAAACCCATCAATGACTAACCATGACTATCTCATGATATAGCTATATCCCATTTTTGCCCCACGTGATTTCCCTCATCGGAACCTTCAATTTGATGCCACCCACACCCAGTGGCGTCATTGTGAGTTTTAACCTAATTAATGACCCACCTTGAGTATGTCATGATAATAACCAGGAAGCACGTCATTACCCTCATCGAGACCTTTAATTGGATACGCCACACGCCCTAGCGTCATGAGCTTGAATTTTAACTGAATGTATGACTAACCATGACTACGTCATGATATAACCGTAACTCTTTTTTGTCCACAATGATTCCCCACATCGAGACCTTGAATTTGATTCCCCATATGCCCTCGCAGCGTCATTTTGAATTTTAACCCAATCTATGACTCATTATGACTGCCTGATGACTACAATCAGGAAGCATTTTTTTATTTTCCCGGCGTGTTTCCGTCATTCGGGACCGTTCATTTGATACCTTACACGCCTTAGTGTCATCAGTTTGACTTTTCATCCAATGTATTGCGGTCATTATTCTATCTAAAGGGCCGTTGCCCAGTCAATTCAGCTAAATCATTTGAAACAGCAGAAGGGACAGCCCCCGGCCCTTTTCCCCCCTGCTCTCACCTCTTCCTTTGTGACCCCTAGTATATCAAGCCGTTAACAGTAGCAGGCGAACAACCAGCAAGCAAGCGCCGCAGTCTGCTTTCCCAGCACCCTTTCCCACCCCCTTATTGGATCCATCAGGAGGAAAAGTTAAGACAACCTTTTTCTAGGACCTCACCAGTCAATTATCACTCACGAGCCCAGCCGCGAAAACTTGGTATACATCAAGTGCTTGGGGTCATGAAAATTCAACAAGAATCTAAAAAAAATCAGACACCCCCTCCCTCCAAACCGATCATGCGGATTGCGAATGGTGGCGTACCCGCAGATAACCTCAATTTCGAGCCCATCCTGAATTCCGAATCCTGAATTCCGAAACTTGAATTCGAAACCATCCAACCATGCTGCGTGCTAGGCTACTCATATATACTCAAACTCAAAATGAACTCAAAACTCATATGTACTCAGAACTCAAAATATGCTCAAAACTCAATATGTACTCAAACTCAAAATGGGCTCAAACTCAAAATGTATTCAGAACTGAAAATAGACTGAAACTCAAAATGTACTCAGAACTCAGAATGGACTCAAACTCAAAATGCACTGAGACCTCAAAATGGACTCAAACTAAATATCAACTCAGAACTCAAAATGGACTCAAACTCAAAATGTACTTAGAGCTCCAAATGGACTGAGAATTCACTAGGTCTCAGGCGTACTCAAACTCAATCGGACTCAAACTCAGTCTAGCTCACTCGGCTCAAACTCACTCAAACTCAAACTCACCATGCCACACTAGCCTCGCGCTCACTCAAACTCAAACTGCGCTCACTCAAACTCAAACTCACGTGTGAGTTTGAGTCCAAATGAGTCTGAGCGAGTGGACTCATGAGTGAGTTCGCCGACCTCCGCCAGCACCAAACGCCACGGACTTGGCGGCGAGAAGGAAGCTATGGTGGCGTCGCGTTACACCTTCGGGAAGGCGAAGGCGTACCCCCGACTCATCGAGTGGGAGGCAGGAAAACCAGACATTAGAGAGTTTTAGTTTGGCGTTTTTACGCTCCGCTCCGCTCCGGGTAGCAAGGCTAAGGTTCAGCGGAGCGGCGAGCGATTTTGTCGTTTTAGTTACGCGTAATGCGCAGCGGACCGGACCTTTCGGACTAGCTGCGCCGTCTGGCCAAGTTTGGCATAATGAAACAGAACCGAAAACCATTTCGCCACTTTAACAAAGTAAAACCAGTACGTAGAGGTGTTTATTTGTTTATTAGCAGTTTATTTGTTTATTAAGTAAGGACACGTGCACTCGTAGTGCATTACTTGTCAATTACAATGAATGAAAATACATTTTCAACTATATGAAAGCCACGCAATAGCCAACAAAGTTGCGTTCCAAATCCATTCGAATCCTTTTCGACGGCAACGACTCAGCGTGGCGTTTTATTACAGTAAACTAGAATAGTTCTGTGTAGTTTTCAAATGGGTTCCAGTCGCCACTTCTCGCAGCAAGCACAAGCCCTCGTCGATGCAGAACCGCTTTTGCGGTTTGTGCGTCAAACAAGAGCATGAAGCCGCGGCGCTCGTCACAGGCGTGGCAGCCATCTTAGAATAAGCGAAGTCGTCGCACGCGCGCGAGAGGGCACCCGCATCGCCCAACCACGCTAGCGGAGAGGGCCGCGACGCTCCACTAAGGTTGCGTTTTAGCGGACCGTGTTTCCCGCTCCGCTAGCTCGCTTAGCCGCTAAGTGAGAGCGCATGCGCAGTCTCACTCCCGCTCCGCTTAGCTGCTGAGCGGAGTGTAAAAACGCCAGAATAAAACTCTCTATTGTAGTTCGAAAACTCTACACGACAACTTTGCGATCCCAAACGAACTATACCCCATTATATTCATAGGGCCAGGGGTGTACAACAAGATCAAAAGATAGCCCAAACAAAACAAAACAAGTAATGGCCAGTGGGCATTCGGCGCAGCTTGACCTCAAAATCCTCAGTGCGCAGCGAATTACTCTTAAGGGTATCAGCCTAGACTTAAAATTGAAAAGTAAAATCAGCGGATACACGGAAACATGCATTTCCGACAAAATACCGAGAGGGGAGCTAGGGCAGAATCCTCTAGCTGACTCTGGGACAACAACGAGCACACCGTCTATGTGAACTACGCCGAACTTCAAAAGGAAAAGACGGTAGCTGCATTCACAAGACCAATTGGAAAAGCTTTAAACTCGGCTGCACTGAAGATAAAGATGGCTTCGTCTTACCCACACGGGTAAGAGGCAGCCATCGCTCTACCCATCACTTCCAGCCGTCGGATGATAATGTTTACAGACGCGCGCGGAGCCTTTAGACACTATATACATGGCTCCATCAACAAACTCGCGCAAAATACTTCATTATCACCTTCAGGCGAAGCTATACTAATTATCTGGACGCTCCCGAAGGGGAACGATAGCGCCAACGCCGCAGCTCGATGTCTTCCTGTCTCGGACCCCTTGTACCAAACCCTGTCAAATGGAAAAGGCTAATATTTAATCACGTCGACGCTGAGCCCACGAACATATCCACCTCTGCACAAAACCGTCACTACAGATAAAGACTGCAGTCTTAGCAGACTACAGACAGACGCACTATCCATATTAGCATAACTAATAAACTTGACTAATCGGGAACTTCCCGCTGTACTCCTTGTTTTACCAGCGGTGCCTGGAGATGTCGGACCTGCACCTTACGCTATAGGGCATGCCTGCACCAACCTAACATAGATCCCATCTCAAACACGTGAACTGGGCGGTGAGAGCCCATCCTGCGCAGCGAAAACCCTGCCCGACAGGGCTGGCTGGTGAAGCCCGTTTTCTTCGTGCGCTGACATTTCGAATCCCACATGCTGGATCCGACAAGCAGACCGCGTCAGACGGCCCTTTTCTATTGCACTCGGGAGCAGCACTCACGCAGGAGTGCCGGGCCGACGACGCCACGTAAACCGACTGTTGTGATCCGTTCATATGACCTAGTACATTTTTTTTAGCAAGCATCGTGAGAATTTGAGGAAATAAAATTGTCTATTTTTGCCTCAAAATAGGTGGATTTGGCGTACTTATGGAGTGAATGTGGATCTCATTAGACGTAATCAGCCAGCAGCCTCAAGGCCTGTGATGACGCAGCAGCATTCCAGCGCTTCCCACGGGGCGGCGAAAGCTCGGAAAAGTGCATTTTGGATCGTGTCATGAAGTGGCGAATGCACAAACTCTGATTCCCCCCCTTTCCAAATGTCACGAGCAAGATCATTCTAACTTTTGGGGCATAACGGCACTCGTAGCAATGCACCGCGCGCTTACGTTGCAGCGCCTTACGATTAGGCAGGAACAATCTCTCGCTCACGACATCGGAATTTGGGATGGTATGCACGGGATGTCTATTTGCGTTTCTGCATTGTTGCAGCAAATGTTACCGATTGTTTTTTCATGTCGATTAAGCTCTTGCATTTTAAATTCTGAAGTCAAACAATTACTCGTACATGTAAGGGTAGCGCACTTTGTTGATGTTTCATAAGTGTGCCTGTCCACATTTAACAATTTAAACATATAACGTTCTCATTTTGTGATTCCAATACTTATGCTGCTCTTAGTAGTGCCAGCAAGCGACAGTATGTAACTCGAAGACACAGCACTGGTTCCCTCGAGTGGCGCCGTGCTGTATTTTGGGTGTTTAAATAGCCGATACTGCCTCTTACTGCGAAGCACCATACTTCAAACCAGCCAAGGAAATTTTCGTGTCCGCGTCAGCAGAAAACTCCGAGGGTTTTACTGACTACACGAAGAAACATTCAAGACTACTACTGGCTACACCCAGGCTACACCAACAAACTACTCGCACTGCCAGGGACCGAACCGTGGCCTGAAGAGAAGTGGCGCGAGAGCCCGTCGTCTCGCCGACTAAGCTACGCCCACGCACGCAGACGGGGGATGCAAACGGTGGTTTTCTATTGAACGCCTGCGGAGGAGGAGTGCGCCTTTTGGAGGATACACATCCAACATGAGTGAGGGAAGGCACTGAGAGAGGTGACGCCATAGTCGCGCAAGCCACCCTCTTCCTCCTCGCCCTTTCAAAGATGCGCCTCTCCGTTTTCGTTGTGCCGACGCAAGGCCGGGCTAGAGCGGCGGCGTCCGCCGCTCTGGCCCGGCCGTGGCCGAGCGCTCTGCGTTAGGGACGGCGCCCCGGTGAACCCTAGATAACGGCTGGCAGAATTTCTCGTTGCGCTTTTTGTAGAGCCACGTGTCTAAATTGAAGTGACGCAGCATGGGTTATCGCTGTGGGTGCCGTTTGCAACTTCGCAGTCCAACCAGCTTGACAGCATGGGTCGGAGCCAATTTTTTTTCTATTTACGTTCTTTGTGTTTTACAATAAATCACTTTTTTTCGAAGACGTTTATAAGGCTCTCTGGCAGGTGAATACTTGTAGCACGTGAATTTGTTTATTCATATACACAATGCTGCACGACTTGGGCTGCCCAAGTAGTAGTGGTTTATTGATATACATGAATAGGTGAGCCTATTTTAGACAAGAAAAAGAAGAAATGAAAAATTCAAAAGAAAAAAAAATTAAGCAGTAAACAACCGAGGGAAAGACAAGAGAAAAATAAAAGTCATTTAAGTGCATATTTCATATATGTCGCCAACAGTGATATAGGGAAAGGGATAGCAAAAGAGCGACGCAGTGAAATACATAACTTTGGCGTAGACAGAACGCTAACAGGCGCCTTTTTACGCTGCTTTTGGTGCATATTTCAAGTACAGCTGCTTACAATTAATCATTCTCATAACAACACTAGCAAAAGATTTGCGAATAACAAGAGCACATGCGTCGAACATGGTTTAGGGTTTAGAAAGAAGAGCCACCTTACTGTGGTACAGGACAGACAGTGAAAAACCTCACGACCGTTTTAATGCCTTACGCAACTAATGAGATGATCGATAAGTAAATTTGACTTCTATGATTAGTTTTCCTTGGATCAGTCGTTTGTCCCAAATCTGTAAAAACAGCCACCATTATTTTTCTTTTTTTCAGTGTGAGCAGCTACCCAACTGTTGATCGGATATTAAAAAAATGTTGAATTGGACCTCATTTCTCCAATTAAAACAAAAATAAGGCCATACAATTTTAGCTGTCTACAATACCCAGTTATTGAATGTCATTTTGTGTAAATATCGCGAAACTTGACATCGTTTTTTGAATTACGTCAAAAGGTGAGCCTTTTTTCAAAATTTTATTTTTTTGTCGCAGTTTACAAAGCAGTACTTTGAAAAATTTTCTTTCTAGAGCAGGGTATGAGGTGCTCAGTAGCCCTTGGTAAACAAGTAAAGAAAAATGGCACAACTTGGCCTTAGGTGGATGTGTAAAGAACTTTTTTTTTAGAGGTGCCCTTTTTTAGCGACATTGCTTTCGCTACTAAGTTTGAGAAATATTATATAAATATAAAGAATTAAATTTCTCTTCATCCAGCAGAAATGTTTTCAAAAATTTGACAAAAAATTTGGAAGACTTATAAAAAAGTTTTGCTCTATTTTACAGGTCCCCAAAGTTGCCTCACCGAGCAATGTGAAAAGTAGATTTGCCCGATCGCGTTCTAACTATTTTTTAACTAAACCAACTGTGCTGTTTTTCACAAAACTATTGCCAGTGTCATGGTGAGGATACAGTGTTACACACACTATTAAGTTTCATGTCAAGCAAAAAATGGCCATGGCACCACTTCGGCCTTCCTTATCTGAATACACCGCACATCGAGTCAAACAAGAATGACAGCAGTGACTTTAAGGGACATCGATCGTATTAAATTAATCTTGGACAAGGACACTCTTAGATTGGGGGTAGGAAGTGCTCTGCGGGAAACAGTGGGGGACACCTGCTAGTGAATGGAACGGAACCCGAAAGGCGGTCGGTTGGCCAAAGGCAGCAGGTACATCAATGGAGGGATGAGATAAAGAACTGTGGCAGCAAAGATGAATTTGGGCAGCGCAAGATAGGAGTGGTTTAAGTCAATAGGGAAGCCTTCGTGTCGCTGTGAATGTGAAGAGGCTAATAAGGATGACTGTGGTGTGTAGAAGCCTGCACAATCAACGACATAGAAAAACACCCAACTCTCCCTTCGTCGCTCATACTCAGCTTTGGCCGTCTTGAGTACCTTGGTTCGCATTTCGAAGTCCATAGGTTGTTTAACAACCGAGCCCCGTTCTGGCGTTTAGTGTTCCAAAGTGCGACCGCGAACTTTCCGGTGAAGCATGCGCTTCCAAAATTCGAGGGGTCGTATACAGAGCCGTAACCAAAACTTTTTTCCACGATTGGGGAGCGCGAGGACGAATGTGTGCTGTGGGCACAATGGCTTATATTCGCCTATTTTTGCGTATGAATCTTTCCGAATTACTTCTAGCACCAGAGCTGTTGAAGCATTATTTCCGCCGTATAGCACTACGAGAAAAAAATATCCGGAGAAAACACCGGGCGCACGTGAGCGTGCGCCTCGTGAGCAGCTCCCAACGTCGGCCTTGCTTGTGCGGTGGCCTGGGCCACGTGAGGAGCTCGCAAAAAATACCAAGAAGAAATACCGAGTGCACTTGAGCATGCACCTCGTAAGGAGCTCCCGGCGTCGGCCAGCTAACCTTCGTGGGGTGACATCTCTAGTGTTCTTCGATCCCCGGTTCACGCGCATTCACGCCTGAAGTGGGGAGCACAGATCGCCGTGTTCGCGCTACAGGTCGCGAAGCCGGTTGCACAGGGTTCTAGCGCGTCATAACGTGGTCCGATTTGTGACAGATTTGAAAGCATGCGGCGAAAGACTGGGCAGGCCCAATCTTTATGATTGGGCCTGCCCAGTCATGGAGAAATATGAGCGGCAAGTTCAGAAATCCATGTGAGGCCAGCAGCCGGGTCTCTAACGAAGGGTGAGGGGCCGCCAGCTCGGCTGTTGCTCCAGCTTTGCAGTAAGCTGCGCCAGTTTCTTCTACAAGAAAAAACAGCTGCAGCTACAGCTACAGAACTACAGCTGTCTGAAATTTAATTGCTGGTTAAGGGAAGGAATAGAAGTTCGAGCTATACCTTTTGCCACAGGAGCTAAGGACAACGCTGTGTTTCATGATCGGTAGCTAGCTGCCTTCCCCAAGCTGCTCCCACCATGACAAGAGTACGTACCCACGACTGTCGGCGAAATAGTTTTTCACGTTCAGAGCATTCGCTCCCTTGAAGTTTTAAACCGCAGTTGAAATTTCTAACTATAGTATTCGTGCTTATTTGAGGGCAGAAACATGAAATAGATAATAATAATTACTTTATTTCGCATCCAGGATACATGATGCAGGAGACCTGCAGGAAAAGCTGGCGTGATGCCGGCTTGACAAGGCCGCAGGCCCCCAACACATGGCAGCAGCCGTCACACTTTCATAAAAATATTCGGAATCATACGCGTGAAATAACAGGTGTACGACAGGAAGAATTATCGCTGTACATGTGTGATAAAAAAAAACGTGTAATGCTCGACCAAAAAATCATTATGAGAAATGCGGAAAAGGTTGGCTCATTTGCCTTAAAAAAGGAAGCATACGCGCGATACAAACGAGTGAAGCATGCGAGCAGGTCTACGAGAAAAAAATGAGCATTCGACACTGTACAGATGTAATAAATTGGTACGTATAATGCTAGAAACAAATAACCAATTTCGCAATGCGAAATAAAGGCGCATTTGTCTTGCAAACACAAAAACAGCATCACAAATAAAATGCCTAATTTATCGCTTTGGCAACACTAGGAAACATACTCATTGTCCGAACATAGAAAAAAAAACACAAGACACCAAGAAACGTATTGCGAGAAAAAACACAAAGCAGTATACCAAATACACGGCAACAAAAAGAGGACATAAAAATACATTTTCTAGAAAATTACAAATAACAGAACAAGTGATAATATGCTAAGTGCTTCGCGGGATTCTGCACATCCCGTTCGAGATCCTGACCCCTACCTACTAGTGGGTCGTGACGTGATAGCACTGGAAGTGTCGCCACGGTACAAGTGAGGTACACACTAAAGTTTTGTACACCCTTTTATCCAAAAAAGTTGTAGCATAAGTGGAAAAAGGGTGTTGGGAGTCCTTTACACCCGTTTTCTTGAATCTCAATACCCTTTTCTTAGCTCTACACCCTTTTTGATGAAAAAAAGGATGTTGAGAAACTTCAACACCCTTGATTTTTTTAGGGTGTTGAAAGGGTGTGGAAAAGGTGTTCGGCTGTTCATTAAATAAGGCCATGCTTGGATGCATAACAGCACTGTAAAGAACAAGACATTCCCTCATATACTTCTCTACTCGCAAGAAAGTTTGAAACACAAAAAAATAATTGCTCGTATGCAATGATCGCTCGTTTCCATATGCGGTGCATCTCATGCCCCAAGTTTAGCTTTGGCAGGTGAAATACCAATTTGAACCTTCAAAATTAAAAAGGACTATAGTCGTGTGGCGAAAAGGGTGTTTACTGACTGCAACACGCTTGGCTCTCTGTAGGTTGTTGAAACGGTGTGAAATAGGGGCTCAGTTGCAAAAAAAGAACAGCGGAGCTGGGGGTCGACCTAGTTTCTTCCGGTGTTGCTAAGTTTTGTTATGTTTGCTAAGCTTTGCAATGTTCTTGCTAAGCTAGGATGACCGCTGAGTGGTGAGGCCAAGTTTAAACTGGATTTTACAGGCTGTTCCAGTGCATCCAAAAAAAGACTAGTACCTTTGAAATGGTGTATTAAGAGGTTGCGTGTACGTGTACGCTTGCGGCCTTCTTTGATAACACTCAAACAAGCTACAAAGCCGGCTTCACTGGCATAATACCTTATCATGGGTGGTGGCCCCTTTACAGGGAGCGCAGTTCGTTTTCTCTGTCTTTCTTGCTAACGCCACTGAACCTAGTTCAAGGTTAAACAACTTCACTTGTAATAAATTATGCCAATTACAATTGCTTTAAACATCGTGAGGTACAAAACTCCCCCCGCTTGTAGGAAATGTTCAGTCCACCCGTGTAAACAGGTACAAAATGCCTACAAAGTTGGAGGTCTCTTCACCTTTTTTCTTAGTTGGCGGTCTTTTCTTGCACCCTTATTCTTAGTTCCGAACACCCTAATTTGTAGGTTTACACCCTTCTGAAAAAAGGGTGTTGAAAGAATTAACATCCTTTTTGAAGAGTGTTGAGGTGGCGGGGAAGATTTGTTTGCTATTTAATAAAATTGTATAAGTGATGGAACCCAACAACTACCTCGTGATTAAGAAGTTTTTGCTAATCCGCGGGTTGATTTGTATATTCTTATAGTAAAATTCATAGTACCAAAATTAGCGCTAAAATATCTGTTTTTTGCCACAAGCCCACCGACTCGATCGGGGGGCTTTCCTTTGCTGTATATTTAAACAAGAGCACATGTATTACTAAGTAAGTGTGCACTCCCTGTATCACTTGCATCCCGTAGGTTTTCTTGCTCAATTCGTTTGTGTTCCAATTGTAAGTTGTGCGTATTGACCGTTTGTGTTGAATGCTGCGCGCTCCACCGATTCACACTGCCACGCGTAGCTGCTTCCCTGGCCACACCCTTATTTTATGGTGTTGCGCAACCTTACATCCTTTGCTAGGGTGGTCACACAAACACCCTTTTTTCATCCGTACACCTTTTTTTCGCCAAAACACCTCCTAAATCTGTTCGCCATGGGACAAGAGTCTTACACTCTTGTCGGCCAAAAAGGGTGTAAGAAAATTTTGTGTGTAGGAATGGTCGCTCCTTGAAGGCCGTCGCTGGTAGGCGCTGGCTTCGCGGGGAGAAGGACGGACCGGAGCTGATGACTTCGACAGGGATAACTGGGAGGCTTCGGCCGCTGGCCCAATGGCCTTCGTGACACGTCGGTGCGGGGAGTGCAAATGGTTGTCGGTTACTCCATTGGTTAAAAGTAAGGTTCGAACTGAAAAGTTTGGTGTCAGTATGCTGGAGGGAGGCACGAAGAGCAAGCCGCACATGTGGCAGCGTTGTGAGAGCGTTGAGTCAATGAACATGAAGGGGCAGACACTCGTTGCAATCACTGCTGAGGCAGTCGGTCGACAGTATGTATTTTCGGATGACCGAAAATGTTGAAGGCAGAAAATATTTCGAATGGAAGGGTGTAACCACCCCCCTTCCCTCCCCCGTGGTTACGGCCCCGGTTGTACAGCCCCTACTTGCCAGAGTTCAGGTGTGAGCCTTGAATACTTCGCGCGAATGTTGACTTTGCTTTCTGGACACTCCAGACACAAAATGAGGACACAAGGAAAGTTCGCTGCTAAGACGGAACAAAGCGTCACACTGCGGCTCGTCGAGAGAGGAAAGGAAACGTCGCGTCTGTACAGGTCACCTTTACTGCCCGTAGTTCGAAGGAGCGGCTGAGACGGCGGCGAGAGAGTTAAGATTGACTGGCTGTCAAGGCAGAAGAACTTTACGGGATGTAAAATGCCCGGGCCATCCTGCGTAGTGCGTAATGCCAGCTTAGCAAACAGTCCTTGAGAACGGATTTGCAAGGCGGCAGCTCAGTTGGCAAGTCTCAAGGTAACTCGGATCCGTCTGAATTTTTTTTTCGTTGCGGCGTTTCATGAGCCGTCTTCTAAAACCTGCTCAGCGACTTTATTTTGCCTTCGACAGAAACTATACTCTCATAAACCAAGCATAGATAATGTCAATAGATTTTCTGTGCTTCGGCTCAAGGGAGACGGAGCACGTCTGCTGTCAAACGTAAAATAATTCGTCTAATAAATCGCTGTCAATGAGAATTCGACGCTCTGTTTTGTGTTTTTTTAGAGGAATGCTTGAGACGAATGGAGTTTTGGTATATACGTTTGATTAGGGATTGTTTAATTGCAATGTATTTGCGAAAATGTCCCATAAACAGTTTAGTTGCAGCTCGTGCACAGCCGTCCGTACACGCCGACTCGGGCCATGGGCACCCTTCGCCGCCGCCGCCGGGGTGGCCCGCGTCTACCGTCGCGAAGCAGATGACGGCGATCGACGCTCTGCTGCAGAACCCGCCATAATTGGCCTTTAAATTGACGTCTCACTGCGACATAGTCCTAGACAAGCAGCTGGTCTTACACGATCTCGACAGTCCGATTTAGGCGAGCTCCAGGGACGATGAATCTGATGCCGGCGTTCTGGCCGTCAGAGTATGTCGAGCGCATCTGTGCCCTGCAAATTCACAGGCGCTCTATCACACGCAGGGGCCATTCTGCCAGTGCCGCTGCATCCGAGTCTGTTGAGCCTTCTGGGAGCGCATCATCGCAGCGTCGACTGCGCAGCCCTCAGGCAACGCAGAGATCCCGATTCACCGCACTGCCGAAGCTCCAAATACCGACGTTCTCTGACGACCGACGCGACTGCAAGGGTTCTGGGGCTACTACGCGAGCGTTCACTCGAACGTATAGCCTTGCGACACGTACAGAACTTTTGTATGTCGATTTGTATACATAGCATGCGTGTTCTACTTGCTTTGATTCTCCGGAAATTTGACTTCGAGGTGATTACAACGCAACTTCTTGCAGTCACGGCGTTTATACTCTTGTGCGCATGTTCCGCGATGTGCAGGGTTAGCGGAAAATAGGAGAGAAAGGCAAATATCAGGGCGCGAAAAGATTGGCAGTCTTCGTTCACGCACTTTAAGTGTGTAGAAAAAGTGTTAGTATGGAACACAGTAACAGAAAACTTAGCAGAATAATAATTTGGAGCAAATTAAAAGCACTCGCACTTTCTGTGATGGCTCCACGATTTAGCGTTCGATACGACCTTCGTCGTATCGAACGCCCTGGAGTGGGCATACATACATAGGCTGGTGGTGATGATGATGATGATGATGACGAAGGTGCTATATTCCGCTTTAGACCTTTTATGGGTGCAATTTTACAGGGTTCCTGTGACCGCGGGTCAGAACTTAGCAAACTGGCCCCCTTAAAAGTACTTCGCCACGACACAAAGTTGCCCAAATGGTGTCATGACTTCCCTGTTTGTACCCTGGTCGCATACTTCGGGCTGCTAAACTACTGACTATAGCTGGCCGAGTCGCACTCGCTGACATTGCTGGTACGTGAAAGGCCGCCTAACAAAAAGAATATCCTCTGTGACACCCAAGCGGCAGCGTCATGCGCGGGGCTACATTAGCGCCCAACAAAGGCTATGCATTGCAGCCGCTGTGTGTGTCTGCGGCTGGCGGTGTACAACGTTAACCGTTCATTGCACCTGGCGGGCTTTTGAAGCTTCCGCTGTCCGCTCACCGTGGGAGTTCACCGCGGGACGCCGCTGACCTCGAAGTGGTCGTCGAGACTGGCACAGCAGAGCGCTGCTACCCAGCCCCCTTGACAGCGACGCGCGCCAGAACCGGCACTGCACACGCGCCCGCCGCCCCTCTTCCACACGCCGTCACCTCAACATTATAGAAGGACAGCTTGCGTTCGGGCTAGTTCATCTTAGGCGCACAGAAAACACGGACTTTGTTCTTTTATTTGTTCTTGTTCGTTTGTTGTTTCGTTTCTTCGTTTGTTTTTTCATTTCGTCGTTGTCATGACTGGATTGCGAGGTCCCTTCATTACGACGGCTTTATGATCTGTGAAATGAAGCGAGAGAGGTTCTTGTACTGGCTGCAATGGGAAGTTTGCAAACACTAAGTCTATACACGTTCTCGGATCGTGGTAGGGTTCATATGGATACATCTGAGTGCGTATTTGAAGAAAGAACTTTTATTTAGGGCGAACTTGTGCCCGAACAAGACGAGAGGAAACGAGCAAAGGTCCTTGCGTCTCGTTCGATCTCCGAGAACGACTGCCTGCTTCGTGGCGTGATCTCTTGCGTGATCTCCCCTCGCAGTGCACGCGCGCTGGCGCCTCCGTTGGCGACAGACAAGCTCGCGCTCCCGGTTCCGAGTTTGCGCTGCCGGTTGCAGCCGGTTCTTGCGCGTGCAACGCGGCCCACTTTGCGACATCTCCGAAAGCAAGACAAGGACAAGCTTGTCCTTGTCTTCTGTGCGCGTGTGTTTTTTGTGCGCTTAATATGAACATTACAGAAGGGCGGGTCGCTACTTGCTTTGAGAGTTTTAAACGCTTCTGATGGAAACCGCTATCGGGTTGGTATTTAAAATGACTAGAGGCACGTCGAAAGCACGGGTGGCTTTGGCAAGCAGCGAAGTCTGTGAGAGATGGCGATGACAAGGTTGCCATCATCCAACTTCTGCACAATCGACTTCATATCTATCACGGTGTTGACACCGGCGTTCATGCTTCTCAATGGGATGGTTGCAGGCATTTCATGTGCGATTGCTAAATGCTCGTTGCATAGGTAACAACAGGTTTGGTTTTGAAGTTCTGCCCATCTTTGGCCAGCCACCCTAGGCTTTCTAGAGGTCGAACACAACAGCCTTTGCTTGATGGCACTTAGGAGCCGCTGGCCTTTTTGCAATGCACTCACACCCCTCAGTGCCTCTACTCGCAATGGGTGAATTTTAGGACCTTCATTTCCCGACGCATCTCATGTTAGCCTTCCTCAGACAGTCGTAAGACACAGGGATCTACTTACATTCGTATGCGGCCACATTCCGCGTAGAACATAGTGATGAGGTTTGTGCTTGGACATTCCTACTCTTTATTTTGTGGGTATGCGGTTAATGGGCAATAATAAGTAAGCCGTCCACGTGCTGGCTCCATCGTAGGGCCGAGCCGGCCTTAAGAGGTAAGACGGAAGTGAAAAAGCATTAATAAAAACACTCATATAATCTGACATTATGAAATGAAAATCGTGTTTTTGTGTGCACGCCTCTCCCCCCCCCCCCCTTGTTCACGTGAAGTTCGAACAAGGTAAACAGACTTATTCATCTAAACAAACCAAACCGTGACACATAACGTACACGATTTCTTTGAATCAGGCGAATCGCACACGCTTACTGGCGGCATCACGCAGATTACGCAGACACTGGGGAAGTCTATACAGACTTCAACTTAAAGACGCAAACCGCGTGTTTGAGTGGAGAGGAACGTTGCTTGAGCAACCTTACTTCGACGATGAATTGAAATCGTTATAGGAACGATGTTCGGTAACGCTACATCCAAGCAGGCGAGAAAATGCAGCGATTCAAAATCCCAATATTCATTACATTCTTCACGATGTGGGTGAAGATTTAAACATTCTTTAGTTAAAAATGCTGGTGTGTTTTTCCGACTAAATTATGCCCACACGCGAATACGCAACAAAATAAGTTGCGCGCTACATTGCAGGTTCCCGCTCATTAAAAAGCGTAGCTTAAGTTAAACGCAAGACTATTGGTTGTTCTTGTTCCCTCCCTCGAAACAAATAAAACTAGCGAAAATAAAACCATGTCTAAGGTGTGTTGCCGCCTGTGAACCCAAAAACGCTTGTCGGAGGAAAAGTGCAACTAAATAAACATGCAGCCTCACTCCATTGAGAAAGCATTCAGTTTACCAGTAGGCGGTATTCCCAAGAACCCTCAGGAAAGCGCGCATGCGCGGAGCTTTTCCTCCCAGCTCAGCATGCATCGAAAGTTGTGTGGTCTGTTGTACGTATTTCTGTGTATCCCACCTGTATGTACAGATGAGGTCATAAGTAATTGGAAGAACGATTTGTGGTTATCACAAAATAATTCGCTTACTGTATTCATGACTGCCATTACCGGATTACGGGAAGCTTTCGCTATTCGGGAGGACTCCTTTTTTTCTTACATCAATGCACCCAGGAAGTTTCCGGAAGAAGAAATTTTGGTAACTTTGCGAGGCCGTGTTCCAATTATTTTTGATGGCGCCTGTACAAGCATGCTTACGTGTATCTTACTATACCTGCTGATTTTGTTGATTCGAATTCTGTTCTCTGTGTCTTTTAAACCTAACGCTGTTATATGCGCTGTGTTCAATGTCACCCGTATGCAACAAGGGATGGGCTCTATCGAGCTGCAGTTCGCCCCACTTCTTTCCTGCGCCCCGACGTTCCAAACAACAAGAAACTCAATGAATGAATAGATTCCGAGCCAAGCAATGGATCATTTTGATCAACGAACGCACGCGGCGTTTGTTTCCTCCCTCACGAGAAATGGGCAAACTGGAGTGCAATTATTGTGGCACACTGTGGAATATGGTGCTATTGTTGGAGATTGAAAGTGCGCCATCCGGGTCAGGGTGACCGGGAGAGCGGATCATTTTCCGTTTTATTTTTCCCGCGGCATTCCGGCGCGGCACGTGCGGAAGAGTTGCATACACGCTACGGCTTCGGCGAGGTCTTTTTTCCTCCACTCCGTCTCCAAAACGTTCACGTGTAGTCATGTCAATCACCTGACAAGTTGCGGGAAAACTGGATGCTGCATCGGGCGTGCCACTGGCTCAGGAGTTTGTGATGCGTAGGCAATTATAACTCAGACTAAAATCTGCATTGGCCCAAGTGGCCCACTCCGCTGTCCTTATCAAAGCAGGGGCTGAAGTTGACGACGGCGTTCCGAAATGCCGTTCTGTGCCATACACCGGTACGGTCTACATTCACAGGGAGTCAGGGCACCGCATACGGACTTCTTCGTGACCTAATTCACGGAAATACCGCGATAACAGTTAGCAAGGGCCTGGCCACAAGTCACAAGTGCCCCAACGTGACCCGGACACGAAACGACAAAGGACATGAGAGCACGAGCGTGAAGATACCTGGCTCATGAGAATGCACTGCCAAGCTCAAGGGCACGAGAGACACAACCAGGGAATGCACAACCATTGAAAGTCAGTATGTTACAGAAGCCCCTCTAGGCGGGATGAATTTCCAAAAACAAAAGGCATGCGCACCGAGATCAAAGTCATTCCCGCCTCACAGGAGCCGTGGCCACAACACATGGTGACCGAGGCTGCCGTGGGCCGTCGAAATGTTAACGGAACGAACCACCGATTTTTGTCACGTATATGTTCTCTAGCTCATATGAAAGCTAGCGTCCTATATAGGCGGGTAATCCAAGCACTTTATAAACAGATTGGCGGGAATAATTTTAATCTGGCTTTAAACTTCCAGAAATCTGAAGGGTGGTGGTTCGTAGTGTAGAATCTTGACCCTACAATATGTGTTCCGGTCATGTGACCTGCAAACCTTGCCGCTACTGCAACTGCTAAAACGTTCAATCACCTATTGAAAACCTTTTACCACAAGTATTTGTATAAGTTTAAATTTTATATGTATTTTAAACAATCTCTTGAAAATTTTAAAGACACGTCGCCCGCCGCCGCTGGGTTGCTCTCAGTGTGGCTAGCTGAACCTCGATGCCCAGAATCAACGGCACTGTTCAGTAAACAGACCCAGTGAAGAAACTTTGACGGTTATACCTGAGTCAGGGGCATTTCTTCTGCAGAAATATTTACTTTCAGTTTTCAAAAAACGCCAAGGCCGCTTAAAAAAGCGAAAAAAAGGACGCGCCCGGGGAGAGTAGAACTACCGTCCTCCACAACACGATGCCAGCATCGTCCATCCCTATCGTCCATCCCTATCGTCCATCCCAACAGAGGTGCGCCTCCATGCAAAATAAGCTAGTGATTACAAATAAACCCATGAAGAATTAAGAAAGCCTGCCATTCACAATTTCTTTAGCTGGGGACAAGTTTCTAAATATCACTTTTCGTCTCGCATACATACAAAAGTATGTTGCCGCGCTACTGTATGCTATGGTTGCCAGCATTGTTTTTGAGAGGACACCTACGGCTCGTAGATCTAAAAATGGTGATTTAGAAAGTTCTAGGTCGTCATCAGCACAACCGTTCCTACTTAAAGTGTTCTAAGGGATGCCCTTTCATTTATGATACAGAACATATACTCCACAAGAAACGGCTGTGTGTCCCTTTGAATTATTTACTATTTGGCTTTGTTGTAGGAGCCCTTTAGCTTTGGCTTTGTTGGCTTTGTTGTAGGATTACCACCGAACCACGATTGTCCGAACTGCGGGTACTACCCCAGGAGTTATCACACTCATTCAACATGTACGCAGAACCCATATCACCTCCATGCCAGTCGTGCGCTCCATAATGGGGGAGGGGGCTGGTCAATTCCAGTGCGAAACGACAGCGAGAATTGGATAAACGTGCCGAGATGGCCCTGTCGTCTGTCCCGGCAGCTGGTGACTAGGGGGTGTTGTAGAAATAAACTTACTTCCTTTGTAAAGAGGATAGTCTTTCTTGTGCTACTTAAAAGCAAAAATTTTGTTGTGTAATTGTATGTCTGTCACTCGAATTAGTCGCCCGGACAAAAGTTAGAGCAATACTTGAAAAAGATGTTTATATAGGCAAAACTTTTCCAAACTACTGAATCCGGCAGCAATGTTCATACTTGTCACCATTTTTTAGAAAAAAGAAAACAACAGGCATATGCGGCAAAACATCAACACAAAAGTGACATTTGAGGTGGTATTTTAATTAGAACGACATGGCTGGTTGATTTTTCCGATAGCAAATGAAAAATACGCTGTGGAACAGATGGTTTGACCTAAAAATACAAAAAGCGCTCGCGCGCAACACCCACCCCTCTTCACGGCATCCTAGGTCCAACAGTAACAAAATATTACAGTAGATGACGCGAGAGCAGTGGAGCGCGCTAAAATTTAATTGACTGGAGCAAAACGTCACCGTGTTTATCATTATTGGAGAGAGACATGACGGTAAAAGGGTCACGGGGGGGGGGGGGGGTGGGGGGCGAGAAAAGACAGGCATTTATGTGGAAGCGGGGGCACAAGACTATCGTCTTTCGACGACACTTGCAACGCAGTAAGCAGATACGCAGCCAATGTTTTATTCTTGGAGAATTTTGACTAGCTGTAATGCTTAAGGGTACTACCTCCTCTGCGTTTTATTCTATGTTCGACAGCAGCGTCCAATGACTGCCGCTCGAGTGGTAAGTTTTGGACGTGTTGGGTCCACGGTGTCAGTTTTCCGGTTCTAGTCTGGCTTTGTTTCAAGCTGGGGGCTTCTACAACCTTCCAATGACAACCATAATTAACATCAATGTGTTTTTATTTCCCTTCGTCTGCGTTTGTACCATCTCGCCGCTTACGGTTGTTCGTTATTTGTAAAGGCTACTGGAGGCCGTCACTCATGCCACCAGCTCCTGTTTTAATGCAGTCATTGGCGATCTTCGTCGTTGATGCAATTTAGGAGCCTGTCGTGAGGATTTAGGCTACAGTTTGAATGTATAATGATACCATAAAGTTCCGAAAGAACGCCCACCGAAACTACACAGATATCAAGAGAAAAATACAGGAACGGTGAACGTTCGGGTCACGTGCGAAAAGCTACAAAAAGTCACCGCACCAACAATCAAAACTGCGGAGATATCAAATAAAACGTGCGAGATGGGCGAACTTTCGGGGCAAGTGCGGGAAGGGCAAATGAGTGATCGTATCGATGCATGAAAAGATGATTCGGGTTTATTTTTTTCACTCGTGGTCGCTAAAGGCATCGAACCAAGCGCCGCTGTCACAGTCGAGTGCTTCGTCCAGAATGCACTTCCGAGCTACGGGTGCCTTTCTTGGTTCTGTGCTCACAGAGGCAGGACACAATGGTTGAACTCGCTGCCTTTAGAACCGCCAAGGCTTGTCGAGATGCCACACTCTTTTCTTCTTTATAACCGGCTTGGCACACTGAAGAAAACAAAAACAAAACGACGGCACCTGCTTCAACACAACATAATGATAAAACCCCCTCCCGCTACTACGGGCGATGCTTGTTAAAAGCACTTCAGTTTAACTAATTATATTTTTATTTATTTTTATTTAAACAAATTGTGAACCATAATTTAAGGGTCTTACAGGGAGGGAATGCATCAGACATGAAACTTACATCAATTCACTTTCAAGTAAGTAACGATGAAAAAAAATCAAAAGCACGCAGAGATCATCCAACACTGTCAATATTATCAAATAAGTGCATGAAATAGCTGCGAAGGAACATCGAACATCGAATGAGTGTCAAGGAACATGATTTCAAGGTACAAGAAAAGTTTCAAACGCTCTAACATCGGTACATTCAGCAGTTTGTGCACGCAGACTATTCCAGTTTTATGTCGCCTAGGAAAAAAACGAATAATGAAAGACGTTCGTGCGGGCGGCACAAGGTCGGATTGCTGCATTATGATTTAACCTCTTACTATGCTTAACAGGTTCTCGTATGTACATGTTTCTATCAATGTTTATATGGCTATGGAGATCTCGAAATAATAATTTTATCATAGCTAATTAACGTTTGGGTAACAGTAGTTTAAGAGCTTAATCTTATCATGTTCCTTTGCGCCTAGTTGCTATCACTTCCAGATTGCGTGAGTTCAACATGTCGGTAATTTTTCAAAGATGTCAGCCCAGTCAGGTTGGTCGTCTTGCATTTTTATTACATCTCTGATATGAGCAAAGCTTTCAATAAAGTATTCCCTTGCGGAACGTGCATCCGGGTCCGCATGTCGCACGGCCTACGCGGTTTCCAGAGACTGTGCAGGCTCTAGGCCATAAACATGTCAAGTGTCATGCCTTCATCATTACGCGTTGGAAGGAAACGTATTCTGTACGGAGATACCTGCAGTTGTTTCTTTAGTGTCCCCTGGAGAATGTCCCATTGGAACACTGCGTCAGAACAGTCCAAGAAAATGTGCTCTACGGTCCCCAGTTTACAACAATGTCGACAATTCACTGACCCCGCTACAAGTACTATTCCTTTCTCCCGCAGCCATGGACTGAGGGGTAGCGTTCCGGTATGTAATTCAAAGAAGAAGCTTTTGACTGCTGATTTCACAGGCCGCACCGGTTAAACTATGCCAAGCCGGTATCTCCTCGCTCTTCTGTTCTTCCGATCTACAACCCCCTCATCGTCCTCTTGCCAGTAAAGCCTAACAGGTTGTGTTTCTTTTAAGTGCAGAGCATTTCAGGGGCTCACTTTGTCGACGTAGCTCGCCCCACAGCGTAGCATCATCACGGCGCCCCACAGGAGCTTCGAAAAACAAACGGTTTATTTAATCATAACCGATCGAAACTCTCGAACCGCTGGCGCTTGTCATACACCTCCCCATTGTTCAGCGCAAAGAAAACTGCAGGTTTAATTGAGGCAAAATATATGGGATTAACCGGCAGCCAAACCGTTCATGTAGTTAGAAATGCTCGTTGGGTTGGTTTTAACAAAAGTAAGCGGAAAAAAGTGGCAGTGCAAGAAAAAAATCTGGCGCCGGCACGTGCCGAATGGAAAGCAAGAAGAACAAAAAAAAAAAAAAAACCGCTCGCGCTGTTTCAGGCACTGCAAAGACGGAAATTCGGAAAGCGTTGGGCAAACCTCTGTTCTATTCATCAGGAGAGGCGTTAGACAAGGTGGCGAAGAGCGTGATGGCCAGTAGCAGTGAGCGGATAATGGCGAGTCACTTCTCTGCACTTCAGACAGCTTTCACGTTGAGTGGAAATGGTTTAATTTTCGTTCAAGATCGAGACATCAGCGGTGTTCGCGGGCGCGGGACGTTTTCGCGGGAAGGCGTCGAAGCTAGCGCAATTTTAAGGGGTGTGCGATCTTTGGGCTCTTTCAGTAAATTGAATATTTTACCCCTAAACGGGGGCGGCGATGTTTCGGGGCAGGACGTTCTCTCTGCGCTTTACTGTGCTTTATACTTCTACACAGTGCCGCTTTTAATTACTTGAAAAGCGGAAGCCCCAATGTACTGGATGCAGTTTGTAAGGATGAGAATAAAAGATTGTGTTAAGTAGGGCGAAGGCGGCTCCATTCGTCTCTGTAAGCGTGCCCCCCCCCGTGCTAGTCCCTCATATCTCGCGAAACCAAGGGATTCGTGCGGGGCGCGCAGGTCCACTCTTTTGTCTCGCTATTGGGTGACAGCATGCTCTCAATTCCCGTGAGACCCTTTTTCGAACAGGAAAAAGAGGGGGTGGTGGAGAGGAGCTGGGACTCGAGGAGGTGCAAAATAGAGGGCCCTTTTTACTGGCGCCATTAATCACGCACCGTGCTCGCCGTAGGCGAAGTCGCGGTCATTGTTTCCAAATAACGGGGCAGTGATCGATGCTTCGGAGAACAAGAGGGCTGGTTTTGCCTAAAACAACAGCTCTTAAAGGCTGACCTTTTCAAAAGACGACCGGCGTTAGTTTTTTTTTTTTTTTTACAGACAATACAATTTTTTACCTGCTCCTTCGATTGCGCGGCGTCTTTCGGTGCCAGAGATATTCAGGTGTTCGCATTGAGCGCCTGAATAGCGCGGGCTCCATCTTTGCGATCATGACGAAATGGTTTTGGAGAGCCATGGGAAGGGTTACGTGCTCAGGCTTTTGTGCACATGTGACTTCGCCGCAGCTCCTGACGGTCACACAAAAAGTAAAGAGAGAGAAGCACGCAACCATTGTATTTCTTCGACTCTCCAAAGGAGTGCTTCTCAACCATGAGTGCTCTAGCGGGTACTCCTTATCGGTTTGCAGAAGTGATGGGGGTGGCCACAATGAAGCACTCTTAAATGTGCCAATGTCAAACAATTTGCTTTGGCAAATGAAATCGCCCAGACATGCATGCCTCTTGTGTGGCGGGCTTTCCCGCACCATTGCAGTGTTATGCAAACAGCCGACTTTAAAACGCGCGCTACGCGGGGAAGTCAAATATACGTGTCAAGCGGCAAAGTATCACCCCAGCCCCCTCTTTACCCTGTTGGCGCCGAGCTTTAGGGAAAAAAAAAAGGCAAAACAAAGGGCATTGTAGAGGGACTCGTGGACCTCCCGAATGGCGTCACGGACCTCTTGGGCCCCGCGGACTCCCATTTGAGAACCACTGCTCCAAGAGGTGTGTACTGCGCAAAGTTAACGACGCTGTTAGTGCCTACCAGGAGATTCTTTCCGTTTACCAACCTTTGAGGGAAAAAAAAGGTGGTAGAGAAAAATAAAGACTGAGTGACTACAGAAAATATTGATGCCTCAGAAATATTCAAACCGACAGTCACAGAACCTTGCCCTGCGGTACGCGTGATAAAAAGAAATTTATTTTTTGTTATCTTCGTTGTCTTCGTCTGGTTGCACTGTGGCCTCGTTCTCGAACAAAGCTGAGTAAATGCTGCTGGGAAGGGTGTTACCGTATTCGGGGGGCAGCATTCGTCTGCCACCCAAAAGCTGCTTGGGGGCCGTGACGCACCTTCAAACCACGCACGGAAAGCATCAATTAAGGGTTCGGTAACACGTGCTGCCCGACTAGTGAGGGAACGAGACAAGCGGTCACTGTTGATGGCAAATATTGCCCCGTACGTAACGCCTGCGCCTCGGGAAGCTCTTGCCTTCAAAAATTTGGTAAACTATGGGCAGCACTGGCCCAACGTTTCAAAACTCATTTCTACTCAGCATCGTTTTTTGCTTCTGTCGGCAATGCTAGCAAATAGGGCTAATGGCTTACGTGATCACTTAGTGACGAAGAACCAACTAAAACACCTTTGCGGATAAATTCGCGCCCGGTGTTATACACGCCTGTCTGTGAGGAGCGCATGCGGTAACCCTGGGAAATATATTTACACTCTTTTCTGAATGACGCAATAACGAAACCCAACAGCCGCTTCGTGGGATTTGTTCTGGCGAGATGTCTTGTAGCTGCGGCTTTCGCGGTACTGGATAATGTATTGGCAACCAACCGACCGCTCTCGCACACTCGTTCTCGTTGCGAAGGGCTCCCGTGTTTGCAGGATTACTCAAGCCTTCCCCCAAAGTATCTCCAACAACATCGCGACGGACCAGCGGCAGCTTCCAGTGGCCTAAACTCGCTCGTACGTGGCCTGCCGCGCTTAGGGTGGCACGTGGCTCTCACGCTTGCGGGAAGACAGCCGTCACGATATTACGAAAACCGCGGTCTCCGGCACCGGCGTTCTCGTTCGCACCAGTGCATTGGGCGCTCTCGCGCACATCGCCCTTGGGGAACGGGGTCCGAACTTCGCGTGGCCACAGTGAACGGTTCAGGTTTTTTGTCTTGTGGCTGAGCCTTCGCTCCTTTGCAGGCGGTCGATGGCCAAGCCTCGGGGCCCTGGCAGCCGCTAACAAAAGCGCCCCTCCTGTGCTCGGCGATGGCCCTCCAACTGGGGGCCCAGCGAACCGTGCTCGCACTGCTACGTGTTGGTGCTGGCTTGCGCTCCGGGTGTTTCTGCCGAGCAAATGACGAAATCTTGTTTGCGGCCGCGTCTGGGAGGGAACACTGGCGCAATCTGTACACGCTTTTGTTTGTTAGCGTTTTGCTTACATTATTAGGCGCGTTTTATGGGAAGACCGAGTCTAGCCAAGACCATGGATTGCCCTAGAGAACCACTGACGCAGGTACCACGGTGTTTCTGAGGGGGTGATCGAGTTTCAGCTCATGGAAATGTACTAAAAACGAGCGCTACTCATAATTGATGTACCGCATGTTAGAGGAAGGATAAAGCTACATACCCGAGAATAATGCGCAGAGTCTTCTGATGTGCACAAGGAAGGCTGGCGCTTTTGAGCCGCGTAAAACGAATAGACGCCTAATTAAGCGCATGTGCACAAAGCCTTGCAATGCCTACGCGATAAAATATTAGGATAAGTAGCTGAATGTAACAATTTTGGAACGGTGTCAATGCTGATCCTGACTATGAGGATGAGAATCGGCGCGGAATCACACCCATTCAGGGGAAAATAGGCTAGCAGTCTTAGTTATTCAATAGTGCGTTACCTCTGTCACTAAAAATACAGACACACAGCCAGGGAGTAATCCACGTGGTGCGGCTATGAAATGAGATTGCTGTTCCTGAGGCCTTTTTCTTCGTGCGTTTTTGTGGTATGTAGTAAGTCTCGCGTGCGGCGCTATGCAGGGTAACTGATGCATGCCGCTCAGCGACTCGAACGCCAAAAAAAGATCCGGCAGTGGGGTACCACGAGTGTCTCTGCCACATGGGTCGTCGTCAGGAGTGACAGAAGAAAATTTCTGGCGAAGAAACAAGGACAAGGGGAAGTAAGCATGAACCGAGTGAGAGGTCGCTGGATGCTTCCCACATTTCACAGAGAGCGACTACAGGAAAAATGCAAAAGTGTGGGTCATAGTTAGGACCGCACTACCGGCCGTTTTTCCCAAGTACCCAGGATGCATGAAGAAGGAAAATGTAAAGCCTTCAAAGCGCCGCAGAAGCAATTTCGATGTCAGTAAAGCAGTTGCCCAGACAGGTATAGAAGCCCTACAAATACCCCCAGCGAAGGTTCCCTGCCCTCTCAAAGTGATAAAGTAAAAGCTCTCGTTCCCTTATTGCCAGTAGAAGCGCGCGCATAAAGTAGCTTTGCAACTGATGCAGGACGTCAAACCACCGTAGAAGTTATGCACATCATAGAAGAGAATAAAACACATAGGACCGAATAGACAAGAAATGACTCCCCTTCCAGTAAACGAACTGCAAAGATTGGAAAGCGAACGCAACGAAATGACAGGCTGTACACACTGCGCTCAACCAATTTGTGAAAGCCATTACAGTGTCCACACTGAGGAGCTTTGTAAAGCGTTTTAGTCAAGCTGCTACGACTCCTAACTAAATATTAACTTGACAGGAGAGCCACTTCTAAGGCTTCCCCGTAAACGTCCTTGAAGGGATGCTCTCCGTTTGCAAATACGCTTTTTGGCATGTGAAGGCATTTCAAGGAATGTTTTCTTCTAAACACTATCTTGACCTCTTCTTTTCGTGCGCTATTTTCTCACCAAGGAAGGGCAGACTGTAAACGCGTTTTTTGTTGTGGTTGTTTCAGGGAAATAAAGACCCGTATTAGGCCCCTGGTTCAATATTTTGTTTTCGTGGCTGTGGTTCCAACAACAGCGTTCCAAGAAATGTTACAAGGACGTTACACATTTTCTTGCAATTGTTTTTTAGTTAAGAAAATCTATATATTTATGAAGCCGAACATCATTTGTGATGTTGTGATTTTTAGAACACCCCATTTTAGACCAACTAAATTTGTGATTTTTAGACCACCCCAGATTCGCCTGTCATATATTCCAACCATTTCTCTCTGTTCGAGTACCATAACCCCATGTGACAGCGTCCTTTTTCTTGGAGTGTTCATCGACTCGCATCTGAAATTTCATAAACACATTGATCACCTTAGAAATAAGACTGCTTTTGGCATTCGAGCTCTGATAAAATCCCGCCCATTTTTTTCACGCCAAGCCCTTATGTCTCTTTATTTTGCCTTCGTTCATAGTCATATCACATATGGTATTGTTGCATGGGGTAACACTTATGATTGTCATCTGGCACCATTACAACATATTCAAAATCAGGCTCTTCGTATCATTACTAACAGCTCATTTCGTGCTAACGCCTGTGTTTTGCTTCAACAGAATAATGTCTTATCGGTCAAAAATTTATTCTATTACAACATAGCCACGTTTTTGTTTCAGCTGCGTGTTAATAATTTATCGTACCAATTTATTGACAGGCAACTATTACAAAATAACAACTCCACCAGATTTGCAGCCAACGAAAATTATTTATTAACCATAGTTCATACTAACTATGGTCAGATGACATCCGCTTTTTCAGCTATCTCATTCTGGAATAGTCTTTCGGTAGAACTAAAATCTTCATCATCATTCTTTGCCTTCATACACTTGCTAAAAACGTTTTTGTTGAATCGATGAATGTATTGTTTTAATTATCTGTATTGCTATGTTACTGTTCATTTCGTTGCCCAAGTTTTTTTAGTTCAGCTTGATTGTAGTTGTAATGCAAGTGTATACTTAATGTGTTTTTTTGTTGTCAACCTTTTTACCTTTTTTCTTTGTTTGAATTAGTATTGTGATAGCAATATGCTACGTGTATTTTTTTGCATTTTCGTTTAACCGGTTTCGTCACATTTTCTTACTCTACTTTAGCGCTGCCTAAGCTGTGTTCATTGCGTTTAGTTACTGTTCTTTTTTGATTTTGCTGCTTTCTGTGTATTCTTCATTTTGTATTAATTATTCAAGGGTCTCGTTGCAGTCTGTTGACTATGGCACCCTTGTCTGTATACTAATCTGTATGTATTTCTTACCGTTTGGAATAATAAACAACAATTCAATTCAATTCAATTCAATCATGTACGAACGCGCCTAGTTTTCCAAGTTACTTAAACCTCAGACGTTCAGTTACATTTCGGGAGATCAAATGCACAATGCAAGGCAGCACTACGTAGAAAGTGTTTAAAATCGGCGAATGCGAACACAGTAAACGAGCAACTGTGGAGCGCTGTGAGAGTAGATGCTATTGAAGCTTGTAACTTGCCATCACGTTCAAGCTCCTTATCCGCAATTTTTAGCCACAGAAAGCTTCAACTTTATCACGTCATAACCATTCATCATCATCATCATTTATTCCCCTAAAGGCCGTCTTGGGCAGTGCATAAGGGGAGGGGCAGAAACGAGGGCTTGCGATGGTCATGATAAAATAAGGGGAAAACACAGGAGCAATATCAAAGCCACGTAAACATGGCAACAGCAAGAACAAGAAGACTACATAAACACGACAACAGCAGTAACAAGAGGAATGTACAAATGGGAGAAAGCGAAAAACACGAAAGCGTATACATGTTCGGAGAAACAAAAGACAGGAGGAACAAAAGAAACAAGACAGGAGCAAAAACAAATGGAACACCAAAGAGAAAAAATCGGCCAACATATAAAGCATGGAAAGACGTTTTTGGGGAGGAAAAAGAAGGGACTCATCCCAGCAGCCGTTTGACGTCATGGGGTAACAATGCCTTAAAAAAAACCTGGGGAGAAAATACAACAGATTTAACATCATTCATGAAAAGGTGAGCCAGCAGTATGGAGGGTACACAAGCAAAGTTGGCGCACAACAGTGTTGTAGTGATCCCTTCAATAGTTTGGGCGCATGTAGTCAAAAGAGAAAATAAGGAGGATACGACACATGGGGTGCCAGTAGGAGGATGAAGTGTCAACAAAAGTCAGATTAGCACATGAGGTAACAGCGAATAAAAAGAGGAAGGAGAACACCAGATAAGATACATGGAAACTATACACTAACATCTTGGTTTGGTTGTACTACACGCTGTTCGGATATGGGGTCTAGTTTTATACGTGTAGTGTTAATGACATCTGGAATTCATTAGGGTCGCGTTCAGTTGCTATAGATTCAGGCAGGTTATTCAAATCCTCTATGGCAATAGGAAGAAAATATTTGTTGAACGCATTTGGGGAGCCATGCAGGCGCTGCTTGCTCATTGAGTTATGTAAGTGGCATGAGGTGTGCAATGGGTACAGCAATAATGAGGTATGTATGTCGGGGAATGTATAATATAGTTTTTGAAAAAGACAGAGCCTTGCTGTTTTCCGCCTAGAAACAAGAGTGGGGAGACCGAGGGACGACTTTATAGCTGAGATGCTCGAAGGAAACCCGTATGGGACACTGCTTGACACTGATTGCATCTTTATCGACTTCGCTAAGGCCTTTGATACCGTTTCCCATAACCTACTAATCCATAAACTTAGTTCTCTTAACATTGATCCGCTAGTACTACGCTGGATTAAAAACTTCCTTGCTAATAGAAGCCAATACGTAATTGCTAACAACTCGTCTTCTGCACCCCTTGCGGTAACCTCAGGCTTGCCGCAAGGGTCGGTTCTCGGTCCTCTACTTTTTCTTGTCTATATTAATGATCTTGCTTCCTGTGTGAAATATTCAACTATTGGACTTTTCGCTGATGACTGCGTTCTATATCGTAAAATTACTGACTTAAGTGATTCTAACAAACTTCAACAAGACATGGATAACGTTCTATCGTGGTGTAACAAGTGGTCTATGAAACTTAACTTAACCAAATGTAAATGCATGCATATATCGCAGCGCACTAATGTTACTAATCTGAATTCATACCTACTCAATGATAGCCCTCTCTCAGTTGTCTATTCTTACAAATATCTTGGACTAAACATTACCAGCAACCTATCCTGGCACATGCATGTCGATATTATATGCAGCAATGCTAACCGCATGTTGGGCTACTTGCGTCGGAATTTCTCGTCTGCGCCATCATCTCTGAAGCTAACACTCTACAAAACATTAGTTCGCTCCAAACTAGAATAAGCATGCGCCATTTGGGACCCGTCAAACATCATCCTCGTTCACAGCATTGAAGCCATCCAAAATCGCGGAACACGTTTTATCGTATCAAACTACTCCCGATATGCTAGCGTAACTTCAATGAAAACAACACATAAATTGCCAGAACTTTCTTTCCGTCGTAGATGCTTCCGCCTTTCACTTTTTCATAAAATATACCACCACAACCCTTTCTTGAAAGAACAGCTTATCACCCCACCGTCATACATTTCATCTCGCGTTGACCACCGTTTCAAAGTTAGTGTGCCGTCTTCTCGTACTAAACTTTGTAGCAATTCATTCATCCCAAGCCCAAGCAAAGAATGGAACCACCTTTCCGCCACCGTCGCCGCCATCCTGGATACCAACACATTCAAAGATTACTTTGTACCTTGTACATTTTTTGAGTATGTTTGTTCACCCACTCCTTTCTGTAATGCCTTCGGGCCTTGAAAGTATGTTAAATGAATAAGTAAATAAATAAATAAATAAATAAATAAATAAATAAATAAATAAATAAATAAATAAATAAATAAATAAATAAATAAATAAATAAATAAATAAATAAATAAATAAAACGGGATGCACAATTTTGAATGGACTCAAGAGAATTTATCAAACAAGTTTGATGGGGGTTCCAAATTGCTGAAGCATAATCAAGCTTTGCGCGTACAAAGGTAGTGAATACCAGTTGGCGGACTCTAGCAGGTGAGCATGATAGCGATCTTCGGATGTACCCGAGGACCTTAGAAGCATCAGCTGCAAGTTTTTGGATGTGGTCAGATCAGGTTAGTTTGCTGTTTAAAAGGACACCGAGGTAGCGGTAGGTCTCCACCCGTGATAAGTCAGTTGAGGTAACCGAGTATGTAAAGCTAACGGGAGAGTGTTTGCGGGTGACGTGCATAAATTTACATTTCGAAACGTTGAGTTGCATCATCCATAGCGAGCACCAGTTTTCTAAGTGGCCGTTTTGGAGAAGGAGCTGATATTTTTACTAGAAATTTTCCTGTACAGAACACAGTCGTCTGCGAAAAGCCGGGTGGATGTAGAAATGCCGGACGGTAAGCCATTAATATAGATTCAAAATAAAACTGGGCCGAGGACTCAGCTTTGCGGAACCCCGGAAGTTACCGTGGTTGTGCGTGACTGACGTCCGGCGACGGTGGTGATCTGGGAGCGATCTCTTAAAAAGCATCTAGTCCATGATAATACCAGCGAGTGCAGGAAAAGGCACGAGAGTTTACTAATGAGTCTTTGGTGAGGGACACGGACGAAAGCTTTAGAAAAGTCAAGAAAGATGACAGCTGTTTGAAAAGAAGAATCTAGATCGTCGTTAAGGTCTGTAGTGAGCTGGAAAACCTGGGTTTCACATGAAAAACTCCGGCGGAACCCGTTCTTATTGTGAAAGAAGAAATTGTTATTGTCCAGGTGAGCATCGGTATGGGAATAAATTATGTGCTCTAGTAGCTTGCATGCGATCCAGATTAGCGCGATGGGGCGATAGTTGGATGGGTCGGATTTTATGGCCGGATTTGAAGACTGGTGTAACTTTGATCAGTTTCCAATCGTCCGGAATGATGCCTTCAGAAATGAGCTGGGTGAAAATAATTTGGAGAAAGCGGCTGGATGAGTGTTGGTAGCCTTTAATATCTTTGCTGGAATATTGTCTGGACCGGGAGCACTAGAGGACTGCAGGTTGTTAATGCGTTTTATGATACCCTCTGTAGTTACTTCAATTGGAATCATCTCGCTATAGTCAGAGCGTCGTAAAGTGGGGTATCGGGGCTAGGTTCACAAGTGAATACAGGTGAGAAATCGGAGTTAAGCACATTAGGACACTGATCCTGCGGGGTTGGTGAGCCGTCTGAGTCAACGAGAGGGATGCTGTTGGAGTGGGCGTAAGGGAGAGGGATATTTCTTTGCCGGTAGAGACGTTTTTTTACGTGATAATTTTCTTATGGTATTAGAATACCAGGGCCTATCCGCATCGCCGAGAATGCATACGAGGGGGACGTGGCGGTCAACTAGGGTTAGAATTTTATTTTTAAACAACAGCCAGTTTTCATTTACCGACCTGGTAAACGCACTCTGGTTGAATTGGGGGTAGAATTGCTCAAGTTCTTCGTTAATAAGAGTGAAGTAAGCTTTATTGTAGTCACGGATGTACTTATTAAGAGGTTGGCGCCTAGGTATGTGACTCGAAATGTCGAACAGTACAATGCTATGGTCGCTTAGGTCGTTAGCACAAGACACAAATTGGATAAGTTCCTGGTTTGAAGTGAGGATAAGCTCAAGCGTATTCAAACCTTTAGTTAGGTCATTGACTGAATGAATGAATGAAACAAATCTTTATTAAAACAACAGGTGCAGTTGTTAGGGCACCCGCCCGGTGGAGGGGATCCCTAGTCCGGGATCCCCTGGCTGCGGCTGGCTGCGCGGGCCCTTTGCCCCAGGTCAAGCTGGAACGTTGGGTCCTTGCTGGTCAACCGCGCCGTCCACTGTTGTATAGAGGGGTGGATTGGGTGCAGGTCCGGTGTCTTTTGGCCCTCCCACACCTGATGGTATAGGGTACCGGGCGCTGGGCAGTAGTGGCAGGTGGCTGGATAGTCTGTCGGATAAATGGCATGAAGAAGGGTACGGTGTGGATACGTGTTAGTTTGAAGTCGTCTGAACGTTGTTGCTTCATCCCTTGTGAGTTGGTGGTGTGGAATGGGGAAAATTTGCCGTTTGTGTCGGTAGTCCGCCAATATATCTGTGTAGCGCAAGAGAGGTTGCGGATTAGGTGGATGAGGTAGTGACTGCCGGATTGTGTAAAATTATAAAGAAGGGCAAATTCTAAGAAATCCCTACACTGCTGTGTGTGGGCCGTGAAATTAGTCCAGTCAATATCAGAGAAATTAGGATCTCCGCAAATTATTAAGTTTGCCGTTAGAAGCGGGTAACCAAATCGAAGACGACGGAGGAAATATCTTCAATCAAAGAACGGTCGCAGTCGGGGGCCCGGTAGCAGGCGATCAGGATGTTCGCGCATGCAGGGAGAGGTATACGGATGCAAAGAATTTCGTGTTCGCAGCTCGTAGTGAGGAGGTTGGATTCTATGCTGGATTTCACAAACACCAGAACGCCTCCACCTCTCCGAACAACCCTGTCGCGTCGGTGCGTGGTAAACAATGAAGTGCAGTGAAGAAGCTCGTGAGTGTCGACATCGGGGGTCAACCAAGGTTCGGTGAAAACAGCGAGGTCTGTGCAGTTATTCTCAAGAAGGGCCAACCACAGCCTCCCTTTTCGGCAAAAAGCTGCGTGCGTTTGTGAGGATGGCAGACATAGTGTGAAAGGTGGGGTCGTAGGTAGGAATAGTCGGGCGTGATGACTCTGGGGATTGCCGAAGTAAAGGCTTGGAAGCACTCTTGGAACGCTGTGATATCAGTTCGACAATGCTATCGGACTCGGCATTGCACATGAAATGTTTGTCGCCTATTATGAGCCGATCAAGTCGTATTTTGAAGGAAGCGTTGGACTGATTGCCGTGTGCACGAAGCTTCTTTCGGGCTAGTCGTGTGCGTTTAGAGAAATCCTCGCGAACAGAGAATGAAGTACACTTATGTTTTGGTCCAGCTGAAAGAATTTTTGACTTGTCTTTGAAGTGCGAAAGTTTAATGATAATGGGTCGATTTTTTTTCGGGGCGAAAACGGCCTAGCCTGTGCGCGCGTTCAATATCAGGGCTATTAATGTTCAGCGAAAAGTTTTGGAGCAAAATGAGACAATCTTGCCCTCGGATTCCTCCCACGTTTCGCCGTCGGCGTCCGGTAATAAAAAAATGTAAGTTAAGAACGACGGCCGCGGTTCTCAGAGTCCGCATTTTTCAGTTAGCACCTTAAGTTTAGATGTTAGGTCGGAAATAGTGTCGTTGGCGGTAGCCGAACTAGGCGAACCCCCCAACTCGTCAGTACGAGTCTTTTTTTCGAGGGCGTCCACGCGGAGAAAAAGGCTGGTTACAGCTTGTTGCAAGTTGGCTTGCGCGGAACGAATGCATGCGAGCTCGGAAAGAACAGAGGACTGGGACTGCTCTATGCGGGAGATGGCATCCGCAAAAGATTCAAGCGTAACATTTTCGGGACCAGGGTTCCGTTCAACGTCTCCTGAGACAATTAGCAAGAAATAAACATTGAGGGCATTCGCAGAGACAGAGAACAGTAAATTGAGCAAGGATTTGCGGCAGGACTCTAGCGTGTCGAAGGGGCACGACACCGCGATCAAAAAGGGATCATTTGAACGTACGCAATAAGCAACGTGCTGGGGGTGACTGACCTGCGCCAAGAGATGCAGTGACATGACTGACTTCGTAGCGGTGTCGTGCACCTATCACCACTCAGCAACTTGATTTGTGCGGGATTGTGTGTTTATCAACAAGTATGAAGGTGAAAAACAAAAACTCACGTGCTTCGACATTTAGGGGCACATTTAAGATTCCCAGATGGTCAAAATTAAGCCTGAGCCCTCCACTACGGCGCGCCTCATAAGCCAAGGCGCAGCTTCCAAGCGTTAAACACTCAATTAGCAACGCGAGGCCATTCAGCAGGCAGGTAACCAGTCTAGAGGGGTGTTCCGACGCAAGCTGGCAGGCAGAGACTGTGGCAATCAGAAGGCAATTGCACTAGAAATAATAGCTCCCAAATCTACATAAAAAACTGTGGTTGATTTCTCTGTCATAGGAATCGGTGATACACGAAAGTGAAAGGTGCAGCGAAATCTGCAGCTGAGGATGATTTGCCGGTCGGCGGCTGTCATGTGGGTGGGCTTGGCGATCGACGTCCTGCTGATGGGTCTCTTCGGCAAAGGTGTACTGGCGTCATTTGGGTGACCGATATGACGTCAGTGAAATTTTGGTGTATACCGGAATAAAACACTTTCAGGTTAAAATATGAAACCCGAAAGCGAACAGCCCTAAGTATAACGTACTCTTCAGTACTAAGGGTTGCTTCCCTGCAGAAGACCCAGTGCACAGAGGTGCACCCTTTACAGGCCGCGTGCTCCGTTGTACTGGCGTCACTTCCTTGACGGATATGACATCAGTGAAATCTTTGCGTATCCGGGAAGAAAACACTTTTGTGTTAAAATTCAAACTGGACTCCCTTGTTCTAAACAGCCAAGCATAATGGCATATCGGCGCTGCTATGAGAGCGTTGCTGCGAACCTAGCTTTCCCCGAACGGTGGCGCCGCGGCGGGCGCCGAGAGTACTTACACCCACGACGATGGTTCCCAGTCACGTATCAGGCCGCACCTTGCGAGCGCTTGATCGAGGGGCCGTGGCACAACGCAGCAACACGTATTTCCTTGCAGGCATTGCCAACGCACAATACAAGCACTGCACAACAGCGCAAGCATTGAACAAGGCGTATACCCGAATACACACCCAATGCACAACCTAAACATAGTTCACTTTTCACATGTCTATAACGTTCGTATGATCAGAAACGCGTAACAAAACTTAGAACAGCTACAAAGAATGTATAACACTGATCACAGAGGATGCAGGTAGGAATAAACATGTTGTTAATTTTTTTAATCACTCACATCAATGATTGAGCCTCACCAGTGGTTTCTTGTTTCGTCACATATATCCCGTCTAAGTGGAACTTCTTTTTAGATTGAACTTTCGTAAGAAGCAGCACAACAGCTCAACGAAGAAAAATAGCACCTGTAAATAAACAATGCTGCGCATATGTTTGAGACTCACTGCCCCACCTTCACTCTTTTCACGGAGAACCCGCTTAAAACTGTTCCGGGAAAGCCATCCGTAACCCTTGGGCGAAATTTCTTCATGGTACTGACAATGCCACATTTCTAGGCGTTGATCTCGACAGGTATTTCAAATTTACCAGTCACATATCTTCCTTAGCCCGTAAAACGGCCTATGGCGGGTGTCCGTCCCTATTTTAAAGTCCGCCACTATTTTAATGAACGCATATTAGTTTCCCTTTACTACACATTCCTTCACACCCATATCTCATTAGTGCATTTCTTCTTGGGGCAACACATATCAGACTCACTTGCCACCTTTACAGCACACACAAAAGCAAGCTGTAAGTATAATAAGTTGCAGCCATTTTTCATGTACTGCATTGACATTACTCCGCAGATTTAATATTTTCAGAATTGGTGATTTAAATATATATTCTCTTTGCATGCTAACCTATAAATTCTATCAAGGAAATTTACCTATTTCGTTGATATCTAAAAACCATACCCCGCATTTTGATGACACTGGATTCTCGCACCATAATAACTACCTTTTACCAAAACCTTGGGGAAGTTACGGCAAACTAACTACGAAATTTTTGGCGACATCATTCCGGAATTCAATACCCCCAACCATTAAATCATCTCCTTCAATTCATTCTTCTAAGAAGCAGCATCCCCGGTTCAGTTTGGCGTAACAAGTTTTATTATAGCCCTGTATTTGTGAGATGTTAATTAATATCCCCTTTGATTAACTTCTTTGCGCAATATTTTTGACTGCTAATAAAAATATTTGGCTTGATGTGTAAACATCTTCGTTGTGTTTTTTAGGATTGTTACTGCTGTTAACCGTGTTAGGTGTACTTTTCGTTGGTACTTGTTGGTAGGAGGTCCCTCCCCAGCCTGTGACTATGGGACCTCCTGGAGTTATTTATGCGCTGTACCAATTCAACTCAAACAATAAACTGAAACTGAAACTGAAACACGTACTCCTGGTCTCGCATCCACCCGGTACGCCCGCCGAAACGATACCGGACGCGGGGCCTGTAGGTAACTCTTGCATCGATATGCTGCGGTCCGTGCTCCTTGATGAAGAAAGGGGCAGCTTAGCATCATCGTCGCCGTCCCTTACCCTTGCGCATCAGCAGAAAGCGTCCACAAACGCGGTGGCCACGTTGAACAGGGCGCAGGCGAGCCGCACAAAAAAAAAAAACCCTGCAGCAGTGCCCACGGGAGGAGCAGGGCACGGCAGCAACGCAGGCGCGGAGTTGCTGCCTTCCCCTTATCCGGAGAAGGCGCTGTGAAACCAAGGGACGGTTTAGTTGTAGGCGTCGTCGGGGTCCTCAGATCGCAGACGGCAGTGGAAAAATTTTAACTCTGGAGCTTTTGTTGCTGGCCGTATAGTGTGCCGCGTCAACAGCAACAACAACAACAAAACGGTCATAGTTACTCCCGCCATGTACCGCGCTCATGAGCACGTGCTTTATGAGGTGCACCCGGTGTCGATCAGGCTAGCGCCTGGAGCTCCCCAAAATACCAAAGAAACAGTTCACATGCGTCTGCACCTCACGAGGGGAGCCCAACACTGCTGGCCCTATAGACGTTCGCGAGCCTGTCGCACCGGTTCTGCACGTGCTGACGCTTACCACTTTGGGAGAAACATAAAAGCCCTGCAGACAGAACAATACGGGCCCGCAAGTCATGCATGAGGAAGACGACGATATAGATGGATATGACGATGGCTAATACTACCACAATGAAAAGAGACAGCGGAACATGGAAAATACAGCTCATGGTGGTGTGGGGCGTCCTTCAGTGCTTATATAAAAAGAAATCCTCCTGCTCCGCTGTGCTTCAAGTTTGCGCGACTTAGTACAAGTGTCGCCATCTTTATTTTCGCCGATTTCGGTGTTCGGTAGAGGCAGTATGGAGCGTGTTACATGTGAGAGCTAAAAGGAGAAACTTGCTGAGCCGGGGCAGCAAATTCCGCGTCTTAAAGCAAAGATTTCTACTCTCTACCAGAGAATAGTTTCTTCATGGCGTGCGCCATAAGAAAGTCCCAACCAGGCTGAATAAAACCACTGGCACCGCCAGGAATCGATGCTGAACCCGAGGAGAAGCGGAGCGAGAGACCGTTGTCTGAGCGACTAAGCTGCGCCTACACGTAGAGACGGGAGAGACAGACGCTGGTTTTGAGCGTCTGTGTGGCTGAGGAAGAGCAGGAGGCGACCGCGAAGTAGGTTATAGAGGATCGCCGACTTCGCTCTCTCGGACGGGCCCGTAACGTCCCGCAATCCCAGACCACAGTTTAGATGGCGCGGCGAATGCGCGCTATTACCCTGCGTTCCCCGCGCGCCGGAGCCAGCTCACCACGTCGAGTGCGACGGCGGGACCCATTCCGTCGGCTTTGCCGTTTGCTTCAGCGATAGTTCTTTTGGGCTTGTTTTAGCGCTGCTTTGCGTTCATTGCGCTTTCCTTCGCACGGGTTGATGGGCATGTTCGACACACTCCTGGGTAAGACGGAAGGAAGTTGTTGTGCGGCCAAGATACGTCGAGAATTGGTTTTCAGGGCGGGAAAACAAAATGTAGAGACGACATGCAGACATCTGGCCACTAGGAAAACGCTGCCTTTTCCGCACTGCTTGCCACGAATGGGAGTACGTCCAGTAAATTGGTGAATACAAATTCGGTTGTGTTCTACATTTATCACAAACGCCTACAGAAGCCGGCTAGTTCTGACAAACAGCGATTTTAAAAGTCGCCACTACTTTTCGCAATATGTAAGCTAAACTTATTGGTTCGATCTCGGCGTCAATGCTAACTGCATTGCTTGATGCGGAATTGCTTCAGTATCTCTGCTTGGTTTGGGGGGGGGGGGTGTAGCCCCGTGCTTCTTTTCCTCTCTTTTGAAACTGGATACGACATCAGGCATTGCATTATGAGCACTGGGCCCGAAGAGAAGCGGAGCAACATCCCGTTGTCTTAACGACTAAGCTACGCCCATACGTGGAGACAGGGACGCAGGCGCTGGTTTTGATTCAGCGGCTGGGGAAGGGAAGGGCGCTTTTTGGCGCTAATGCCAGAAAACAGCTGCCCGAATCTCTGGTTTCACTCTTTGTTGAGCCACGTGTGTGAATTGGGCAATTATTGTGGGTGTCGTTTACAGATTTGCCTTCCAACCACCCTCACAGCGTGGATTGGAGCCATTTTCCCCCCTTTTAACAGCGGAGCTTTTTAAGCTTTGTTGCATAAGGGAATGCGTACCCGAGCCGAGCTCCGTCGCCTCCGACATGCGTGTGGTAGCGTGGTGAAGCGAGCGGCCAGCCAATTTGCTGCCTTGAAGACCAGAAGCCGAAGGCAAGCTTGACTTGTTTGCTGCATGGCGAGAGATGAGCCGAAGCCCGACAGGACCAATGCCCCGGCGGGCGAGGTTACAGTACAGAACTCGAGCAGAGTAACAGCATTGATTCACTGCTCAAACAGGAATGAACTACAGCTCTTGGGGAGCAGGAGGAGGGTGAGTCTTATTTATACGCAAAGCGCGAACGGTCAAACAAGCGTTCCCTCTAGATTGGGCACATGACACGCACGGTACAGACACACACAACGCTCTTTCCAGTGTTCGTGAGCGGTCGGTAGTAGCGGCGCACGCTAAGTCCGATAGAAGAGACAGAGGGGGTCTCCGCAACGGCTTCCGCGTCCTTCGGACAAGTCTCTGCATGTCTGGACTGCCACCACCGAAGTTTGAATCCCGCGGAGAGAGAGAGGCGACAGCGATCCGGACATTTCCAGACATGTAGCGGCGCGTTTGCATCCGTCAGCTGTAAGCGTGAGTCACCGACAGGAAGGCCTGCTCGAAAGGCGCACGTAGTGTAGGCTTCGCCACACAGCCGAGGAGTTCGGCCCAAAGCCCGAAGCAGAGCGGTGGGCTGATTCGTAAAAGCATATAGGTCCGCCGTCGAGCATTTCCGGGAGGACTTGTGCCTTTCCTTCGTGAGGAGACCCGGCGTCGTCCAGGCTTGCGAGTGCGCTTGCGCCACGTGAAGAGCTAGCAAGAAAAAATAAAAAAAATACCCGACGCACGTGAGCGTGAGCTTCGTGAGGGGCGATCGGCGTCGGCCAGCTCGACCTTCGATAACACTCTGCCCATCGTAGGCGGCGTTAGATCTCTTGTGTTCTTGTACTCGCCAGTTGACGCGCGTTCGCACCTGAAGTGGGGCGCAGAGACGCCGAACTCGTGCTACGGACACCCAGTTCGAGAAGCCGGTTGCCGAGGTTTCTAGCGCTTGCTAGAGCGGTCCACTTTGTGAGATATGTCCGTCATGGAGGCCTTTCAGCTGCTAGGTCGAAATCCATGTCAGGTGCAACATCGGGCCTCCGACGAAGGGAGGGGTGGCCGCTACCTCGGCTGCTCTCCAGCCTTGCGCAACTAGTGCTAGCTGCGCCAATTCTTTTCTCCGCTTTTTAGATGCGGCGCATCTCTTGCTCTGAGGCATGTGCCTCCTGCGTCGTCGTCGGCGGTGGCGGCATCCGTCCGCAGCCCTGCTCTGTTCGCCTCTCCCACAGCGGTGTGCAACACTCTCACTCCGGCGCATTAGCATAACGACAGCTGGCGCGCTTGGTTGGCGCGCGCTTCGCTGCGTTAACGCTGCGTTAACAGCTGCTCCGGTGCGCATGTGCGCGCATGCGCCACTCTCTCCGCGGTCTTCTTCCTTCAACCCAATGGAAACGCCAATTGAACCCCCAGATGCGCCGCATCACACCAGGGTTCCCTCGCGGGGAGATGGAGGCATTTTTCTTAGAGTGTGGTGGCGGAAGCTCGCTGCGTCTCTTGCCCCGACGCCCTGTGGGGCCTGGATGATGATATTGTAATGTCAGTCGGGGCCTTCTTTCTGTCGGTCTGTGTGAGCGGGCTGCGCTTCTATGCTTCCTTCCTGTCTTTTTGAAAGATGCATGAGGCTTGCGCTTCACTTATTCACCGGATGGTGTGTCCATTAAATGCACGTGTTTGTTCCGAGTGCTCTGGTCCGCACACTGCGCTCTGCATTGTCCAGCTACGCCCAGGGCTTGAATTATTAAGATCACCACGAGCGTTTATTTGCCTGCTGCATATTTTCTTTGACCTCTCGCTGTTATTTCTGCATGAGTTTTCGTTTCCGTTCTGGCTTCTTCGTGAGCAAGCGGACGGTAGTGTTGCGCATTTCGTTCGAAGCCACTGTAACGCCATGAATCTGACACCGAATAACTATTGCAGTACTAACTAAAACCTATTTATCCGGTCTGATTGAGTTATGGGGCCATGTTCGCCAAAGTCACCGTGTACACACGGGCGGGCAATCAGAAGTGGTGTTCAAAAGGCAGGGGTGTTCAGATGGCTCGGAGTTCGCGGTGACGATAGTACTTCTCTAATTTCGGAAAATGTAACTATAGCAACGTTTCTCTTCTCGGCTACCGGCCTTATTGTTCGGTTGCGCTTTAGGTTGCAGGAACCCAAATTTAAAGATGGCGGGCGCACGAAGTTGACAGTTTCGTGCGCCTAGTTTCGTGTCCCTAGATGAGGGTATGGGGTATCGGCACTCTTTTCTCCAGATGTTCCGTGCCGCCGCCAGTTCGCGTTACGTGACACTTGTTTACACTGCGACGGTTCATGGGCGCCTCCATTTTGTTTATGCTTATTAGTCAGCCAACCCTGGCAGGCTTTGCTTGTCCTGCCTCCCCTGCGGCTGCGCGCAACTGACATCGTTCCGAATGCGAATCAAAGAGAACGCGTGTAACAGCGTCTCAGCAGCATAAGTGTATCCAAAGATGCGGCAAATACTCGGCCCTGCCCAGCCTGACGCATGCTCTCCGCGTCTTGGGAAAGAGCTGCTCTATCTAGTGCCACTAGTCCTGCCTAGCCTTCAGAGATAATCTGCAAACATAATTTTTACCGGGAACACATGGTTCGAGGGGGGGGGGGGTCCCATTGTTCGCAGGCGCCTTATCATCCATAGTGCAGTTTCGATGCTTGTTTTCTGGTTTCCTTAGACGAATTCTGAACCATATGCTGTGCGTCTGATTAGCCGGACGCATGTGCTAGGCGTCTTAGGCCTTGGCGTTTTTGCCCAAGGAGATGTTTTGTGCCCGCAGCGATGAACCCGTTGGGCGGTAGAGGTACCACCGAAAGTTGGGCGAGTTGGTAAATCATCTTGAACGAAACACACACAGCGCGCAAAACAACAGGACGAAAGACGGAGGGATGTACAACACAAGCGCTGCTTGGTACGCAGCTTGGTACGCAACACAAGGTACGCAGCTTGGGTGTAAAAAGCCCTGCATGCACTTCCTAGAGCAGGTAATTATTTACGTATGTATTGTTACTAAAGGCAAGAATGGCCCGTTGAGCGAGAGCGCCGGGGTATGTGACAGCCAAACGGCCCCTATACCACGCGCCTTTGAAGCGCCCAATAGAGCGGCGCGCTCCCGGGCACGCGCTTAAACTAGGCGGCAGCAAAACGGTGGTCGTCCATGCCAGCCTAGCGCACGTGAAGTAAGGGAAAGGAAGATTGTGGCCAAGCGAGCGAACGGACTCGCAGCGAAAACGGATACCATCGTCGTCAATTCTCCCCTCACACGGCGGCAGGAACAAGCAGCACCGCAGCGCGTAGGAGACGGACCGAAGATATTCCAGAGGGCAATGCCGACGCGGATTGCTAAGCAAATCATCTGAAGTCGCAAGGCGATGGAGCCCTCGAAAAATGCGCGGCGGAAGCAAAGCTCCCGAGCCGTTGACTTAACCCTTAAAAAGCCCTTAAATGGGGCATGCGGACAAAATACAAGTTTGTTTTATTCAAACAACGCTGGTCCGGCAGAAGATGATGCCGTGTTCACTGAGAAATCAATCAATTCAGGCTAAAGGTTTGATTTTCCCGCTATATTGTGTGTTTTCGTTACGTCTGCCATGAACTTAGAAGGGCGGGTTCCACTGCGTACGAACTTCCACTGCGTCACTATAGGCTCTACAGCCTTGCTTAGCGTCAGTCCTGCTAGATGGCGCTGCCATACTAACCGTGACCGTTTGTCCGCCGTTGCTTCATTTTTGAGCATACTTTCCCCGGGCTTGTTTTTGTTTCTGTATAAAGTAATCGTTCCGTGAAACATGGGGTATGCTGGACAAACAGGGTCACGTAAGACAATGTCACTTACGCCAATGGGCGAGTGTCGTTTAAGACAACTTCAAAGCCACTGACTGCTGTGCAGCTAAAACAAGCATAGTGCGCCCAGTACCAACAGGAGTGCGCATCGGTACTTCCAGCTATGTTTACGTGTATTTTCGTAAGCTTCATTGTTTACCCACCATTCTTACTGCTGTAAAATGGATAGACATTGTATTTATACGTGAATAGCTTTTAAGGCACGCTTATAATTTCTGCCTAATTTGCGTTTGCTTTTGCCGGACTCAGCCAACCGCACAGCTGGGCACATATGACATCATAGGGTTGAGGTAAATGAGCTAGTGTGTCGCATGGCCATGCCCTTTTGCCTAATTATATAGCTTCTTTGCTCAAAGTGTGCGTTAAAAGTGGTTTCAGTATGATTTTATGAAGGCAATTTTGTAAGGATCGAAACTTGTGTTTTGTCTGCATGGCCCCTTTAAATTCTTGTTTTTCAGCCGCGCCGTTGAGATATGTTGCATGAGAGAGAGAGAGAGAGAGAGAGAGAGAGAGAGAGAGAGAGAGAGAGAGGAGAGAGAGAGAGAGAGAGAGAGAGGAGAGAGAGAGGAGATAGAAGAGAGGGAGGTGAGGGAGACACTTTAGTTGAGCGTGTCTGTGGTGCTAATGGATTCGTCAGGGGACCCCAGCTTAAGCCGAGTGGCGACTTCAGTAGCTCTGTTGACCACAGCGGTTTGCACCTCTCTGGCCCCGTGATAGGGGACGTGACTGGCCCCGGCTCGGATCGTAGGTCCTCGAGCCGCATTGTGGGTAGCCTCATTTCCCTCGAGACCAGTGTGTGCCGGAGTCCAGATAAGCTCTACTGGGGAATTGGGTGGATTTTGTCGCAGAATTTTGGAGTCCAGCGTTGATATTAGGCCGCTAGCGAAATTTTCAACGACCGTTTTAGAATCAGAGATTATAATTGATGTGGTCGGCCTCATTGAGAGTGCTAACGCAATGGCAGCCTCCTGCGCCGTGGCTGGGTGGGGAGAGTTAACGGTCAGGGAGGTGAGGGGGGGGGGGTTATCGGGGTCATTAATTACAGCGATGGCGTAGGCATTGTAGCGCCTATATTCGGCAGCATCCACATATACTACATCGGGTTATACCGGGAGACGTTTGCGTAGAGCTCGTACCCTTTGTTGTCTACGGCCCGCGTGGTGAATAGGATGCATGTTGCCAGGGATAGGTCTGATGATGAGATTGAAGGGAATGTCGCTAGAGAGGGGAGATTTCGCTTCAAGGTCATCGAGAGTGGTTTTTCTTAATTGTTCGAGAATGTGATGGCCAGTGGGAGTTTTCGATTTTCGATAGGCGGACCACTTGATTGGATAAATGGGCTTCGATGAGCTCCTCTGCCGTGTTATGCATCCCAAGTCCCTCGAGTCTGGCAGTAGGCGTATTAAGAGGGAGGTGAAGGGCAGCTTTGTATGCCCGGCGGATGAGGCGATTGACTTTCTCTAATTCACTTTTACTGGGGTTCAAGTAGGGGAGTGAGTAAGTGATCCTACTGATAACAAATGCCTGGATTAGTCGGATCCTCTCTTCCTCCCTGAGCCCCTTGCGACGGTTAGAGATTCGCCTAATGAGCCCAATAGTTTGGCTGACATGCTGTTCCAATTTATGTAGAAATTGTGTATTGGCTCTATTTCGCTGAATTGTCATCCCCAATATTTTCAGTACAGGGACCTCTGGGATCGGCTTGTTCGCTATCTCAATTGCAATGTCCGGAGAAACTTTACAATTTCTTTTTGGGAGTAATACGAGCAGTTTTGACTCATTAGGGGAGCAGGAAAGCCCTGAACGACCAGCTTCTTCTACTACGACCTGGGCACCTGCACGCAGAATCTCCTCTATGTGCGAATCACTGCCGCCTGTGACCCATAAGGTGATGTCATCGGCCTGAACCTGAGGTCGGGAATTTGTTCTTATCGATTGTGAATGTTTAGTATGGCCAGGTTGAATAGAAGAGGAGAGAGCACCGCTCCTTGAGAGGTTACTTTGGATGGAAGTTCAACCGTGTCAGAGGTAATGCCCCCAATTTGGATAATTGCAGTTCGACCGGATAGAAAGCTACGTATGTAGTTATACGTGCGGGCTACCGAATTAATAGACCGCAGTCCGTTCATTACGGCTTCGTGGGATACATTGTCAAATGCCTTAGTTAGATCTAAGGCGGCCTCAGTATTTCTCGGGAAATTGGGAGGAGAACATCTTGTGTGGACAGGCCAGCACGGAACCCTATCATGGAGTGTGGGAGAGACTGGGAGCGTCGAAGGTAGGAGAGTAGCCGCGTGAGGATAATGTGTTCAAAGAGCTTCCCCAAACAGGATGTAAGGGAAATTGGTAGAAGATGTTCTAATGCCAATGGTTTTCCGGGTTTGGGGATAAAAGTAATTTTAGCGTGTTTCCACGATTGAGGTAGGGAGCCTTGTTGCTAATAATCGTTAAAAAATCCTGTGAGAAAGGTAATAGAGCTTTCATCTATATTCCTGAGCATTTTATTGGTTACCTGGTCTGGGCCTGGGGCTGACTGTGGGCGAAGCTTTAGTAGGGCTCCTCTGACCTCTGACTCGGTTATATCACCGTTCATAGTAGCATTAGCTAATCCTGGGTATGGGGGAAGGGGAATGCAAGCGCCTTGGGGCAGGTAAACATCTTTGACTTCGTCAATAAGGTCTAAGTTCGAGCCTGAAAATTTTTTGGTGATGCTAGTGAGGCGATGCAGCTGTTCCATTTTTGAGCGGTTCGGGTTCAAAAGATGCATCAAAAGCTGCCAGGTGCGTCTCATGCCCATGCTACAACGCATCTGTTCGCAGATTTGGCCTCATTGATCCTGGGAAAGTGGGAGAGTGTAATTTTCAATTTTATTCTTTAGATCGGAGAGTTTTCAGCGTAGTTTTTGGTGGTGTTTAGCTCTCCTCTATCGTTTTTAAATGCTTTTGTATGCCTCCCACAGGTGTTCTAGGTGCAGGTCTATGACTTCCGAAGGTATCTCTGGGTGTATTGTTTTGGTTGCGGCTCGTGTGTCTGCAAGCAGCTGTTGAACCAAAGCATCGAGATTAGATGGGGTTGGCTTATCCAATGTTTCATCGTACAATTCTCGGAAACTCCTGAACTCACCCCAATTTATGAGATGCTGTTGTCGAGGATGTGCTTTGATGGAGTGAGTGAGGGTAATGTCTGTTTGGATAATAAAGTGATCGCTCCCAAGGGAGGTGTCGGTGACCGTTCATTTGCATTTGGTGTCCTTGAGGTGAAGTGTGAATGTGAGATCCGGGTGGAGTCTCTTTGAACACTGATACCGATCCTAGTAGGGGTTTTGGGTTCTGATTCTAGCGTCAGATGATGGATTTGCACCTGGTCCCAGAGGTCGCGTCCGTTTTTTGTGCATCTGGGGTAGCCCCACGCTGTGTGAGGTGCATTGAAATCACCTTCAACAACTAGAGCATGTGGGCCAGCCTCTTTTCGAGCAAGGGAGAATAAAAGGTTAAATTTATGGGTTTGCGCTTTGGGGTTACTATATACGTTTAGAACAAAGAGCTTGGAGGTTCCTTTTTTCGTGGGGAAAATCGTGATTAGGTCATGGGGAATTTCTACAATTCCGAATTGGGACCTTTGTGCTGGGATGTTACGTTGGATTAGTAGGGCTGTTTTGGCTCAGTATCTAGAGTTTTGTACCCGGGAAGCTTAACGATTGTGCCCGTTTCCTGTAAGGCTATGACATCTGGGGGAGAGACAACCGACTGAATGTGTAGCTGCAGGTTGCTACGCTTTTTTCGAAAGCCACTGCAGTTCCACTGCCAGACCCTGACGGTCTTGGTACTTTATGGCTGGGCAGGCTCATAGTGAGTAGTTATGGGTTGTATCCCATTCGGTTATTATATGCGGCTGAGGACGTCTCTCATGTACGTGTGCATTTCGGTGCGCAGTTTCTCAATGCTAGATGTCAAGTTCGATTGAAGGGTGGATAAATTTGGCTGCAGCGCTTGATAGAGTCTTAGGTATTCGTTCTTTTGTTCTACTAGAGTTTGCCTGTAGGATGCCGCATTCTGCTCGAGGGCGGCGAACTGCTTGTCTATCTGCTCGTCTCGTGGCCTTTTCTCAGCT